>VUYV01000176.1:689244-1307215 GCA_008711295.1 Anarhynchus alexandrinus | reverse complement strand
GAAGGGAAAAAAAAAAAAAGAAAACCAGAAGATTATGCTTTACCTCCTCAACAATCAAATAAATAATTTCTCTGCCAGTTTGGTTATATTAAGTAGAAATGCTGAAATGGAACTGATTCAAATAGAATTGACCGTGTTACGTCAGACTTCAAAATCTGTTAGCTCTGCTGGAAGCATAAGAACCTATATATTTACCTTCAAAAGTTTTATTTTTTGCAAAGTAAACAACAGTTGGGTGATTTAATTTCAAGGGAAGTGACATTTGCTGTTAAGGTTTTTTACATAGATTCCTGCAACAAATTGAAATTTAAGGACACCATTTTCTTCTTGGCAAAATGGCCCTGGATAAAGATAAATAAAATATGAGATAAGAATAAAATTGAGATCTACATGGAATAATGGATAATACCATTCCCTCTTAAAGAGCTTAAAGATTTCCAAATCAGAAGTAGTCTGTATGTAAACAGAGATTTAGACAGAAAGGCCAAGTATCTACTCTGTTCTGGGAAAGCGTTGTAAATCTCTCTTAACCAGAGACTTGATGTCAGGAAAAGACATTGTTCGTGGTGGAACTGAGGACTGAGAAAGGATAGAAAAAACTGCTTTGAGTACAAGTGAAGACTAGGTCTTTCTAAAAATACTCTTAAAGCAAAACAACTCACCTCCACATTAGCTAGATGAATCTTGAAATGATTGAGCATCTCTTTTCTTTTGAGAGCAAAATGTTTTGTTTTGTGGTTTTGATTATTTTTTTTTTTTAATAAAATATGTTGAGAGATTCTGGCACAAAGTCATTCTACCGTATTAACTTTACTGTAAAGTTAATGTGAAGAGACTATAAAACCACAGAACTATGCTGAACATTAAGACAGGTCAGGGAAACCATAATTTTGGAAAAAGGAGCCCCTTCAGTAAATACAATAATTTAAAAATAATCAGGGAAAAAAAGCCATTGACGTGGTATCCTCTGTGATGAGTGAGGTTCAGCTAGATCCAAGCCCTTTTATTTTGCCTGTGGAGGAAGTGTCTTGGGGTAGCATGACTTTGCCCTCTGAATAATATCATAACTATAAAGAGCTTCCTCATTGCACCATAATTTTTGCAGCAGTGCACCACTTTGCTTCTTGTACATGTCAAAATTCCTGTCCTTGTTACCTTTTCCCAGCACTTGCCAAGTGTTTAAAAACCAGAAACCTATTCCTGGCCTGCCTGGTCTCCGTGGCTCGCAGACGTGTGGCACCAATGGGGCAATCACTGCACTACCCACCTGAATCACCTGGATTTTCATGGGGAGCCTGAGCATTCCCAGCTCATATTCATGGGCACAGAGAAAATCTTGAGAAACGTTTGGGAGGAAGTTTAAGAATTAACGCCATTGCAGTGCCTTCTTAACATGGTGATAAAATGGGGTGTGATAATTATTCATCATTTCAGAGAAAACAGCTCCCACCCTGTCCCAAAACTGCAATCACATTCAAGTTTCTCAGCTGTATTAGAGAGCCTGGGCTTTATCTTCCAAAAGATTTCTGGGCACAGCAGCACACATTTAGGTGCCTTTTCATTAAAGCAGCAAAGGTCTATTAGCATATCTGTCCCACTGAGATTTTCTTTTTGCCAAAGAACAATTACATCCCGTATCTCTGAACTGTCATCCAACCTTACAAAAACAGGCTCCCGCGTGTGTCCCACGGAGTTTTCCAAGGGAATAGCTCACTGCGGGGAGGTCAAGCCATCATTTCAGTAGAGGATCAATTCACTAGAATAATTATTTTCAGACAAAGCACAGAGTTCATATTCACGTCAGCCGAGATCATTGTCAGTATTACAACAGCTCCTCCTAGGATTTGCAGCTCCACTGGGCGGGATGCGGTACAGAACAAGCAACCCAGGAAGAACACAGCATAAATGGGGGTCCCTGTAAGGTGCAAGAAGCAGGGGACTGAAAGTAAACAGTGCATTTTTGTTTCTGCCATCTAGGAACTAATTCTAAGTTGCATGTATTAATGAAGTATGCGATTTTAAAATGTCATACTATTGGGGTTATACTCACTAAAACAGAAAGCAAGAAGATATTAATGAGAGAGGTCACCTGCCTACACAAACAGGAATTCTGCCTGGTTTGGCCCAGTGCTATTAATGAAATCAAGACAGGAAAGACTGGAATGGCATATGGCTGACAGATGCAAGCATGTAATTTGATGGTGCAGTGGAAAGAATTACTCAGTACATCATTATCAATTTCGTATTTTCCAATTTCTTAGCAGAAAAAGACCTCACTTCTGGTTCAGCCATTTAGAAGTTAACCTTTCCATGAAGGCAATATGTGCGTGTTGCTTTTCAAATGTAAGCTTTATGCATAAATTATAGCACTATATAAAAAGATGGTTAGAAAGGACTTTATGAAGTCACATAATGCGTGCCCAGGTCCAGCTTCAGTCTCATCATTTCTGATTGATGTTTGTCCAAACTGTTCTTAAAGATCTTCACAACTTCCCAAGTCTAAGACAGCATCTCATTGTCTTTACTTTTAGATTGATGTTTTGTTTGGGTTTGGTTTTTTCCCCTACCACTTGATCTCTAACTCTGTTGTTGCAATTAAAGCTCACTGAGTGAAATGCTCCATGAACTCAGAGGTTTGAGAACAGATTATTCCTTCATGCTTTGTAAAAACAAACAAACAAAAAAAAACCCTTTCATTTGAATAATCCAACTTGACATCACCTTCTATTTTGAAGTTGAAACATTGATAACCACATCCAGAGAGCAGCTTATCTGGAGGTCATAAATTTTTCACCAAAGCCAGTTTCCTAAAGACCATGTTTCCCTAGTTAATTCACAAGAATTTCATGTGAAATAATGTCAAAAAGATCTCTTTCCTTTTAGGGCATCATCATGCTGTCCAGACAGAACTCTAAGTTCACAGATAAATACTTAATGCTCTAGCTAAGTTAACTGCAGGCTATGGAAGATGGCCAATAGATTATTCGAACTATTTTTCATTATTAAAAATTGTAGGCAGTGACCCTGCACGCCTTCTCCTTCTTGCTCCATCTTTGTTTTACAGGATGCATCTCTTGGAGGAAAGCCCGGAAAGATTATAGGATGGTGGTTTACAACTAAACAAGTCCACCTCACTTTTTGGCCAATGTATTTCAGTCCAATCCAGTCTCCTCTTTCACATCACTGAAGTTGGTAATTGACTTTCACTTGGCATTGCAAAGTGAGCAGCAGCTTGAATTCTGAGTCATCTGGCAGGGATGCTCTCTCCAAAACAGTAAGTTCAAAGTTTCATCCTCTCCACCTTTCCTGTCTATATTTCCATCCTTTTAAACAGGGGTGGTTGTGGAAGAGTGAAAAAGGAATTCTTCTGTTTGGAAGTGAATATAGTGCAGACATTTTGTTTTCAGAAGACCACGAACCGTACCCTACATTAACAGCTTAGATATCAATCTCAATAACAGGTATAGGTTTTCTTGTCTGGTAAATCACATACATCTTGGAATATTAAATTACAACAACCTGAAAGCATAGGGAAATGGGGTTTAATACCTGGAGCCATGGCCAAGTCTTACTTTGCTTTATTTTAAATTACCTTAATCAATTATTTTCCAAAGACAGACTGATCACATTTAGCTGGTTAGGCTGCAAGTACTCGCTTCACTGGTAGCTAATATACACATTTAACAATTAGAAGAGTACTTTACTAGATATTAATTACTTGGGTTTTTTCTCCTCTACAAAATGTAACTCAATCAGATATTTAGCTTGTTTAGACCAAGTAGCAGGCGCATCCATCTAGAAGCTTACCTGTAAAGAGCTAAGAGGTGGTTCTGCAAGATCTGTACTTTCTGTAATTGGAAACACCTAAAGGCAGTTGCTGTTCACATATCCTTCACATCCTGAGAGAACCAGCTGAGTCCCTACACATTTTTCTAGAGTGAAGTGAAATTCAAACCAAAAGCAAAGGGACACACCTCCTAAGGACTCTCTTTATCCTTACCTGAACCTGTTCTCATACAAGCCACCTCCACACATGTGCACATGCAGTAGCTCAGACATCCGTACCTCTAAGGAAACTTGCCCATCCCATGCCTTTACTGCATCTTGCACCTGTCTCTTAATTTGATTTCAGAAACACGGCTTCCGTACCATGATCTCCTGCGCAGGTACACAATATCATATTACTGTATGGAAAGCCCAGTGATGAGAGACTGTTTCACTAGCAATGCATCCAGCGCTTTTCAACTAGGGCATACAGCTGTGTGACCTATAGTGAACTTTCCCTGTATGACTCACAGGCTTCATTTCCACCCGCCCCCTCTCCCCCTCCCCATTAGCAAGCTCCCCCAGAGGCAAAAAAGTAGAGAGGGAGAAGTGGCGATGTTTCTGCCTCGCTGAATTCTGCACACACCCCGAATCAAAAGCATTAATGGAGACGGAGAGAGTCTGGAAAGTGCTCTCGCAAAGCTGCCTGTGTGCACTGGTTTAGATTGCAGAGCGATGGGTCAGGTATTGCTTTTGTTAGCTGTTACACTCCCCGTGCTGAACCACAACATTTTCTGACCACTGCTCACATTTTGGCAGCTACAGAAAGAGGCTATGACTGGAGTTAATGCCTGAATCTCAGGAACAGCCTTGAAGGAATTTGCTTGTTTTGCCTTCCATACAGCAAATCAGATTAACTCCAGTTTAAGCCTGACAATTTACATTAACATGTCATTTGTCTACATACCATGAAAAAATGTTCCTCAAGTTAGAAACGGGCCATGTTTGGGGTCACTAGTTTCAAAGTCTGGAAATGAATCAGCAGTTTTGAAATTACACGGACAGACCAACCGAGCATTGCAGCAAAACATGGCCCGGGACAGCTCTTCTGCTTGCCTCTCCTGTAAAAACCACCACGAGACAAGGCTCTTGTCTAAAAACAATCCTTGGGTATTTCAGTAGAAAAAGAAGTGATTCAGGATCACATGCCCTTAGGCTGAGGTTTACAAAAAATCTGATGGTACAAAGCTGTGCCAAACAGAACGGCTGGGAACAAACCTTCCCAGGGAAGGGAAGGGGCTGAATCACAAAACAACAGAAACAGGAGTGAAGCCCTGTGCCTTTATCCTACATTTGCAGAATACCTCTGTAAGAGATATGGGATATTATCCAGAAAGGCTGTTCCTGACCCATCTCCTTGGATGAGATAGACCTCTACTTTGCCCGGTTCCAATTAATCACATCTTTGAAATCCCAATCAGAGATGTTGACAGAAGGAGACAAATCCCATGCCAGGCCAGTAAAAGGGCTACCAGTGCTTAAACAGATGTCTCTGCCAGCACAGCTTTGATGGAAATTGTCTCTGAAGACCCACGAGGCTCACCATGCCCCTGGCTTTTACGCACCCTGGACCTGGGACTCCACACTTCACAGAGGGAGCCGCGTCCTTCAGTTTTGTGGTCTCGCAGGGCCTCGCCGGGAAGGACTCCCTGGCTAGGAGACAACGGTCCTCCTGGCAGTGTGTGGCAGTCAGACTCCAGCCAGCTACAGTGTGCTATCCAGAGACATCGGTGGAGAACAGCAAAATCCAGTTCAAAAGCACCGACCTTGTTTGACCTCCTAGTTGAAACTGCTCAGGCAGGCAGTGCAGATACAACCTTTGCAGCTGAAGAACTGGATTCTCATTTGTATCCTCTTACATCCAAAAGCTTTGTCCTGAGCTCTTACATAACCATTTTTACAAGCATTGTGTCCTACCCTCTTTAAATGCGGGGAGGGAGGAGAAGGCAGGATGGTTTAAGGACTCCCTTTTAAACTGCAAGTTGGCTTTGGCCTTGGACCTTTCACACTAACCCAGAGTTATCTGATATACATCCAGATAAAGCCTTGCTGATAACTTGTCCCAAATCTTTATTCTCAGCAAATAACAATGTAGAAATGAATACTTTTTCACTGAAGTAATGCAGCCATTCCTCTTGTCCTGCATGCAGGTGTTCCCCCTGAGCTATTGCTCCATAAGCTGGTGGCTATGATGAAAGGCCAAATAACTAATGGGGCTGGGCATTACCAATGAAACCCTTACAAGGCTGAAACAATCAAGTCCAAAGATTAAGCATAACAAGAAGAGTGGTATACACCCCACTGTCTCCAAGTTCATACCACTTCAGGTGATATCAAATGGCTGCTGGGCAATAAGGTCATGCCTTTTTTTTATCAGTTCCAAAACATAGACTGAAAGGTTTAAGCATTATTACCTTGCAATTCTCCTCCAAATGAATACAGAAGAAGCATTATCTATAATAGGACTTCACTGTAAGAATGAGTGTTTTCCCCCCACCCCTCAAGATTGTGGCCTCTTCCTTTACACACAGGAAGAGTGCATGTCTTTCAACAAAAAATACTGAACCTACCAAAATTAGGGAGGAACACAAACCAGTACCGGACATCGACTGAATAGGATTTTAAAAGGGTTTTTTGTAGCTCTTTGTTCATTGAAAGAGAAGACAGAGATGCTGAGAGTTTAAATATGTAATTGCCTAAAGGCATATGAAGGAAGCCATGCAAGTGACTTATTTCCAAATGATTTTAGCAGGTCTTCAACCTTGCAGCTCTTATTGAGCATATGCTCAGCATGTTGTACAGCAGTGCTCCTCGTATAATTTAGTAGTCTGTAAACAGGGATCTCTCTAGCATCCAGTTCCCACTCCTTAATGCTTTGAACATGGTTTCCTCTCATTAATTCATCTAGCAGTTAAACAAAACTGTACAGAGAAGCTAACATAAGAAAATATTCATTTGGGTGCAGAAACACCTAAATGAAAATAGCAGTCTATTACACACTCGTATTTTTCTTTCCTTTTGTGTATTGCAGATCAGCCCATGTTACCACTTTCCTTTATTGTCCACCCCTGCCCTAATCAATGATGGAGCAAATATTGATTAGCACAGGCAAACCTAGAACAGATGACAAGCAAGCAACAAATTTTTTTTGCAAGCAGATTGAGAATATAGCCTGTGTTTCTCCTGCAGTTTTAAAGGTCTTTTTTAGTCCTTTTGATTTAATAAATTTTATAGCTGATGAACAATTTGGCTGCAGAATCTAAGAAAACCAAGAGCCTAAAGCATAACATTAATCCACTCAACCATTATAGCAGTCCTTATTTACTTATGTCGGTTTTTTCTAAACACAAAAACCCTACAACATATCTTGCAAACTAGGGGCTACTGTGACCACTATGGTAGCAACACAATAGATTATAAACAGACTATAAATAGACTGTTATTTTTAGAGCTCTGTGTTTCTTAATTGCCTATAAACTTACCCAGTTGTGAGCACTTTGTGAAGACTCTGATGAAAGAATGCACTCCTCAAATTTCCACAGGGCATAGAGACTCTACGTTATATCTTGTGGATGGGATGCTGACGTTAACTGACAGAAGCAAAAACACAGCAAGACAGATATTTTTAAATGAGAGAGGAGAGGAGGAAGGAGCCCTATTAGCTCTCCCCCCACCCCCAGCTCTGCTCTACTGGGCTCAGCTGTGGCTCACAGGTATGAGGAGCTGAGGGTGCCCATCAGACCTCAACCCTGGCTGAATTTCAGATTGCCTCTGGTGGGACCTGGATCTCTATGGCTTTGCATGTACCAAAGAGAATTGAAGCCCGATGGGAACATCCTAGTGAATATTCCTAGAAACCAGCTTTTGTCCTCACCAGATATAGACCCTGCTGATGATTGATGCAGCATGCAGCCTCAGTCAAATAGCAAAATCTTTTTCACCTTAGGAACAGTAGTTCTGAGACAAAGAGTATCTGTGTGTCTTCATCTGTGTGCCTACTCATCATTAACAGACAGATTGAAGTGACTGATGTCACAATTTTAATAACAGAAGCCAGAAACACCAAGCAAAACATTGACAAGTGGAATTTGTTAGCAGAGGTTTTACAAGACCCTTAGGAGAAAAAACAACCTTAACAAAGACAGATGCAATTATCAAGAAAATTACTGGGTGTTAGGCAATGTTTCTTTCAGTCCATGGCACCAGTGAGGTAAACACTTCAGACTGCACCAGCGGTCTTCTGAGAGGTACTGCTTCTTCCTTGGGAACAAACAACCACTGCTGAGTGCCCCATGGCTTTCCCTGGCCGGCCTCCTCTGGGCACACTTCCCTGCCTGTCTGCTGTCCCTGTCACAGCCCTTTTAATTTCTCTCCAGTCTTGCTGCCCCTGCAACGCTACACATGTGTTTCCACCTCGAATTCTCAAGTGCTTCCACCATTTTCCTGCTGGTGAGCCTGCTCTTGTTTCCAAGTCCTTCTCCCTGTCCTCTAAAGTTCCTCAGCTTTACCTCAGCTAGCCTCTTCACCCTGGTTTTGTGACCATGTATTTTTAAAAAGATTTTTTTTTCTACTAGAACTGAAGCACCCCCTTGGTTTGCATGGCTCAGGCTGCTTTGCAGCCATCTGGTCTTGTAGTGCCCATCTAGCCTCTCTGTCAGTGCTCATGGCCTCCAAGAGGGGCTGCATATGGCCCATGCACCAGTATGGCTGAAAGCATCAACTTCCCACCTGAGGAGTTGTCACTAACAAAAAGTGTGGCTATTCATTTAAAAGTATCCATTTATTTACTCCTTTTTTTGCAACAGAGGTACTCAGACAGCATGCACACAGCCCCCTTTCTCAGAGGGTTTGAAAGGTTCTCTAAGGCCACATCTGTCTCAAGTATTTTCTTTGGTGTGATAGGTGAGGCGGGGAGCCAATGCCTAAGTTTTGGCCAAGGACATTTCACTAGAAAATGAGCAGCAATGCAGAATTTATTCAAAGAGGTAGCAAGCTTTGCACAGCTGTAAAAAGAAGTTTTATCACTATGAGTAACAGTGCCATCTGCTGACTCCCGCTATAACCATATTGGGAGGGTTCCATAATAGATAATTAAGCAATAAATTTTTCCAAAATCCAATATCTTTTCACAGAAAACAGCTGCTCTTAGGGGTTTTTTAAGTCATCTTATAGGGTTCTGGGGTAAAAATGATTTTCAGTACGACTTCTGAAGTCAAGAAATCCTCAGCTATTTTCTTATGGACCTGAGGGACAGCAAAGCCTTTTATTAAATATTGCTCTGATGTCTGTAGAATATTTGAATTACTTTACATTATTGCACAAAACATCAGAAAGCCTTGCATAGCACTCCCCAATTTGCTACCTCTCTAAGTGATTTTCTGGGCCTGATGAACTGAGAGCCTACCTTTCCAGATGGAAGCAGGACCCTTGAGGTTTGCAGACAATCTCAAAACAGCAGTGTTTGAGCTCAGCTATTTGGAAGAGAAGCTGTCGCTTTTTGGAAAATGAAAAAAAAAAATAATCCTAGTTGTTATGTACACTGAGCCCGCCAGTCTCAGGAGGATAAAACCCAATTATCGGTCCCAAGGGATCCAACACAACAGGGACTGATGCTGATGAGACCCATTTTAGGTGCCAGTCTCCAAAGTCCTGATGGCAACCTTCTTCACATTCAGGCACATTAGATTTTTCTATTATTATTTCTAAGCTAATGATCAGTTATTTTTTAATCAAAATGTGCTTGATGGAGCATTCCTTTCTAAATAACAAGATTGCTTCCATACTTGTATCATCCTTATTCTTGCCAGGGGAAAGCTTTTTGTCTACCATTCACTTTGCCACAATTAGTTTCATGCAAAAGATTTTAAAGATGAACCCCCAAGAAAACAGAAGTTAAAAAAAAAAATAGATCCTGGTGTGGGGAAGTGGTATAGCTGCAAGACCTGCTGAGTCAATCCAAATCCTCATGCAAACGATGTTTTATCACATATTTCTTAGCAGTCCGGAAGAATTTGCCTTTCAGCCCGCTATTGCTAGGCTGATGTGGGCTGGCTGCAAACAGAAGACACGATTTGCTGCTTCTTCAGATGTTCCTTTCCTGCCACCCCAGATGGCTGAGTAGTGTCTACAGTTTACACACTATAGAGACCTTAGCTGTGGGGCTGGCAACACTATATAATACTATCACCAATTCTAAAATATTATCATCATCATACCAAGTTTGCGAGACCCAAACTGGCAGAAAATGAAAGCAAGGCAGATTTACTTGTCTAATCTTTATTCTGTGTTAATATGACAAAGCTTGGATTGGCTAAGCATATGTAAATTAAAAGGCTGAGACAAAAACTGCAGAAAATAAAGAGCAGAAACTACATACAAAGGCTCTTTTAAATATTAGGGATAAGTTTTGGGCTTGTAGAGTGTTGGGCTTTGTGTGATACAGCCAAATTCTGAGATTACAAGGGCCACAGCGGTGGCTAGAAGTGAGTGTGGCAAGGTAAATGGCAAGTAAATTTCTGAGAGCTTTGGCTGCCAAGGATGGATTTCACTGAAGGCTTTGGCAGAGGTTTTTGGAGCCCTGACTGAGATGCTGTTAGAGAGTTTATATGAAATAATTAAATAAGAGAAGACTGAAATTAATAATCCCATTGAAGAAAGCCTTTGACTATGTAGTCATGCACATTAGCTTGCAAATACATTGGAAAAGGTTTATGCGGTAAACTGTTCTTCTGGGTCTGCTCCACTCGAGTCAGTGAGCATTCTGCAATTCCTTCCAGCGGGTGTAGGGCAAAACTGACACTGGGCCAACGTTCGTATGTGTATATTGCTGCTTCCATCTGGTAATGTGAAAGGAGGCAGTCTGCTTTTCCTTCCAGACTGGAAAAGGGAACCTGGGAGGTAGATTGAACTGTCATAATCAGTTTGATGGTAAATGAGGAAATAACTCTATCTCTGGCTTCACTTTCTCCCTTTTCAGTTCTATTTGCTGTGCACAGAATTCATATCTATTTTTTAATTTTTCTCTTCATCTGGCTTGCTCTTTCAAGCAGGAGAGGAGGGAGGGGTTTGATGCTTAAAAAGGCCGAGTTGAGTAAATCCTACTTGAACTTCCACTGCCAATCCAGCCAAGGGTTACTTCATGTATCTTCAGGGCTGTGCTCCAGTAAGTATACCCCAGCACAAAATATGTTATTTTCTTTTCAGTGTGATGTTTCTGACTCCTGGTCAGCTTGACAGCCTCTGAAATCACTAGCAGAATTCATCCCTGGAAAACTGCTCATGAAATTCATATGTGTTCCTGTATTTCTGCCTCAGCCCACCTTACTCTTCCATATCTCATGTCATTGTGAAGAGCATCTTCAATTCATCACATTTTTAAAATTAATTTTGATTTCTAATTCTGTTCTCCAGCATATCCACAGTCCTTCCCAGCCTGGTGCAACCTGCAAATTTAATGATGATGTCACTGTGACAAGCATGCTGCTCAGGATGTCTTCTGTGCTGGTACTTCAAAGATCCAGGCTGGGCTGCCAGCCCATGAAATCACTTAGAGGATTGGGAAAAACCATAACTATAATTCTGGAGTTTGTACCCAGGCTCACTCGGTAAGGAGGTCTGTTCAGCAGGACGTAGTGGATAGTATTCAGTTCTGCCCACACAACCTCATGATAGATACTGGTCATGCTTGGAACTGTGGCGGGGCACCTCAGGTGGTCCATGAGAGGTGCAGGAGAACGGTTCTGGTGTTCCTCCCAGGAATGCAGGAAATGCTACACTGACTTTGATAAAATCCAGCCCAGACTTATTCATGAGACATATATACATAATTCTGCTCTGCATTATTCGGCAGTGACCCTGGGACCATGTAGGAGTGCGTGTGGGCGTGGGGTGGGTCTTCCAGCTATATTTGTGCATGTAAGGTTCAGTGTGTGCCCCAGAGATTGACCAGGTACCCACAGAGGCTTCCATGGACTCTGCCAGTGGCATGGAGACACCTGTCTCCTGCCCTACCTTAAGGAGAAGGGATGGGGCATTGCCTCTGGCAGGGGAACCCATAGTGTCTTTTCCACAGGGGTGCAGAGCTCCACAACCATGGCTCCAGGTTCACAGAGTACAGGTGATTGTTTAGGATTCTCTTTAATGCTTTTTCTGAGTCATTACAAAAATTAGGAGCTCCTCTTTACCTCTCTCTTTTTACCCGCCTTCCTTTCTTGTCTCCCTCTTTTCCTCTTTCTTACATCTCTCTTTATTTTGACAATTTTGGATTTGATTTAGCTCCAGGTGAAGATACTTTGGTGTAGCTCCATTAACAGTCTAGAAATATATTTCAGCTCATCTTAAAACAGACAGCATTTGGTCAGCTGCGTATTTCTTCAGGCTCCATTGCCTGAATTTACGAACTTTCCTTTGACTGTATTTGGAATTTAGAGACCCAGTTTACATTGAGGTATTTTAATCTGAAAATTAATCCTACTCCTTTTGTCATGACTCTGTGCTGTAGCTCTCTGCCAGGTCACTGTGCAAACTGATAGCTTTGAAGTTCACCAATACCTTATCCAGGTAATATAAATCCATCTTATCCAGATTAGTCTGTTGGTGTCCAGCTGTCCAGAGAATCTTGTCTTTAACTATACCCTTGTTTTTCTTTTCCCACCATTGTCACAGCTACCATGCAAACCATTCTTTCTAAGGGATACCCATACCAACAGGGACTCGTGTTCCACAGTTTGGTTTTTAATTGCTTTCCCAGCTTTATTTCAGTTTTTATCAGGAAAGTCTATCTCAACATCTTTATTTCTGTGATGGAGCATCACATCTCATTCATAATTATCATTTTTTATATATTTTAATAGGATGAAAGACAGAGTTAAATGCTTGTTAATTGAACTTCCTTCTTTTAATTCCTCACAAAAATGTCCTTCCTGCTAGAGGCACTTTTATACCAAGCAGCTTCAATGCTGTCTTAGACATGACAGAGCCATCCTCAGCAACTCCTGAACCAAAGCCTTTGAATCCTTTACTCTTCAAAACCTCGTTCTATGGTAGCATTTAGAGTGGTCCACCTGCCTGCTCGTAGTGGTAAGATGTGTTCACGTCTCCTTCCTTATCAATATTCAGTTCTGTCAATCCACCCTATTTAAAGTTGGCTTGCAGGACATCATTGCATACTGATTTACATTAACAAGAAACTGGTGAGCAGTCACAATGGTTTTAGGTACTGGTAATAATTTTTACTCATTGAAAGAGTTCCTTTTTCTTGAATGAATTATAGCTGGAATTTTATCATGATCATTATTGCTTGAAAACTAATAATTCCTTTTTAACTAGAAATAGAACTCCCTGTAGACCTCCTGCTAATCTGATGACAGGACTGCGACTGGCTGCTTTGCATGAGGAGTGAAATCAGTGTAGTCGTGGTACAGTGAGTTTTACTACTGTAATACAGAATAGGCTCTTGTGCAAATACCTATCTACAATATGAATGGCAATATTCAGCACTGTCTGTACACAGTGGGAATTTTTCTGTGGAACCGATATAGCAGAATAACCTCTTCTCTAATTTCTATACCAATCCATTTCTCCATATAAAGGTGAAAAAGTGCTCAGTGAACAGGTCAGTCCTAATATCTGTTGCCTAACAAAATATCTGTATGATGGCTTTTGACCTTCGAAGTAAACAAAGACTATTAAACATACAACACATCCTCACCTGGAAAGTCTCACCTGTACCCAGGAGCGGAGCTTGGAATTTCCTTCCACAGTTGTGGTCACCTCACAGTATATAGAAAAGCTAAGGCCTGGGGGTCTGAAGATGTCCAGATGTGGGGTTCCAGTCCCATCAGACATTAGTACTTTGATGCTGGATCATGATGCTGGATCATAGTTTTGCCCATCATGAAGATAAAGAAATTTGGAGCTAGATCTACAGTCTTTGTTTATGATTTTTATTTTGATGACTGACTTTGCAATTTAGATTTATCAGCCTGAGAGGACCATAGATTCTGAGTTATGCCCCTGTACTACTAACTGGAGTTGTCAATATTTTAACAGAATATTGCAGTGGAGAGAATAGAAAAGACAAGGAAACAGTCAGTATGCTGCAGAGGTGCTATTGTTTTGGCACAAGTTTTTGGTTTATTTTTGGCTGTTCTCTGAATTCATCCTTTTGCACTTCAGATTACACAATGTAGAAAGAATCAGCAAATTGACATTCTTCTCCTCTAATACCTGTGTGTGATTTTAATCCCCAAACTTCTATTTATAAAACTGAACACAATTTAATCAGAAAGAAGAGACTGCATCTATGAAGATTAATAAATTGTGAAAAGCTATTTCAGCTACTTTGACTAAGAAACTACTCAAGCTAGGAACTACTCAGCACCTAAAACTGAATCCAATGTATTTATTGCATGCACAAAACCCATTCAAGACTACAAAAACTAACTGCTTATTCTGGAGATTTAAAAAAAAACAACCATAAAGTGAGTCAGAAATATTTGCAAGCCTCTGTTGGCTCATTACAACCCACGAGCTTGTGATTTTTTAATTGTTGGTTCTTGTTTCTTCATGGCATCTTCTGTAGCAGACCTTGGCTGCACTGAAGGCAGCACTTGTGCTTTGCAACACCTCCCCCAGGTAAAGGGCACCACGTCCCCACATCCCTGGTGGCTCCATCCATTTGGCATGGTATCAAACACCCATGGAGCTGGTACTGCTCCTTTATAAGTCAAACCTCCCAACTGGGAACTGTAGGGCAAGGTAGAAGACCATGGTGGGAAGACGTGGAGGCAATGCCCATAGCTACCAAACTGACCCTGTTCTCTCAGTGCTCTTCCTGCACTGAAAGTCAGCAGCATTGTCCATGCGGGGACATTCTCCATCTGCTTAGGTGCGGTGGTGTATGCAGTAGGGCTCACCCTCAGAGCGGGGCCGCATCTGAAGTCGTCTGCCCTGTGGTGCTTGCTGGCTCCTCGCTGCAGACGACTTCAGATGCGGCCCTGCTCTGAGGCAGCTTGGGCCTCTATTTTTGTCCCTTTTCATTTGCTAGCAAAGTCATGAACACAAGATTGTTTCTTCAGATGTCAGCAGTACCCAGTGATTATTCCCCTGCTCACTTATAACTGTTTAGTAGCTGAATCACTTCCCAGCCAGCAATTGTGAGCTCAGAGATGGAGGCATCTGTTCACACAAACTGAGGTGTGGGAACAAATTAACTCTAGGTTTGGAGAGGGGCGAGGGGGGGAGGGGGAGACTCATTTTAAATACAAATATCTCAAGTCCTAAGGCAGGCAAGACAGTCCAGGCAAATGCCCCACACCGCCCTGCAGTGCTATTTGAAATGGACTTCCAGAATCACACAAGAAGCAGGTTTTTGAATTTGCTAATGAAAAAGTCACGAACAGCAGTAAAGCTGCAGGGTTGCACCTTATTATTGTCTGTTGCCAGTGCAGTTCAGATCTTCATTTTGTAGCTTGGCCTAAACAGTTTATCAGGTTCTGTCACTATGCATGGCAATATGATTTGATATTTGTTCTGGTGCAGAAAAGCTTTCACTGGTGTGAGATGATTAAGGACTCATCAGTCTGGAATTGCTGGGTTCTGCTGGCTGAGGTGCCCCTAAGCCTTTGAGCCACTAAACATAGAGCCCTGTTGTTTTTTTCCATTTCTTTTGCTCTCCTATATGGCCGTTTGCTGTACTTCCTAAATGCAACAGACTGCCTCTCAGCATCCGAGCTGGCTTCCCACCCCTCCTTCTCTGATGGAAGCCTATTCAAGAACAGTCCTCACAAGCTTTCCCCAAAGCTCTTATGTGGTCTGATAAAAGCTTCATGGACAAACACACAATCAGCACTTAAAAGCATCTTTTCCAGGGGAATACTCTGCATTCCTGATGGCAATTTTCCTGAGGTTAATTAGAATATGTCCAATTTTCATTGTATTTCCATCATCACAGCTTCCCCACAAACGGCTATAAAGCAGCACAGACCTTTACAGCTCTTACCTCTCACAGTGACAGCTTTAGATTTGGCAAAGGATGAGCAGGGAGGGGAAAGGAGGAGGGAAGGGGAGAGAGGAACACGGTCGAGCCTGAGGCAGAAGCAACAGTGAGAGTTTGTAACCTTGCAGAATTCACCCCAGAGCCTTATCCCCGCAGCCTTTCACACAAAATCCTTTCCCTGTAGACTAACGCATGCTCCCTCGTGCACCCTGCAGCCAGTGTTAGATAACAAAAAAGACCAAACCCCCCAAACAAAGAAAAACCCTGAGGTCTGGCATAACTTCAAAATAAAAGAATGGGGCCTCAAAAACAGATTTTGCAACCCATTTCTTGCAACATGCCTGATCTGGACAGCTTCAGGCTCTTTTTGAAATAATTGCCACATATATGTCTTCAGTGTGTAATTGCCCTCACCAGTGAATGTGTCAGCATTCCTGCAATCTTTTATATCTGTGTGCATTAGCGTCAGGAGCTCTGAGGGATGGGTAACGATTTCTTGCCTCCAAATCCACAGGAACAATAAACACAGACATTCTGCACTGCGGTTTGAGCTTAGGTTTGTACACGTGGTGCTTTGGGTCCACGTTTGGTTAGGTTTGCTGGCCCCTGGACACCAAGAGTCAGAGCAAACTGCTGTGCTCTCCGGCACACGCACGCTGGGATGCAATTAACAGTTACCACCTTTTTCCTTCGAGGTTAAGAAGCAGAAGCAGCAAATTAAATGTTGCTCCACTGCTGCCGTTTCTAAAACCACAGGAAGACTTGCACACGCAGCTGACTCTGAACCAATTTTCAGAGCAGCTCCTGAAAAAGGGGAAGAGCTGAGGGCTCTGTTTATCCTGATAAGGGCTCAGGAAACAGGAGAGTTAAGGAAAGGCACAGGCCATACTGCTGCACTTCGTGGGGACGAGAATGGGGCCTGGGGCTTCCAAAGGAAGCACCTAATGGCAGTGTTGAGAACCTTCTTACAGAGAAACCTCTGCAGGTGCCTCATTTTCAGCCCATGCTTCACAGCAAGAGGGCACAGCTGTAGGGTTTGATTTTGGAGCAACAATCCTGTGAAGGACAGGCATTTGGCGTACAGGGGATCTTATCAATATCAATTATTTTGCATGCAGGGGTTCTTATCAATTTGGCAGGGGGACCTTATCAATACTTATAAATACTTAAAAGGAGTGTGCCAGGGGGATGGGAACAGTCTTTTTTCAGTGGTGCCCAGTGATAGGACAAGAGGTAACGGGCACAAACTTGAACATAGGAAGTTCCATGTAAACATGAGGAGGAACTTTTTTACTTTGAGGGTGGCAGAGCACTGGAACAGGCTGCCCAGAGAGGTTGTGGAGTCTCCCACTCTGGAGACATTCAAAACCCGCCTGGACGCCGTCCTGTGCAACCTGCTGTAGGTGTACCTGCTCTGGCGGGGAGGTTGGACTAGATGATCTCCAGAGGTCCCTTCCAACCCTGACCATTCTGTGATTCTGTAATTAGGACTGGAGATGAAAAGTTACTGTCACATACTATCTTCCTTCTTAATTAACTGGCCTACAAGTAAGATGAACGAATGGAAAAGAAAACGAGACCCATCTTCCCTTGTCAGTAGGCTGTACCTTCAGTAGCAGTACAAATGCTTCTTTCCCTGGCTGACAACTTTTGAAAGCATAGGGAAACTATAATTTTTGTGAGCTCCATGTTTCCAGCAAATTTGGCCAAAATTCGCCAATGAGAACGGGCAGAATCACTGGCCAGCCTGCAGACATCCAGGCCACACCTCCACAGAAAACTAGGCTAAAGAGCTCTTCCGCCCAATGCAGGTGTTTGGGTAAGCTCCAAAACTGAGTCAGAGCATCTGCAGGATCACACCTGAGTGTCAGCCCTATCCTCCAGTTTGGTTCAGTACTGCAGACAGACAATCTCAGACAGCCAGATGTCGGGTGACTCAGGAGTTTTGTGAACTAGAAAGAACATCCTACAGAAGAGGACTTTGAAAACAGGCAGCTCTGAATTCCCATCAGCTGTTGCGTGTCTGCTCAAAGGTCAGGCACCAGGGCAAAGTCAAGGGAGAGACACGCAACCCTGACGAGGCTTTTCTTCAGAGTCAAAAATGTAGGTAGGGATTCATAGAGGATTGGTATCATTATAAGCAAAAATTATTATTTTACTGGCACCTAGATACTTAGGTGTTTATTCATCTTCCACTCTTGATAAAGTTAATTAACAGATCTCAGGATAAATCGTTTAGTTATTTACTGGAGAGGTGGCTATTTATGTGATAATCACCCTCACTATTCGTATTTATTGGATTAAAGTCTAGAATAAGCTGAGGCCCTGTGTGAATTGATAACAGCAGGTCCCCACGCTGGGTGGGGTACTCCTCAGCCCAAAATGTCAGCCGCTTTCCAACATGCCAGCAATCACCAAGTGAAAAATAGAAATAAATGTTTAGCGAATGAGAAAGTCAACGCCTTAGCAGACCTCACAAATCTTTTTCATCAGGAAAAGAAAAACTACCGTCTCCCCTCATTATCTTTGGAAAGGTTAGCAGTTAATGAAGGCAAGCGAATTTGTGCTGATAAGCTGAGCTGGAACAGTACAGCACTACTACAGTCAAAAGAGCAAGAAAATCTTTATCAGTTCTCAGGAAGCCTGTTGTTTGTGAGATTGCTTTAAAACAAAATGGTATCAGAAAAGTGAATAGGAGAATTAGGGAGTTAATGCCAAAACAGAACATAAGACAACTTCCTGGTGCTTGCCTGCTCTGCAAAAATGCTGTGGTTTCCTCTGTCCAGACATAGCAAAACTGTTTCAGCTGCACCTCAAACAACAACGACAGCAACAACCAAAAATTAAGGAACACAGAAGAAAGCCGTTCTGAAATGTTCTGACATCTTGAGTGTGCAGATGGAGTTGCAGGAGATGATCATTGGGCATTTCCAACTGTTCTGGAGGAGCCGTTTAAAGATCATTCCTCATCCAGCATCTTAGCTGTGCAGAGTTGGGCTGCAAAGTTTAATGCTGAAATACCCCATGATGAAGAAAAGTCTCAAATGATAATAAGCTGGCAATTAAATCTGTATTGATGAAATTTATATTGGATCACACATACATAACATATCGGTCTTCAGAGAACAATAGAGATGAAGGGATTTAAGTCAAATTTCTCAATGTATTTTATTTCTGCATTTAACAACATTGTATATTTCAATACATTGAACAAAAATTTAAGCACATACCAGGAAAAATCCTCAGTTAAGGATTTAGTTTAATTGTTTCCCCCTGTCTTCCATTAGTCCTTTCAGGGAAACAAAGACCGTCTGGGAACTATACAACTGAACAGAGCAGTGACCATGCCAGCAAACTTTGCTAGACCAAGGAATTCCACCAGTGCAGGCCTAGGAAAAGCTAGGTTCACATAGTGTCAGATAACCCCTGATCGCTCTGGCCATAATAATTCTTGCTTTCTATATCTTCCCAGTATTCCCATCGTGGACCGCAAATATTTCCCAGGGCCATATATATTTTCCCCCTCCTTCCATGCTTGGAGATAGTTGTTTGCATCTGCCCATAAGACATTCCTCTCTGCTAACTTGGCATTAGATGTCACTAGCTCTCAAAATTGCCCAAGCAGCTAAGAGGAAACAACACTCTCCTATTCTCGCTAGGTCAAAAACGCAAGTTGCATAGTAGCTACTGCAAGTCCACCTCATCATAGAATCACCACAGAGCACAAAGCATCTCTTAACTGAGCCTGAGATCACCCTTCATTATTATAAACAAAGAAAATTATGCCAATTAGTCAAGTGTGTTTTATCAAAGTAAATGGTTAAGTAGTTGAATAAAGAATTGGAAATAAAGAACATTTTAAATGTAGATACTTATTCTTCCTTGGTTTTGGCACTCAAATTTTTCTCTCTTCTCCCTTGTTTCTCTTCAAATATATTTCCGTTGTATTCCTTAGAAACAATTCGTTATGGGAAACATAAATTATGAAACATCTCATTTGACTCATTGCTTTTAATTCACTCTAAGTTCTGCACAGAAAATAGACAAGATGAGTTAATATTACAGGCAGACTTTTGTTCTCTGGATTCCCTCTTTTCCTCCTCACTAACCTTAGGGGCCCTGCACTCAGGTGCGCTGCAATATCCTCAGTCCTATCTGCAGTGCTTCCGTCTCCCCAGCTCCACTTCTGCCCCTGCTGCAGATTTCTATCATCTCCCACACCCAGCACCCCTGCAATCCCTCCGTGCCCTCCCTGTATCCCCCTCCATCCCACTGCCATGCCTAGCCTGATCCCATCCCGCCACCTCACCTGTGTTTGGAAACCAGACTACCACTCCCAGTCGACACTGTATCCTGAAAACACTGTATCCTCAGATGCTGAGCTGTGTCCGGTTTGTCTTCTTCCCCACAGTGTTACTGACAGTGAATAACCAGAGGAGAGGCAGTTTAATCAGCCCCACTGAAGGATGGGAAGAGAAGCCTCTCTGAAGCAGAATGTACGTAAGCTCCTCCATTCATCCAACATCCATCCTTGTGGTATTTGAATGAGATGCAACAACTGGACCTTAAAATATTGTTCATACATCCAAATCATCACAGCCTGATTCCATTCACCACACAAGTGTTTTATAATTTGAAAACAAGCTCTTTGGTGGCATGACAAATACAAGATGTCAGATTCTGGTTGCACAGATATTCATTCTTCTGTTGCCATTAATACTCCTAATCTATGCCAGTGGAAATGATGCCCTTGCATTAACAACACATGAACCAGACAATTGAGAGGATTACTTCTAGCAAGGCACCCGCTCCCTCCTCCCCCAGAGACTGCCTGTTCTCCTGGCAAAGAAATGGTCCCAGAAATGTCCTTCAAGTGTGCATGGAGGAGCTCTGACTGCGGTGTGATCTGAGGCAGAGTAGAGAGAGTGCTTGGAAATAGGAACTATCCCAGCATTTAACCACGTTGCTCTGGCTTTTTTTCATTACAGGGAGGGATAGGTTAAGATGAAGGAAGCCAGCTAAGTTCTTCGCAGGGACATGAGAAGGTGTTATGGTTTGAGAGTCCCATAACAATTTGTTGTCGTTTAGACAATCATTCTATCACCCGATGAGCCCTCCCCACCTGGGAAACGGAATCGGGAAAAACAAGGAAACCCGGGAGCTGAAGTATAAACAGATTTAATAGAATAAGATTAGATAATTAACATTAACAGCACTAAAGAACCGATATTGATCCCGACACCAATACAGACTATGCAAAGATTATACTCAGCCAATTCTATCAGTAGGAAGCTGTGCACTCCCAGCAGTGGACAGCAAATGTCGGACACTGCGAGCGCTACGGCTTCAGGAGGAAGGGAAGGCCTCAGGAGTCCGGCACCAGGGCAAGAAGTTCTCAGGATGGCAGCCATCAAGGGAGAGAGAGAACTTCACAGCAAACTTTCTAATTTATAGTGAATGTGACATTGATGGTGTGAAATAATCCTGTTGGCCAGCTTGGGTCAAGTGCCCGGGTCTCGCTTTTCCTCATCCCTGCACCTGGCAAGCTCGAAAACACTGAGACCTTGAAACCCACATACCATAGCTGGCTGTAAAGTAAGTATTTTCACAAATTCAGACACTGGAGTCTTCTAAAAGTGCAGTTTTCCCAAGTATTAGAAGAGAAATTAGTCCTGTGTCGCTCAAACCAGGAGAGAAGGGAAGGCCCTCATTGCCCTGCCCAGTTGTTGCTCGGAGGGCAACGGGCACCGCGGCATGTGCAAAGCAGTTCTGTGTGGCTTTCCTCTCCTGTTACGGCTGGTTTTCTGTGCTTGTCCTCCAAACTTCCTCCTGTCACCCCTGGTCTGGTTCTTGCTGAGATGAATCACACACTTTTTGCATACTGCACATCCCCAGGCAAAATATCTCATGGAAATGCAACCACAGTTTAGTCACAGTTTGAATTAAATCCACTCAGGCACACACTATAGGGGGGGTTTGTTGATTTGTTTGTTGCATATATACTGGCTGTTAATTTTTATTGCTTGTAAACTTTCTCTCTATAAAATCTGTGTGAAAGCTGGACTGCCATGTTAAAGGAAAGTTACCAGATGGGGAAAATATGGTTGATTAAAGTGGCTGTTTCCATGTTTGCTCAGTGTTGTGACACATCTTCACATTGGGTAAGGTGATTGGCAGAGAAACAACAGCAGCGAGCACTGATGAGTGTATGCGTCATGTATAAATGCCTGGAGCTGAGTAGGACTTGGGTTTTGCAAACTTTACAGAGCTCCTGAGTCTGATTTATTATAGGTTTTGCTGCAAAAATGAAGACATTATAAAAAAAAAATAATCAAAATTAAGTGTCGCAGCTCCTGCTTTAGATTACTGAATGCAAAATGAAGGAAAAGCAGGGAGGCTGTCTCAGGCAGGGAATTAAGGTTATTTTAATACTACAAGTATTCTACAGAAGGCACAATCCTATTTACTCCTGTATGCATTAGCTTCCTTCTTTCCATTCCAGGAAGAAGGGATTGTTTTCCTGTTAATCCTGGAGGTTTAGGCTGAGTTTCCAGATCTAGCACAGATGTTGAGTATGATCATGTCATTTCCTGTTCCTTCAATACCCCGTCTATAAAAAGTGGATAACACTTCTCCCACCTTAGTCTTGAACCTTGCATGTTTAGAGTGTAGTTTATTCTATATATGTGTGAGTGTGTGTGTGTGTGTAGATATATACTGAGAAATAGGCAGAAATATACAGTCTTTTGAATTTCCCAAACAAAAACCACAGTGAAATAAGGACAAACAAGGCGGAGTTTTCATAATGCAAAACCGACCTGATTATTTGTAGACCTCACTGTATAATATGCGAGACTTTTGCTTTTCAGAAAGACGGTTACCCTGGCAGCTGGGTGACAGTCCCCTGCTCCCAGGCCCCAAACAGCCAGAGACCAAAAGTGGGCACTGAGGCTGGCGCTAGTGCAAGGGATGTTTCTGATGAACGCAACTTTCTTTCCATTTCTGTCACCAATGGTTTTGTTCCCCCAATCCTGCTTGAGACCCAAAGAGCTACACTGCCTGGAGAAAAGCTTTGCAGTGCATCATTATTTATAGAGAACCAACCAACAACGTGTGGACTGTAGTAATGAATTTTATTTTAAATATTCTCATAAATGGAAGAATAATCAGACTTGCTTTGGCTTGATAATTTATGAGCTAGCCAACAGGTGATAGCTTATAATCTTCCCTTAGAGGGCATGAAGTGCTTTCTGACAAAATTTTCTGTCCTTCAGACATTTTTTAACTTGTGGCAGCTAGGCTTTTCCTCTTGGGCTTGTTAGCAAAGGATGCCTGCCTACTCCAGGCACATTCCAAAAGGAAAAACACGGTATGGGATAATTTCTGTGCAAGAATATGAAATGCAATTTAACTTGGCAGCATAATGTCAGGCAAAATAATTTATTTCAAGGGAGGCTTTGCCATCACAGCAGTTGAATATTCAAATGTAGCCACTGGCCAAGAATTCAATCACTGAGGTGTCCCCTTTTTGCACTTACCTTTCAGGGCCTGCGGAGGACAGACACCTTTCTCTTGACAATTCTCACTCAGTCACTCTGAAAGCTAAAGCTAAAGCTTTTGTCTTCAGCTCCACTCTAACGAGGCTTCTTCTGTTGGTGGCCAGCTCCAAACAAGAAAAAGAAAAAGAAAAAGAAAAAGAAGGGGGGGGGAAGCAACGTTTTTTGATTGATAAATAATCATTTACTGCTGAACTTTGCAGAAAATTTGGAAAATGTATATTCAAAATGAAATGTATGTCCAAAGAAGCAAAACACTTTCATAAGTTATTACAGTGTTTGGTTCTAGATGTGGAGATGTGACACAAGAACCTTAAAATGAAAAAAAGCTCCTTCTGCACTGTCATACTTCTTCCTTCCCTGGCTTCCATGAAAGGCAGCTTTCTATGCCGACACTTCTGGTCTGTGGCTCTGTGGTCAGCCCAGTGCTGGCACTCTGGACACGCGACTTTCCTCCAGGGGTCACTTTGTGGCATTTGGGACAGCCCAGCTGCTCCGTGGAGCACACCACGGGACAACCCAGGCACTGCGCCTCTGGATGCCATGTAGCTGGAGGTCAGTGCAGGATATGCAGACGGACAATCAGCCTGATTTTGCCCCCACGTACAAATAGCATAACTGCTGGGGATGAGTTATTTCACCTTTTTCCCCAAGTTCAGAGCACAATCTGTTCTGTCACCAGGTGCCTTTAGGCTACACAGATAAAGATTTTTCAAAACATCCTTGACCTTGCCACAGTGTTTTCCCAATGTTTGCTGAATTTCAGTGAAAAGAGACACATTCTGCTGGGGAATGACTGGGAGAAAGAGAATAATGTCACTCTGGTGCTAACAGTGAATAAAACTGTGAAGCAGATTACAAAAATTCAAATTAAATTTGAGTTTTACAGCACCACAGGAATTGATTAAACATATGCCTTCTTTTGATATAGTACTCTGTTTGCTCGCGCTGCTGACAAGGGAGGTAACCAGGGACCAGACTCCGGTCGGCTGCTGCACGGTGAGTAACGCTGCTCACATCGCCAGGACCTCCCGGGGTTTCAGTCAGACCATGTGTGACACGGCCTCTCCTCATTAGCACTGTCCTCATGGGGAAGGAGTGCTTCAAATCTCAGCCGAAAGGTGTGTGACTGAGCACCCATGACAAGCAAAGCTTCGCTCATTCGCTCCAAAGAGAGAACTCCAGCACAGCGCCCATGCAGACCCCACAGCATCTGCAAGCCCTCCCCTGCCTCTTGCTACATCTCACCTGTGGACAAGGGGACCACCCAGCCTCTCTGCCCACCCATGTAGCTTTTCTGCAGCACAGCTGAATACTGACTGCCTCATGGCAACTCGCTCGCTGCAGCCTTGAGCTAAACCCTGCTGAAATCCTGGGGAGACCTGCTGCTGATCCCATGGCTCCCCACTGCTGGGATTGAAACATCCCCATCCTCCTAAAAATACACTCCCTTCTAGCCTGAGAATACCCCGTTTGAGGGTTTGTTGCTTATTTTTTTTTTCCCCCTGATCTCATTTATTTCCCATCACTGTGCCTGTGATTACTCTCCCTCAAACCCTCTCTCTCCCTCTTACCAGCATGCCTTGCCTAATTCCTCCCGAGACGCTATCAGCCGGGATGATGAGCAGCTGAGCTCCCCGTATTACTGCTGACGCAGGCGGGCTGACAAATGAAAGAGCGAGCGCGAGCCCCGCCGGGTCGGCTTTCGCGGGGAACGGGAGAGGGAGGCTGAGGGGCTGCCAAACAGCAAGAGCCGGTGGCTCTTGATCACCCATCCCTTTGTGGCTCTGGGCACGGAGCGATGCGGGGGAAAGACCCATATGCTCCACTGCCCTCGGCTTGCCAAGAGCCCCTGACTACCTGGCTGATCTGAGCCCTGCCCAGTGCACCGTCAGGCAGCCAGCTGGCAGCTTCGCAAAGGGATTCAGTGCTTTTTATTAGGCTGTTTGTTGGGGGTTTTTTCCCTTTGTATGCACCTCTAGGATAAAGAAACGCGCCTGGCGTGCCTGCCCGAGGCCCGCTCTAGCAGAAAATGCTGCGAAGCAGTGGGAGGTAAAGCTTCATTTGAGGGACGATGAAGCATGCCCTTAGTTTTTCTTCCTAGAAGAGGGATGGGATTCTCAAATTTTCGGAATGTTGTCCCTGTGACCACAGGACTTTTGGAGTCAGGAGCGAACCAGCGAGCGGCCAGGGGCACAGTTTGATTCTGCTGGTTCAAAAGCCTCACCGCAAACTGGTGTGCCCTGCATTGCTGATACAATATAGGATGCACTGGTGAACAGAGCAAATCTAGGCTTAGCAGTGTTCGTCTTTGCGCAGCACACAGAGAGAGTGGCATAGTTCAGGAGGAGGAGGGTGATGATTGGGGACCGCAGGCTCTCGGGTTCATGCACCTTTTTTAGGGCCGTACCGGCTGCTGGCAGCAGCAGCAGCAGTGGCACTACCATAGCTCACAGGGTGAGCAACCAGGCAGGAGGTGGCAGGTCAGCCCCTGACAGATGCAGAGCCGTGCAAGGGTATCTAGTTAACAGGAAAAGATCCAACATCAAAGAAAGGAAACAGCACAGACCCAGGAGACGGGCTGGGGACAATTGTAAGAAGGGGTGAAAGAGTGGGAAAGGAGGACTTCTGCTCCAGGAAGGGAATGACGGCATCCTTTGCTCTGTGCTGCTAGAGCATCCTTTGCCAACGGAGCATCCATTGCTCACAACTTGAGGGGCAGAACCAGTAATGTGCCTTTACTTAAACACAGCAGCGCTTCTTTGGCACTGAACCGGTGGCAAGACCCATGTGGAACAACACAGTCCCAGGGATTGGCAGGACCATCCACACTTCTTCCCTTGGCAGTTCCAAAGGGCCATCGGGCACTTGTTATTTAGCTGTGTAATTCCTCTTCAGACAAACAGTCGAGTTAAAAGGGAGAGCAGAGGTCTGAGTCTTTTCTCCATTGGCATGGCCCACAGACCTTGTTGCAGCAGGAGGGAAAGGTGATAAGATGCTGTGGTCTCTCTGTTCACACTGCCCATGGTGGGATCAGGGCTACAAGGCCATGTAGCTCTCCTCCCTCCATCCACCAGCCCCTACTCAACTCTCCTGATTTTAACACTTGGGATTTTCCTTAAGCCTCAGTCCTTGGCATAAGCTGAAAGTATGGGAAGTTCACCTTTCTCCTAAAAAAGGTGGGTTTCCAATTCTGCACTTGGAAATGCGCACTGAGTACAATCAAGTGGATCCCAACTGTGGGAGCAATTTTACAACGTGATGATTTCCTGGTGACTTGAGAGTGTTCAAAGTCTGGTTGTCCTCAGAAAACCAGCACAACACCTTGAGCTGGGCTTGTTGCATTGCAATCACTGCGATGAACTGCCAGAAAGTCAAATCAGGAAAATTATACCTAACCAGCCAGTATTTCCCCACTCTATTTTGTTACCAGCTCAGCTACTTTTCCCTGTGTGTTCCTCTGCTAGTGATGCTCCTGGTGAGATGGTGCTTTTTCTTTTGTATTTGAGTGATTAAAAGAGAATTACTATGTTTACGCTCTGCTTCACTAATAAATCTGGATTTGTGTATGAAAAGCGGCAAGAGAGTTTGGCAGAAAATGTACTCTAAAATGCAAAGATCTTGAATGTCCATTCCTGCAATGGACACATTACACAACAGAACAAGTAAATAAAGCTTTAAACAGCCCTTTATCCTGTAAAATTCTCACTTAACTCCTGGAGAGCGAGGCTGATGCTGGTGGCTGTTGTACCCAGACAGACATACCCTTTCTCTATCTCATCGCAGGGACAGAAAAACCTCAGGCAGAGAGCCGTTAGTGTCTGCGGCTTGCTTAACTGGGGTTGCTTCATATTATTTCCCATTAGCCTGGGTAAAATAAATCCCGCAAGGACAAAAGCTAAAATAAGCATTACTACATACATTCTGCATTAGGCTGTTAAAGTGCAGCAGAAACAAAATGTGTCGCCCAACGCCCTGTTTGGAAACCAGTGGGCAGATGGTGGCCCTTGGGGTGTGATCGAGTGGGTTTGTTTCACCACTAGATGACACTCGAGTCTCTCGAAAAGGATCCTGCCGCCCCCGCCGCTGGCTGCAGGTAGCAGAAATGTTGACATTTGATTAACCTGGTGTCTCCTCTCCAGGTGGGAGCTCCCTGAGCGCCTCTCAGACACAGTCACTGCTTTGTTAATGCAAGCGGTAGCACATTAGGAAGCCTTACTTTTTTATTTTGCAAAAGTAAGCTGAGAAAAAAGGATGAGTTGACTTGTCAAATTTTGGTTTCCCTCCCAACAGAAGGAAGGTAACACGCACTTAGCAAGATGGTTTCTCCAACTGAGTTGTGCGGCATGGCTGTGGATTAATGAGAGAAGGCATTGATTAGGTTGCCAAAAGTATGGTGTGCCCAGGGCCCAGGGCCTGCAAGCCCCCAGACTCACTACGAAACCATGGCCGTGCTGGGCCTCCCATCTAACACCACTTTCAAAAGGCCACAATGCTTAGGTGGTATTACTGCTAAGACCCAAATTACTCTCTGCAAAACTAGGACAACTCCTTGCTGTCCAGCACTTGAAGGAGACAGAAACCGTTCCTCTAAGCAAGTACTCAAATACCATAGGGCAACACACTGTAACCAGGACTGCAATGGAAAACTTTTTGAGTGATACTCTCCATTCTGGTTCAGGGCTTGATTATAAGTGTCTGATACTGCAAATTTTGGAAAGAGGAGTCAGTAAAAAAAAAGCCTGACAATAAAACATAGATATGGCTTTAGGTTGACATGGTGATCACGCAGCAGAGAACTACAAAGGCCACAGGAAAGTGTAGAACATGGTGTTTAAGGGCAGTTGTAATTATATTTCTGAAAACTCTCCACGACGAAATGTCCGTATGCTTCTGATTGTGGATATATGTGCTCACTGATGCTCAGACAAATACTGAAGGGGTGAAGACCCCAATTCTCCCAGAAATAAGACAACAACATGCAAACACAGCCTGAGGTGGCAGCCCTAACCCCGTCCTCTGATCAACTTGAACAGGCTGGTAGGGCCATGCAGAATCCCACAGGACTGTACTTCCACAGATCTGCTCACAAGAGGAGAGATTTATGTTTTTTACAGCTTAGCAAGTGATTATAGAGATAATGGGGGCAATTTGTCAGCAAACTAACCTTTACAGAAACTTCCTAATATGAAGATCTTCCTCTCACATTGTGCATCTTAACATGAATAATGATAGTCTCACGAATTCTGCTATTTCAAGTTTTCCTTGGCTTATGGTCTTTGTTTCCTCTTTTCTACAGAAATGGAGAGCTGCTTCCCAAACATGTTTCCTCACTTGCAGTGCTGGCCAGGCAATTAACAACTTCACCCACAATCAATACGCAGAGTTTTCCTGAGTATATAATGCAGTAGGTAAGGAGATGAAGATAGATTTTTTCCCATGTAAGCATTCCACAATAAACCTGAGTATTTGCTTCTCTTGCAGTAAATCTACTTACCTTCTTTTAATCGTGACGATGAAATCAATTAAAGATATTTTACTTGTCTATCCAAAAACTAATGAGGAGAAGATTTACAGGCAAGCAGGGTATTCTTGATAGTGAATTATTGGATAGAGACTCAAGAGACTCGAGCTAGCCCCTAATTCTGCCAGCCTGAAAAGTCTAGTTAAGACTTTTACAGTGCTGGACAAGTCTGAAAATACTCCAGACCTTAGGCCTTACTTTGCTCCCACGGCAAAACAAAGCGAAAGCTGTATGTTTGATTAGAGCTATTACCATACAAAGGGGAAACCAGTCCATGTTAGGGAGCCAATTTACAAGAACAGCTTGTTTACTTTTGGACAAACAGTACTGCCTATGAGAGTCCCTGTCTTAAGCACAGCTCCTGCTGACTTCAGTGGGAATCTGCTATGAGTCAAAAGTGGAGGCTCAGTAGTGCTCTACAGAGAAGCATAATCATCATTATAGCGAGGATTATAATTGGACACTTTCAAAGTCAATCAGACTGCTTCTGTTAATATCAATAGCTCTGGTGGCTAAATTGCCTAGACTAATTCTTTTTTAACACCTCAGCCATAAGACTCATCATTAGACAAATGCCATATCCTAATATATACTGCAGCTTAAACACAATGAGAGCTTCAATCTGTTTTTTAATCTCTGTGATATTCTGTCTTGTTGCCCACATACTGGGAAAAAAAAGTTTATTGTAGGCAGAAGACTGCACGGACTGTTCCCCATCAGAAGGTTCTTGCAGTCTTCTTGTCCCTGAGAAGTGATGGGCTCCTGCAGACCTTTGGTGCATGCTAACATTTGAAAAATAAGTAATAAGCAAAACTTAAAACAAATCTAAGTGGTTTGCTGCAGCTCTTAATGCTGCAACTCAAAAATTTGTTGAAAGAAAATAGCATACTAATATGTATCAGATTCTTAAATGGAAGGAAAAGGTTGACCAGCTGTTCAAAAACCTTACAGCCCCTGGTATGATTCAACTGCCTTGTACAGTTTGCTACTCAATCCGTGGAAGAGTACTTGGAGGGGAGAACATAGACCCTCACTAATCCCAATCCCCCATTTTCCTCTTGTACAACATGCAGAGTGCGAATTTGGTGTCCCAGCTGAAGAACCCATCCAGGGTCAAGCAAATGCACATCCGGTGGAGATGGCACTTGTACTGTGTCTTCATTCAAGGCGAGGGCCTGCGGGTCATGCTCCTCATTGGTGCAACCAGGCAACCCTAAAGTTGTCTGGAATATTTTTATGCTTGTTCATTCCCTGGAGCTGTTTTAAGAGGCAAGCCTTGTACTCAGGGATGGCAGCCCATGTTTTCAGAGCTAGACTCCACCAGCAGTTAATTCAAACTGCCCTGATTTTCAGTGCCCCAATTTGAAGCAAGTTCCTCACCTCCTCACAAAATCAAGTCATTTTTAGCTAGAGACCTACCTTTTGGTAACCGATTGGGAACATTATGACCTGCCTTTAAAGTGTAATGTGTTACAAAATTAGAGGGACAATTTATGGGACAGCAGATACTTCCCTTTGCAAGTTACTGACTCCCCAGTGCATTATATCCTTATAATGAGTCAATAAAACAAGTCACAGCTGCAGCACAATGAATGCCAAGAGGCACAATGGACAGCAGGTATTTTTAATGATTTACTCTATCAGCCTCCTGAACAAGCACTTGTACTTTTTGGAAGTTCACTGTACTACGCTGTGAAAGGTGAGTGACTATCGGTATTTCGGCTGCACCTCTTGTACTGCAGTGAGATCAATACTGTGCGCCGGTGTCAACCTTTGCTGGCGGAGAAAGGTCAGCTGAGCAGTTATCTGGCCGCAGGACAAGCACTGAAAAAAGAAAGTAGAAAAGTCTTCTAGGACTCAAAGGCTTAAGGCAACTAAAGAGAGACACAGGCAGCGCCTGCGTTCATGGGGGTTTGGAGCAGTGGAGATTCAGCTGCTGCTCAGCTGAGCTGGGATTGAGATTTGCCGTGGAAGAGTTACACACACGGTCTTTGAATGGAGAGAGGGCTTGAAAGCCACACAAAATCCTTCCAGTTCACACGGAGCCATCCTCCTTCAAAAGCAGAATAGGGCAAGACGGGGCAGAGCTTTGAAGGGCCTGGCTGAAAGCACTAAGCTTTTGTTGTTTTGCAGACCTGTGCCTTTCAGTTATTATTTTTTACTTTGTTTATTTATAGCGCTGCTCAAAACTGAGTACATATTTTGCTGTGGGGTAAATAAAAGACTAAAAAGCTATCCTTGCCGGCAGTCTCTCAGAAATAAGCCCAGGTCAGCGAGAAATCCAGCATTTCTCTGTCGTAGCTGTGAATTGCTCCGAGACTGGTTTTGGCAGAGCCCGGCCAGGACACAGCTCTGAGCGGGGACTCCCCTGGGCTCCCCCTGCCTGTCCCCGTCCCCCCCACCAGTTTGCAGCGCGGCGGCTGGACCAGTGTGGAAGCGGCCGGGGGGGGGGATGAAGGAGGAGGGGGAGGGCAGCATCGCCCGCGCTGCCGCCGGGCCGGGGCCGGGGCCGGGAGGCGGCGGGTACCGAAACACCTCCCTCTAGTGAGCCGACCGGGCAAGCGCTGCCACGGCTGGATCAGCCGTTTCGCGTTATTCCTTCCCTCCTCCGAGCGTGGCCTTCGGTCTCGGTTGAGGCTCGGGCCGGGGAAGGGGCTTTGCCCGGTGCCGGCGGAGCCTGAGCGATGCGAGCTCTGCGGGGAGAAGCCGCCCGTAGGGGCGAGGGGTCTTAATAAGGAGCACGTTCGGGAGAAGAGACCAGCGCATCTGGCCCGGGATCTTTGGGGAGCTTAGGTTCGTGCTGGGGTCGAAGCTGGTGGTGGGGAGATACTTCTTTTTGCAGCCGCTCTGGAAGGAATTGTGTCTTCGGTTCGGCAAAGCAGCACTGAGCGCACGCAGGTGTTTGACTGGGTTGTGTTTTTATGAGACTAGGAAACACCTGATGGGGTAGAAGGCGTTAGACTCCTCAGAATGACTGTAAAGCTGTCATACTTTGTTTTAATAAGTAAAATATTTTAGATTTTTACATGAGGAAACAGCAGCATCAGGACTACACAAAAAATTACAAGGCATTTAGTAAGCTAAATACTCTCTTAATTACCTTATTCAGTGTATATTACCTGTTGGCACTGACACAATTCACATCTCATTTTAGAAATTCCTCCAGGCAACAATCATTATGAATTTTTAAAAGTGGCTGAATGACTCAGCCTCCAGATTTAGTTGGCCAGAGTTCTGCATTGCTGCTATACTATCTGTACTATCTTTGATTAAAAAATCACTGTGGCACAACCTTTCTGTAGGTTTCTACTTTATTTCCACTTTATCTGTATTACTTCGCCATCTAGCCACGTTGCTACCAGGGTGACAATATGAAAGCACCAGTGAAACCAGTGGAACCTGTAAAAAAAGGATTGAACAAGGAGGCTTTGGGCCCTGTAGTATCTGAAAGTCAAGTACTTAACTGGACTGTCAAGGGTGATGTTTCACAATGAACTACCCTATGTATCCCACTGGTGAGGTCCTGGCCTCTGGCAAAACTCCAGCTGAATTCCACTGGGCAGGGACTTTATCTTACAAAATGTCTCGCACCTGATTTGCAATTGTTCGGCACTGCACGTCGGCACTGTTGTACTAGTGCTGACTGTGTGTTAAATTATATAGATGATATACTCATGTATCAGCATACATGTGCTGATAGATACGTGGGAGAAAATAATAGACCTCCAGCTCTTGCTAAGGTCAGTGAGAAGACTGGAAATAGAATGACACCTCATCTTGACTTGCTTTTCTGTGCATCCGATTTGTAAATGGTATGATAGGGAAGTACATTCTTCTCATCTTAGCTAGGTTCCCAGATTATTTTTTTTTTTAGTTTTGTGCTGAATAAAACAGAGTCTTTAAGAGAAAGTGGATATGGATACAGATGGACAAGCACCCTAAACAGCATTTGAATATCTCAGTCTATGCATAAGTGATATTGCAGAGTATCAATTATCAAAACAGTTTCCATCTGCAACATTGCAGCTGCAATGTGTTAAGCCAGTAATATATATGGGAGAAAAAAAGAAAACACTCAAAAAAGCTAAGCTGCCAATGAAGTCTTTGAAACCATTAAGTGAATAGTTTAAGTGAAAGCCACTTACGCAAGTTTGAGAAAAGTGCTTTCGGGAAACCCACCATTTGCACTGGAACAATAGAAAAGCAAGGGAAAATGCTGTTGATGGCAAGGAAGGGCTGTGAAACTCATTCTATCAAGAGTAAGGACAAGGTGAGAGAAAGCAGCTTCTGATTCCTTCTTAAGGTGAATCTCACATCCCCTCATGACCCATTACTGTGATAGAAGAAAGTATAAGCATTGCTTTAGGCACTTGTGACTAATTTCTAGTATCATCGTTCTCCAGTTCCCAAAAGTCATATTTTTACAGGATTTGTAAAACGCTGTGACGTGTAAGATTTCATCCCCTTGTCTACCCAGATGGCTGGGAGCAGAGCAGCTTTAGTCTTTCCTGCATTTCTAGATCTACGATTGTAGCCTCTGCCAACAACTGTCTCCAGAGCCAACTCAAGGTTTCTCTGTACTGAAAAAAAAAAAAAAATAAAAATTGTGGCCTTAAAGCTGAAGGGATGGAGTTGCATTGTGGTCTCTGGCATGGGCAGAGTAAGGAGGAGAAGAAGATGTAGAAAAGATGGATTTTTCACTGGTCCTTTGTGTCCCTTTAGGCATTTTCTGCTTTCTGTACATCTGAAGTAGATCTGGTTGCTCGTGGCCATGCCACAGTGCTTTGAGTGCCTCTGTACCCTGTCTGATATCGTCTGGTTTTTGCCACCTGTAGAAAGTCCAGCCATGGGATGGAAACTAAATCTAGGACACCCCAGGCCACAAAACAGTGGTCTCTTTTTTGCAAGACACTTCATTTATTTGACTTATTAGCAAGTTAAACCTTACCAACACCCCTGAACATGCAGCTGTTCTATCCCTCCTTCTCACATGTTCCAGCTTTGCAACAAGTTGGTTTATACACAGAATCAGGCTCTCTCTTGCTCTGCTCTGTACCTGGTCTTGTGAGCATTGCACGGTGGTCCCAGCTCAAGCGTAGCTGGGAAAGATGTCTGCGATGCCCTGCTGAGTGGGGCACACCACCCACCGAGCCCACTTCAGCTTTCTCAGGCTGAGGCTACAGAAGCCTGGCTATCGCTCTCCATGGACTGTGCTGCAGCCACTGGGCTACCACGTGCAAGGCAAACACCTCTCGTGTGTCCCTGAAAGAGTGAGCGTTTTGGTGCTTGCCCTTAGGGAGAAGTCCAGGTGTTGGGCAGAGGAGCCCGGGTGTCAGAGAGGAGTGTGCACCCAGACCTGACCCAAAGTGACACGTCCTGGCTACGCTTGGCTGTGTACCTCATGTCATTCTCAGGTTAGCCTGCCAGTCCCTGAACCACTGTCCCTACCACACTCTTATTCCCACAGAAATCGAAGTTCCCGAGTTCCACCTGACCGCCCCCTATCTCTTTTCTCTTATTTTAGCTAGCAACGTCTTCAACACACCTTTCTTTTGTGTTACTGTCTCACTTCATACGACACATACTGTTTCCTCTCCTTCCCTGACTTTCTACTTCTTTCCTGTCTTTGTCCTCTTTTGAGATGGAGGACAATAGCATCTTGTTTTTCTGCAAATAACAAGAATATTTAAATCTTTGAAATGTTACCTGGACTGCGGATCTATTAGGGCTGATTCAAGAAACGAATGAGAGGAAAAAAGTGCTCTGAAAGTGAGATTTCTTTCATTCTGCGAACTGCTGTGTGATTATGCAAAGCTGTTCTCTTATGTTTTCTGCCAGACAAAATATGTAGACGCTTTTCTTGCCTTTTGGAGGGGAAATGCTGTGCATGTGCATAAATGCTGTGTCTCTTCCTTGAATTAAAATGAGACCTTACATAGCTGGTAAATTGCACATTGCCGGGGTGAGCAGACTGGCAGCTCAGAGCTGAGCCTGATTTCACAGCACATTGCTTGTCTCAGCAGCGAGGCATCCCGGAACGGGCTTGGTCTGGTTTTTGGTCTGTAACTCATTGTGTAAATGCCAGCCAAATTAAAGCAAAGCAGATGGGACAAGTCATTTGAAGATTAATGAAGCTACTTGCGTTAAAAAGTAACTTTAGATACGTATTTTAATGAAAAAGATCCTTTCTAGTTCAGAATAGCTGGTCAAAAGAAAAGGATCAAGCAGTGAGAACCGCTAAAGCTTAGCAGAACACACCTACACAGAATTACTAGAAGTGATTAACTCTGTAAAGAGTTAATCCCCATTAAACTGAATTATCAAGTCAGAGACTTAATTTCTTTCTCAGGTACCTGTCTTGCTTTGTGCATGCTACCTTTTTTCCTAAAATGCAGAAGTAAAGCAAGCAAACTCTAAGGAATTCTTTAGGGATTACTCAATGCAGTCTAACATGGTGAAAAGTTTCATTCTCCTGTGGCATTTGCAGTTTCCATCAAAACTTTTCAAAACTTCTGCTGAACAGTGACATTTTCTTTTTTTATAACTGGCTATATTGTGTATGAAAGAGAAATAAATATCAGGAACCAGTACAGTAAACAAAGTCTTTTAGTTTTACCACTACAAAAATGCAGCTAAACCTTAAAGATGCTCTGAAAGATGTCCCCCTGCTCTAAAAAATCTCTAAACCTTTAATCAAAATTCCAGCCAATCACGAAGTATAACTGTAAAATATTTCCAGTATTGCCCTAAGCTCTGAGCTCATCATGTGTCTCAGACTGCCTAGTTAGAACACAGGAGGAAAGCCAGGCTTGTCCCTCACATGCCACCCACCACATTCCTGAAACTGCCGCTCCTCGTGCAAGTCCTCAGCAATGACCGGATACTAAGAGACTGTCCTACGACATTTTAAACACAGAGATTGGAATTAGCTCTGTACTTGGCTCATAAGTTGGAGGTATTTAAGGTGTGGGAGAATCATACAAACACAAAAGGAAAATCTTACCAGAATATTGGAGACCGGCTCTGTAGGAATCACACAATCTTCTGCCAGAGATCGATGAGGATTTCTGGACTGTTGGAGTACCCCATCCTCTTCACCTATGTACAGAGATGGCTGTTGCCATACTCTTCTTCAGGACTAAGATTTGGCTTTTCAGGGGTGAAGTATGTAACTCTCCAAGTCATAAGACAACTAAACTCCAACATTTAGAGACGTTCTTCATACACAGTCTTCCACAAACAAAAATTAGGGGCTGTGTAAGTGACAAACTGTGTGAAGTTTCTCAGGAATGATTTTTTTATAAGGAATGTTAGAAGGAAAATGTTTGACTCCTGCTCCCACTACCACAAACCCAGACCCTCTCTTCTGTGACTTGAAGCCACCAGATACCTCGTGAAGTATGCTTTGATGCACCCATTCCTCTATTGCACCTCCAAAACGACTGTCATCTTAAAAGATCCAGCAATCCCGTCTTGATTCAGAAAAGCTTTCCCTATTTATTCTGTTCTGGAAAGGGCTTGACCTCATGTTTCAGTCCTTTGCCAAAGTCCTTTACTGAATAAGAAAGCACATAATTTAAAGCTTGTCCTTGCGGCCCTACTGAACCTGGCCCTGAATGGCCAAGCTGAATATAAGCAGGAATGATGGCTATCCAAATTCCAGAGCTTTTATTACCGGAAACCTTAAGAAAATATGAATGCTTGATGCAACATGGCATATTTCTGAAACATACAATCTGTAAAAATGGAATTTGAGCAATTTCTTATACTGAATACAGGCAGCAAATTCCTTTGATATAACAGCTGGTTAAATTTCATAAAATTATGGTGCTTAAAAGCTGTCTTACTCCTAAAGGGCAAAAGTGCTTTTAGCCATGTGCACACACAATTAGACTTTTGGGCAAACTTGGTCTACAAACTGGAGGAAACAATCACATCAATTAAAACACAACATCTAGTTTTACTTATTTGTTTTTCTTACAGTAAAGTGCTAAACATGATGGCTCTTTAAATTACTGCAAATGGCTGTTTTGAAATACAGTTACATTTTGTTTTAGTTTTTGTACATCTTTCCCCACTGACTTAGCCTGTAATATAGCGCACCATGGAAAAAGTTGTTGTGTTGGTGTAAAACAGATGCATATGAAATTTCATCAGTCATCTTTTCTGGGTCCAATGTATGTAAATTCTTTGGCACAAACAAGGCCTTTTCTCTCCCAGGCTCCATTACAATCTAAGTGGATATTTTGCTTTTCTGGAGTATGCCCAGGGATTTCATAAAACTGCTACTGTGTGTCTCTTAAAACATTACATACTCCAAAGTACATGCAATTAAACAGTGTGACAGTAATTCATTCCCTCATCATATCTGCATTGCTGAAATGATAAATGAGCCAATAGAGACATTCACAAACCACACAGCAGATTCTGACGATGCCACATTACTCTTTAAAATGAGGAAATTGTGAAACTTAGAATTGTGTAGAACATCAGAACTAGATTTGATCATGTAGATCTGAGTACACTGTGTCTGAGTTTAAGTCTGTTTATAGCTGATTACATGCAGGGATGGGTTCTGATCATGCAGGTTATTAGCTGAGTTTTTGACATTTAGATGTCGATTATGCTGGCTTTTGGAATTGGATTGATTTTTACAACAGAATGTCATTATAGCGCTTGCAGTGACATCAAGAACAGAACTTCAGCTTGATCTTCCTCTACAGAAGCTCATTAGAGATTCACATAAGAAGACAACCAACACGTGCTATTGCCATGGAAACAAGATGGAATATTATGAAGCGGTATAGCCCATATTCCAAAATAGAGAGGACAAAGTCAGAGCAATTATAGCACAAGACTGACAGGCTTTTTATTTGCAGCCTGCACGGGTCAAAGCAAAACTTAGCTCCTGCTCTTGGAAATAAAAATCACCAGTGCAGTTTTAGGACTCTGGTTTCAATTCCTCCTTTTCAAACACGAAAACTCAAGCCAGTTAGTTTAGTTTATGTTGTATGGGAGGAAGGAGGCCGAATGGAGGCAGAGGCATCACAGCAGGTGTGTAGGTGTGATGATCTACAAAGAACAGACATCACAGAACTGATAGAGGAGTGAGGCAAGTTCAAGCCAGGCAGCGAGGTACTGGCAGAGCAGAGGTGAGCAAAACCAGCAGAAGCCGAACATCTGGTACGTCATTAAGATGCAGAAGAAAGGCTGGTTTCAAATGCAATGGCTAGCCAGTGCCAGCGGCCAGAATGCAAAGGATAGTATTTCTTGTGATTTGCATTAAATAGGTGAGTCTCATGGTTTCTCATGTTGCCTAGATAATGAAATGATTTTGGACATCCTGGACATGTTTTTTTGTGTATATTATGTAGGCAGTCCAACGTCCCAAGCTTCTGCGTGTGACTACATACACAAAAAGTTCCTTTGGCCATTTAAAACAGCTCTGTCTGGTATACAGAGAGTTTTCAGTATTGTAAGAGTTTTGACCGTTGTCTCTGACTACAGAGTGCCAGCTAATGAGTATGAGTGCATGTATTTTTTTTGTGTTTGATGACAATACCAAAAAATAAAGGAGTTCTATGCTAATGCTCATAATGCTATATTTTACCCTTCATGTAGAAAGCCTGTGATTGCCATTTCATTCACACACTGGTTCTACCTTTAAGAAATATTTTTAAATTCCAGCCAAAGGTCTAGGTCCCAGCAGTCTGTTGTAATCACTTTGAGCAAAGCCACTGTGGGCTTAGGAAAGATAAACAAAGAGAGTAATAGTGGTTTAGGGAGTATTCAACAAGCTTTGGAAGGTCATACCAGGAGTTTGCCATTATAGAAAGGTCCTGTGAGATTCAAAAACACATAAGAGAATGAGGAAAGGGGAAAATACTACAGTACGCAGAAAGCCTGTGAGCGTCTACTGAACCAGGCTTTGGGAAGCCTTCCAATGCCTGCATATGAAATGTGCGGTATGCCACTATTTAATTATTATAAACTCCACAAATTGTCATCCACTTAAGGAGCTCATGTTTCTGCCAAGTTAAATGACTTCAAAACTGACAGGTTACATTCACTGTTTCAACACTGTTTCATTCTTGGCTGTTTCTGTTTTGATTGGAAAAAGAGGATGAAAGACACCATGATTTTGGGAGAAGAATCTGAATGGTACTTTTGTTGCAAAACTTTATTCCAGTAAAACACACAGACTTTAATAGTAGTGAGTACCTTTATGAGAAGCGAAAACACTTTGTTAAAAAGAAGAATACTGGATCAATTTCTTTTCACTAGCACCAGGCAAAGAGATAAAATGAGATATAGTTGACGAAAATGATGGAAAATAATAAACATTCTTTCTCATCTTTGCATGTAAACTTTCTTTCCCAAACTGTTAAATACAATTCAGTAGTGCTAGCAATTATTTTTTTTTCCTAAACCTTTTCCGTGCTTTTTTTGGTGTGCATTTGGGCTTTTCTTCTCTTGCTCTGCTTGCAGGGCTGCTTCATGAGCTGCCAGCTCTTCTTGTTTTCTGCGCTCAGCCTCTAGCAGCTTACTTCTGTATGCTTCCCGAATGCTGTGAACTCTGCCTCGTGCTTCATCTAAGGATGCCTAGCCAAAAACAAACAGCAATACCCTCCAGCACATGAACCGATTTCATCACAAGCAACTGCATCCTTCCTGTTATGTTTCACTTTGTGACTCTATAAGCACAGAAAGGGCATCTCTCCTTTTCTTTTTACATGTATCTTTATTGAGTTGTCACAGTGACATGGCTATATGTCAATCTTTTCACCAGGGAGTAGAAGAGAAAGTTCATGAAAATCCTTTTAAAATGCTGGCATAATAAGCTAATTGTTTGAAAGGAGGATAGGGCAACAGGCTAGTTACCCATCTGGGTCTAGTCCCTCTTCAGTTACTGCCTTGCTTTGTTGTCTTAAACAAGTCCCTTAAAACCTAGTTTTCAGCAATGCCGAAATGGCTTAGGAGCTCTGGTCTTTTAAGAGACTAAAGGAGCCTAAATCACATTGACCTTCAGCAAGACTTAGGGCAAACGGGACTTGGACACTTCTGAAAACGTTTTCCTTTACATTTCCGTCCTGGAAAATGGGTATATCAGAATACCTTTGTATAGTTCTCTGTGGTCTACAGGTCAAAAAACTGTAAAAGTGCTGATCAGCACAGTACGAATATTCACAAGTACCTCTCATTTTAAATTAGTACTGTGAAACATCTTGAATGGACATACTTTTTGGAAAGAGTCGAGGAACTACTCTTAATAAAAATTTGCCCTTCTAAGATATGATACGTTGGGCAGTCAAAATCATAGCAACATCTGAAAACCTGGACATGCATTCTTATCAGGATCAATCACTCACTGGTAGAGAACTATGGCTCCTTGCAGACTTGTAGTTAAGCAATATAAATCAGGCTGTCTGGGAACTCGTTAAGGAGATGTTTTCAAGTGATTGCTGTAAATATGTTGGTTTGATGTAAAATCATTTTTACTGTCTCTTATCCAGTTTTAAGAGCTCTAAATAGTCACCAGCTGATCGCTAGTGCTGTGTAACAAAACATTTTGCTCCTGTTGACAGTCAAGGGTTAAGCCAATTTTGTTAAGATATTTGTACCAATTTCATGTGCAATGCATTGGCTGAGTTAATCCTAACAATGGATCATACAGGAATGCTACCAAATTTATTATTTATAGACATGTTTTTTTAAGGATTAATAATTCCATTTTTTTGTTTGTTGGCATCATGTATATTCCATGAAAACCCTGTTCTCTAACTTTGCTGTAAGACACAGTAGGAGCAACTCACCCTCCTATGTAAATTATCTTGTTCTTTATTACTTGCCAAAAAGCCCTATACAATTCCATAACCCCCAAAACCAGCCAAATCAGAGATGTTTTATCTAATATACATCTGGTCATAGATATCAAATGCTCAATTTATTCTCACTTTTAACTATCCTTTTATGTTGATATTCTCAAAATAGTGTTTTTGAAAAGGGCTGTATCAAGAAAGTACTAAGAATATCATATTGAGGATGTTGTGTAGTACTGTTTTTTTTCCCTAGAACCTGTACTTTTAACCTGTGCCCAAACAAAATTTCAAGCTTGTTCACTATTTCTAGTTATCGATACTGAATACAAAAGTCTTGAGAACAGTTGATCAAGATATTCATACTAGTGGTGGATATCACCGTAATAGTTACTGGGAAGTAATCTTGAAAACCTACCTGCAGATTCTCATACATTTCAAGTATATTGTGCTTCAATAAAGCTCTGGCATTTTGTTCTTTTTCTCTTTGTTCCAAAGTCAGCTCTCGAAGTTCCCTAAAATGGTTGATTTTTTCCGCTTTACGCATCTCTTGTTGTTGAATGACAGACTCATTTCTTAGCACAGACTCAGACGTTGTTTTTCTGAAGGAAACACAAAAATATTTGTCTCATTTCAAATGCAGTTTTCGGTGGTGTATATTTTGCTTAACACTTATATGCATACATTAGGCTTATATACTGCAATGTCACCATCGTATGGTTAGATATGGTTAAGGAGTCATTTTTCCTCTGCTTATATATAACCCCAATGAGAAAGTACATTCCTGAGGCCAGGTCCTCTTATACTTGAGTGTCTATTTTTAAATATTTGTAAAATCATGCCCATCTCTGAGCATATGAAAAACTCCTACATGTGACGCTTATTTTTAATTTGCAAGAAATATCATCTTTCCAGAAGTTTTTGATATGATAATTCATCATTGAAACAAATGTAATTTCTTTCTTTCCATTGGCATAATGGCAGCTAAGTGCATAATATATTTTTATAATTTGACTTAAATGACTAGTGTAAAAGTCAAGGAGTTGAAGACAAATGAAATGCTAACAAGACTCAAGCCTGTGGAAGGTATTTTGCCATATTTTCTACTGTTTTAATGTTATTCACTTTAATATAACACCAGTTCCCCTTTCAATTTAAAATTAAATTTGGGGATTTTTTCAGCATGTTCTAAGGTCTTCTGAAAATCAATGAGCTGCATAAATGCCACAATGAATACAAATGGACTTAAGCATGAACTGGGTTCTAGCTGCAGCACAGCAAACGTGCAGGTGCATGTATATTAGCTAGATAGGTTCATATCAACACAGGTAATAAAGAATATAGCTCTTTTGAATAAAGAATATAATTTATATAATTATTTCATCTATTAACTATTATTATTAACTGAACTGCAATTGTTAATTATATTGTTTGAATCTAGCATCACATCCTGACAAACTTCACAGGCGCTTCTTTCAGGATGACCACTGAAATAAACATATTTGCCTGCATATGCATTTTCTTCAGGTTTTTATGTCACATTCTCATTACAGGCAGTAGAGTGATTCAGCTCCTTTGACATGTATTATGTTAAGGAAAGGACATAAATTGCAAATGGATGTAGGAAAGCACAGATTTGCACATGCCAGGAAAATCAAAGCTGAAAACAGTATCTTGATGCCATCTACACTTCTGCGTTCACCACTGAGTGATTTTGTGTACACAACATAAATGACAGATAGAACATGGGCCAGAATTTTCACAGCAACTTTAACAAGCATGTGACAGAATTGTAGTTTACTTCAACGACATGTGAAGGATGAAGTATAAATTCACATAAATTATACTGCATCCAATTACAAATAGGATACAAGTGCATAAAAATATATTGCATTTACTAATTCCTAGATAGGAAAATCCTTAGCCAGTCTTTTATTTTGGTGTTTCACTGGGACTTAATTGTTCTTGCTGCAGTTTACCTCATGTAAGGACTAAGGTCTATAGGCTCCCATTTTTTTTGCTGCGTTTGTGAGCTTGAGTCAATAGCTGTTTGTGATGCTTTCTTTCCTGTGGTAAGAGAATCTACAACAGAACAGATTAAAGTGGTTATTCAGTTATGCTAGGAGGCTCCATCTAAATACTTATATAGTTTTTTCCTCTTTTGGCTCAGCAAAATACAATATTAAATGAGAATATGGGTTGGAGGGGATATAATATTTCTGCCTTTTTATCGAAGATGCTGCAAAAGCCCCACATATCCCAGAGAGAAATTTATATATATGTATTTTGGCCAAATCCATGGTACTAAAGAAGGTACCTAAGCAAGAACATTCAGAGTGCCTAAAGAATTTAAGAACAACTTCTAATCAGCAAGGAATCACATTCTTTTATAAAAAAAAAAAAATAAATCAACTTGATTGTTCAGTCCTGGCTGTAGTTTAAAAAAATTACATTCACTTTTGGGCAGAGCTTTAGTTTGGGAAATGCCAGTCTAAAGAAATAGGGTCCCATGACAACTTAAAATTGTCATTCTGAAGTCTTAGATTTTTTTTACCACATGGATAGTAACCATATTATGCTTTAATGTAGCATTCTCACAATACAGTGACACATCTGATATTAAACATGCCACTGGGTTTAACTGCATTGTGATTAGTCCAATACTTCATTCTTTCAGTTCGTGTGGATGTGCTGGAAATGCATGGGAAATTTGATGAGACTTAACGATGACTGCAGCAGTTTGTTTTCATAAAAACTCTCTTATTACTCTACTTATTATAGTAATCAATTGAAACTCTAAAAAAGCTATTAGTGGAATTTTCTCACCAGAAAAAGAAAAGAGGTTTCTGAGCATTAAAAAAAATTGCTGTCTATACATAGAGAAATATACCAGCTTTCTCTGTTGGTCTAGAAGGGTGACATGGACTTTGGAAGTGCCTTAGCCACTGCCCATCAGAAGAGTATTCTCCAGAACATGACAATTCTCATTAAGATACCGAACATTACAGATATGTTCAAGCACATTATTGACTATTGCTGCACTCTATGGAACTGAACCATAACAATTTAGAGTCGTTGGCATATGACCTCTTTACTTCATGAGACACTGTATTAGACTCCAAATGCTTCGTTTACAACAAAGCTCTTGGTAGACAACCATAATTTTGAGGTCCTTATCCAAGGAAATAATATTTTTTCAAGTTCCTTTGGAATACAAGAAGTAACTAATGATGTGTTTGTTTACGGCATAAGGTGAGGACTACTTCTGCTTTAAGTTCTGAAACATTCCCGGGAGGATTACTTACCTGACTGGGAAAATACTAATCTTAACAAGTTATGTACTAGTTGCAGGTTCTCGCTGCGTGCACATGAGCCATGACCAGATATCGTCACAATCAGACTGGGTATTATACTGTCTGTTTTGTGATGGCCTGATCTCAGCATTATTCTCAGAAGAAAAGGAAAAACAAGCCACCTTGCAGCCTCGCACACAGTTTGTATTTTCATCAGAGTCTGGTAATTGCCAGGGAATACAAATGAAGAATGCGCCGAAGTTGTAATTGCTACGTAAAATTAGACAACACTTACGGAAGCTGCCAGGAAGCTGATGCTACTCAGTATGCACTTTTTGACACCTCACTTCCACACCACTGTCCATGAACTGTTTCCATGAACATTATCATAATGAAAATGTACATTAGAAGTATTGGTATCTTACTGACATGCTATTTCAGTTGCTAAATTTTTTTTTTTAATATTTCTATGTTAATGACCCAACTTGGAATTGAGGGAATAAGCCTTTTCTACTGAACTTCCAAAAATTTCAGGTTATTTTAGGGTTAGAATTCTAGTACAGGAGGACTGTTTAAAGTTTGCTTCAGGGTAACTTGGCAGCCTCCAAGAGTGCTGAGGCTATATCTGTGCCTGAAAATAGAGCAATGCAAGAACTAAACCAAGAAGGGGATAGAGAGGATAGGGACTAAACATGCCATGTGCATTTGGATACCTTTATCGGGGCTGTTCTATCCATTTACTACCAGTATTTAATGCAGAAGTCTTTTCTAAGGAGCTGAACATGATGAACAGATGACATGCTTGACAGAGTTATCCCCTTACCTCTTTCTCCTGAACTAGGTGTTACACTGGCAGTCTCAGTCCCAGCTATGGGCTCCTCTGAATCTCTCACAGCATACTTATTAATAAACCGCATGCGTTCCTGAAAAGCCTAGAGATCAAAGTTTTAACCCAGATAAGAAAACTTCTAATGCATACTTTAAATCCCAAAAAACTTTCAAAACTAGGAAGCTATAAGTGGTCAATAAGACAGTAAATCTTCAGATCTGGTGCATGTGAGATATGATGCTACTTCATATTACTGGTGAGTATATTTCACTGGTTTAATCTATGAAAACATCACCTCTAACAACAGGAATACCATTAGTGAGTCACTGGGCAGAAAAAAAGATAAACACAAGAGGACTGCATTTCATGTCAGAGTCATATTCAAGCCATTTCTCCAATAGATTTTTTTTCTTAAATAATAACCTGTCAACATTAAACATCCATTTTTTTCTAATAATATTTTGGAACCTTTATTTGTTTAGTTTTAATGTGTTGTGCAGAGAAGTAAATTAGCAGCAGTACTTAAACTTCATCTTTAATTTATATCAAGTGCGTCTTGAGTGTATGAATAAGAACCCCTAAGTAAACCTTTGTGAGATGGTAGTTCAGTGAAATGAAAAGTAAGCAGTACACTTTCAATGGTTTCACTTCACTCCACTGAATGCATACTGGCTATATTTAGTACGTATCCCAAACGAGAAAACAATGTTGTCAATAACAAGCCTAACACCAGAGTGCAGTCCGCAACTCTGCCTGGGGCTGGAATCAGAAGCGATGCTAGGGCTCCCATTCAGTCAGTCCTGAGATATTGAATACTTACACTAAAGATCATCATGCAATGAAATACTGGAAAATCACTGATCTCTGGGTAGTTTAAAATACTATTTGGATTTAAAAAACAAAGCCAAAAACCCCCCCCCCCCCACCCCAAACCAAACCTGAAAAGCAAGGTCTGTTCCCTCATAACTGAATGTGCAATCATAATATTCAGCTACTGCACCTCCTTAAGGAAATATCTCATCCTCCTAGGAGCTCCTGTAGCCTGGTGATTTAGACTTCCTCCTGAGAAATGGGAGCTATGGGTGCAAACTCCTTCAGATTTTCTTAAACCTTTAATGCCAAAACCAGGCATCACCACTTCTGCCTGTCGTTTCAGAAGGTGACTTTGGCTCACTAGACTTTCTCTTCAGGGCACAAATTGCCAGAATGGACAGAGAAGGCAAAAGTCAACCCTGGAGTCAGGCACCCAATTCTCAGAGTCATAGGGCATGTGACCCCTGGAACGGGCAGACATTGGGGCAGGATGATCAGGAAGAAAGGAGGAGGGAAGCTACTTAGTCTGGATATCAGAACCCCAGGTTAGACCTTCTTTTTTTTAGTGTATTACATGTAGTTGCTGCAATGTTCTTAACAATGGCTGTTTTAGAAAAAAAGGTCACAGACGTAAGGGGCTTTTAAAATGGAACCCTTTAGCTGTAATTCAGTTGATTTTCTGATCAAAAAAGGCAAAGGTGATAGAACTAGCGTTCTGAAGACACTCTTTACACATCAAAGGGGGTTCATTTCTACCTAATCTTTAGGACACTGTACTTGCATTTTCAGTCTCAGCACAGCCAATCACAGCTGCAGAGTAATGCATCTCTCCTTAGATCAGAATTTAAAAGTAGCATCAGAAAAATTTTGGAGTTTTGGATACACTGAACAGAACTGACAAAATCTGGAAGTGTAACTATGAAGACCTATGTCTGAGGTTCATTTCTGAAAGGTAATACAAAAAAGGCAAAATGCTTCTGAGCTGGGGTTTCTGCCTGAATACCCCTCAAAGGTCATCGGTGGTGGTGGTGATAGGGGATGACTGTTAGGTAAGTTTTAAGACTGCATTTTGTTCCTTTATTTTCCTTTCTTTTTTTGGTAGTGGTGCTTCCAATTCTGAATCAGCAGTTTAACTTTTTGCTTTGCTAGAAAGAACTTGTATTATTTTTCTATCTTAAGCATACATCATGTCAAAAGAGCCCAGCTGCAGCTGACATCTGAATTAGTATTGCTTCATACAGAGCAGCACGTACAGGCTGATGGGTAACCTGCAACCCAGAATGAAGTTGGGAATCCTGGCTGCAGGGGACAATTTGAGTGATGATATGGCCAGGTGCCAGTTCTTCAAGAGAAATCTTTTTGGCATGTTTGTAACAGTGTATTTCTCACTTGTATTTTCTCATGCTAAACATTGAACTTGTCACAAGTAGCAGCTTTGCAATTGTGTAGAGGCAATGGGCTTTCTAAGGAGAAACTTTCCCCTGTTTTGTAAAGTCGAATCTAAAGTTTGAGTGATCTACAGAAGTCTACAGGAGATGATCTGGATTCCTGCCCAGAATGCGTGCACGTAATCACTTTTGATTCTTGAAGCTGTGTAAAATTTCCAGTCTTCCACAGAGCGGTGAAGAGGACAGCCATATGAAGTCAAGTCTCTGTTCTGGCAACTTCTCCACCATCACAGCGGCTCCTGGAACTTGTGAAGAAACATTACTGCAAAGATTGCAGTCCGATATTACCTTGATAGCTCGTCCTGGCTCTGCAGACTCCCACGCTTGTTTCATGGCTTTGATCTCATCTGCTCGCTGGGTGTCTTTCTTCACCTCCAGGATGTCTGCCTCTCTCTGGTCGCTAACTAGACATAAAGTCCAGTACGGTTTGTTTGAAGCAGTTTGCTGAAAGTGAAGCACCATAAACATAATGTATTCATTGGTATACATCTACTACCAATATTTAGAATAATGTTATGTTTCTGTATCCTGGTAATTTTCCTGACTGATACATATTATACACTGACAGACTTCGACACGCATCACTACACAGTGGCTGCCAACGGAAAGGAAAATTACTATGCAATATCTAGGAGCTCTTTGAGGTATTTTGTTTACATGCTTCCCCCCACTCCCATACAGCATGCTCTGCACTCCCAGTTCTTCTCAAGTCTGTCTGAACAAGAGTTTTTGTAGCAATTATTGCCTTATCTTCTTGTCAAGCTTTTTTCCTTTCATTCCCTCCTTTCCTTTCCTTCCTTTCTTCCACAAGCTTTTTTACTGGAAGTCTTATTACATATAACTAGGCTTTTTGTATAGAAATACATCTTGCTGTGTCTTATGAGGCACCTGATTCTTTCCAATCACTTCCCAAACTCTCTAAACCACCTTAATGCATGGCTTCTCCAGAACTGTAGGGTGCAAGTAGTGCCTCAAGTGTAGGAGACTCTTCTGCCGTCTGACCCATGAATAAGATACTGTGCTGCATATATTTCTGTACCATCTGCAGAACCTTTAAGCCCAAGATTTAGAAGTAGAGATAGGAGTTCAGCTTTCATTTGAGACTAAAGGTGGGTATCTTCTTTATCTACAAGCAGTTCCATCTTGAAACTTGCATCTGTTTTAGGGGCAGACTGCAGAACTCCCAAGAGTTATCATCCCAGCACTCCTAGCATACCCCGGCGTTGGAGCTGAAGGCAGAAATCTGACACATCCTGAAGCTACATTGCATTTCTGTGGCCCTCAATCTAAACTGCAGCCACTTGGAATGCTCTCAAGGAAGGGTCGAGGCCCTGTTCCGGAACTCTATAGGTGTGGATGTGAATCATAGAAAAGTTTGCTGTGCAGCAGGTTTAATCAACAAAACAATTTGGTACAGATTTCTTCATGCAAATCTCTATGGAGATGCCCTCCCCTTGAACTACCTGCCATGAGGCAGCAAAATTCCCAGCAAAAGCAATACTATTAAAGGAGGAGCTGTCAGTTTCTTCTTTGCCTTCCATTAATCTGTTTGCAATCCATAAAGTCAATTATTCCTTTTAAGGCATACAGGCTGGCAGCAGCCTTTCGGTCAACCACAGAACACTCAGATTATCCCACCACAGATGAGAAGAATTTGCAAGTAGGTACCAATTTTTCTGCCGTTGTATGTCCGCTGACTAATGACAATTGTCACATACAAGACAGGAACTGGCTATACCGGAAAGACATATTTCATCTCCCCGGGAACCCATGAAAACCACTACAATGAGGGACAAATGGGACATGTGTACGGTGAATTCATGGAATTTAATAAACCTTCAGCAGAGACAGAAACTAGGACAAGAAAAGGAACAACCAGTAGTTGTTTTACACATAAACAAAAAAATGAGCAGATTACATCTCTAAATGCAGGATGCATAACTGTTACATTTGTAATTCAGTCTCTCTCAACTGTAAAGCTAAAAAGGCGGCAAAGCAGGGCATAGAGAAACGCAAGGGATACACTAAAAGTGCTAGTAATACTGATCTGCAGACCTGAAAATATCTTTACACTCAGTACAATGATGGCACATTCAACAAATCCAGTTTCTTGGATTTGTTCTCACCTGAGACTCAGGACGAGATGCAAGAGATACAAGTGATCCTCTTTCTTTATTGGACTTATCTTTTTCTGTCTTCTCAGATGCTTTATCTTTTGATTTTTTAGTTGGTTTAGGAATACTTGCAGACTTTTGTCCTTCAAAATAATTAAGCATTAGGGGAAAGCTGTGCTCCTCCTGCTTTTCCCCATGCACTGTTCAGGTGTAGTTATGATGCGTGATGAATTACAGGATACCGTTGTCATCCGTAAATATAGTTCCCCGTATAATATCCAGGGTGGAATAACAGCACAAAACAGCCATACAGAAAGACAAAGAAAAGTCAGTTAATTAGTTGACACTTTCAAGTACGACACTAACATTTATCATTGGACTAAGAAAGAATGTGGGGACGAAACAACTTTTAAAAACAGACCTATATGGTGGACATATTGTGACAGCCTTATCTGTCCTAAATAGCACCCAGGGCTTAACTGTGAGTTTGCCATGGTCCCTGCACATCGGTCACTGCTTTGTTGCCTTGTGTATGGGTCAGTCCAAAGACTGCAATGTACAGAATCACAGTCTGACTCTTATCTCTTACATGGTCTGATACAGTCTCTGTCAGCGTTATGCGCCAGGCAGGTGAGAAGCTCAAAGTAGGGAAAGTCAATGTCTTCACTGTTTCATATCCTTGTACGCCTGCAAGCGTGAAGAGCAGAAGGGAGGATACGCCCCGCCAAAAGTGCAAAGTTAAGGCAAAGGAACATATTTGAGATCTGATGCATATTTAAGAAATTCAAAATTATCATTCTCAGAACTACTGGAGAAAATTTTGGAGTAATTATTTTATCAGTACATGTGTATGCTATATGTATGCTGTATGTTTGAATTAAAGATGCTGCGAATTGGCATATGTAACACTCTGCACTGTCTTAGCTGGTGGGAGCTGTTAACAAGACGTTTTGTATGTCATATTCTTGTTAAAACAAACAAGCAAACAAATAAATAAATAAATAAAGCCTGTAATAGCATACAGTTTTAATAGTATAAAGAATATGTCAGTTGAAACAATTTGGAATGGACCCACAACACTATGAGAAAGATTAAAAATCTGAGTCTGAAATCTCTCTTTCCCTCCACCTTCATACTGCTTGGAACATTAAAACAAAAGCTGAAAACCTAGGTTTAGTCAATACAATAAACCACGGGATTTCTTTTAGAAAAAAGAGGAAATGAGTGACTGGTTTACAATCTGACAATAATAACAAGGTACCTTTCACTTAATGCTATGCTTTTCTAATCTCTTTCCGCTAAGGAAAAATCGCTATGCTGCATGATTTGATCCAAAGTTCACTAAGGTACTGCACTGGCTTTAATGAGCTTTGGATCAGATCTGCAATGTCATGGCTGATGTTATATGGATATATAAAATTGTAATTATTAAATAGATAGAAACATATTTATAATACACACATAACTTACACATATAAATACATATTATAGGATACATATGTGTATTACATCATACATTGTAATGTGGTTATGTATAAATTGTATTATTCTTATCTCCTCATGCTACTTAAATAATGTACAATGGCACCAAAGTGCTAAGCTTAAATTGATTGAATGCTACCAAAGCGTACATTAAAGAATGAAAGCAAAAATTAAAGCAGTCTCCACAAATATTGAAGATACTAAAGCAACTCCAGAGGAAATGCAAATATAAAATAAATAGTGATGACATTATTTGAAGCTATAATATTCTTACATAAATGGCTTTCCATTTAATTTCACATTATCATAACATATTAGCACCATAAATCAGGCTGGTGTACATGCATTATTCAGTGAATTATTAATTTTTAAAGATAAATTATTTATTGTTTATAGAAACACTCAAGAGACATTCAGTGTCATTAGCTAAATGTTATCAGACAAAGACTTTCTATGTCATGGGATACCACAAGCTTTGTCTGGCTTCTATAAATATTTTACAACTCTGAATTTTAACTTTTTGATGCTCTAGATTTATTGCATAAACTGAGACATTAGTAAATAACAAAAAAGCTTATGAAATGACCGGGCTAAAATGAGGTATCCTGCTTTAACTCCAGAAATGAAGGCTTCGGGCTTGATTCAGTTGAACTGTCTTAGCTAACAGTACGCCACACTGTCCAGGTTCCCCCAGCCCTCCTCCCTCCCCCAGCAGAGCTGGTGGTCTCCCCGGTTTTGGGATCATCCTCCAGATATTCCCGGTGGGGGCACTGGCTGCAGTTTGGCACTACAGCATGCAGCCCACTCTGAGTCTAAGGGAGAAGTGAGTAGTTCCTCTGGGCTCTTCCAAGGACAAAGCCAGGCAAATGCTTTGTATGGGATGTGATAAGAAGAAAGGCAGGGAGATGATACAGAAAATAAAAGGCCATCCCAGCTCATGGCTTATGCATCAATCATCACACACACTCAGCGGCTCTTATTGTATATGTATGACACCAATAAAAGCTTGGACAGTGAGGACAAATAGCTGATAGAAACTCTTAAAATTAGCCTCTCTACCACATTTCAATTACTTACTCAGAGATTCATTTATTCTAATGCCAGAAGGGCCCACAGTGATCATCCAGTCTGATTTCCTGTCTATGACAAGCTAAATAATTACACCAAATGATTCCTATCTGAAACTCATAACTTCAGATTGAGATACAACAATTCTCTTTTTTAGGCAAGATAGACAGCTACTCTTGATTTATGAAATTCAAATTACAGAGAATGTATCTTATTCATAGGTAAAATACAGAGGAGTCTTTTGAAGTTTTCTTTGAGAAGAAATCATGCTCTCACTATCTGAAATAGGCTCTGAGCATTTAGTGGGATTACCCAGTAGTCAGCAGAAATTACTATTATTTGCCCCATGAGGGACTTTCAGATTTGGTTTGGAAATGACAAAGCAGTTCAGATGTTGATTTTCCTGTCTCTGACTGGACCCTCAGAAGGATTCTCAACAGATAGAAATGTCAAAAATCTTTCCAAGTTGGGCCCATCCAGACACTAAAGTTGAAGTAAAAATGTACCAGGATAGAAGCAAACCACCAATACGGTTGCGGTAGTAGGATGAAGTTAGAGCATGTCTTAAAGGTCTACAGGTCTTTAAACTCCAGCACCATCATGTATCCTCAGTGATCTATTTTTTCTCTGAACACCAGGCAATCACTGCAAACAGGCAAGGTGGGAAAGAGATAAAGACAGGGAGAACTGAACGTCCTTTTAAACCTCTCATGAAATCCTGCCCTTGGCACGAGTCAGCAAGTTCTCCTGCCAGAAGAGAAAACCTGTGGGAAAAACTTTCCCAGCTCTGGAGAAAAAAATGGAGTATTCCAAACAATACTGCCTCTCCTGCCTTTTCAAACCAACCTCTACTATCTGGCTTGGGCGCCATATCTCCCCCTGCTCTCCCAGTCGGATAATCAGCCTTCTGTCATCAACAGCTAATACTCTTCAGTTATCTTGAGGCAATATATAAAATACATGCTGCAGTCAGCATTCAGTGCACACTGATGATTCAACTCTGGGTTGTGACAGCTGCACAATAAAACTTCTGATCTTACTACAAGAAAAGTAAAACCAAAGAATCCAAAAAGGCAATAGCTGAAAATCATATATACAAAATGAATCTTAAAATAATTTTGTTTGCGCAGTCAAGCAACTTAAAATGGTATTAGCAGTTGCAAGATCTCCTGCTAATTTCTCCCCTTTTACACAAGAATTATGATCTAGACCTTCCTTTTTTTTTTTTTGCTGTTTTTTCATTGAAGCCTTGCCCCATTAACAGTTCCCAATGGAAGGAAAAAAAGAAAAATAAAAGAGAGAAAAGAACGAAGACTGTATAAATTATACACTATCTGGCACTTTCTAATTTCTGTGTACTTGGGTTTTCCTAGTTAATGCCTTTTTAATGTTCTGTTTGTGCAATGTGCTCTTTAATAAAACATTTAATGAGATTTCATATATAATAAATATGACTAAATATTAGTCATGAAATAACTTTTGCTAACGCAATTCTTTTTACAAGTACTGCCAAACTGCAATATTAAGGATTTTGAAGAAAGAAAAGAATAACAAACATCAACAAATACAAAATACAAAATTCTCATAGCGTCTCTATGTTGGAGAACTTACTTTCTTCAAAAATGTTCCTAATAAATATTTATAGTATCGTTGAATATCGATAGTATAATAGCATGGGCCTTTATTTAAAGGTAGACTAATTTAAAAGACTTTAGTAAATGCTGATACAAAGCCGAAATATGCTTTTGCCATGGTAAATTAGCTTTAATACAAAACTAACTCCAGATGGCACTGTTGCCTTACATGAAAAAGCGATACCCGAAATGGTGAAAATTTGCAGCAGGAATTTTCCACCTGGTTCACTGCAGCTTTCTTAAAAATCACAGTGTGAGAGGATGCCTTTTTGGTTACACACCAACATTGCTGTTACATGAATGGTGTGTTTGACAACTGGTGCTGGCAGCTTTAAATAGCAATGCTCATTTTTCAAGTTGCTTAAAGACTAGTTCACAATCAGAAAAAGATTCAAAGATTAAATGTGGGTTTTTTCCCAAAATACTTACCTACAGTAAGCACTTCAAATAAATATTGCTGTTAATAGTGGTACATAAAATAAATGCTAAGTATTAAATACAGTAAGTGTTGCTGTTTAAACTCTATGATATATGCTGGTTTTAAACTCTGTTGGTGGCCTGGGCAATCTGTTGGTATCCTTGTATAAACAAAACCACCCAGTTAATATAAAATGTGAAATGGACTTGGGTTACTTTGAAAGGCAGCAAATATGACAGGACACAGAAATCACAACATTTAAAAAGAATCCTAAACAAAGAGTGCTCGTTACCGCTGACTGTGGCTTGAGACTGGTTGACTGGAAATGAGCCACAGCATCGGTTAACGTGGAGAAGGGAAGCTATGAACTGGAATGCTGCAACCTTGAACTAAACATGAGAGTACTCCTGACATTGACAAGCTTCAGTAATAACAGCTGAGAACTAGTGAAGAAACTTAGAGATTAAGTGCCCTCCTTTGACCTGCAGTTTTGCTGACCACGGTGATGGCTGTACGAAAGGATACACACCAGTAGCATGACTGGTGTGTTAAGTGCAAGCTGTTACTACGTAGCTGACTCAGAAGGATAAGGCAATGAAATAGCATGTCTGTTATAAGAAGCAGTATATTATTAAAGGAAAAATGAGGAGAATAAATGGAGTCATCTAGGAAGAAAAGATGATTTTGTGAAGAATGCAACAAGCTAAAAGCAGGTGAAATAACCACTAAAAATGCTGGTTTTGTACAGGCTTGTAAGGCTACATGACATAGCTCCTCAAATAGTAGTAAAACTGAGCAGATTTATCTTTGTAAAGTTCTGTAACATTAGCTGAAAAAGGACTCAAAATATCTCAAATGGTGCACTCAAATACAAGAAAAGAAATAATATATGTCAGCAATTACTGCTGATGAATCTAATTTCAGTCCACGGTAATAGAAATTTAAAAAAAAACAACAACCCAACGATTAGACATTAAAAAGAAATATGTAACCAAAGCATGAAGTGAGAAATACCACTAATAAATAAAGATCAAACTTTCCTAAGAAAATTTAAGGGTATTAGCAAGCATATATATATGAGGAAGGATAATGCAAATAATTTCTCCTTATCTCGTATTTTAAAAACTGAGTTACAGAATTTTAATATTAATGATGCAGAAAACTTACTGAGTGGTAGAATTGGGGTGGAATTTTAGGTTCTGTAGGAATGTAGGGGTGAGAACACAGGGGAATCAGCAACAGGGACCTGGGACGTCCTGGTCAGTGGCGTGTGGGGGTGTGTGTGATGGTCTGCACCAGCAGCTGGAGTAGGGCCACAGCCTCAGCAGCTCCTATGGGATCCAGGGGCCAGCTGCTGGGCAGACTGGGTGTCTAAGCCCAGTTGCTGGAAGGATCCACCATATATATATATACACACATACACACACATATATATAGTCTCACTACTGGGCTTCCATTCTGTCCAGCCAGAGAGGGCAGCAGGATGAGGCCACTGGTGCTGTCTGTGTTTGTGTGAGTGTCTGTCTGATTTGTGTCGCTGGCAATGTATATATGTATATACATAGTGTGTATGTGTGTTCTGTGTGAGTGTGCCTGCTGGGACCACATCTTCAGCCTTCCTACTGGTTGGACCTGGATGTGGAGTGGCAGCAGCTTCGCCTCTCTTGCGTTTTTGGACCCAGCATGATAAATTTTCCTCTAACATATTCAAGATCTAAATGACTCTGTGTCGGCAGTAAAAGGAGAAGCAAAGATGAGACATTTATCTAATTTCTAAGATACAGATTAGTATTCTAACTGCTTTTAATATGTGTTGGGTTTTTTTCTGTCCCTTAACAAGAAATGCTAAGAGAATCTGGAAAAAAAAAAAGTTTCTAAAATGTCTCTGTCCCCTTCCTGGCTTGAATGCACAGCCTGTCCTTGGGACTTTTTCTCGTCTTGCCTTCTACCTACATTTTTCTCCCCGCAGTATAGAAGTAATACATACCCCAAAAAAGGCCTTTTTTCCCCTCCTGTCAGTGCATGTTCTTCAATTATCAGCAGACGTGTTTCTCCAGTTTCAGTAGAAACGTCTATGTTTAGATGTACTTAGGATATCAGGACACGATGCCTTTATATTACACTTCATCAGACTCTCTGACTGTGGAAGCAGCCATACTTCTACAACTGTTCCACATCCCTACCTAAAGTTAAGCCCTAACAAGCTCAGGTGAGTTTCGCAAAGTATTCTTTGCATTCTTTATAATTTGTAAACTGAAGGTACAGAATCATGCAATCAAACTTCATTTCTATGAGTCACAGAACAAAGAGCTTTGTTGCTTAATTATTTCATTCAAACAATGAATAAAAGTAGTGATAAAACATTTTTGTTAAAACCAGTAACGTGATGCATTTGACTAAATACATACTTAGATTGAACCGACCTTTGATTTCATTTTTCTCCATTTCTTTCAGTGCCTGAACAAACAGAGACTGACTCTCTGTAAGTGGCCAACTATTATAGAGCACCAATGCTTGTATGACATACTTGTGAGCCTGTGAAAGAAAATGCAATATGTTAACGTACTGAAGCCGTAACAATTATAGTAAGCATTCAAAAGCCTTGTAGGTGATTAAACTGCCAGCTACTGAACTCAGCAAATAAACCACATAATTAATTTACAAGCTTGCACATTACAGTATTCACAAGAAGCTTAAAAAATTAGTGTTAATTCCACAGATTTTATTTTAATTCCTGTGAAATTAAACAATTACTCATGTGTTTATCAAGTGAAACTAAACTGGGCTATACAATAAGGAGCTACATTCCTTTAAGATTTCCATGTAACTTTCCTATGTATGCCATGTGCTAAAACAAAGACTTTTGTCTTTGGTTGTAAGATCTACTGCAGGGCTTTGAGCCCTAATACTAGCACTGAATAATGTCTTAATTTGAGGTAGAGGTGAAAGGGTCCATAGGTTATTTTAAACATTATCTACACTGAACAGGAAATTATTCTCTTTAAAAATTGTTTTCCAAATTCTAAAGCCAGTTCTGAGTCAAAGGAACCCTAGAATTTATTTCTCAATAATCTTCTTTTTTTTTTTTTTTAATATTTTGTTGCAATTGAGCTCAATTATCAGGAAAAATCACAGCAAGGAAACATTTGGAGATAGAGAAACAAGAACTGTTTTAGAAAATAAATGTTATTTTTGTAAGACTAAGAAAGACTTTTCTAATACTAGGTGAAGTCAAGAAAAAAGACGTTTTTGACATCCCTCTCTGAGAAACTCAGCTCAAGTAGCAGCTATTGTGTGTGTATGTTACTAAAGCTTTCAACTGACTGGCAATAGGTGTTCCTGCATTAGAACTATTAAAGATGGCCTCTTGCATTCTGTTTCACAGAAAATTCACATTGAAGCATCAGAAGTTTAACTTCATTACTTATAGTTTTTGGCTCTTAGCTGAAAGTTATACTATACTTGAATTTGACTTGGCAAACGAAGAACAGTTAAAGATTTAACATATCATCTTGATTTGAAAACAAAAGTGACCTCTTGTTATTTGGTTATTCATGTATGTACGTTATCCTTTCTCCATAGTCTCATTCAGAAGCTACCAACAATCTTAATTTTGTATTCCTTGTTCTTGCCCCAGGATATCTGATCTCCACATGTACCAAAAGAATTATCAATACCCCTTCATTGTTTGGTTTTGGTTTGGTTGTTGGTTTTTTTTTCCCAAATCCCAATGATTTGGAATCTTACTTGTTGTGGACTTCCATCATTGTTTTGAAAGTTTTCCAAGAGGATAGATTCATCTTCTAATATAGGTGGACCTTCCCATACAAGTCCTGGCTTGAAAGAAGTTTTGGTGTCCTTTGAAGATGAAACTTGACCTTTTTTTTTTGATCCTCCAGTTTCTGATTCCTTCTTTGTACTACTTTGAATAATCTGGGTTTTGCTTGCTGCAAGATAATGAAAAATGTCAGTGTTAATTTCAAGAAATTCCATGAATTATTGGCATGAGGTAAACAGATGCATCCAGAAAACTATAAGAAGAATTACCATAGTCAATTTTCTCATGCTGTATTATGCTCACAAGGTTCCAATTAAAATTATGCTTACTCCAAATACTATCCTGATTTCATTCTGCATGCAAATCACAAATCTTTTCAAAGTAAATAATGAGAAATTTGAAAGACTGTATATATAATTATTGTTACTGTTTATAAAGCATATAATTTTTCCCCCCAAACCCCACACTTCTTTCCTGCACTAACCACTACAGCACCATGCTATATATGACATAATACAGATTGCATTGTACTCTGTATGATAGGGAAGGAGAGGAGAGGTGCATTGGTCACAGCTCTGGCAACTCTTACCCTCACAGAAATCTCTTATGTCAACCTGACACAAAGATCATAGCTGATTGAATTTTAGAAAAAAACAATCTGTAAAAAAAAAAAATAATTAAAAAATTGTAGTTATATCATTGTCTCCTAAGGAAGGAATTAATGTGGAAAAACTGTGAAACCAGGAATGTGCTAAAGAAGGGCTGTAACACAAGTATTAATCCAGAAAATGTAAACTTGTGTTCATTTCTAATGCCACTTAAATCTATGATATTATCTTGCTTGAATGTCTACAGATACAGGAAAAGGGAACATCTCATAGAAAATTGAATAAGGGCAAAAATAACACCTTTAGGGAAGCAGGTTCACCTGTGTTACACTAACAATAGTTGGACCATTAACTGAGAAAGAGATATCTTTTTGACTTCACTGAGGACAGAAGGCTTTACTCTTCCCAAGGTTTACTGTAGAAGCGAAGGATGATACTGTATCATTGCAACAGCTCAACAGAAAAACATACAGAGTTTCATGTGTGTTGACAAAACATCTAGGCAAGTTCACAGGAGTTGACAGGACTATTAGACCAGATTCAGCAAAATTTACTGGTGGTGTGCCAGTGTATAAATGCCAAATAAAAGTTTAAGTGCGCCACTAGAAACTCAAAGGGAGACGGGAAATATTGTTTCTTATGGAAGTCAAATGCCATGGATCACTTGCTACGGCATCTTTCCTCTGCAGAAGGCAGTGCTTCCTTTTTCCTAAGAAAATCAGTACAAGTCAGGAAATGAAAGCAAGACCTTGCAGAGATGCTTTCTTCGGGATGTCTCAAACTCCTAATCCCAAGATATGAGTTGCTCTTCCGCATGACATTCACAATCTTTAGCACCTGAGCCATTCCCCTTGCTGTCCCCGTGGTAAGGAAGCCTGTGAGAGAAACCTGAAGGAAGACAATATTTGGTTTCTTCTAACCCGTTTTTTAGATTGATGCAATTCCATGGGTGTTGTTTTGTAAAAGATATGCCTAAGCAAGCCTGTATCTGTGGAACAGTTTCTCACTTAAATAGAGCCTGCTGAGCTTTCCAGGTATCGGTTAGCTTCCCACGCTGTGATGGTGAGAGGAGATATAACTCATAGTGGTTAGATTATCAAGTCTTTCATCAGAGGGAACCCAAATCATGAGGCTTTCACTCAACAGAAGTGCATTTGGATGAAGAATACACATTATCCAGAGACCACAATTTTGCATGTTTACATCTTTTTTTTACATCTTTGTGAAAACCTGCTGCAAAGAAAGAATTTGGATTCCAAACAGAAGAATAACTCTACACACAGAGATTTTCCAATTGACTAACTTGCCTTTAGGGTACCATTTGCAATATTTCTTGTGAAAGTTCATAGTCAGGAAGGATATTCAATGCCTGCCTGAGCACTGTTATCAAGGGATAGTGCAAATAATTTACAAAAAGGTATTTTTAAAGCAGTGTCGCCAAATAAATGTTCTCCCTTTTGTAGTCAACATAAAGGTGAGCTCCTCTCCAGGAGGTCCGGTGTCTCAGCTTTAGGAGCTGTGCACCACCCTCTGAAGGAGCCTACCTCTACCTATCAAGGGTTTCACGGGAGGTTGTATTCCTTAGGCTATAATTAGCTTTCATGAGTGCCTCACTATCCTCCTCTTCTCTCTCTCCTAAACCTGAGGAGCTTAAGTATGGAAAAATTCTATAATGGTTTTCCCAGAGGATGATCCTGCCATGAAGATAACTCAGCTCCGAGTGGTGGAATCCCCCATTAAGACTCATTCTGCTTTCCTTGCTGGAGAGATGACTTGGAAAAGTTCCCAAAAATGCAGACGTCCAAAATAATAGTTCTAGCAATTGTCACCAGGTGGTGCTGTGACACCAGATTACTTACTATATACATGTCTTGTTTTCTGAAGAAAACTGACTAGGCTCTGACTGGAAGGAACTCCTACTTACCTTGATTCCAGATTCAAACAAATATCTGAACGAGATTTTGATACTTTGAGACTGGATTGTATCAGACTGCTGCTATGAAAAATAAAGGGATTACGAGCGTTCAATTGCCCATCTGTGCTTACAGAACTGCTGTGTTTGTATCAACAAAACAAGTTGTGCTTGCAACCTGTCAATATGTAACTCCATTATTGGCAAGAGAATGTTCAGCGTCCAAGTCATCTGCTACATCTCAATGAGGTAAATATATTCCAAATCAATTGTTTTAATGTAGTTTTTGAGCTATAAGACATTTCTAAAACAGCTGTGACTGGAGAGGAATTAACAGGTTGTGGGTGGGAAAGGAGTATAACATTTTATTGGTGATGCTGGCACAATAAAGTCACTTAAGAGTACTGGCAACACAGCGATCAATTCTATGAGAGGCAGAATGTGTGATACTGAATAGGTCTCAAATGTGAGGATTGTGTCTTGCTTAACTAACAAGTTTGGTGCTGATGATATAGCAGTGGTTTCTATTATTCCTCTTCTGTGAAAATGCACTTTTTTAGAGAACAACTAGATACTGACAGTATGAATCTTGTTGTATTCAGTGTCAATTGTACAAATCCCCACCTGAACTTGGCATCAGTACTTATGGAGGTTCCTATATTGTACAGGCCAATTTGACGGCAGATTCAGACTAGATACGAGGAAGAAATTTTTACAATGAGGGTGGTGAAACACCGGAACAGATTGCCCAGAGAGGTGGTAGCTGCCCCATCCCTGGAAACATTCAAGGTCAGGTTGGATGGGGCTCTGAGCAACCTGATCTAGTTGAAGATGTCCCTGCTCACTGCAGTGCGGTTGGACTAGATGATCTTTTCCCTTCCAACCCAAACTATTCCACGATTCTATAATTTCCTAACACTTTTGACAGTAGCAAAGAAACATGCTTTTACAATGCCATAAATTGCACCTACAGATGATCAGCAGGTTGGGTAATATGATACTGCTGTATTGGTTATACTGACTACATTTCATAATCTTTTCTTTTAATTTGGATGCTCTGAAGGATTTGAAACACACAAAATGTCATCTTTGTGATATACAAGGTGCATATATATAGGAAAAGAACTTCAACTTTAAGGCACTTGGTCTAGTATTGTAAAAATAATAGTAATAGTAAAAAACCAACAAACAGCGACAGCTTCACAGTCATTCCTTCCAAATGACAGCTCTCTATACACTCACACACACTTAAATGGCATCAGAATATTCATTTCACCTTCAGATACAGTCTAAAATCATAACACTTTTTTTTTTATAGGCTCCACTGGTGAATAGGAACCTGATATGACAGCCTTCCTATTTTCAATCAGGTCAATATATGTCCTGGTTTGAGGACAGATATTTCATTGAATGATTCACAGTGGATTAAAATAATTTTCAATTAGCAGAAATTATTTGTATCACTGCACATAAGAATAAGAGATAGACATCTAATGTGTGTGTCTGATTTCTGAGGATATTTTGTAAAGTTCTCACCTATGACCCCGGCTAGTCTGGCAAAGACAAAATGTCCCTCTTAGTGATTCTGCCCTATCCTCTCCCTTCCAGCATCTGTTGGAACACATTTCTCTTCTCTTTCACCTGATTGTGCCTTTTAACTTAGTTCAGTCTTCAGACTATGATCTTTGCCAACAAGATGGTTTCCTGAAAGAAAGTTTCTCCTTCACTGCACTGAGAGTAACTTGGCAATTTATTTCAAGCATGGTGATGCTGACCCTAATCTCAGTTATTTTACAGCTTTTTTGCTTCTACTTCCACCGGTCTACTATTAAGTTCACTTATCCATTACCACATTCCAAAAACAGTAACCAAAAATAGCTATTGATTAACATGGTAACTCAGGCAGAATCATGACAGCTTCTCCATGACTTCCTGTAAAACCATAACATTGTCATCTGATGAATTACACTTCAAAAGCACGGTCTCCATAGTATTGGATTTTACATTTCTGGTAATAACAAGGTGCAGTTGAGACAGAAATCCACATGTTTCATAAACATGATTAAATTAGTTATTTTTCCCACACAGCATTGGAAATATAGATAAAACTTTTTTCTGAAGGATCACGTTAGAAAACTAAACAGTTCAAAATAATGGAGGTGAGCATATGAAATACGATGCTATTTTGGGCTTTAGCAAAGCAATAATCCAGTATTTGAACAATTTGTCTTTGCCTCAGGTTCTGCATATGCTCAAGCTGCCAGAAACTGATTGATTTACAGAAGACTTATTGTTTAAAAGTCTTCATAGAATGACTGAAGACTTCAGTATCTTACAACATTGATGTGTTGTGGTGTTCATGGAGAGCAGAGTAGCTGACTTGTTTGCTTATAAACAACTGCTTTACTTAAGCAAACTTGTAATATTTATGAAGAATATAATTTTCAAAAATAAACACATAAATGTACTGAAAAACACAAAATAGTATATGATCTTACAAATAAAATGGAAATAGCTTGATTAAGAAGTGATGTGTATAGAAAACAGGGAAACAAATGAAGATTACGAAAGAAGTTACAATGGCATGGCAGTAGCATCTAAAATCTATTACACATAAGAAGCGTAGTGGAAACAGGTAGATGGTACTTAATTTTTGTTAAAAATTACCTGAGCACTACAGGGACAATTGTTGAAAATACGCCTAAGAATTATGTACCTCATTCAGCTGTATTTATTGTTTCTGAACAGTAAAATTAAACAGCACTTCAAAATCAAATGCCAATCAACTGGTCAAGAGTACTTTCAGATTACAAAATTTTCATTCCAGTTTTGTCTTAGCTTCTTTAGTTGCCCAGCCCCAATTTTATCAAACAATAAAGATGCCAGTAGCAAACAGCTAATATTGTCTGATGGTAGCTCCTGAGTACTGAGTTTGGCAGAACTCTAACTCCTGAAAGCCTGGAAGTGAAGCATGAAAGAGGATGTCTGGATAACCTAACTCTGCCCTCTACAGTGTGCAGGAAGTTATCGCACTACATCAGGGGGGAAAGATGGCAGAGCATCGCCATGATCTCAAGCTGAAGGCTTTCTCTATTAAGTCCAGTTGTAAATGAATACCTGTTTAGTTGGACAGCACATCCAAAGAAACTGGATTATTTGTGTATCATTAAGAAAAAAACCCAAACATACCATAAGCCTTAACTACCAACTGATAGCACAGATCACATGAGGCTGAGTGGTCCTGGCAGAGGCTGAAGACACCTCTGGAGATCATTTAGTTCAACCCCATTGCAAAAAGCAGGGTCAGCTTGGGCAGGTTGCTCACAGCCACGTCTAGTTGGGTTTTGATTATCTCCAAGGATGAAAACCCCTAAAACTCTCTGGGCAACCTCTTCCAATGTTTGACACCCTGAGAGCAAAAATGAAACAAACCAAAACCCAAACACAAACAAAACGCCTCCTCAAAAACACCCTTTCTAATGCTTAAATTGTATTTTCTGTATTTCAGTTTTTGCCCATTGCCTCTTCTCTTGTTACTGGGCACCACTGAAAAGAGTTTGTTTTCATTTTCTTTACCTCCCTGCCCCTTCCCCCAGTATTTATATGCTGCCAGGCTTCAGCATACAGTAGATTCAGAGTAGTAATTTGCTGGACTACAGAGAGTCAGATTTAACTGATGCCAGCTGGACTTTTCTTAGCTGCAATCACTAGTTTCAAAGTACTTTCAGAAAATACATGAATTTTAGCATACTTATGAAAGGTGACCTTTGAACACGTACACTGGTTCTCACCTTTAATGAGAGCTGAGCTGACAAGACTGCAATGTCAATATTTTTGACATTTGCATATTGCAATGGCAATATTTTTTTTTTTAAAAGGAAAATTAATTTTGAGTGAGTAAACTTCTCAGATTCAACTGTTCAGCCAAAAATGAGTGAGGTGTTTCCTGAGACTTTCAAATAAATTTGTCGCAAAAGACAAATTCACGTATTCCCATAAGGGATAATTTTTCTCTGTATTTCAGTTGCTATCATAAAGAATTGACAATAGCATAACGGGCATTTATGAGCTTTGCAAGTCTGGGGCAAGTAGCACTTCCTTCAGTGTCTTCTATTTCCATTAATATCATTCTGAAGCTGTAGCAGAGGAGGAGTCAAAAATGCAGAGTTTTTCTTAAGGATAAATATTGTGTCATTTATTCAAGAGTCTTTTGCCTTGTACTCTGGAGCTCATATGATCGATAAGAAGCCAATAAAACATGTGTTTTTGCTAAAAGGAGTGATGCTCAAGACGGTGCATTTAAACCATAAGGCTCAGTGTAATCTGTAAATTATCTACCATGTCCCATGTTCTGGGCATCAGTTTCCTAACAGCCAAAATTTTTTGAACTTTAATATCAAACAAATAAAGGCAAGATCTTGAAAATAAAACATATTTCAATTCTCAAGAACAAGACAAGCATTTATATAAAATTTTCAGAACTGAGAAGCTACTTTAATTATCCACAAAAATCTTTACTCTGTTACAAAACAAGACCAAAAGGCAGAAGAAGAAAATAAGGCTGGACATCTTATTTAAATCAATCCTTTTGGTACCTTTCCTCATTGCTGAGGACCAAAAAGTCCTGTTCATTGCTTAAAAATGTAGCTGACTTCACTCAATCACAAAGCAATTATGGATTCACGGAAAAAGTAGGAAAAATAGCATTTTCTGTGATTATCTAAAGTTACGGTAAGAATGTATATCTCTCAGTGAATAAAATTATCAAATACAGAATACAATACTTACAGTGGGAACTCGAAAGTGTTTCATTACTCAAGAAATTAAAAGCAGGGATGACTGCATGGCCCTTTCCAGTGACACTCACAATTTCTTCCTCATTATCTAGGACTTGTAGTTTAATGAACACATCTGATTTAGAGGTTTGTGCCTGCAGTGTAGCAATATGTGACGCTGTTACTTTTACTGAATACCTAAAGAGGAAGAAAAAAATTATAGCAATATAAGCAACTATGCCAGATCATTCTTTTTTAGGAAAGTACCTAAATGTTGTGCTGACCTGGAAGTGAACACTTAAAATTGAGTTTGTAGTCAATGGTCTTCCTGCAAACTGATGGGCTAAGATTCCTGTAGTGAAATGTAGTGCAGTGAATCTACGATCAAAGTAACTGCTTCAGCAAAAAAAGCTGTGGTCTTGCCATTTCTTTTTTTTACTGCCTTATCGAATGTCCAGATGTACATTTTCCCTCCTGCTATACTAGTATTTGTTGAAAAACACGGTTAGCCAGATGAGGAAACTGTTTCAATTAAAAAGTATCCAAGCAAAATTAAAAAAAGAAAGATTTGCTTTCAAAAGAATTATCTCATCTGATAGCAGCTGCTACTCTGGAACTTAAAAGACTGTGGAATTAAAAGACTGTAGAATTAGAATCTTAGGATGAAATTTAAATAATATTTTTTGTGCAAGTCATAACTTTATATGTTATTTGCTTTTTGTCCATAAATTCATTTTTTTAAAAGATTGGCATCATCAGAGAGGGAAAAAAAAAAAGCCAACAACAAACTCATCAAGAGAGAGTTTACAGAATTTGAGTGCATTTTTTGTATTTCCATTACATGCTTTCTTCAGTTATATTGAATGTGATTTCTCTTGATACAAATTGTCAGGAATCAAGGCAAAATTTTCTAGAATTAACCTTTAAAATATATACATGTAATCAGCTCTAAGCACTGGGCCTGTTTTAGTGCAGTGTGTGGTCCTTTGTGTAAAATCTTAGGCATAGTGATTTAGGCAGGGGGAGTTCTGAACTCAGACTTTACTAGAATAAACTGATTTTAATAAACTTTAATCAATTCAAAAATGATTAATACAAATGAAATAATCACTTTTTTATTAAATATGTTCTCCTAAAAGAATCAGCCTGCTAAAATGAAATGTATACAAATTTTTCTGCCAACACTGCAAGATGGAAATTGGTCTGATTTATCAGAAAAGAAAGTGCTGTATTTCTGGATTTTATTTAAAGCTTTATCTGAATAGCTGAAAAAATTTATCAAACTTTATGCCTCCCCCCCACCTGCAAAATCCCAATTTTAATACATATTTAATTCCCAAAAGTATTATGGAATTTCAGTAACTGACATAGGAATAAGATTTCAAGACCGAGCCTACAGAAATGCAAAATACTGTTATTATAATTTTAAAGTTGTAGTCAGTGTACTTCACGCCTGTTCTTCATTAAGCAGTGGCGATATTTCAGAAAATAACACTTTCATAAATGGGATGTTAAATTTGGTATTGCACATTGACGGCCCATAAAATTCAGATATTTGCTTTAATATCTTCCCCTTACAAGAAAGAGGAAATATCATACTTTTCTGCCAGGGATGGTCCATATGAAAACCAGAATTTAATAATTCCTCTCTCAATATTTACCTGAACATTATGTGCTTGTCATTGGGTACGTAATACTCTCTAATTTCTTTAGTAGAATACACATTATTTACAGCCTCACGAGAGAGAAATGGGAGTGGACTATGAGAACCAATGAGCCGGAGCCTCCATCTTCCACCTGCCATGGGTAGGTCACCAGTACATGCTTCAGCCATAAATGTGTATCCTTTCTGAAAGAAGAAAACAAGTAATTTTCACTTGGAAATTACACTACTCAAAACGAACTCTATGACTACATGCAACACACTTTTTGTCCATGTTAGACATGTAATGAGATGTCCTTCATAAGCAAGAAGTCCTATTACTATAGAACTATATAGTTCAATTATAGTCTAACTTATGAAGCATCTCATATTACAGGAATTTATATTTGGCAAAAATTTACATAGTAAGTCAAATCCAATCTCATCTAACTTCAAAGCTGACCTTATTTTTAAGGGTAGATAGAATCAAACTCCTGAGGTCACCTTCTAATCAAATTATTTTATGATTCTAAGTTGTTTAAGAAAGTCTAATATAACAAATATTAATGATTTCTTACTCTTTTATTTAAGCATATGCAGTACTCTAATCTGAAAAGTCTTCTTATAACATGACTAAAGTTCAGTAAAACATATTTATTCAATGTATTTTCTTGCTTTGTACATCATACTACCGTGCAAATAGCTCCCAGATAAAACACATCTACACATCTCCGGGTTCTATAATATTATCATTCTTTTTCCTGTAAAATCATTAGCAATAGTATCAATCAAAGTCTTTTCATTTGGTACAAAATATTTTTTCCCTCTTGATATCTGACCAAAACTATATGTGCTGGTGGTGGTGATAGTAGTAGTAGATGATGACATAATAAAGAGAGGGTTAAAGGCTGCATAAGCCAAGAACTTTCACTCCAAGCTCCGAGACAATCATATCAAGTCTCCACTCTACTCTTGCTGGGAAACATCTGGCCTCTATGCCAAATGTAAGAAAGATGTGTATTGTAAAGAGTTGATTATTTGAAAACTGCACAACAATTTTGAGATTATAGATACTTTTAACTCCAAAGGTGACCACAGCTGAAGATAAGCAAACCAGTATTTTAGCAATTCGTGCACAAGACATTTAGCAAAAGCTAGCAGTCCTCATACATATGAAAGCAAAATTAGATAAAGATAAAATGTAAACATGAAAATAACTTGTCATTCACTGACAAACCAGAGATTTAAAAATGTCCCTTCATGCTGTAGGCACTGAGAAACTATGGGCGAATGCAATTTGCTGCATGGAAATTTAGAGATCAGATTCATTATGTCTTCAAATCTGAGGTCAAATTAATATCGTCCCTCATTCTAATAATGTCATTGCAAGCATAGCATTAAATGTCAGGATATTAATCTTATTTTTATGAAGATGTTGATTTACAGAAAAATATTTCTAGTATTAGAAAAATCAAATAAAAATAATTAAAAATGCAACACAATTAATAAGCCTGATGCAGATTTATCTGCTCTTTATGAATCCTGAGAAGAGTAATACGGGAAACCAGAGTATAATTTAAAAGGTTTCAAAAAATTATTTTGCATTTGAAAAAAGAAGGCACTATAAATGTGATTACTTCAAAGGCAGGGGCAGGAAAAAAGGATATAATGAGTGCAATAGTCAATTGCAATGTAACAGGGGAACTCAGGATTAATTACTTTATTCAGATTCTCCTAACTAGCCCTACCCACTTGCTATTTCAAACAAATTAAAATTTCATGGTCTACCCAAGAAATAGTCCAGATGAAAATTCTTTGAAAGGTTTTCTCTCTTCACAGTGTTCTGCTAAATTTCAGTTAAAAGAAATTAGTATTCATCAGTAAAAAAACTTTGTTAAAAAATTCTTGTAATAAATAGGGTTGTGATTCTAGGACTATCCAATAATGCAGGGTTGTGACTTCAGGACTACTGAACATTTAGAATGAAAGTAAAAGAAATGATTCATGATTCCAATTTGTGCAATTGTAACTGTAAGGCACTTTACACTCTTTAATCACGGCAAGGTAATAGCAACCATTCAAAGCTATGATTCAGGAGAACTCACTTGTTTAAATATCTATTTAAGCATATAGTTAAAGTCCTCCCTGTTCTTAACAAGTACACTTAGAAAGTGAGAGGATTTTAGCCAGATATTCAAGCTTTCTGACACCATGGTACACACGAGAAAAACACTTTCTGTTGTATACCTATTTATAAAGATAAGATTATACAATCTTAACATTCACTATAAATATGCAGCAAATCTACTTAAGATCTGGTATCTGGTAGGAACACACAGTAATCGTCAGTCAGTAAAATAAATAAATAGATCTGAAAAACCCCATCAGATTTATGTCTCTCTTAAAAACCTTTGAGAGGTTTCGTTACCTACTTAGATATCTTGTTCAATTAACAATCTCTGGAATCAGAAAGGGTTGTTTTCTAATATACCACCTAAACTAACTTTTTGGTAAAGTAAGATGATTTCCTTATGTCCTTCTATGACTAGTCAAGAAAATAACTGTTCAGTGCCCTTGCTTATGTAGGCTTCTATTTTCTAGACTAAATATGTTGTTAATGATGATTTCTTAATCTCTTATCTTTGTTGGTCAGCTGAAGCTTGTGGAATGCTTATCTCTATCCTTTTCTACAATCTGTTCAAAAGACTTGTGAATAATAGATTAGAATTAAAAAACAAAACAAAATCAAACAAAACCAACTGTATCCAGCAGTACCATGGAAGAAGAAAATTTAATGCAAAAAAAATCCAAACAATGCAAAGCAAGTAGCTAGTTTCTATCTAGATTGTAATGTCTGCAGAGACATTATTGCTTGTGTGCAGGTTTTGTCCTTATTGTCAATCACGCTGAAATGAACTACAATATGTGCCAGGAGTGTCTCTGCAGCAGAATAACAATATCTGTTGACAGGATTTCTTTTTAGCTGTGTTGTAAATTGCCAATTCGTAGTTTTGAAGCAGAACAGCTAACTAGTAGGTTTATTAAAAAAAAAGACAGGACTTTTTCTGTATTAATATTGACATTTAGGAATTCAGGCATACTGTATAATTTCTTGCTTGATGTATTACATCATTGACTATTTCTTACAAAATACTGTTAAAAAGAAAGGTAACATTGAAATAATACCACTGTATTCTGTTTCATAATAATTGCATGATGTCTTGTCAAAACATCAGTAGAGCTTCAAATAGCTTTTGCACGTCCACTGAAACATTAACGAGTCAGTTACAAATAGGAAGAAAACAAGCTCAATTATACAGTATAAGGTTATATTTTTACTGAGAAACTCAGTAGCAGTGATTAAGAAATGTGATAAGAAGAAGTAGAAAAATACAGCATGCCTACACAATTCTGTTTTAATACTTTTAAACCAAAATCACTCTTTAGTAACATTAACCACGTTTAATATTTTAAAATGTAAGTCATGAGTTTAGAGAATAATAACAAATAAGTCTGCTTTAAGTGAGGACTTCTTCAATAAGGAAGGACAGGAATAAAATAAAAAGGGCCATTTTTATTAGTTAATGACAGAATCACTGAGACTTTTGTGCTGTACCCATGGAAAAAAAAAGATTACCATGGAATGTACCAGGTTGGTTATCACCTAGCAAAACAAGCATTTTCAATATTAAAACTACTGCACTGCACAAAGTGTTGGTAAGATCTTATCTGGAATATTGTGTAAAATTTTGGACATCTTTATTCAAGAAAGATATGTTAAATGGGAGGAGGTCTGAGAAAGAATTAGTAAAATCAAGGAAATGGAAAACCTGCCTTACAAGACAGAACTAGACAGTTGTATCCTGGTAAGCAGGACAAATGCTGAGAAGAGATCTGAAATAAATCTGAAGTCGTGACTGTTCTTTCCACAACCCATCACCTTACTGAAAAGCAGTTGTGTTCACCACTGAGATTTCTTTTTGCATCCTGCCACTTGCTGCTGTTGGATTCCAAACTGAATTTTCTTGTGTGGTGGAATCCACAGCCCATCTCTGAGGATCCCAAATTAGTTTTGAGAGCTTGAAGAGCTTGTCTGCAACCCTTCTTTTTGAAGCATATTCCTCCAGCAGTAGCAGTCCTTATCTGTCACATTCAGCTAATATTCACTATAAACACTAGATAAGGCAAGTTCATTCTAGTGCACAAATAAAGTCTCATGAAAGTGGAAGTTACAAAAGAAAGACAAGAAAACTACTTCTACAGTGTTAGACTGTAACGGACATCAATTCCTTGTTAATGACAGATGAGACTGAGAAGGCTAAACCGTGAACCTAAAAGGTCAACTGTGAACACGTGGCTAGAATAGTTAATATTAAGGGTAATATTAAAGAGGTAAGAGGCAGGCCAGCATAGGAAAAGAAGTAGTAAATTATTATATAGATAAATTAAAGTTTTGAATTAGTTAGGTCTGATGAACTTCTGAACTGTTTGAAGGATAATTCAATAACAAGTTAAAACAATCACAAAACTTTTAAATTATGTTTGATAACTGATGGAGGACACGTAAGGTACTGGAAAACTACAGAACTGCAATGTTCTATTTTTTTTTAGATGGACAAAGTTATCTAGGAAATTATCAGTCGACATAACTCCAATGGCTGAAAACATAATGAAATAGCTAATAAAATGAACTCCTTGCAACACTCTCTACATAGCAAAGAGACTGCAAAACCCAACTCCTATCAAACCAATCAAGCTTCCTTGTATAGGAAAGCAGACTATGGGAATGAAGGATACCTGACACTGTCTCTGACCATTCTTCTAAACCTAAGGAAACACTGTCATAATGAAGAAACTAGGGTCTTGGCTGCTGGACAATCACATCCAGAAAGCACATATTCATGGCTCCTTTTGGAAGAGTAGGATGCAATCAGTGAGATTTCCAAGACCAAACCTGAACCTGATTCCATTCAATATTTTTATTAGTAATGTGGATGGTGGAATGGAGAACATATATGTTTAATTAGCTGATACCACAAAGAAGGATTGTAAATTTAGAGGAAGAGAAAAAAATAATTCAAGACTGTTTAAAGCTAGGGAAATGGTCTGAAAAAATAGCAGTACAATTGGTAGTGAAATACACTCTATTTAGTCAAGACTAATAAACTACAGGATTCAGTTCTTCAGGAAAGCACCGAGGGTTACAGAAGCACATGAGTCAACAATGGTGTTGCAAAATAGGGCAAACATCACAGTTGGCTATATAAGCAGAAGTAAAGCCCAGAAGACACGTAAACTAATTGGTCCTTACTCATCATTTGTATGGCCACAAGTTAATCCTTGGTGCAAAGTTTACTGTGCTCAGTGTTGTGCATGATAAACAAGAAAAACCCAACAGCAATTGGAAAGAGTCCAGAGGAGAGAGTAATCAAGAGCGTAGAACACATAACTTGCAAGGAAAGACTGAGTAAAATGTCTTCTTTAGCCTAAAGATGGAAAGGCAGGAGGAGGGGAAGCTGTGATAATTGTTTAATAATGTAGGGTCTTTTTCGGAACAAATTTACAGTAATGCTTCTGAGGTAACATACAGGCTTTGAGGGAGGGCATATCTAAAGCTGTATCTGGCATCAATGCTGCAATTATCATTAGTACCTGAAGATGCATGTTAATTATTGTATGCATGACTTATAAAAGGCTATTTAAACATCATTCTTAGTCTGGCCTCTGACTCTTGAAGGTTGTTCTGTCAGATAGATAGCATCAACAGCAACCATATTGCCATTGATCAGCCCAGCACAGGGAAGCTGGATAATATTCCTCCATTTAAAGATAGTAAAAAAATACCAAAGAAAATTAAGGCTATGCCTTCACTGTTAAAGGTTTAGCACAGAAGCAGATTAGTGACAGTCTTTGTTCAAACTTGCTAATAAATAAGGGGGCACTTCTAAGCAGAATATTATGACATAGCTGAAAATGTCCACGGAATATAGGCAATTGTTATTATTTTTAAAATTATACTTTTCATAACCACTCTTTGGATTTACCTTATTTTTCACATAAACACGAGGCGTCACTTTGAAAAAGACATGTGGCATTTCCTCCAGTGTGTCATTATCAACAACGTGAAGCCTACAGGAAGGGATAGTGGTATACACCTTTGGCACTATAAGCATGTCTTCTGGAACAAGAAATATTTCTCTAGAAAAAAAAAGAAAAGTTCAAATTATGTTAAAATTATTTTCACAAATAAAATTCTTTGTGTAATATGAAGTTAAAGTATACGTTAGAATTTAAGGAAAGTAGACATATGTAAAATTATGTTTTTAAAGCAGGTTAATAAAAAACCACATTGTATCGATACTACTTCCCCATAAGAGTTATATAAGGCTGTATGAAACTCACCTAAAAACCACAAACCACACATTTGGTGGCTGATCAGCATATGTCACAGCATAGTCAGCGAAAGACATCTTACACCATTCATCTTCATAGCAAGGAAACTTTTCAATTGACTTACAGTTTCTTTTAAACATTTCTCTAGAAAGCAGAAAACGATAAATATGTAAATCTAATCACAAAGGCACACATATCTTGACTTTATGCTTATCATGAAGAACACTGCTCATGCATGAGTGTAAAACAATGATATAAAATGTGTCACTCATGTTTCTCTAGTAGCTGTTCACTCTCAAAAAATAATCAATCACGTAGGGATCAGCTCTTTTAGAGCTATTGGCCTGTAATGACCAATACTCACATACAAATACTTGTATCAGTCTATCCATGAGAACAAACGCTTCTAATAGCCCAAAATGTTATGGCTTCTACAAAACCTGACTTTATTTTTTAATAAATATCAGTTAGCATAACTTCAATTTCTGTATATTAAGCTGTCATCTTAAAGCTGTGGCATCATTAGGAGATTAAAAAACCTTTTAAAACTTTTTGGAACAAGAAAGGAATAAAAGCAGAGCCACATAAATTTAAAATGGGATTAAAGACATTCCTCTCACACAGGAAGGAACCTAAGACTGTAAATTCAAGAGTTATTTGTAAGGCAAACAAGTTCCCAAGTGTTATGAAGTTCTACAAGATTAGAGCTAACCTCACTAGCACCTAATTGATATAATGAATTTTTATTTATTATATGCAGCATCAAAAATTAATGTTCCTCTGGGCAAAGCAATGTGAAGACCAGCATACAAAATTCACTGTTATGTGAAAAGGTAATCTGGTAAAGGCCAGAAGAAAGATTATAGGTCTTATTCCATCTTTTGTCTCCTTCCAGTGGTTTTCTCTGGAGACTACGTGTGACAATATGCCTACATAGAGGTGAAGGGTATCTTTCTCCCCGCCACTCCCTCTGGTTTGCACTATTCTTTAACTGTGTGTTTTCTGCAGTAAGTAAACAATATCTTTTTTTTGCTATCTTTTAATTACTGTAATTCAAAGTTTGGTTTATATGGCTTACATAAAGGGGATAGCATAAGGGAACCTCACAACATCCTTTTTGGGTGATACCTGTCTTTTCTGTGTCAAATATGATCGCGTTCAAGTTGTTCAAAGGCAAAAGTTTTATCCACAAAATCTGGACAATGCTACGCTGATATTCTGTTATTCCTAGATAGTAACTGGAATTACAAAAACAATCTCCAAATTCATGGTTTTAGCAATCATAACAGTTGATCTTAACATTGGTGAGTCACAGTGTGGATGCAAATATTGCCAAAAGCAATTTAAAGCAGAACAGTTTGAGATCTTAGTCCATGAAGCTTTGCAAAGGTTCCTTCAACCACTGATAGACAGCACACACACAGATAGAAAAAGCCCCTCAGAAACCTCAAGTTTTTAATTCATTGAAAATTATAGTAGGGACAAACATAGATAAGATTACATGGGATGTATAATGGGATACAGGTGGCAACCTAGCACAAACTGAGAGGTTTTAGGGCATTTTAAACTGGTGTTTGTGTTGTAAAATGCTACTGCTTCTGGCCTCCAGTTAGTCTGGGGTTAGAGAATGGGAAAACTTTTACCCTAATACAGAACTTTCAAAATTCCTGCATGTTACTTTATTGGTCAAGGTGCTAGCTTGTTATATTAAATGCAAGTCTGTCAGCTGTTAAAAAAAAAATAAACAAAATCACATTAGTATGATTTCAACACTCAAATGTATCCCCTGGGACAATGCCTAAGAATCAGTCCCATAAGTTTTAAAAGTCTGAATGTAGACTGAAAACTGCATCTGATCTTTGCTGATTTAGAGACACTGTAAATCTAAAACCAAGGTCAAACATTTGGTACAAGGCTGTGGTTGCAAAGTCCTGATCTCATCAACATACGAATCTTTTACAAGATTAGAAACACTAAAAAGTGAAATAAAATTATACCCCACATGAGTGTTCCTCAAACTGCTGGTTATAAGGAGTGAGGACTTATACCCACAGCCAGTAATTATTGCCAGTTCTCACTCCTCACCCCTGGCAGAACTGATCCAATGCTAGATCAGTTATGTGAACACTTACAGAGAGATTTTTGAAGGACTTGATCCCCAAAGAGTGTCATGCTTGCAAATGACTTAAAGAACACTATTGAAATTAGAACAGCTATCTTTGCAAAAGCTGTAATTAAATACCAGGGAAAGCATCTACCTAGAAATACATCTACTTTCCTTCAAGCAAGTACTACAAACAAATCCTTTGAGGATATAAACTGTGGTACAATTAAATAGTATAGCTCTCTCCTTTCTAATGTCAACCAGGATTCCTTAACAGATAGCATGAATCAACACGGTGCTTTAAATCAACTGGTTAGTTGTTTAACTAAGGAATCAGTATCAGATTTATACTTATGAACAGCCTACAAGATATTAAAAAATAAGCACAGGTGAAAGGTAATATTCTAGCTCAAGCTGTAGGAAAAAACCTGTAACACACAGCTAAAAATTAGATTTGATATAGTTTTACTCATGTATCACAGAATCACAGAATGGTCAGGGTTGGAAGGGACCTCTGGAGATCATCTAGTCCAACCCCCAGTAGGTAATATAGAATAAAGCATAGCATATCTTCACAAAAAAATGTGTCATCTCTTCCAAGACAGTTTTGTAGTTTTAAAACTAGTAATGCTCTTACCATATTTATTTTGTGAACCAGCAATTTATGGCAATTCTATTGTACTGGCTGCAATAAAATAGTTTAATTTACTACATGATTACCTTAACAGCATTACAGCACACTGTTCAAAATTTAACTCAATCGCACTCCACAATTTTTGCAAGGTTTCTTTGACATTAGTGTTTTCTTTAGTACCTGGAAATAATAAAATAAGTTAGAAAACATAACATCTAACTTTTGTATTGTTCCAAATATACACCTGCCAATTACTTGTGAAAAAAGCCACTTGCACAAGTAAATTGTCTTATGAACCGTTAGTTTTTATTTGGAATTTTACAGAAGTCTCACTGAGCTGAAAACTAATTTCTCCTTTGACAGAGGAAATTCCCTTCATCATCACCTTTGTACTTTTCAGCACTCCCGCAAGTGCAAAAATGATGTGATCGATATTTTCTCTGATTTACAGTTTTTTCACTGTAACATGTGGTAGTGATATGAGGTGATCTCTGTCCTTGGAGAATATGATGTTTAGTCCCCAGCAGCTTTTATTTGCAGGTACTATGAAGGGGTAGGTATGTACCTACGCAATCTGTGTCGTTAAAAAGAAAAGAATCCAGCAGCTCTAGTGGGTTACCCTCCCCATGTTTGACACCTCTTGGATGACATGATGTGTTGCCATATCAAGGTGTCTACTTCTATCCACAGAATACAGATGAAGACTAGGCAACTAGTTTAGACCTGTACTTTTCAAGACTAAAGTTTAGGTGAAATCCTTCTTTATTGCATAAGCACTTAGTGACAGAAATGGAGGGTGAAAACTGAAAACAAGAGAGGGGGGAGTAATAACACTTTGCTGTAATGACAAGTAAGAGAGAAAAAATTACAGATAATGGGGGAAAGGAGAAGAAGAATAGTGTGACCGGGAAAAAAAACACACCAGAGTAAAGCACTGTAAAGAAAATACCAGAATTAAAAATAACAGAGTATTGATAAATCAGAACAAGTTAAGAAAGCCAGTATAGACAATGGAAGAAAAGTGTTGGGATACTCACGTAGTGGTCAAATGACAAAAATGTAAAATCTAAACTTCAAAAGAACAGCTTCTGGGCTTTGGGATTTGTAGGAATTAATAATACCCATGAAAGTTTACAGAAATTCCTAATTTACATGGGACTTCATAAACAAAAATAGAAGGGCACGAGACTACTTAGGAAAGCTTAAACAAGATGGGGCTACAGGTGAGAGAGGCAGCACCAGATTTACTGATGAGGAGATGAAGGTACAAAAGATAGCTTGAAGAGACCATCTGGTGCAGGTAAATATATAGGTGAAAGAACCTCAGCAATTCAAGATGGAGCTTCCAGCAGAATGGAGGTGACTTACTAAAGAGGGAATGTATATCTCATAATGGAACAGTTTTCTTTGTCACGATTCTCAGGCATTCATATACTGTGAGGCTAGAAGGAATCATTGTGATCTAACTTTCTGTGTACCAGTCCTGTTAACATATTAATTGCTATTTCATCAAATATCAATGACTACTAATCCTTTTTGAATTTGATTAGTATCTGTTTGATTTTGAAGTTTTCAGCAGTATAACACAAATCTTTGTTTATCCCAATAAATACCTCATCCTTTTAAAAATAAATGCCACTTTTTCTAGTTTTAATGTGTCTGGATTCAACTCAAATCTTTGAATCGCAGACTAAAGACCTTCTTGTTAGCCCTTTACATCTCAGACTAAACACCCTGTTGCTATTAAATTCCTTTTCTGATATGGGTACTTACAGATTTTAGTGAAGCAATTCTTAATCTTCCCTTTCTTAAATTAGAAACTAACAGCCTGCAAGTACAATGCCCTCCTTTAATCGTGATCTTTACAACTCTACCCAGAATTTCTCTGTTGTTACCTATCTTTCTTCTTGGACTGTGGACACTGCACTTGGAAACAATAGTCCAGCTGAGATAATAGAATTGCTGAATAAGAAGTGTAACACAAGTCTTTAACTGCTATGAAAGAGTCATCTATATAAATAAGATAGAGGGATAGTATTAGCACAGCATCTTTTGAGTACAGTATGAGCCTTTAATGCTGTGTTCTGCTGATTATCCATTATGATACTTAGGCTCTTATATGGACTTCCCTTACCTTTCAAGAAAAAAAAACAAAACCAAAGCATTTAGCCCAGGTCTGAGCTAAATATACATTAATGTAAATTCTGGTTTAATACCTGTGAAAATCAAGGGGGGTGTGTCTTTCCTCTACTTTTTAGGACCATATGTGCTAATTGAGTGGTTAGGTTGAGCCCTATTCTTAGAGATTCAACTATCACGTTCTATTGCATTTCAGTTCATTTTAATTAGCTATCAATTAGTAACAAAATCTTTACAGTAAATATTTGAATAAGGTGAAGTATGAATAATTTTTTTAAAGGCATTTTTTAAAGGACACACCTGGTTTTCTGCTGTTCAGTACTTTCCTAACATAGGTCCCTCTCCAGATGGTTTGAAGTTTAAGAGCTGCTGCTTCTTCTTCAGAAGTGGGAGATCGGTTCTGCCAGCTACTCAGGGAATTCTTCTCACAACTCTCTGAAAGAAGGGGAGGAGAATGAGCAACATCAATAATGCTGGAAGTTCTGTAGCTGCTTGCAATGAAGTTAAAAACAAAATAAAACAAAACAAAACAGAAAAGGATGAGAGCTATATTCCAGAAACAGAGTAGTTTCTGCATAAAACTTCCATTTATGACAAAAACATCACTCTTAAAATTTTGTTATTATCATGATAAAATTGGACAAAATATACAGTGGAATTACACAAAGTCAGAATGCAACTATTCCAAATACCAAATCATTGAATTCTTATCTCTCTTTATGGACAGCTATCACAGTGCATTTTTTAAAATCAAGTCTCCTAGTGTAATTTCAAAATATCTTTCCAAACATGAACAAACAGGATTTGATACATTAAAGCCTGAACCTGAATACAGCTTAAAAGAGCTTCACAAGATTTTAAGTGCTTCTGTCTCTCAATCTGATCATTTTATTAAGTAATAATATAAACACCAGTGTTGTTCAAAACATTGTATTCAATCTTCTCCAAGAAGCCATGGAATAAGGATAAGATCTATGATAAAGCGAGAGTTCATATATCTGACTGACTTTCTGTTACAAAGGAGTTTCGGTGTAGGAGACGTTAGTAATGAGCTCTTTGAAGGCATCCTTGCCTAGAATTAGAATTGTGGGAGCCATCAGCACCAGGGTTTAGGGCAAGGGTGTGGGGAGCAGCAGTACAAGGAGGCAGTGCCAGGGGGCCAGTTTTGAACTGCGCGGATAAAGTACCAGGGCAGTGAGACAGCGTGAGAGGAACAGTGGAAACAGCGCTCCAGAAGGAAGTACTGACAAACAAAAAGAAGGAGAAAAGAGAGAAATCTACTTGAAAAATGCAGACAAAATTGCAGACAAACCAACTAGCTTAAGAAGAGATATTGCTGTCATCAGCCAGGAGATCACATGTTTCAGTGTAATCTCTTTTATTGATCATTGTTAAGTGTGGTTGTTCCCAACCATCATTCCTCATTATTGTCTCATTTCCAAACCCCAAAAAGCCTCTTTAATACTCAGTCACTCTGAAAGGTTACACAAGCCCACTTCAACAGACAACAGGTTAGAACTCAACAATATGAATGGCACAACCATTTTTATAAAACAGAAGTATATAATCACAGAATAATATAGGCTGGAGGGGACCACCGCAGGTCATCTGGTCCAAATCCCACAGCCAAACTAGGATCAACTTAGAGCAGATTGCTCATGGTCTTGAGCAAATGTCCAGTCCATTTTTTAGTATCCCCAGGGACAGAGACTCCACAACCTCGCTGGGTAATCTCTTCCAATTTTTGACTAGCCTCATGGTGAAAAATGTTTTCGTAATATCCAACTGGAATTTCACATATTCTAAGATTCTAACATATTCTGTCACTGTGCATCTCTGAGAAGGGTCTGGCTCTTATTTTCTCCCATTTATTCATCAAAGTAACCCATATTTCAAAATGAATTTTTTCCCATCTCTAAGCTTGTCTATTTTATAATTAAATAATCCAGTGGCAAAATGCCTTTTGACCCCACTAATAATTGTTTTCAAGGAAAGGAAATAGAGTTCTATTTTTAGCAGGTGTTTTAGCTCAGAATAACGGCCTCTGCTGCAGAGCTTACATTCCCCGTATAAGGCAAAATAATGTATTACAAAGTAAATAAAAGTTGCATACTTTTTATATGAACACACAGTTACACAGACTGACCTAACAAGTAAGGAGACCCTAAAACTGAACCTGAATTAATAATACATAAAAATGTGACTACAGCCAATGTTACTCCTGGTTCATCTAAGCATCTCTTGTTCTTGTTGCTTCTGAATCAATAATCAAGTAATGGACAACTTCCCCAAGAAAGTTCCCAACTGGTGCAAGATGGTGCCACCTGCACTTGGTTTCAGACCGGTAAGCAAGAAGTTTAGTAGTGTCAGGTTGTATATCAATGCCAATATGCTCTCCTCTTAAGTCATACGAGAACCTTGTAATAGGTGCAAAAAAAAAGAATACTGTACAAAGCGATCCCATAGTGGCATGGTGAGTCAGATTGGCTTGCTGAATGAACATTTTTTAATGGTTTTTTCCCCCTGACTTAGCTTCCTGTGAAATCAGCAAGCTGATGTGATTTCCTAGCATCTGTGTAACTGCTTAAGGTGGGAGTACATGTTCTGGGATGGGAAGAGGGGAAGGACCTGACTTTAGTAGTAGCATTCAGTGAAGCTGCACTTTAAGGTCTAAAAAGATCAGAACATGATCTACATTTAATCAATGGCTTATATTATATTTCAGTATTTGTATTACCGGCAGTAACATTAATAATATGCAGAGAACTGTGAATTGCCTATAAGGAGGCTCCAGAAGTGACTAAAATTGACTTAAGTATCATAAGTCTATTTTTTTTATTACTGAATTATGTTTGCCAACTTGGCAGGCTAAATCAGCCCAGCACCAGCTTTGCTCAGTGCTGGAGCTGCAGGAAGGTGTGGGGATAGGACGGCAGCAGCCTGCAGTTGCACTGGTTTAAGCTGCTGTGGAACTTCAACTTCAGCTTGACTTGGGAGGCACAGTAAGTGTTTTATAGCTGTGGTCAGCAATTGCAGCTGAGTCTTGCTCTTCTACTGTAGAGGAGTTTATTGAAAGACAGAGGAGCTGAAAGGGCTTGAATTTCCAAAAGCTGAAAATCATAGTGCCATAAGCACTTATAACAGCACTTACGTTTTCATATACTGCTATTGATTACAGAACTGTTCACCTGTACCAGTTCAGATCTAGCCCAATAGATGTTTCTCATCTGCACGGCCTTTGTATGAGACCAGGCTGACGAGTTCAAATTCCAGCTCACCTGTCACTGAACCAAGACCTCATTATCCCCATTACTCCCTCAGATCAGGGCTGTGAAATGCTGATAGAGGAATACAGACGGAGTGTTGGCTTGGTGTTACCTTATGAACTAACTGAAAAGTTTATCCATTGGGGATGTCAAGCAGACTCTATAACTAGAAATAAATACCTCTGTCACTAGAAATAATACATTTCATTTGTGAAGCTAAAGAATCTATAGATATACAGTCAATTAAATGTTAAATTGTTTCTTAGTATACAAATATAGTAATTCATATGCAGTGTCACACACAGAAATGAATTCTATTCATAGAAACTATCAAAAGTTACCCCAGAACAGGCTGAAAACTGGAAATGCTGAATATTTTGTGAAATTATATATTCCTAAAAATTTAATTTCTTTTTGTTCTAACTTTTTTAATACAATGTCATAAGAAGAAAAATATTTTTATTTGTAACATACAAGTCAAAATAATGAAGTCAAAATTAAATATTCTGATCTTCAAAGGTTTTTTTGACTTAATGCTTCTTAGTATTCTGTCTTATAAATGGAGAAGTATCTTACTGTGAAATGCTTTAAATCAACCAATATTAACTAGTGGATGCTTCAAATTTGACATTAAGATTGAAAACTGATCCATCAAAAATTTCTGACATGCTTTACTTGTTAATTAGAAGATACCCTGCTAAGAATAAAACCGAAGTTCTCAAAGCAGCTTAGCAAGACTTTGCTCGCCATAAAAGCAACTGCAGTTTTCTCATAACAGTGTGGATGCATCTACTGTAGACAATTAACATAACACTTTTTTTGAAAAAGGTCTATTTTGCGTGTACTGGAGAGACACTTTACATATTCAACCAATTAATGGCAAACTTTCCCTCACCCCTTACTGGAACTCAAGTTCAAATCCAAACAAAGTGCAAGAAGACACAAATGTCCAGAATTATCTCTCTAGTCACAGAGCAAAACTGTACGATCACTGCTCTTAACCTATATTTCTGGAGGAGAGAGAAGCTTGATCTGGAAGAGAACAGGGCAGAAACAGGACTTCTCAAATACAGTTTACACAGATAAGATTATAGCTACCAGCTTGACTTCTAGATAAGATTAAATTTCACACCAGAGGGTTTTAACAGAACCGCACACAAAAAGCAGTAGTTCCAACTTCAAAGTTGGATTATTTTTTTTTATTTTATTTATTTTATTTATTTTTTGCATTGTGCCTAAATGACTGTCAAGTGTCTTGAGTCTCTAGGCTTTGAAATCAGTGCCACTGACCTCCAGTGAATTCATGCACTGAGTGGGCTCACTATTGGGACCAATGAAACCAGGACAAGGTAAACAGGGGGAATGTGCAACACAGAGCAGGCAAGCAGTATTGAGCTGTCAAGACCCTCTCACCTCTTCTTGTGTAACATCATCCTGATATGCTTCCTTTCCCAGGAAGCATCACATACCTCTATAAATTCAGCACCTCACGACAGCCCAAAGTTCTGCAGGGTCCCTTTATCTACTCTCTTCCCAGAAGACCACAGAAGAGCCATGCCAAGGAAGAGCACTCTGCTTCAGAAACGTCCATCTTCTTGTCATCTGTTCACATGGCATGGTCTTCCACTTGTTTCTTGTGGCTCCTATGCTAATTGCTCCATGGGGATGGATGGTATTTAGCAGACAAATAAATGTCACTAGATCATTTTCAGGATGGCTTCTCAGAAACCTTAACAGGCATGCCTGTTAACTGTGGTACATCATAATATCTTTGCCCTCCGTGAATCTTGAGATTAATTCAGCCCACAGTGCAAAATGAATATGCTAATATAAAATGTAGGTGGCATTTTAAAAAAATGCTCAGATTTGAGCTGATCTACTCTCAGACACAAACAACAAAAATATTTGATTTATCTGTTACGGTAGTTTACACTGATGATGGTTAGGTTGCAAAAGGTTATAACAAGACCAGAGCAACTAGCCTGACAATGCAACAGTGCTAATGTGGGCCAGGCAAATCAGGTAATGCCAGTCCTTCTAGGCCTTCCTACAATGCATTTCTCACCGGTTTCTTCCTGCTATCTACCTATTTTTTCTTGAAACTTCACTTGATTTATGCTTTTCTGAACGCAGCTGTCTCGATTTCTTCAGAGTTCTGGAATTATTCCAATGCAACCTTTATTAGGCAGGGCAAAACGTATATCCAAGGTCAATAAAGCCAAAGGGAAACAATTCACTTTCCAGTCCAATAGGAATCTTTTGTAATTTTAGTCTGGAAAAGCAACTAAATCAAAAAGAGATATTGGACACTGGAGGAAATCAAATTGAAACAGAACTTTTCTCCTCCATACATTTACTCCACTTTTTCGATTCACTCCCCAAATCCTAAAAAAATATTCTGCCACAGTGGATCTCATAATTCAGTAATATATATGAAGTTTTTGCTACAACCTGTCAACTGTGCTAATTATTCAAATCTAATTAAAAAATATCTTCTTTTCTATTGCTGATAAGTATTTAGTTTTTTGGGGGGGAATATAGAAATTAGTAGCACAGTCATCTTGAAAAATGTGACAGGTATTGTTGACTTCAAACGGTATTAGAAATGTCAATATGCTGACCCTTATATTTTTGCCATAGGATATAATTCTGTGAAAGATACAATGAGTTATTATTAAGTCATTCTGGCTGATCCTTTCTCTCTGATGTCTCACAGAAGAATAACCTTCAGAAGAGAGGAGATATGGAGGAAAGTCCCCATCAAAAAGTGAGACAAGTATATGTGCTTTCTTAATGAAAAAGAGTATTACATCATTTTGTCAGTAAAGATATTAGTGTAAATTTTAATTAAGTTTTTTAATATGGATTTTCCAAAATAAACTGACTAATGAAAGGAAGTCAATATCATTTTGTTGACAAAGGAGAATGACTTTATACTGTAAGTTCATAATAGAAGGAAAAGCTAAGTCACCCTGAATGGCCTTCAAATGGTGATGATGTATCTTCCTGCCAATTTTTCAGATAAATTCTTTTTCTGTCATAAGATGAAACCATGTAAATAAAGCGTCTATTAATAAATTAAATATTAATATTAATGGATTTAAAAGTTACATAGACTACAAAATAAGTCCTTTAAAATGGAACAGAGACATATATTTGGTTGCCAGGCAAACTTAATTCTAACTGCTTATGCCTCCAGCCTTCATGCAAAATGAGGTAAGGAACCTGCAGGAAGAGAATTATTCCTGCTTGTAATAAATCCGTTTGCTTTCCAATGGCTCCTTCCACAGTACCTTCGGGTTTACAGCATACACTAATCACAGGCTGGAGAAGAGGTGGGTGGTCCTGTAGCTAGTTCCCCACTACATGTGTGTGACTAGCCAGCTAACTAGCCAGCCAACATGACAATATGCCAAATAATAGGCTTGAAAAACAAGCAAGCAAGCAAACAAACAAAAAACAAAATACCCACCCCACCAAACAAACAAACAAAACCCCTCAACCCATCACCGGGAAATGGTTGAAATTGAACTTTCAATGAAGGTACTAAATTGAGTCTTCCTTCACTCTCAATTCGTGAACAATATACATTTAAGGTCTTTTCAGCTGGTAATTTGAACAAGAGCCATCATTTGCAGTACATCGGGTAAAAAAAGGCATCTGTAGATGCTTGTTAATGCTTGTCAATATTGACAAATGTAAGTCAAGGAAGACAAAGGACAATTTTGTAAACTAATAGAACACGAACAGACTTTCTGGAATAAAGAAAAGAATCATTTCTATTCTGAGCCAAGTCTCAGACGTGCCGTCAACACTAGAAGGCTTAGGCATCTCTTAAGAAATGAACCATGCTTACTTAGGGAAGAAACCACAAGATTAGTGAACAGCTGGCGTCCTTGAAAATAAGAATGGGCAGATATATTTGAAGTGATTAGCAATACCAGTACAGTACCTGAAGACACAGTGTCATCCTCAGAAATCTCAATGTCTTTAAAATCCAAAGTGAAGGACCTGAATGCAAATTTACAGCTGTAAGGAGCCTTCTTGCCTAATACATATTTGATCAAATACCAAAACGCACTATTGAAAACCTAAAAACAGAAAGAGGACAAGCATTCAAAGTGATTAATTTTTAAAAGCTGATTTATATTGCTTCACATTATTGTTTCAAAAACTGTTTAGCTCTTTGCTTTTTTTTCATGTAAAAAAAAAGTCTTTAACTTCCTCTAACAAATACAGTATCTGAAAATTAGTCCCAGCTGTAGGACTACAGTGCTTCAAGCCAACAATCAAGAGAAAATCTGTTTCATGCCTGGCTTATTAAGTATAGGACTAAGTCTACAGCATAAGGTTTATCACCCAAAACCACCTTAGTAGTTTATGTGAAGGGAGTTGATGGTCTCATACCAGAGGACAGAAGACCACATTATAATCACCATCATGACAAGTGGCATTCTAATCGGAGGTTTCAACCAAATGGGCATGCTTACTGAATTAGGCAGTGGCACAAAAAGGAAAACTAGGAATATATTGATGGGACAGGGGAAGATTTGGTGTCCTACTTATATGACTAACTGATGGCTTTGTTTTTATTCTTGACATATTAATGCTCTTTAAAGAATAGAAATCCAGTCTCTTTTTCTTTCTTCCCATAGATGGAAATTTTAGAGTGTGTTTTTCAGAGCTTGTTTCATAATTTGAATTGAAGAACATACTAATAACTTATTGGAAAAGACAAAATTTTTCTCTTTCATTGTCCTTATTTTCAGATTTTTCTGCTTTCTGGAAACATTTTATCCTAAGTTATGTATTTTAATATTAATGAACACTTCCTTTACTTCGAAATATTTGGTGAAGAAATAATCTACTTTACTACATTCTTATGTTCAGAATAATTTTTCACTGTTCATATTAAACGTAGATAATTTCCATATTTTCATTCTTGAATCACTGTCAGCTAGGTGCCTCTCATTTATCTAATTTCTGGGGTTTTTTATTCCTTTACAACTATACATTGGTCTTACAGAGGAAAAGATATGTATGTTCATGCCTACTGAATCTTTCTGAAGGTCATTAAGTTCTACACATATTTCATACAAGTATATATATTTAAAATTTGTATCTTCCATTCCGGAGAGGTCAAACTGATTTTTTCTGTTGGACTTGGCATGCAAATTACCTCTTTCATGTGTGGTTCTTTCTTAACTCCGTTGTTTTGCTGAATTTGAGCCTACTGTCAAGCCCATGTATAAAAGCACTGGCTTAGGTGTTCTACTTTTTAATATCGGTGATTATAAAAATATTAAACTATTCTTCTATTCAGTCTTCTAAAATATACAGTCTAAGCTGCATGAGTTTTCTAGTACTTTGACGAAAGTAAGTGAATCTGAAATATACAAAGTACTGACTGTAGAAAAATAAAGTTATAGCGGTATTACCAACATTTGCATATACATAAAAATTAGCATATCTTCTACATAACTTTTTTTTTGCAATCTTTTTATAATATTGAAAAACTACAGTATAAAGATCTATAGAAAAGCGTAATGTTTTCATCATGTATCTAAAGGCCCTTTAATTTATGACCCACACAAAGCAGAAAAGTTGAGTAAGAATGTTGCAGTTTCAAAAAACAAAGAAAAAAGACTCAGAAATACTGTGAGTGAAAAAAACTCATTAACTGTCTCCAGTAACATAAACTGTAGTAATGTTTTCCTGTGACATCAACATTACGTACAGAAAGAAACCATTCTGGCTTTTCTGCATTTCAGGTAGTGTCTTTTAAATCCAAAATTAAGTCATAAAATAAAGAAAGCTGATGCTTTCTGCCTCCAAGTATGCTAAACTAAACTGATAAAATTAGAGACTCAAATTTAGATGTGCTACTCTTCACATATTAATTTTTTTTCATATTTAAAGAAGATTATTATTGTACACAGTTACAAGTTATGTCATTTGGACTTACACTTAATAATGAATGCAACGTTTCGAGCACTCAGGATATCGTTTTTAAAAGCATAGTCATTGGTTTGAAGAGGATAATTACAATGTTAAGCTGTTATTCATCTTTTGTAGCCTTTAGATACACGGTTATTAAAATTGTTTGTTCACCTTGAAGTGTTCTTCAGCCATTCCAGTACCATGGAGGCCAGGAGGACAGTGAGTTAGTTCCAACTCCTTCAAGGCCTTAGAAAGTTCAGGTTTACTGCTGAAATTATTTATCACATTTCCGACAGCTTTCAGGATAGCTGCAGCCTGTCCTATAAACCGGTAGCTCTCCTGGAGAGAGAGAATAAAAACAACCATTGGTAGAAAGATCTTAAAACATAAGATTTTCTTTTGTTTTCTTTCTAGGTTCTGACAGCATACAAGCATCTTTTCTCTGATGAAATACAAAACTTTTCTTAAGTCAAGCAACTGTTATTGATTTTATAAGCTGTAAAATCAATTAGGTCTCTGGTATTCAAAAGCATACAAAATTTTCACTGATTTTAGTTATTGAAATAAAAATGTTACAGCACTGTAACAGGCACCAAAACATATATCTGTAAAATATTTTATTTTTCCTGTATCATTAGTCCTAGGACATTTAATCAAAAATAAGATGCATATGGAGACTTTCTACTGCAGTAAGACTCTTGTTAGCTGAAATGCTCAGCATCTCCTCTATTATAAAAAGACAGGTAAGTGTTTGTATCCTGCTGAAAACAACATCCAAATATATGTTGCCTAAAGCATCATTAATCTTCATTAGGATTTGTGTGCAAGAATGTGGATGCTTTCCTGCAAATGACACTCTGCAGAGAAATTGCTGTCTTCAAAAAGAAGTGCAAAGAAGACCCCAGGATATAATTCTGCTTTATTTTCTTGATGAAAAATAGCTTTTCATCCACAACCTGAAGACAAGGGGATAGTACAGCCACAAGACATTTTTAATGGCCCAACTTCTATATTTAAACTGCTTTGCAGCAATAAATGTAATAAATTTGCACAAGCTGCTTTAATGTCCTATTATGAGGACCCTGAATTTACACTGCTATATCAATTTGCTGTTACACTCACCTTTCAAAGTATTTTTGCACAACTGTGCTCTAGAAGCTATACTCCCTCCCCTCAGTGCCCATGACAAATATTTAGGCCTACTGCTTGCCAAATAATTCTTGAAAATATGGATGACAGTGATATCTGTCTGGATTGTAGGCAACGAAAAACAAAAGCTGTAGTAATTAATCCCCTGGGCCTGTTATCTCAGCTATGAAAAGTTGTTTGAATCAATTGTTCATTTTAGATATAACAGCTGCTCTGGGACCCAGTGTGATCTCATGGGACAAAACAAACTTTACTGATGTGAGTTTATTTTACTAGGTAGGTATTTTTGAATATCAATTAATATCAGTACATGTATTTTATCACTTATATCCCATGCCTCAAAAAGAGAGCTTACATGCTACCTCTGACATGTATTCCAAGAAGAGTATTTTTAACATTCCATTTTATGCTGCTGTTCTATGTAAACCACAACACTACCCAATGTTTACTTACATATTTATATAAGACAACTGTTGCAATAACTATCTCAGTGCCTGCTGTGATGTAAAACACATTTCATTTATGCATTTATCCATTTCATATTGAAATTAATATTATACCATTAAATATAACTCTAAATGAAGATCCAACAGTACTTCACTTTAAAACCAAGTAATAGAAACAATGTTATCACAATGCTTGACTAGTTCTGGTTATGCATACCTTTTCAAGACCTGGCATCACAGTATCCTCTTCTCCAAAGACACATGGCACCATGCTACACAGATGAATATGGTGCCCTATGGGAGAACTTACTGTGAAAAGCAATATGTGTCGCCTACATTAAAAAAAAAAAAAATTAAAAAAAAGTGCTTTTTGGATTAAATCACAACAATTCTTAAGCTTTTCCTTTCATACATTTGGTAAAAATTAAATTTTTTTAGGCTTTATTTTTATTTTCTTTAGCAAAATAGGTAATTTCACTATTTCAGATAAATACAACACCGAAGTTTTTTAATCAGGATTATAGTTAGCTACACTTAAAAACATATTTGCTCTAGAAAGATTAGAGAAGTCAAATGTTCTGGTCATACATTACTTAGATCATAATTTCCATGTTTGCATTGACAAAACCAGGAAAAATTAACGCATAATCATGTCAGGCTACAGAGTGGCCGTTTTATGGAGCAACTGTGGGCCAAACCACTCAAACGTAATCTCCTAGGGTGGCAAACAACAGAAATCCAGTATGTCTTACTGGGATACACTCAGATCATTCTTGTTTGCCTGATCGTATCCTATAACAGATCCCAAATATAAAAGAAACCATTCCTAACTATAGTTACACAACACAGGGGATTCATGCTCTTCTCTCCAGTCAACAATGTCCTGCAGTCCCACTGCAATACTTGAGGAACTTGCTGATACCAAATGGTGAAGCTTCATGTTCTTATATCATTGTCAGAATGGCATTTAGCTGGAGAAGTTCATCCAGGCCACAGCTTTGAAGTATTAACCAGAGACCCAGCAGCGAGAGTAAGAAAAGAGAGTTAGCCCCCCCACACACACTCACACTTTTTTAATTGCATCTTCTTGCGAATGAAATTTGAAATGCCCCCTGGCCACCAACAGACAGAGGGAAGAAAGCGCCTTCCTGGCTTAGAAAGTCATTTCTCATTTGGAATGAAATGGGGAAGCGGTCAATAAGCCCATTTATCTCCCACACCTGCTATAAATTAAATCTTCCTGAAAGCCCGCTGGCACTGCCTGGAGTAGAGAGAATCAAAGGTGAGAAGCTTATAAATTTGAGCTGCCCGTATCTCTGGTACCTTTGAAATTTGCAGGTGCAAAAAGATATATGTTTTTGGCTTCCCTACGGGACAGAGATGTGCAACTTTTGGAAACTACACTAAGAAAATACATGTGGTGGCAGAACTAACCTATAAACACAATCATAACTTCTCCATTTTTAGTCTGAATCAAAACAAATAGAGAGCACTATTAAAGATCTTTGATTTGATATCAACGCGCCAGTATTGTGGTATTTTCTTTCTATGCCTATTTATTTGATACCTTACTTGATATTTTTAAAAGTACATTTTGTCTCATCTCTCTGAGATTAAACTAGTGATTCTCTATTTTTTGAAAAGTAGACGGCCTCAATGAATTAGCCAGCAACTTTATGCTTATAGATATGAAGATATGAAGACATCATCTTTCTTGTTTCACTGGAAGCATTTTCAGAAACTAACAAATATCAAAGGCTCTTCCCTTTCATCTATTTTTTTATTTAAACAATCAGTCAATGCTCCACTCTGAATATCTACAGATACATGCAAAGAGAAATAAATCATATTAAGCACTGTGACTGTGAAGTAAGATATGCAAGCCTTCATGGATAACCTCAGAATTTCTCCTGTCACATTTCATAAATCCTATTTCAGGAAAAGTTATGAAACCTCCTATGGTATCATCATGCTTTTACGGTTCCACTAAAATCCAAATTCTTGAATTTTTGTTGGTATTCCAGGAAACGTCTCAAAATCATTCTAGTTAGAAATACTATTAAGTAGGAATTTCTATTCTAGTTTATTTTTTAGCAAGTCAGTGATTTTTCTTGCTAAATGCTCTTAATTAAAGAAGAGTAGAGAATTCAAAATCTTTATAAAAGTTTTGGTCATTATTTTAAATTCATAGCAGTATTGTACTCTTACCAAATCCTAGCTATCAACCAGTTTGATATTCCAAAAACTTATGTTTTAGGAAATAAACTCTTAGTTACTGTGTAATGTAAAAGATCGTCTCAATCCTAAAGACTAAAGTGTTAGGACAGAAATGAAGCCTCATACATACCCAACAGGAAGATTTAACAGAGTAGCTTTGGTTGCGGATGTATGCATCTGTAACAGAAGTTCTCCAGGACTCACACATTTCCAAGAGAAACGTTCAACCATCAGCACACCCTTTGAAATACTAGAACATTCTTGTTTAGTATCTAGATTAAGGAAAAAAAAACAAAACAAAACCNCAAACCCCCACAACACACAATTGCAGGGGGGGATAACAATAAACTTAAGACAAATACACTTACGCAGAATCTGTAGCTACTTCACAGTCATTAAGTCTTCATTTAGGCTTTGATAACTCAGAGAAAAGAGCCAGTCATTTAAAATGCATAAGTGATACAGAATATGGCTTATTTGTACTATTTACTAGAAAATAACGGTTAAAAGAATGCGTTAGGAGGATGTGTAAATCAGACATCTTCCAAGTCACTTAATGCTGCTCTAGAACTCCATAAAAAAATCCATTCTGTCCACATGCAAAGGAAGCAAACAGCCATACAAAGCTTATATTTATATTGTAATTATTTTAACGGGATGGTCAGTTTGTTTTTTTTAAGCTTTCTTTTGGTTCTATCTACTCTAGATGCACGAAAATGATCTCCTTACCCAATATTTAAATGTCTGATTAACTTAAGCCGACTGTCATAACACGCATTAGCTTTTCTGAATGCCATTCTATGATATTCATAAAATACAAGTGATTTTTATTTAAATCATGCAAGCTGTTGTATCTTGAAATAAGCCAGCTGTAAATATAATTAGGAGCTTACTGTGCACCAGTTTAAAAATCACTTAAAAAATAAACTTTGGTGATATTGCTGATTTTACTGCATTTTGATCAGCTAAGGCATAAAGTAGTTTGCAAAAATGGAATTTGTAGAAAAAGAAACCCTACGAAACACAAGGAAATCCATACCAGAACTATACTGATGAAAAGCTTGCATCAAATCAAAATAAACAGTAAAGGGAGGGATCCTTTAAAAAAAAATATTAATTATCAATATGAAACAACATGAAAGTATGGCTTCAATATTAGTGTATTTCCCAGAATTAATTTGACTATTTAATGCTAAAGTCTCAAACTGTGTCAAAATACACCACAGACAAACACAACAGCACAGACATATTCAAGAATGGGAAAACACAACATTAACATGCACTTTTCTATGTTGGCCTTACCTCCAGTATCATCCCAACGTACTAAAGCAGAAAAGCTAACCAGGATTTCAATGGGCATCAGACTGTCCACAAGTAAGTAATAGAAGACTCGGTCATCGGTAGACTGCATGGAAAAATGGACATTTGTTCATCTTTCATTTTCATTGAATGCTGTCACCTGGACTTATACATAGTATGACTAAGATTTTGGATATTGTGACTCTAGATATAGTACAGGAAGTAAGTAATTAACTGTCACTACTTCTTCCAAATTTCAGACATGTCATTTAAGCCCACAGCCTCATGCTGCATGTATAAACCATAATGTTCACTTAAGAGATAAAAGGAAACAGAAAAGTTTCTTAAATGAGAAAGCATCTACCTTTATATGATACTCTTCATAAGTACCTTGATTTAGTAATTCTACTTGCCAAACAAGATTCAATGGAAGACCAAAAATTTTGGTTTGTGCTGCAACTTTCTGATTGTAATTAATTACAGTAAGCTTGAAAGAAATAAGCACTTTTAATTTGCAACACATGACTGATTCTGCCTCATTATGCTTTTTTCTACAAAAATATATGGAGGCAGCATTTTTCACTCTCGACTTTAATACATTATTACTATTCCAATATTAGAAACTATACAATCATAGAATACCAGGTTGGAAGGGACCTCAAGGTCCAACCATTCTTGGCAAAAGCACAGTCTAGATAAGATGGCCCAGAACCCTGTCCAGCTGACTCTTAACGGTGTCCAATGTTGGGGAATCCACCACTTCCCTGGCATTATTCCAATGGCTGACTGTTCTCATTGTGAAAATTTTTCCTCTTGTGTCCAATCAGAATCTCCCTGGGAGTAACTTGCACCCATTAACCCTTGTCTTTTCCATGTGACACCTTGTATAAAGGGAGTCTCCATCTTCTAAATACTGGAACATGGTGATAAGGTCTACCCTAAGCCTTCTTTTCTCAAGGCCGAACAAACCCATTTCTCTCAGCCTTTCCTCATATGGCAGGATTTCATTGTCTTTGTGGCCCTTCTCTGGACCCTCTCCAGCCTGTCCACATCTTTTTTGTATAGCAGGGACGAAAACTGAACAGTGTTCCAGGTATAGCCTAAAATGATTCCACTGTTCCTAGAAATTCTTCAAAATCTGAAGGTGATTGAGCTGCTTTGCTTCCAAACTGATTTAATACATCTTCCTACATTCTCCAGAGTCATATCAATACATTTTTGTATTTGATCCTGAAATACCACAACTATTATCTGTATAGCATAATATAAAAGTGTTCTTTTATAAGTCTCATACAGAATTTACCTAATAGTACCTATTAGTGTAAACACCTCATCTGTACCAATGTAAAAAACCAGAACGGTTTTACAGCAAAGGGTTAGTTTTTCGGCACAATCGCACACAGGCTCACATAGCCTCGATGCCAATTATGGCTTGTGAAAGTATATCGTGCCATGATTGGGAAAATTTCTTGTGATGTGATTACAAATAGAGGAGGTGTGAAATTGCAGGTATACTTCAATTATGAAGCATAACCCATGTAGTTAACCTCCTCAGTACAGGATTTTATGTAAAGTTCACGCCTGGAGTTTACATTTCAGCACTCTACAATTACACTTCAGTTACAGTAAAAAAATAGAGCTCGAAGAGGATATTCAAGCATGTTGAATAACCTTCTGATAATATGAACTAATGACAGGTTTAAAGAAACACTGTAATTTCAGTGTAACTAAGGGGTATTTCTGATCCCTGCAACAGAATGTTGCAAGTTGCTAAAGGATTTAGCACGTAAAGAGAAAATGGAGGGCTGTGCTATACAGACTCTTGATTTGGGTTTTAGGTGTCAGGTTAAGGTGAAGGAGAATTGAAGGGCAGATTCTGCAGCTGAATCATCATTAAATTTAATTTAGTCTCTAAATTGTTATAAGATAGATTTAAATCAATATAAAGAGAGGACAGAGATCTGGTTCACTGTAATATTTACTCTCACTACCAACTTTCATGATTTACATACTCAAAATTTTTATTATTTTGCGATAGCATTCCATAACTTTTTTTCTTGTCTTGAACACAGTGAAATACTTCTGGATATTTGCTAATTTATATTAACTATAGTAACCTTAATGCATTGTTGTCTTTTCAGTAATAACAGTTCTATGTGATCTACCAATATTATTTAGGATACATGTGTTATCTAGTTATGTAAGACTGAGAAAGATAAAAAAAAAAGCACATAAAAAGTCAATACAGTCATATACCTTAAAATCTGTCTTCTGATAGTTATAGGCATATGTGTGTGGCTTGTGGAAAACATACAGGTTCCTAGGAAGAAAATAAAATAAAAATACATGTAGGAAAATAATCTTAGTATAAGTGATATATATTTCAGGTAAATGTCTATTTCATAGCAAAAGATACTAATTTTACTTTCATAAATCAGACTCACAGCTATTTCTTAAAAATGGTTTGACATTTTTAGTTTCATAAAAGGTGAATAAAATTCATCTCCAGAGAAAGCAGCTGACATTAACTTCTGTCTTCGCTGCGCTTCTACAGTTTTCCATTGGAGATCAGGCCACTAATTTGTCCAATTTGAATCTATAAATGGTGATAAGCTAATATTGCTCTAAAACTTCCATGCCTACCTGAAAATCATTGTAATAGTTATCTATAAAGTATCACTGTAAGGAAGAACTATTTTGTATAGTTTATTAATGTGCTTTTTCAATTCTGTGGTGTTTGCACACCTTCAGAAAGCTACTTAGTCCCTGACAATTTTTTCTGACCTTGCTTTAACCAAGGGCAACACAAATGACTTCAGCTTTCATTGAGGATGGAATCAGATGTGAAGTCCAATGTTTTATGTAAAATAAATGTTTTGATTACTCAGAAAATTCACAGGGATCCCCATCCATTGCTGACATATCAATTCCTATAATGAGTAAAATTTTCCTCATTTCCCAAAGTTGATATGAACACTGAACATTCATCTTTTTTTCACTGTATCTGAGATATAGGCATGTCAGACACAGAAACGCTTTCAACAGAACTGGCTGCTAAAATGAAAATCTTAGGCGCCTAATTTCTTCTGAGTGATAAGTTCTTCAAAGGTCAATCAAGATGCTTTGTTAACTGCTACTTTATCAGTTTACTGTGAAAATAAGTAAACTCTCACCCATTTAGGAACAGGAATAATAAACTGACAAATGCTGTATACATTCATTAATAGTACAGTGGTCTACAAAAGGTCAACAGTACTTCGACGTTTGGTTAACAAGTTAAAAAATTCGTATTTTACATTCTCTCTGTAGGACACTCTGAGCAAGACTTTGAAAAGAAAGGAAATTACTTTCCTTGTGATGCTTTTTTCTGAAGGCCCTACATTCTTGGACCCGGGGCTCCCTAAAATTAGTCAGGCAAACCCTAACAAGGTCTAAAGTGATCTATGAACTTTTATTCCTAAAGTCCCTGTAGTGCTGCTGGTAAAAAAGTTATACATTCTCCCTCAAAGAGGAATCAGGGTTTAATATCTGCTCAAGAAAACACTCTATGAAAATAAAAGCTTCACAAATAAATCTCAGTTACAAATTCAAATGAAAAAAAAAAAAAGGGTGAATTTTCTCTGGTAGAATTACTCCCCTCAGCAACGTCAGATTCTCTAAAGGATCTATATTGCACCAGGCTTCATAAATCTGAACGACAGAAGCTAAAGGTATTATGCTACAATTACACTAGCTTGTTTATGTTTGCAGAGGTATTGCCTTGGAATTACATTGAAAAGAGAGCGAAAGAAAGAACCTAGATGACCAAGCTGAACTATGCTGATGGCAACAGAAGATTTCAACAACATTTTTTGCCTTAAAATCGTGTTGTTGAGATGCAGACTGCATTTGTTCAGTGGCTGATGGGTCAGGTATGTGAGCACTCGAATGGCTGCACGCTCCATGACCTACCATCTTCCACCCCCATTTTAGCCTGACACATGCTTTGTGAAGCCGGTGGTTGTGTTCTCTGCTGTACCCTGGAGGACATTCCCAGGACACTGTGTGGGGCTGCACCTACAGACTCACTGCCAACAGGGATGGTAAGTCTGGTCTGAAGAGTAGCCTTGGGACTACCCCGAAAGGCAGGATCTGTTGAGAAGATACAGTTGTTATATAGTCACGTTTCGCGCTTTACCATTGTTATACTGTATATTTTATGAAATAAACCCCAAAACCTCTGTTCCTTACTGGAAACAAACACAGAAGTCTTCAAAGCTAATCCAGGTTTCCCTGGAAACAGAAGTCTTTTCTGACTTGATTTCTTCCTTTGATTTATCCCCTGTCTGGCCGTTCATACCAGTATCAGCCGTTTCTGACATTCGTTTTGCATCAAAACTGATATTCTCCGGTAATTCTTCTGCAGAGATAAGACGACACACAGAATCAATACAGTGACAATATGCACATTTAAGTAGTATCGCTGTTATATTGACAAATTACCTGAAAATTACCAGGATATTTTCCATACATTTCAGAGTTTAAAAATAAAAACTAACCCACTAACTTAAAAAGCTGAAAAGGTGACTGAGACAACTCTGTATAGATATTTCTTGTTTACATCTGCAACTGCTTCAGTATTCTATATACTATCACATATTGAACTGTGCACTAGAACCTTTAATATGAGAATGTTAGGTGAACATACATATGAATTATGCAAACCTAAAGTCATCCATATAAAGAAAAATGCAACCCCTTGTCCAAAGCTCCTATTCAGTGAAAAGCTGATGGGGCAGTATAATTAAATTTTATTAAAGTAATAAAAAATACAGAAAATAAAAAATACACAGAATTGTGAAGGACACAAAAACCTCTGGTACTTACATAGTACCCCCTGTGATGCTACTTATACAAATCAGGCTAACTGCTTGTAAACAGAAATAGATTTGAATGACATTACATGAATTTTCATGTAGGAAAATCAGAACTACTGTTAGATTCATGCCAAAATATAGACACAGAAATGTCATGTAGACACCTTTTGCAATCATTTAATAACTTTCTAAGTTGTGTTGTAATGTCACTTTCTATGCCTATACTCTGTGAGATTCATATGAATAGTTATTGAAGATGTCTAACCTGGCCCAAATATCTCAGAAAAGCTGAGAACAGTAGAACAGAACAGCTCAAACATGAACAGCTATTAATTCAGAATGTTTGCTGAGGAAAATGAGGTAATAACCAAACAGATAAGGTATAACAAATGACAAAGCTAATTAGAAAAATACATAATTTATACATAAATGTGTTTTGTAATACTTCATGATCAGCAAGATACATAGTGATGTGCTGGATGACAAATGAGTTTATAAGATGTAGGTGGCTCTAAATTAGTTTGCAATTTTTTTTCAAGAATTGAAAGAAATGTAATGTAAGGAAATGCACCAAAGATCTTTTTCTCTTCCTTACACTATGGAAAAACTACCTGAAAGCTGTAAATCTAGGCTTTTTCTTAGATTTAAGTAAACATGGGGTTTAGGCCTCCAGTGAAATCACCACAGTGCTTGGCTTACAAATGTGAGTATCACAGAGAGGATGATGAAGGGGTCACCAGAGCAGAACTACGCCCAATATCATCTTCCAATGGCTCAATGTTGCTCTTCTTTGCTCATTCTGAACACGAGTACTACAGTACTATCAATAGACCTTCTGCAGGATCAATAGGGTCAGTAGATCTCTGCAGCCTTCAAAGAGAAGATATGTTCCACCCTATTTAAAAGTCAATACATAAACCTTTCTGTTGATTATGTATGCAGAGAGGGGTCAGAGGGAAGATAGGTCTTCCAGTGCGGCTAAAGGAAAGCAAAAACCGTGTGAACAAAATGGCTGGTCTCCCCGCTTCTCTTTGAAGAAGTAACAAGAATCTTGTAAGGATGTCATCAAAAAGCATATTTTATCCTTTTTGATCTATGCAGTCCAAAGACAGTGCTGTTCAGAGCTTCCTGATACAATTACAAGAAAAAAGTAAATCAAACTGCTATCATTTACCTTGTATGCAAGAAGTGCCATTTTCAGCTATAAGAAACTGCAAACGCTGGGTGATATAATGAAGATATAATTGATGGAATAAAATGATAAATACATTTGAAGCAAATCTTAAGAGATGTTCAGTATAAAATAGTATTTTAAAACTGACATATGGAAGATAATTGCAGCAAATAATTGTCTGTAATTATCATATAATTAATTCCTTGAACAAATGCAAATACTAATCAAATACACAGGGATATAATATGAGTTAAACACTGCAGAGAGCTTCAGAAAAGGGAACAGCATATTTGAATTCAAGAATTTTACACTACTTAGAATTCAAGCAATAAAGATTAATGCTACAATCAAGCCCAAGAGAAAAAAAGTAACTTGATGAATAAGTGAAAACATTCAAGTGCAAAAGTAATAACAAAACACACCTTGTAAAAAAAAAAAAATAGAAGACAAATAAAAACAAATTCATAACTAACAGCACAGCAGCATACAAACTAGAATAATTAATCCAAAAAAAGGGAAAAAAGAAAGAGTAGCAAATGAACAGATTAGCAGAGTTTATCACAAAAATCCCTATATATATGGTAAGAAAATACTGTACTGTACTGTACATGAAACCTCCAAAATTATTAAAGATTAAAAATTATTCCTAAAGTGAGAAGAGACATTTTAAGACAGATCAGCATCAAACGCTGTCATTGCTTTTGGTAAATGCTCATCATTTTTCAAGCACTGGCTCTTTGCTGAGGTGCTTAAATGGAAATGAAGCCCCTCATCAAGCTGACTACCGTTTTGGGTGCTAACACTTATTCGGTACCTGGACACTTTGTATCTGGCTCTTTATAGTCATAAGCTAGCTCTTTAGCAGAACACAATAATAAGCAAATTAAAATGTTTGCTAGCCAAGTAAATGAAAAAGCACAAGAAAATACTACCTTGTAAAGAAAATGTTCAAAATGGTTCAAAATGGAAATGTGTCCCCTGTCTCAGTTTTCAGTAAGAAGGGACAGACAGGCTGCCTTTTTGGAATAGAGGTACAAACACAAAATTTCCTGTTTACAGCAGGAATTGCAATAACTTAGTACCCCAAATATGAAGATTGTAGCTAATTTCCATAACAGACCACAGAGATAATGGCACAGGAAATCTCCAATCCAGAAAATGGTACTTAAGATATCTTTAAATGTAGGTTTTCTACCATTAGTTTGAAGATTAGCAAATGTTTTAAAGAAAATATTAAAAGTGATCTAAGCAACCACAGATTATTTAGTCCAATGCCAATAAACCAAATTTCAAATACAGGCAAATGGTTAGATAAATTTAAAGGTGAAATAACTTTATCCAGGTAGAACATCTCAGACTATTTTAGGATTTGGAGCTTTTGGTTTGGTTTGGTTTCATTTGATTTTTTATTGGGGGGGTGGAGGTGGGTGAAGGAGAGGATTTTTTGATGAAAAAAATCAAATAAAGGAACAGAAGTATCATACATGCTCTGCCTTAAACCAAACTGCATTTTCATTATGAAAAAAGTGCTATATAATACTGAAGGTAACCAACCTATCAACTTCAGGTCCACTTTAACAGAATGTCACATTCTAGTTACTTTTATGAAAATATAAACATAGTTCACATGATCAAAGAATTTTTCCACCTTACTGTGTACTCCTTCAATATATCCTGTATACACTGTACAATAATGTCACACTTAATTCCAGCATGCTAATTTGAAATTTCACTTTCTGGTTTTGCCATTTTCAGCCTGTATTTTAGTTTCATTATGTCTCTGGACAAATACTGGAACAGCGAGATTTCTGTTAGATAACAGATATAATGTTATGGGAATAATGTGATACTACAAACAACTTCCATCAGATACAGTATCTGCACCAAAAGCAATTGGAATTCATAGAAAAGCACTTCATCTAGAGAATATAACTGCTTTATTGTAAAACCAACACAGAATAAGTGCAAATTTTCATTTTACAACAAAGCACCATTAAGTGTAATTATATGTTTTAGGACAATATTTTTGTTCTGATAGATTTGCAAAGCTATGATTTCCCACTCTGAGGACATTCTAGAGAAAGACAGTGATGCACTATACTTTCATCAAAAAAACCCCATTGCATTTGGTGAACCTCAATAGCACAAAATTTCAATGGACTTTAACAGCCTAAGTAGTTCAATACGAATATTTTAGACTACTTTTTTTTTTTTAAACAAACCTAAAAGGACAGAGATTTCTAAACCAAAAGACTGAAATATTGAAAAGCAATTATTTATCCAGGAAAGAATTTGCTTATATGTGTGAGTTGACTTGTAAAATATCACTGTTCTTAATAGGAATGTCAGCGGATATTTATTGTATTTCTAAATTATTGGAAGAGGGGATCATAGACATTCTACAGAGAACAAAAATAAAAATAAAAAAATGTTTTAAAAAATGGCATTCTATGCCTTTTCCCCCCATGAAAATCAATCTTCAGAAATGCTTAAAAAGCAAAGGTGCATTGCATAGCCTTCTACATCGACTGAAGAGTTGAAAACCAAAACCAATATGAGTGTCACATGTATGAATCATGGTACAAATAAAGCACAAATGCTATTCACGTTTCCCGTGTTCTTCTGCTCTGAGATCAACTTCCAGAACTCTGGTAAAAGGAAAGGTGTTCTCTAGAAGTCAGGTTTTGAAAAGATTCATTGAGCACCAAGCAAATATGGTCATTTCTTTTAAAAAGAAGGTTCTTACTAACTTCTCCAGGCCAAACCCTTAAAACATTCACTTAAACAAAGAAGCACTAATTCTGAAAAAATGACTCAGTTTGAATACTCTTCAAATACTAATCTCAAACACATTAAAAAGTAACATTTATTAAAATGAAATTAAAATGCCCTTTTTCTTGCCTGTTATTTCAGAAAAAGAAAGTATAATTCACAGTGATTAGAAAAAGAGATCTGTGTACAAAACCCAGTATATTCTACTGGCGAGTAACTTATGAGAAGTGTTATTTTTTCAAAATATTCTGGTAAGTTATGTATTTTTTAATACCAATCTGAAAATTCTACTCTATGGAATTATACGTGTTATTACCAGTTCTTTGAAATCTTTTCCCATAAAACCAACACCCATAAATAAGACTGTTGATATGTGTACGTGAGGATTAACACTGAGGCCAAACAATATGGGAATGACAGAAGTCTGAATATAAACTTCAAACACACTTACCTTTACTGGGTCTCTCTGCATTTTGCTGCCAAAAGAGCGTGGTCTCCTATATAGTGAAAAAAAAAAACAACAAAACAAACAATGGTGATTATAATCTTGCATTATTTTGTTAAAGATAATACTTGGTTTTGGGGAAGTCCTTCCTGAGATGGAGAAACAAACTAGTAAGTTATCACTGTAGTATATTTTTTTTTCTAAAAAGAAAAATAGAAACAATAAAATTCACTATAATACCTACATATGCATCACCAACAGACAGACTGATGTTTTTCTAGAGCAGTACATGCGATCTTAGTCTGGGATAAAAGCTGTTCCATATGCCTACTCCTCTGCTATTAAAAAGATGTTCTTTGATATTACTGTTCTTTGACAATAAAATAAGTTCTATTTTAAGAACTAATTAGTCCTATTCTAGAACCAATTCTGTTCTTTTCTATACTAAGTTTCCATTCTTCGAAAGTATATGGAGGGCTCCTTTTCCAACAAGCATTTCTTGCAGTGCAAGTGTACACAACTGTCATTGGCAACAACATACCTCATTGCTACAGCACCTTTTGTTTTCTAACAGCTGCATAAGTAGCCTGCTCTTTTTTAATGTTTTTGGCAAATGACTTTATCCTGATCAATCCCATTTCCAAGCTAGAGCTGCTGAACTAATACGAATGCAATATCCATTTACATTTAAAGTTGAAATCAAGTTAGCCAGCCTTTCAGAAATTCTACTCATTAAATTTGCAAAGGGCCCTTTTCTTTGAGAGATTAAAATCTTTGATATCTTTCTTTCTGACTGCCCTCTTACCTGCAATATGACATGCTCTGCACAAGACTCACTTGCACCTTTTTTTTTTTAAGGGAGAGAGAGTGGGAGAAAGAGATTCCACAGTTTCCAGTGTATTTCCTATTTGAATGTGGTACTACTAATGGGTTAACCGGACTAGATTTGCCTTTGCAAAATTAAATATTAAAGCCTAAAAAGGCTATTGCCAACAAATTTGCAAGCTTCTTTTCATCCCAGGTCTCCCTTTAACAAGATTCGTCATCCTTCCCCTGACCCAAACGCATCATATATACCCATCTTTACATGTGTCGAAGGCGCTAATGCTGAAATTGACAGCATTGAGCTGGCCAACAGCTGGACACGCACACTGATTTTCTGTTCTGCATTTCAAGAAGGAGTCACGGGAGCCATACTGACTTGGAGCTGCTTTTATGCTTTCTCAGTACAATCTAGAAACATTTTTTGAGGGGCAGACCGACAGAATTTAGAAAGTCTGACTAAATTAGAGACAGTTACACAGCAGTATCTAAAACTTGCACAAGGTCATTGTGCTATAACTCCAGGTCTGCCTCAACACTCCTATTGCAGACTATCTTGCATACATGATATGAAGGGACCTGTGAATGCTTCCTTAGAAGAAAGCATTATAGCTTTCTACTTTAATTCCTAGCTGCAGCAAAAGTCTTCCTGCAGCAGTTTACAGTGCCTCCACAAGCCCAGAATAGGCTCAGGAATCTCACCTCTGACAAAATTTTACGTGCTCTTCTTTGAAGTAACTAAAGGAAAGAGTTGAGAGAAGAAACTACAGATTTAAAAGTCTTTGTCCCAAAATAGGAAGTGCCAAATAATTTTATACTTATAATTTAGCTGCAGTATCCTTTATTGTGAGAATTTGAAAGTCCCATTTTTGCACAGCATAAATCCTAAATTCTATTCCAAATATGTCGTGGGTTTTTTAGAGAATGTTCATCAGTCAAAGCTGGGGACAGATCTAATATAAACAGCAATTAAGAGAAAAATACAGACATTGTTGAAATTGTTAACAGTTGGTTGAACAATTTGGTAGTTGAAATATGTTACATCTTACATGTGCCTTTTTAGATTAATTTCTTGCTTTTCTAGAGCAAATGAGCTGAAAAGGACACAATAGGATTTTGCAATTGCCCGTGTACTTCAGCTCCTGTTTCCTGTATGTTTTCTGTACATACCACTGTGCAAAACAAAAGGCAAGCTTTGAGCGCTTGTCACATGACATTGACAGACACACCTCAACATTTGGGTCTGAAAAATCTCTAGCAATACATGGACTATCTCTCCCCTTTAAACTGTGACTTCAGAAGTACGTATGCATAGAGCTGTCATATTTCTGCATGGGAGATTTGCAAGATTCCAATATTGCCAAATTTCTTGTAGGAGTCACAAGATTTACCAAACAGGGGCACATCAACTGTACAATTTCTCAAGTTTCTTCTCGGAAATCCTGGGCAAGTCCATAGTATAAAAAGTATTAGATGTATTGTACAAGCCTTGGAGACTAATGTTTGCACCACGAGCCTAGCACCTTCTGCCAGACTTGTTGTTCATGGACAGTACACATGATCCGTGATTTTAGTAGGGACATGTGGCAGCTTACTATAGAGCTACTTTGTTGGTATTAACAGCTGGCAGCAGGAAGGCCTGGAGAGATATAGAAAATCCTCCACCATTGCTTCAGCTGAATTTCCAGTAAAGGAGAAGAACGTACCCTGGAAAGTCTGGATGTTTAGTAATGTTACTTAAGGTAGTTTGAGCTGTGAAAGCAATCTAACCACAGCTCTGTAGAGTCTCCTGTAGGCTCATTTACTCAGTTTTTGGAGCGCAAACATAACAGAGTCAAAAGCCACCTGCTTCTCTAATGGTACGGGATGTGTCCACCTACCTAAACCTCACTGATACTGAGACGACAGAGAGTGTCAAGGAAGTTCTCATCCTGTTATGCTATTGCCTTAGCTACAGCAAATAAGACATTGGCACAGAAAGAGAAACTAAAGGCATTTTTCCTCCTTAATGAACACACATTGTCTGAAAGGTCAGCTCTGCTGCCACAGTATCTGATAATGAAAGAAAAAAAAAAAAGCTGTGAAACATGAAAGGATGCACACAGTTAGATTCAGAGAGAATTCAGTTACTTACTGTTCTTACTGCAATCAATGGGAAATCCGAACGCAAAATGTGAGGAAAATTCGCTGGTTATGTTAAAAATCTAATTTATCATCTATTATGTTTTATAATCATTGTAAAAACAATGGTAATTCATAAATGTATAGCCGTCCTGTTACTTTCAAGGATTCATTTGTATTGTTCAGCCTCCTAACATTAACTATGTCATTATTTTATTCAAATCCACCAAATAATATGTTTTAAAATCTATCTGATGTTTTTATAAAACCAGTATGCTTTTCTGTTGTAGAAATGATGCATAGCAAAACTTTTCACACCAGTTTTTCTGTAAAAAAAAAAACCAGTCATCTTTAAAAAATAAGCTCTCTGGGTATAATTGCAGGTAAAGGAATAAAGCTTCAAATACATCACTTTTAAAATTAAAAATACATTTTAAATCTACCTCCAAAATGAAAAAGACGACCAAAATATTTCTTAAGATCCAACCTCATATTGAATTTCCAGGTTTGATGTTGACCCAAGAGCTATATCATCAAAGGGGTTTGCATCTATAGTCACTTGGATGCATTCTTTTTGTGCCTGCTCCTGAGTCACTATTTTCACTAAATGGATTATCAGTTCTAGTTTTAGCTGTGATGTGGGGAAAGGCAACAGAGGTGGCTTTTGAAAAAAAGGCAGTGGTACAAAAGAACAAACAGCTGCAAAGCTGTGCACAGACTGAGGTATAGGAATGTCTTAAAAATACTGGATTACCAACTCGGCTTCTGTTTTAGTCAGTCTCTAATGTTGGAGCTGTACCAATCTGTGTAAGTGAGTAGATATTTACGGGCCCATCAGAAAGATTCTCTATACCACAAATGTCTTAACTGAGAGCTCAAGTCCCTCTTCTAATTCATGTGCCTCATATCTCGTGTACTTTTACCTTGAAAAAATAAGCAGGGAATTCTCATTTTGTGCACATTGAAGTAATTTTCAAAACTATAAAATTTGTAAAGAAATGAGTTTGGTATTTTCCACCTAGCCCTCCTGTTGACCAATTCACTGGGGTTATGAAATATGTCATAGGAAGGATTAGAATGAGAAGAAAAAGGTTGTTATAACACAACAGTCTGGAATGTTTATGGGGAACATGAAAAAAGCACACAACAGAGGACGCAAACTAAAGAGACTGATATCAGCTCTAAAGCAGAAGGTAACACTGAGCTTGCGTATAGAAAAGGATGGCACTGAAGTAAGAAAAATGAGGCAAACATAAACATTAAAGAAGAAATGTATTGAGTTTATGTCACTGGGAGAGAGTGGTGATTTCAACCCTTCTGCTCTAGAAAGTAGCATTGCCAGGGAGCCTGGCACTGAAGAAGACACAAAGAAAAATCAGAGCTTAAGATTTCTGAATATAGCAATCAGGTCAGTCTATTAAAATATCTAGTAGCCATTGATGGTAAAAGTATTTGGATTAGATTTTTCTTGCTTTGTTACTGTTCAAAATTTCCTCACAAAGAAGGCAAAAAGCTTTCTTCTCAATGGAGTTGGAGATAACTTGTATCAAAGAATTCATCACCATGAAGAATATTCAAGTAGGCTTTTGAATGGCAGAGCTACAAGGAAACACTATTCCAGGATAATCTTTTTCTCAAAAGAGTCTGCCAAAAATTACTGTTACAGAACACTGCAAGACACTGTGAAATTTACATATGATGGCCCTTTTGCTTTTTTCTTGACCACAAAAGTTGATAAAGAATAAAAATGAAAGGAAAAATCAAATCTGAAAACCTTCTAGTTCAGGTAGCCATTATTCCACAAATAATTTTCCAACCAAATGGAACAAGCCAAAAATCTACTTTCAAATGCATTTCAATGCGTCTTACACATATAAATTACTTAGCTTCCCTTTGAAAAAGAATAGAAGCGAGCCTCTTCGTTAAAGAACTGAGCTCTATTTTATGGAGTTTTTAAACAAAAAAAAAATCACAAAAAGTGTTTTCTTAATATCAGTATGATCCAAGATCAATTTAACTACCAAAAGCAGATATTTTTAAACACTTTTTTTTCTTAATGCAAATCCACAAAGCTTTCAGAACTGTAAAATCAGAGGGAATGGGTAATTCAGGGGAAAAAAGTTTGAAAAAAATCAATAATAAAGCATTTCTATTTTTTTGGCATGAGTACTTTGGGGACATGAGGAATAATGCTGTGTCTTTTAATTTGATATTCTTCAAAGAAGGTACATTCAGCTCCTAAAATTTTGTCTTTCATTTGTCACTAGTCTCCGTTTCTGTGACAACAGACCTTAGGAACAGTGAATCAGATATTCAGTGATGTAACTTCATACAGTTTACATTGGAGTGAATTGAAATATGCCAATTTAAACTTGCTGAGGATCTGGCACAGCAGCTGACTGAATTTCAGTCAGCTTAAAGCATAAAACTGCTGCATGCCAAAGATTTACTCAATCTATATCAAAGGTTTTAAAGCAGACATCTCCTGAATAGCAATTGCACAGTTTAAAATGGAGACAGTTATTCACACTCAGTGTACTACAATACAAAATCCTACAAATTAGCCATAACCTAGGGAGTTGGGGATATCAAAGTTTCTCTTTCAGTGTTTCCTTTTTTAATCACTAATTGATTTTTTTTTTTAAAAAAAAGTATAGATGTGTATTATTATTAAGTTTTAAAACTTTGGAAAGAAAGCTCTCCCATAATAAATCTCCCAGAGGTATCCACATAATTTTGTTGATTAAAAGATTCAATACATGAAATAAAGATTGTTTTGCAAGTTAAAAACATTATTTTATTTCGCATTGTGTACAAATGCAGTCCTACTTACATACTGCGGCTTTTAATAGGCGTAGCATTTTTCAGCTGAGATTCAAATTGAGGCAAAAGTAAGGTTCAAGTTAATTAGCTGCTCATGATTTCTTACATTTCATATCTGAATCAGGTTGCCCTCAGACCAAGTCATACTCATGTTTTCTTCCAATCATTACAGTTTTATCAGTATCTCTCTCTCTCGTATTTTCTCACTTGCCCTGGCCTCTCCTTGACTGCATGCCCTGCTGTGACAGACCAGCTTTCTACAAACCAGTTCTTACACTATTGAACTAGGGAGAAATCGTTCCAAACTACTTTAATGCTTCCAGCACATAAATGTCTATTAATTTGTAATTAACTAAATCTATATTTGTACATCTGACTGAAGTCTTGCAACAATAGTTATTATAAATTGTAAGATGCTACTTACAGCTCCTCTTTACCCTGCTGCTTTTGTAATGATTTTCCTAAGTTGCAATTATTAAAAAGACTTTAAAAAGGTCATGAAGTACTAACTAAACTATTGTTTATAAAATGTACACAAAATACAGAATAGCTAAATATATATTCTGTTGCAAAGAATTCTCCTTCACTACAGAAGTACCTAAATTTTAAACTAATAAATACCCAATAACTGTATCCACACATGTATATTTTCTATACACACAATAGATATAGAACAGTTTAAAACAAATGAGTTTCAGATCTGAACACAAAAATGACATTACAGTACACTCTAAAGAGGAAGCATATAAATAGGCCCTCCAAAAATTACATAGAAAATTATTTCCCTTTTATACCAAAATTACCAAACTAGATTATGTCTTCTTTATTCATTAAGATACCTAATAGTAACCTTAACAGTATGGCTTTGGTTTCAAACACATTTTGTAATCCTACAGGCAGTCCCTATACATCAACCAAGTGTTTCAAATGTTATCCTCAAGTATACTGATCAGCTTGCCCCAGAAAAGAACAGTAGAAATTTTAAAATAATTGGGTCATCTTTACTACAGGATTGTGTGGATAAGGACTTTATTACTGTTTTTCCTTTATGCAGCACTATGCATGAATACATTTTATAGGTTCTTTTAAACTATTTTCTATATTGTAATCATATTGAATGTAAGAGACACGGAAGAAGTACTCATTCTTTACTCAAATAAATGTAGAGGGGAGAACTGTAGTAAACATTTACAACTTGAAACTACAAGACGTTTTCCCCATAGTATAATTGGTTTATCAAATTGGATCCAGATTTTGAGTATAGCTTCATTGAAAGCATTTGTATATTGTCTAGACTGCTTTTTACCTCAATTTTCTTAAAGTCAAATAAAGAAATGGTATGAGATGCTCTTATGAGCAGTGTTTACTGCAATAAATATGAAATTGAAGAGATATTGGCACTGCCAAGTTGGGTTCTTTGGTAGGTGTTAAGCAAATAAAATAACTTCAGTGGAACTCTGTTCATTTGACTATTTAAGTCTCTAATTCTCTATGTTGTGAATTATTTCCCTATACAAAATACTTTGCGTGAAATAGTGCAGTGTCCAGAAACTCTTTGATAGTATACTTTTTTCTCTGTTCAATATATGAGAGTTAAATATTACAAGGAACATTTTTTAAAAGCAGACTTTGGTAGCATATGTAAATAACAAGGTACATACCAATTAAAAACAGAAACCAAAAAACAGCAACAAGGGAAAAAAACAACAGTAGTTAGAACTGCCCAAAGTCATCCTAGTAACAATGTTTAACTGAACTTGGGTAAGATTCATCTTATTTATCTTAGATAACTACCGTAGAGACTCACAGGTAAGCTTAGGAAGTGTGGGTCAGGTGAGTGGACAGTGAGTTGGATTGAGAACTGGCTGAATGGCAGAGCTCAGAGGGCTGTGATCACTGGTGCAGAGTCTAGTTGGAGGCCTGTAGCTAGCGGTGTTCCCCAGTGGTCAGTACTGGGTCCAGTCTTGTTCAACATATCCATCAACAACCTGGATGAGAGGACAGAGTGTACCCTCAACAAGTTTGCTGATGATACAAAACTGGGAGGAGTGGCTGACACACGAGAAGGCTGTGCTGCCATTCAGCGAGACCTGGACAGGCTGGAGAGTTGGGCAGAGAGGAACCTAATGAAGTTCTACAAGGGCAAGTGTAGTGTCCTGCACCTCGGGAGGAATAACCCCATGCATCAGTACAGGTTAGGAGCTGACCTGCTGGAAAGCAGCTCTGCAGAGAGGGACCTGGGAGTCCTGGTGGACAACAAGTTGACCATGAGCCAGCAAGGTGCCCTTGTGGCCAAGAAGGCCAATAGTATCCTGGGGTGCATTACAAACAGCATGGCCAGCAGGTCGAGGGAGGTCATCCTGCCCCTCTACTCTGCCCTGGTGAGGCCACATCTGGAGTACTGTGTCCAGTTCTGGGGCCCCCAGTTCAAGAAGGACAGGGAACTCCTGGAGAGAGTCCAGCGAAGTGCTACAAAGATGATCAAGGGAATACAGCATCTCTCTTATGAGGAAAGGCTGAGAGACCTGCGTGTGTTCAGTCTGGAGAAGACTGAGAGCGGGTCTTATCAATGCTTATCAATATCTAAGGGATGGGTGTCAAGAGGATGGGGCCAGACTCTTTTCAGTGTTGCCCAGTGACAGGACAAGGGGCAACAGGCACAAACTGGAACACAGGAAATTCCATCTCAGCATGAGGAAAAACTTCTTTACTTTGCGGGTGACAGAGCACTGGAACAGGCTGCCCAGAGAGCTTGTGGAGTCTCCTTCTCTGGAGATATTCAAAACCCACCTGGATGCATTCCTGTCCAACCTGCTCTAGATGAACCTGCTTTGGCAGAGGGGTTGGACTAAATGATCTCCAAAGGTTCCTTCCAACCCCTACCATTCTGTGATTCTGTGAGACTTCTACCTAGTAACTAGCATTTCCTTGGCTAGCTTGGGCAAACTGTGGTTAGTGTGCTGCATTTAGTGAACCTGTTTGGATGAATGTCACTCTTTCACAGTGTCCCTCAGGAAGCTTGAGCATCTAATTCATGGCTGAGGATTCCCTTAGAAGGCAAAGCTTCTGAAATTTAAGAGCAGGCAAACTCAGCATTGAAACCTAAACTTTTTCTAGATCTAGCCTGAAGTCTTTCAATTAAGAACCAAATGAGGATGCCATTTTAAGGCATCTGTTTATAAAGTTTACATTTTTCAAGTAGCCATGCACCTAGATACATCCTTCACTGTAGATGAAATACACACAAATCGTAACATTAATCCATGAAGTAAATATTTATTTATAAAGACCCCTGACCATCTTCTTAAGACTCTCCCATCAAATTGATTTTAAAGAGCAAACCCAAAATATTTTATAGTGTTAGCAACAGAACTTTTAGAATCCGAGGAATAAATCATAAAAAAAAAAAGTTTAAAACGAAAAGCATTAGGAAAGATTTTCCACCCAGTACACAGCAATATAGCTCTAAAGCGGAGAGAGCAGGGAAGTTACTTAAACGCCAGCAGAAAAAAAAAAGCTTACTGAAAAGCCTTTAAAAGCCTATGTTTAAGTATGAAGTATTTTCTGTTTTGTCTTTCACTACCCTTTGGAATATAAAACTAGGTCAAGTTAAAAAAGTTAGGAAAATTGTTACCTGAGAATCTTCTGCATTTGAATGTCTTCCACTTTGATTCATATCCACATTACTGTCATTTACATTTTCATCACTTTCAGTAACAGAAGGGAGACAGGATAGGGAATGAAATCCTTTTTTGATGGTAGACTGTGGAAAGTGGCTAAATAATAAAAGAAAATTCAAACACTTTAATACATACATTTACTTTCAAATTACAGCCTTCATAACTACTATTCTTAACAGAATTTTGTCAAAATAATTTGTGCCTCCTTTATTTTGGCAGCTTAACAGCGCAGCGCCAAATATATATATACATATATTCCTTATCATTACCGGCATGGCACTACACACATATCTATGCTTGACAGACCTGAACTGTTGCCCTCTTAACTAACATTCAAAAAAACCAAAGCCCAAGTCACTTGAGGAAAACTAGATAATAATGTCAGAAGTGAATAAATTTCTACGGTCCCTAGACAAGAAAAAAATTTATAATGTGCACCACTTAAAGAGAGGTAGGGCAAAAAAAAGTGTTTTGTGTCAGAACAGTTTTTTGTCTTTTCCCTCAAAATGGGTCTCCATAGCTACCAGACAGCTAAAACACACGATAACCAAGGAAACCTGTGCAAGGCCTATTCTGGATAGAGTAAAAGAAAGCTCCGTCGCTGACTTGAGTGGAGGCAAAAGTGAAAACTGATGGACATATAAATAACTCGTTGCTTGTTAAGAGAACTAGGAGAACAAGATCAAAACAATGTTGCACACATGCCAATTAGACATAAATACCTAATTGTGTTGTTGCAGCAATAAAAAACAGAAAAAATGTAAGCATGTGTTATCTAACCCCCCTTCTTAAGGACTGAGATAATGAAATATCAAAATCTTTAGCAGTAACACAGTCACAATTATCTTCCCTTTGAGTCTTTCAAAAGATTTTATTAGAATAAAAGCAAGAGATTAAAAACTGTTTCAGTCCCAATTGTGTATCTAAGTCCCTTATCTTATTTAGGCAGCTATATTACTTTAATGAAATGCTAATACTTGCTGTATATTTTTGGTGACTACCTGTTAATTAAATCACAAGAGATTAAATGAGCTGATTGTCATGGAAACTTAGCACATTAAATAAACTGTCCTTGACAAAATGGGGTAAGTTGACCATGAAGCAATCTATTAAATACCAAAAAAACCCAATATTAAATATGTTAACATGCAAATACTGCAAAATCTTCATTATTATTCTCTCATTCTTTTAATAACCTATTAATAGATATTGCTTAGAGTATTTTTATGTATTTTTGCTCCTACTATTTGAAAACACACAGTAAGTAATTTAATGTATTTTTAGCCAGTAAAATGCAACTGTATCAGCCAAACAATGATATTCCCAGAATATTCCAGGATATTCCAAGGTCATTTCTTCCATGGACAAATATTGCTGTTCCAAAAAAAAAAAAAAAAAATCTAACTAGTTTATTATCAACCCATGCAATCACGATGATCAAAATGCAGAACCTGTCCAGTATGTACTTTATTTGGTTTACTTAGAGATGTATGTAACAAAAGATGTACACACCTTAAAAAAATAAACACACTTCTAACAATTTACAAACTGTTGTTGCAGTCAGGCTGGAGAAAAGAAATATTCTCCAAACTAACATAAACCTTTTGGTGCTCACTTTGTTATGAGATACATTCACTGCTTCCTCTGTCAGGTGTTCAGTCAGAATAAAGGAGAGGAGATTAATAATTCTAGCAGTTGTCTACCAAATGTTCACATTATAAACTGAAGCCTGACAGTAATGTAGTATGCAATGGGTCACAGTAAAAAACACAAGGACTTAATACATTTCATGGTAATCTTTCTTTTCTTGTCAGTGAGCAAGTATGCTGAACATTGAACATTGACTAGAAGTGGTGTATACATAAATTTCTGAAACTTCTTTAAGACACCCTGTTTAAATACCCTGGTTTTCAGGGGTTTATAAGACTTCCAAACAGTCTTTAACACAAGGCATTTGTATAAAGTCATGTTCTGAGCATGAGCTGCTTCACCTGCACTCTCAGGTTTCTTGTAACAACTATAATGAACAGAGAACAGCCTGTTTTATTCATAAACATTAACATGAATTGTTCTGTGCCAAATACGCGACGCCCATGAAAGTACTGACTGGCCAGTCAATGACTTCCTTGTTATGTGCAAAAATTGAGAAAGACCCGTAGTTTGAGGAAATAATTGAAAGATATCAAAGAATATTCCTATCTCTGTTGACTATTCTACATCTTTGTACCCAGAGTAGAGAAACAGGCAAAATGTTTTTGCCTGACAGATTTCCCTGCCCTTCCATGTCAGATGCCCTGAGAAGTGTGCATCCAAACAGGCGACTGTCCGCACAGGGTGTGACAAGTAGGGACCCACCACTCAGGTGTGTGCATGCCCACCTCCTGGTGGGCTTTCTCACCAGCGTGTAGATTAGCAGATTGTAGGGAGCAGCATATAAAGCTTACAGCATCCCAACCTGCATCTCCAACAGGAGGTGTGTGCAAGTAGTAGAACCTGCACTCCCAAAAGAGAAGGTGTGCTCGTAACCAAGAATGACAGGAGGATGCGTATAATTGCATGTGCAGTTCTCCGAGTGAATGATTAGAAATTTTTGGGATTAGTTACAGAAAGGTGTTCAGAAGTTTGTAGGTGTTTATTAACATTTTTTAAGTTTCTGGTATAGTGGTTTTTCTGTTGTATTGCTGATACTGATCCTAAATGTACAATTCACTGATTGACAATTAATTGTGTGACATCAATAGAACAAGAGACTGGTCTGATCCTGATGTTCTTTAAACTACATGAATTGAGCAGTGTTGCCCCATGACACAAGTAAACATATGCCATTGTGGTTTCACAGTGAAACGGACCAACAACAGGATGTTAAGGCTGAAACTACGTTGAATACTTACACGTCTGTGGGTATTGGGATAAGATTCAATTTGTAATTAAAAAACAGGCTAGCAATCTCAACATGTTCTTCAGGTTTCTTTACCACAGGCTCTGGAAAAAAGCAGCAACTTGTTAAATATATATTCATAAGAAATATTTAATACTATAATTCTGGCAAACAATTTCCATAGTGGATTCATCACCGCTAAATAATTCTATTCTGCAAGTATCATTGCATATGCTTGAATGGAAAAGAAAAACCAGGGGTGGCTTTAGTGACATATCATGAAAAAATTAACACTCTGATGCTCAGTGTGCAAGGTATTAAAAGTGTTCTTAATATATATGCAAGATTATCCAAGGTAGCTCAGAACAACTATAGCAGCACATTCTGCCTTTGCTAATTTCCTCTGTTTCTGATCCCCATATATTTTGCTAGCATGCCTGGAACAGTTTCATATTCAAGCTATCTCATATTATGCATTTAACTCCATTATGGAGTATAGACAAAACCTAGAACAAGTTTACACCTAAAACTATGAGTTGTTGCAGCAGGACTAGTCACATACTTTAAAGGTTTAAAAGGTGTTCAGAAGCTTTCATGGCTTTGCATCAGAGAGCTTCTGCCTTGCTTTGATAACTCTCCCTCTTCATTTTCTCCAGTAGAGTGCCTTTTCAGAGATAAATTAAGACACTTCTCAAAGCATTTAAGAAATAACAGGGCTAAGGTGAAGTAAGGCAAAATTGGCAAAAAAAAAAAGAGAAAGAATAATCCCTAGGGAAGTTCTATGGAAATTAAGCTACCAAACGATAAGTAGGGCTCTGAAAATGTTTATAATAATTAAAATGTAATTACAAATTTATTTTGGAGGTTTGAGTAGACAAACCTTGAGGTTCCGATGTCACAACAGTTTCCTTTTTCTGACGGAAAAGCTTCCAACGAGGAACTGGTGGTGGTTGTGGTGGTGCTACCAGAGGACAAGACCTAGTTCTAGTAATCAGGACAGGATGGCTGTATATGTGGGAAAGACCATATTGCCTCAGCTTCTCTGAAGAATCAGCCTATGAAACATAGAAAGATAATCTCACTGGGGTCAGCTCTCATTTCTCATTGTATCTCTCTCTCAAAAAAGAACAGTATGCACACAAAAGCATCTAACAGCTTGGACAACAAATGAAGCAAAAAGCATTCTCCTGACAAGGCTATCCAAAAACATTCTAATTAGGATTTGATATTCAGCAGAAAAAGTATACTTGAATAGTTAGAAGTGTTTACATAGATTTTACTCTTCAAAATAGACTCATCACTTCTTTCAACTTATTTATATAACCATATTCTTTTAGGTGCTGCAGAAAACATACAAGTGAAGCAGAATGAAGATGTAAGAAAACAACAATAGAAAATTTTTGTTTTAAATAAACATTTAAAAATACCTTTTCTGAGGAAGAAGTCCTTACTTCATGCTGAATTTATAAAGCGACAGAATTCTAAAAGCAGCTGGTCTTTTAGATAACTTGTGAAATCTCCATAACGTAATATCTTTTTGAAGCAATACATCATTAGATTTAAAATTTTTATCTGCTGGCTAATTTAGAAAACACATTAAAGGCACTGCAATTGACCCATATACCAAAGCTCTTAGCAATAGACTTAAGAGCAATTTTAGATGTGGACATTGAGTGGTGCTCTTCCCATTAAAATAGTAATAGTCCAGTACTTCACATTTCTCACTACTGAAAGTTCTATTATAAGATTTGTACATCCTTTTTATTTTAAAAATACATCTTCTTTTGCTTGCTAAATAAATCACCCATAATTTATTTCTTGAACATGTTCATCAGCAAGTCTCTGATTGCTCCTGCTCATTGTCAAATGTTCCTGAGGTTCTATAATTACAAACTGTAGAGAAGAATGTAGTTGGGTTTATTTAAAGGGAGACGATCAAATTAAACACATTAAGGTACACAAGGAATATATCAGCCCCGTTTGATCTCTGAATTTATAAAGATATATTACAGGAGTGGTGACCGGGTACACGCATACTCAACTTAAAAACGCAAGTTAAAACCCGGAGATTATAAAGGATTTTGAAGACGACCAGCTAGGTCCCATAACGGAGAACTTGTCGGCTGCTGAGTAGGAAACACACCTGAATGACTCAGCTATTGATTTTTTTCATTTTATTTGAGCAAACTTAAGACAATTAAGTTCAAGCCACATCAATCCAAGGACATACACAGTAGAAAGTACAGCAAAAAAGGATACTGCAAAAATTCTGGAGGGAAATTCTGCCACAACTGCAGCCAATGACAAAATTTCCTCCAAATTTAGGGAGCAACTCATACCAAACAATGAATCCACTCTTCCAAACTTTATTTATATCAATGTAGTACTTCTCAGCCCCCAAAGAAAGCTTGAAAATGGGCTTTTTTAACTGAGGCCCACAAGAAATCCACTACAGTTCTGTATTTAATTTCTGTCAACTTCCATTTTTCTATCAGTCTTTACTAAAATACTTTTTTTAGACATATAGATTCATCTGCCTCATCCGATTTGCCCTGCCATGCCTCTTTTTCAGCAATCCCTGTACCCTAACAGACTGAAGCCAAGTTTGAGACTCAAGGCCTTAGGTAGTAGGAAAGATACAACCCTATGTCACCATTTCCAGTTTGCTTTTTGATGACTAGTATTGCTTGTTATTAGCAAATAGACAGTACTGTCTGAGACCTAAAATTAATATAAATAAAAATAAAATCACAGAGAACAAGCTAGTCTTCAAAACAGCATAAAATGCACAGAACAATTTTTAAAAAGAAAACAGTGCAAGAATTAAGAGCAGTAAAGCATAACACCTGCAAACCATTTCTGGAAATTTCTTTATTTTATGAAGCCTATCAGTTTTATGAGAAGGCAGCTTAAATTTTAATGTTCTAATTATCATAAATATGATTTAAAAGCAAGCACAAAATTTAAATCTAATTAATAATCAACTCAAGAAAGCCTGCTCTGGCATTATAAATAGCTTTCTGTAGAGTGTGAGTGACTAAGTGGAAATTTAAGCATTGTTTTTACCCCAGCTGCATGAAGTGTTACACTGTCTCCAGCTGCTTTCACCAGTTAAAACACCAATGATAGAAATGGATATAAACATGCTATTTCTTATAGAACTACATATCGGAAAATGTATATCAGAGAAGTCACTAATTCTAGTCTGAAAAAAATTTGAAATTCATGTTTTTTCAAGCAGCCCTTAAAATAATTAGTCTTTCCATTGAGAAGTATCTCATGATGATGCATTTTCTAGTCCAAATTTAGTCTCTCCCAGGAGACTTCAACTCCTGGGATCCAGAGGAAAGTGGAGTAAAACTGAAAAAAATGAGCAGAGCTGTGGCAGGAAAATGCATGATCAGAATACAGAAGTACCGAAATATAAATGTAACTGATAGTGATTACCTAGTGACTATTTCACTATAATAATTTTATTATTTCTGTTACAACGTAGTTGCTACAAAATGGAACACCGTGATAATAAAATACGTAATGCTTTCCTGTCCTGACAACATAGAATCTTACCATCTGCCCTAATGAAAACATATCCTCTTCAAACAAATGTAGTGGTATACAGCCAGCATACACGGCCATTTCTGGCTGGGTTGGCACAGAAGACTCTACAGAGAAAATATTAACATGCTTTAGAACAGCGTAAACAGTAAATAAATGTTGTTGTACTTCACCCTAAATTATTCTGCTTTCTCTGCCTTATTTTCATTACTCTCTTCTTTGTCTGACTGTTATGCCAGTCAAAACAAGAGCTCACTGGAAAGTACTCGGAAGAGAAGCCATGGATGGAAAATCCCCATTGTTTTTTAATCCTTGCCTCTTTAGACCATCAACAACTTTTGCATATTTTACTTCTTTTACACAAATGTATAACAGAAACTGCAACTTAGAAATGCAACAGGACAGAAGTAGCTCTCACCATTGTTCTTTTGTTTTCCTTCAAATTTTAGAAGTACTAAATACTAGCATGAAGAACATGATACACATCGTCTGGGTAGACGAAGTAAAAACATAGTGATTGGTCAGTAATAGCCAAAGGCTTCTCACCGGTGAAAGCAAAATTTGATCTTGCCAACAAAAGTATCAAAAACCTGGCTCTGGCCACTCCTGCCAATGGATATGAAGATTGAGATAAGTAGTTAGAGAAACAGAGTGCTTGTAAGCCAGGGTTACTGCTCTTACTTCTGTCAAGGAGATGGAAAAATGGAGATAATGATGACTGCTTCAGAAAGTGTGAGGGGGTGACCCCATAGTTCTTATCCTACATGCCTTATGGAAGCTTGTTTTCGTGTAATTCTGCCATAGGCAAGGCATAAAAGCAGGGGCACGTTCACTTTGTTACCCCTAGAAATCTGCTGCACTAGGCAACCACGCAATCATCTCATGCTTGTATCTGTGAAAGAAGCCCTTGTTAATTCCTGAATGATGAAGAAAAACCAAGGCTGTCTGGCTGACAAGCAGTTCACTCATGCTGTAGGCAAATTAAAAGTCTAAAAAATATAATACTAGAAATATAGGTCTGTGGTTTGACCTAAAAGTCAGCTCAAAAAGAAGGACATCTCTCTATTTTTCCTTTGCAATTTAAGAAAGCATGTGAAGACAGGATTTCTGTACATAGGTTGTGACACCTGTTTTTCTTCACAATGTTTTCTCTTTGTTCCCTTCAGCTCCACCTCAAATATAGGATAATTGCATCTAGTTTTACCTATGTTTAGTGAGTGTTCAACTGGAAGTTGCTCTAAGAATAGGTATTTTCTGTGAAATGGAATTAAAAAATGCTGCCTGCATACAAAGAAAAAGGGGAAAGGAAAAGGAAAGATAGATGTTCCAGCAAGTGGCTGGAAAATACAATTTCTCAGACTTTAAAATCCATTTATTTAGAAGGTATGCAAGGCTTTTTTCTTAAAGCAGTAAGATATCTCTGCATCTTAAATATTCTTCCAGAAATTCAACTTCACATTTAAATATAAGCTGATGGTAAGTTAAAGTTACTTTCCAGTGGATACTTAATATTTCTCACTGCCTGCTTGTGATTCCCGTGTTAACCACAGCTCTTGCGTTAGCTGTGGGTTTCAACTTATTCAAAAGCCAGGCTATAGTCTAGGTTTGATCTCAGTTGCTACTGATACATCTGATCTGTTACAAATACAGCAGTAGTAGCTATGATGTACTACACATTACAGAACAGTACATGCCACAAGGCACACCGATCTCATTCTTTGTGAGAAGTATTTCTCGTATAAAAGTATTTAATCAAATAGCACGTGGAATGTAAAGCTGTCATACTCAGTCCAGATGGGTTGTGAAATAAAACGTCTGCAGGGCAGACAATAAACAGTAATGAACAATTTATTAGAGCATGCAAACGATTAACCAGGCACACCATATTCGCTTTAATAATACGATTACAATACTAGAAAGATTTTGTTCGTTATGCCAGTACCTTTTAACAATAATACATTATTTGATTCTTTTTCACTGTACAAAAGATGAGCGGGATGCACGCAGATTATTTGCCACCAAGTATGCTGTTGATGAGAGTGAATTCAGCATCTGGGGAAACTATTTAAAACAAATAGCCTTGATAAAACTGTATTATTAGATGAAAAAGATTATGACGGCTTTGCAAACTCATTTACAGAGAGTGAGTACTACACAACCTGAACAAATATTTCAGTCCCTGGGAGAAGGGAAAGTATCATTTGAATTGATCCATGTGATATATATATCCAGCCACTTAAGAAGAAAGGCCAGGAATGAAAATTGTTGGTTTTAAATAGTTCTTAACTGTTTTTATTTTTAAAGAAATCATAGGTTTTAAAGACTTGCAAAGAATTCTCTCACTGTATCTTAATGTTTCTCTTAAATATTTATTTGCCAAGCAAGAGCTGATGCTGAGTTTTAACTTTCCAAAACACTTCAGTTGGCTTTCAATAGCATTCTTATAAGGTGCGCAGATCATATGTTAACCTCTGCTGTTGTGTTAGGCATGGATTAGCTTTGCCTATTGGAGGGTGTTTTTTCAGTGTTCAGAAAAATGACCTAAGTGCTTTTCCAAATTGACATAGATATTGCAGAATGATAATATGCATTTGAAAAACCAGATCAAAATATTAGGCTCTGGTCCCTACTTATAAGTGAAAATTCTTCTGAATAGGCAAAAGGAAAATTAAAAAAACTTTACAGTTATATGTTATGTATCTCATTGACTCTGATGGTTAACGCTACAGACCTACGTGTATAACTTCAGAAATGTTTAAATATAATAATAATAATAATAATAATAATAATAATAATAATAATAATAATAATAATAATAATAATCTCCCAACACTTCTGTGACATAGAAAATATTATTATCTCTAATTACAAAACTGGTATCAAGGCACAATAAGACTTAGCAAAAATAAGTGGCTGGTTTGTAAAACAAATTCCCAAATTCCTGGCTAGTGCCCTCTCCAATGGAATAGTATTCCCTTTCCAGCAGTTCAGAAATTATTAGGAAAATCATTAGTCTAGAAACATAAATGGAAAGTGGCGCGGTGGCTCTTTATAGGAACAAGGAAGCTCATATCATATCATCATAAAAACTCTTTATGGAATGAATGGAGTCCCTAGGTATGAAAAGAGAAATAATTACTAGAAGAAAAGCTTGATGAGTGGAAAAGTGCAGATTGTGTGCTAAAATGGGCCAGGAGGAACATATGAATTGTCTACAAAAGCTTCCCGAGGACTGGCTGGCTGATAAGCCATAGGACCAAAGAGCTGTTTGCTCTCAGGAAGAGCCCTGACTGATCGGGTGAAGGGCTCGTTATTCTGCTGGATCCATGAAACAGGATGAATAGAGAAACAGGTTCAAGGCTTCAAGGATCCTGCAACTCATATTGAATTTGGGGGGTGCAGCAGGCATTGATCTGAATGCGCAAGTGATTCAGAACTGTATTTATACATTTGTATTGGGTCTGGCTGGGATGGAGCTAGCTTTCTTCAGAGCAGCCCGTATGGTGCTCTGTTTTAGATACGTGACCAAAACTGTGTTGATAACACACCAAGGTATCAGATATTGCTGAGCATGAAATCCTTCTGTTTCTCATTCTGCTGCCCCAGCGAATATGCTGGGGGTGGGCAAGAGGTTCCGTCCTTCTGATTCTCTGCCCCATCCCAATGGTGGGGAGTGAGTGAATGTCTGGGTGCAGGCTTTGTTGCCAGACAGCATCAATCCACCACAACATTATAACCCACACAAAATCAAAAGCCTGTAAGAGAAGTTTCCAAATACTTAGAAATAACTGGTATGTCGATATGCGTGAAACTAAACAAGGTAATGAATATATAACACAACACAAGAAATACAAAAGGTTTTGCCATTTTAGAAGTAAAATATAAATGATATCAAGCGTAGTTAAGTACCTCTTTAGAAATAATCCATATTTGCCACAGAAGGAAGAACAATTCCCTTAATGTCCTCACACTCAATAGGTAGAGTGAAAACTTGCAGTAGGGAAATAAGCACTTTTATGGTGCTGGAAATTAAATACTTTTCAAGCCACTTACATTAAAAAAAAACCCCAAAACTGAAAAAAAAAACCAAAAACCCAAAACCAAAAACACATAAGAAAAAGCTGTTGCATTAAGTAAAGTCACTGTTACAAAATACCCAAGAACAATTCAGAAACGTTTTACAGCTACTGCCTCTGGAGTGTGACTTTGAACCTAGCTCCAGTTTCAGATGTTACTTTATGTACAACAATGGTTCTACCATCCTGGGCCACTCTCTGCAGACCATCTGTCTCATAAAGCCTGCAAGCTTTCTCTTGTGGCTACAATCTCACAACAAAAATGCATTTTAACTCAGTATTATTTCAAATTGCAGTTACCCTTTTTTTTTTCCTTTCAGTCTAATAATCTTAAATTTGCTCCATACCTTACAGTCTCTGACTTTCCAATCTCCACATTTATTTCTATTCATATTTTTTATCAAGTTTATTAGTGAGATATCTACCTCTTACTCTTTCTCAGAACTCTTTTCTGGTTCAGACTTAGGAAAAAGGTTCTCTGACCATTGTATTTATGCCCTGAACTAACAATCTTTCTAAATAACCTCTTCACAGGCCACTAACCGACTTTCAGAAAACAGTGCTTTAAATGGCAGAAAAAAGATCAAAATGTCATGTAGTTCTTCAAATGGGGAACACTCCCTGATGATTTTTAATGCTCTTTCACTCATTACGCACAATTTCTAGAATTCATCACTTTGATCCTTCTGCTTCACCTTTGCTTTCTTTTCTCCACAATGTGCTTGAGTATTAATCATGTTCCTTATATTCATGTGAAATGTCTCATTTTCTATTCCACAACTACTACAACTAAAGCAAACATTTGAAAATTTAATGCTGTTTAACTCCTTCAGTAGTATATAAGGTAGGAATTCAAATTAATATATTTGCTGATGATGAATAGCAATATGGGTTTGATATAAATTAAATTAAAATTATTTAAACCACCAATTTTAATCAGGATTTAAATCAAGAAGCAGGAATCTGATTTACGTAGTGAGTTTCATTCTTGTTATATGTTTTTACTTTGTAGTTATTTCCCCAAAGAAAGATGCTCTGCTTATTCTTACCTATTGATTTGCAACTAGATAATATTCCAGTTAATAAATATGTTTCCTTCTGTTCATCATATGGAAATGCTACATGTACACAAATATAAGCAATGACAAAAGCAAACCAGCTTAATGCACAGTTTTGGAGATTTTCTATACCTTATGCTAGTAAGCATGACATTTCTTATTGATTGATTAGTTGATTGATTAGTATTTAGTTGTGGTTTGTTTAAACTGTATTTAAAAAAAATAAATTAAATTTAAAGGCACAAAGCAAGAATTTATTTATTTTTATGCTCTCATGAATGTATCAATACAAAAAATAAATTAATCAAAATATATCTCCAGGAGAAAAGAAACAAATTTATTAAACAATTAAATTATGGAGGGAACTCTAATGAATATTTCTGCCCTCCCTCCCTCCTGCCCTTCAACAAAGAAGCATTCCTGTTTGTTCCAATCACAATTTAATGAATAAAGTAGATATTGAACAAATACATTACTAGAGAGGAAGGGGGTTTTGGTGGTTTGGTTTTAGATTTTTTTTTGTGGTTTTTGTTTTCTAATCCAGAAAGACAGTTACCACTAGAACAAATCTTGGTCCTACATGACTGGCCAGCAACTTTCAAATATTCTGCATAGATTAACTTTATCTTTTGACATCAAACAAAATTTACTGCAGTACTATTCTTAAAATAAGTTACAGGGTTTTAATAGGTTAGAATGACTTCAGTCTGTAATGCAGCCTGTAAAGAACTGCAATTTTTTAAAAAAACAATATGTTTAACCTCCCCACAAATAAGTTCAAAACCAAATAAAAGCAAATCCCTTTGCTTTACATATATATCCTGTTTGTATTTTTAGTTTCAAAAGAATAGGACTTACTTTCAGTTAAGGCCTGAAGAGAATGCTGGGCTTCTGCCAACATCTGTGAAGACTGACGTGCTAACTTGTTTTTTTCTTTTTCTCCTTCTCTGTTTTTCTTCTTTCCAATTTCCCTCTGCTCTGCTTTTTCTATTAAGTGAAATAAAGATTAAATATTTTTCTTTTTCAGATACAAACTTTCAGTCATAGAGTCTCATACTGTGTAAATGCTTTAATGACATTTTAGATAAATTAAAAAAAAAAGCAACCACAAACTATTTGAAGTCAGAAGAGTTGAGATACAACAAAGAGCCAATGTCATTCAGTTTAAAAAAATATTAAAAAGAAAAAATAATTCTTAAGATATAAATGCAGATTTACTGAGAAGGGGGAGGAAGGCTTCAGTCCCACCTTCCAGTTAATGCACAATGCTCATGTACTACTATAATGTTTGGAATTCCTGAATGCCTGGCACTGTGTCCAATATTTTCTTCATGTCCTTGCTCCTGTGCATCAGTAATTTCCCAATAAATCTAACATAGGTGAGGCATAGGTTCCCAATGGACATGGAAGAAGAAAGTCTCACACAGTCAGAACCTTCTTTCAAGCCTTAGAACTTAGACTACAGGAAAATACATTTCTAATGAAAAAAAATCCCAAACATTAATAGAGTATCTGAACAGACCTTGTAGCCTCACAGTTGGAGATTACAGAGCTGTATCGTAACGTAACGCTTCCCCGATTCTTAGCTGTTTCAGTTACTAATAGATTTTCTAACTCCTGGGCAGGGTTAAATTTACGAAGTTTTCTGGGAATAAATTACAGAACCCTGTTAGACGAATGACAGTGCTGTTCCCAGTGGCTTCATCCCTGTACGTGTTCATTCCAAACTCTGAAATATCTACTACGCTGCTGGGTGGGTCATAAAATGACAGCAAGAATTCCTAAGAAGAGAGAATACCCCCTGAGCCAGGTCTTTTCTATTATTTTTACAACACTTTTGACATTAGGACTTAGTAGTTTGGATTCAAAGTGGGGAAGGCAGGGAATTATTTTTTTTAAATCTAGGAAGAAATAGAAATTTTAGTATATGATTTGCACTGTCCAAAGACATTAGAAGTGTTGTGAAATTGCATTCATGCCTCCAAGTTAAAAACAGCAACTAAGAAAACTCAGTCTCAAATATAAACATTGAAGAATATGTTAGAACAAATAAGTTTCTAAACCTAAGTTTTTTCATTTAAATGTAAATAGGATTAGCAGTTGAAGAAAATTAATACCTATACCTAGCAGCTTAAACAGAAAAGTTGCTATAAATAAAAATACAGGTAGTCATTAGAGTGTACTTGTCAGAACCCTCTGTAGGTAATCACGCTTTGGGGAACCTGTAACCTCTCTGATTGTTATCCCTCTGCAAGGAACCAGTCTTTAGAGAAATGGCTGTGACACAGAGCTGAACAAATCTCTGCCATAAAATGAAGCTGTTTTCATAAAACAAGAGACTAGTACTGCTTCTAATGAGATCTATAGCTAAAAAAAAACTTTTTAAAATTTACACCATTGCAACATGTTCAGTGAAAGAAAACAAACCCACAGATTTGCATGTGGCATAATAAAGACATACAAATTCAAACCCGGTGGTTATGTTAACTTTATTTATGCTTGGCCTACAAAGATAACATTACCTAAAATTACAGACCTTTGCCAATTTTATCAGCTTTCTCTGCTTTCTCAGGTTTATCTGACTGCTTGTTCACAGATAAAACTTCATTTTTTAACTCTGAGACCTTGGTCTCTTTAGGTTTTGTATCTGACTGATGAATACCAAGTTCTGGAGTTTTCTTATTTGGCAACTTGAATTCTGGCACAATCTCTTTCAAAAAGCCCCAAACTTTGTCCAAGTATCCAGGCCTTTGAAAAAAAACCACATGTATATGTCAATGATATATACTCATATAGAAAAGAAAGGGTGATTTTCATTTAGACAACACTATACTACAACTGACAGTCCAACTTTTAGAAAAGTTACTAGGTTATTTTCGTAAATAAAACACATTTGCCTGATTTTGCGTATCAGCCAATTTGTTAAGAAACAGAATATGGACAGACCCATAAAGAAAGAGATGGTGGTTAGAGAAGCACGTAAATAAAGCATCCTTTCTAAAGCTGTTTAGGAGACAAAAGTCGCAGCAGGGAAATTTGTGGACCATTTTGCAAGTACACCGTATAATAACTTGATTCTGGCTCTGTACATTAAAAGCCTTCTCAAAGTTACTTCCAAATTAGGTTTTCCTAACTGTTTCAGCACAGGTAGTTCCATGCCTCTTCCATCGATTCCACTAGCTACAACAGCTTTTTGACATGACGTGACAGTTGCAGTCATACTGGTTCTTCACAGAAACTCAGTGATTCCAGAAATAATCTAAAATAGCTCATCTTATACTACTATTGCAAAGACTCTGGTATTCACATTTTCTTATTCCAGAATATAACATATTTGCAGTAAGTGCCATAGTTGTGAATACTGTTTTTTGCTGTTGCAATCATAAAACTAACTACAAAAAGAAACAAAATTTAGGTTACTTAAATTTCTAAGTCCATGGGCTAGACACACACTACTGCAAGACACAAATATATCAAAAACCTAAATTGCAAGCATAGCTTGGGACATAAAAATTGCTGAAATAAGGGCTAAAATAGCCTTTGACTGAACTTACTTACTACTGAAATACTGTTACAAATTAACAATTACATCTGAATAAATTATATATAAACCAAAACTATTTGTTATATGTGTATTCATTAAAATGTATACATCAAAAGGCAAAGACGCGTCATTAAAAAAAAAAATTAAATATTTAGTGCCTGTATCCTGGCCATTCTTTCAGTAAGAAGATTGTCAAGCTGGAAAATTAGAATGCCTGTTCTCTAAAACCACAAAATGGACTTAAAACACACAGGAAATAAGAAAAAAAGGTTGAATAAAGGTATATCTACTGTTCCAATTTAAAAGGTGAAAACACCATACTTGATTACTTCCAAATTCATAATGTATACTTTCTATAGTACATTCAGACATAAAGTTAGTATTATTATTGGCAGACATTTTGTATCCATATAATAGATGGAACATAGATTTCTCTAACCCTGTTTTCACCAGTGTTTAATATTAGTTAAAAATAAATTAATTTTATAAAGAACAGGCACCAGCTTAACATGATAAATGGCTTTACAAGCAACTGTATGACCTAAAGGAAAAACACAATAAAACTGCATTCCTTGAAGGCGCATTTCTCAACTGCCAGAAGTTAAAATCATACATTTGTCAAAATTGATGCTGAAAGACTTTTAGGGCTCAACTTTATTTTTCATAATGCCAATAGAATTAAATATTAAACTACTAATATGTAAATTATTTAACAGAAGAACTTACTGAAGAGGAATAACTTCTGGTATCCATCCGGTCAGTGTATGTAGAACTGTAAATTCCTCCAACTCTCTTCTTCCAGTTTCATGTATACTGTAAGACAAAAGCAGACATTATATAGAATTACAATATATTCAACTCACAGTAACTCTGTAGTCTACATTGCTTTCTGTAGGAACAAGACCATACACAAACAGAATGGCTTGCTGAAAAACAAGTCGTGATTTGCAATTTTAGGAGTTTTCCAACCCACTGCTGACTACTAGCATACAAAGTCAAATTTGGTTTTATGTCTTTGCATCAGGCCTATTGTTTTAGTGTTCCCTCCAGTACAACAGCATGGTTTCAACACTGTTAGCAAGCATACTATGTATACTTGCACACAGCAAAGCCCCTGATTGCATGGTTGGAGATGTGTGTTTGAAATCCCTCATGCTAGCAGGGGGGTACGAATCTAGAACTTATATTTCCTGAGCAGCTGCTCTAACTCCCAGGTTACTATGCAAAACTTGGCTGTATTTCCAGTGTACCACACTCCACTCTTTCAAACCGATAAAGTCTCCTCCTTTCTGGAGAGATTTCTGTCTGTAGATCCTGAGAAGACCAAGGCTAAAGATGCCAGCGCTGGGCCATGACTAAGCCTTGTGCTCTGGAGAAACACAGTATTTCAAACACATTCCTGCAATAAGAGTTTCCTAATGGGCAGCTCTAGGCAAGTCCCTGGCCTGTGCGGAAGTACTTTAGATCATTCTTCCAACAAACATAACCTGATACGACCAGAACAGGGAAGCCTGACTACCCAGATCAGTGTTTTGAATTATTTTCTGAAGCTCAGTCATTCAAACACTTGGTGTTCATTGCTCATCTCATAGGAATCTATGGCCATAATTGTCAATGATTTGCACCATGGGCTACCTTCTACTTTCCAGGTCACTTTTAGGGAAGTGGATCAACACACAGCCCACGACAGCAGAACTATAGCAAAAGCATCAAAAGCAGCTTACAATACTCTGTTTTCAATACTGGTTAAGTCAATACTAGTTGAGGCTGACAAAACTTCATTAAATCTTCTTGGAAATTTCCTTTTGGCAGAAAACTGCGTGTGAAGCTTTTTAGGAATAACAGCAAACAGATAAAGCAAACAGGGAGAGCACTCCAGTTTCTTTGCTAAGTTTTTGTGCAAAATGTACAGACACACACGTAAAAAGGAAACACTGCACCCTCTGGAGCTCCAGGGGACCTTGCTTTACTGATTTGCTGTGTCACCTTTCAGAAAAGCATATATTTGTCATTACAAATTTTTTAGCAAAATACATTTCCCATGTATATCAAAACAACTTTTTGCAAATTCCATGTGACTTCACAAAACAAACTGAAAGTGAGCTGACCAAACATACCTAGTATTTGCCAGCTTAATGATAGCTTTGGACAGCAACATCGGCCAAAGTTCAATTTGACAGGTTGTAGCTGGTAGTAACAAATCATCCTCCTCATTGAAAGGCATAGTGTCATCCACAGTGATCTTTCTCCAGCATCCCTATGATAGGGGAGTTGGGGGAGAAAGAAAGAAAACACAGAGTTTGTGGGCCGGAAACAGAACACGTATGTAAGAAAACTTTTAATGATCTCCCAAGAACCCAGTTGTAAGGTAATTTGACATTACATTACAGATGGCTTTAAAAGAAGTTCTCATGTAATATCTGAGAAGCATGGAAACAGTCTTCATTGCATTTTATTACTGCTCTGACTTATTTATTTCAGAGATTAATCTAATTGCAGCTATTTCCAAATATATTTCCTCTCGTATATGTAGTCCACATGCACGCATTTGTTGCTGTTTCTTCAGCTGCCATGGCAGATATCTGAGAAACAGTAATAAATAAAAGAAAGGCTTAACTAAGATACAGGTTTTGCAAATGCCTCTTTAAGGTCTTAGTCTGGAAAATACTTGTGATAGAAGTAATCCCCCTTGCTTCCCAAGAACTACCTGGGGATGACGGTTGCAGTGGTTAGTGTGCTGGAAAGCATACAGATTTTACCTTATAAAACACTACAGGAAACAACACAAAATTACCAAACGTAACAAATATCGATATTTAATGGATAAGAAACAAATAAGAAAAGACATTGATGTCTCCAATACCAGACATTTCATTACTAAATTGAGCTAGTATCCCACAAAATAATCTTCCCTACCGTTCTCCAAAAAAGTCTCTATCCTAGTGATTAAGACAAAATGAGAGACAAAGGAATTAGTGGGGCAATAGCAAGTACTTTGAATGACCAAATCACTAAAATGTTCACCATGCATTATCAGAGAGGGCAAAATTACTGCTCTATTCTTGTAACTAAACTGTGGCTTCAATCTGAAAGGCCCATCAATTAACTCTACATGAGTTGTATAGGTTTCAGAAGAAAACAAATTTAGGCCATATGGCAAAGATACTCAAAAAGCATAAAATAGGTGAATAGTTTTTTAGATAGAAACTATGATGCTCAAAAACCATAAAATAGGTGAATAATTTTCTTGGATAAAAACTGTTTGCTGACAGCCAAAACTAACTTTTTAAGATTTCCCGAGTTTGAAAAGGACCTAGTAAGGGAAATGATCTCCTCTTTCAGTAACAACTGAAGTTTAATAGACCGAGCAGTAAAAATTGAAAAGTAAAGGAAAAGATTGAGGACATATTTGGTTTTCTATGGCTCAGGACTTTTTTTAATTCAGAGTATTCTGTGCATGTAATTCTTAAAAGACAATAGTATTTTTTGCAAATGTAGCACCATTAAAAAAAATTTTCTCCTCCTTACCAATTGCTTGCCTTTTATACTTAATAAATAATAGAATCCATATTGCAATTATTTTGCATCAGTGATAACCTTTTCATAGCATTTCACTATTAACTCTAAAACCAATTATGCTGGTTTAAGGAGATAAGAGACCAAGCGAAAGAAGAAAAATATGTGGGGCAGAAGGTTTATGGATAGAAAAAGAAATGTATAGATGAGAAAAAGTGGAAATAAAGAAACTGATTCAATAAACCTCAAGAATGCAAAGTGAAAGCAGTATGTGGGGTAGAACTGAAAGAATATTGTGCCAATTATATGAAAAATTACTATCCACAGGTTTGATCTGGTGGACAACAATCCCCTCAGGACTCAATACAGAATATTACTGAAACCAGTTCATTATTCTTCCACTGTGCTTTCTTTCCCTTTTCATTTAATTTTCCACTTTCTCCTGTGAAATCTATTTCTCCTCTATCTCTATTGATATTTGTCTTTTCTCATTTGCACATTTTCTTTCATTTTCCACCATTTGACCCTTTTTTCCCCCCTGTTTTTCTTTCTGTGAAATCCAGCTGTACAACCAGAGGAAAAGAAATGAAATAAACCCAAAGGCACAAAACACAACAAAACCAAAACAAATGTAAATCAGCTAAGTGCTCCTCCTTACATGAAAGTTAAGAGATTCTTCCAGTTTTAACTGCTTTCCCATTTCTTCCTCAGTGCTGGCTAGCTAACGTGTATCAATAACAAGCTGCATGAAACTTCCTTCTAAGATATCAGATTTGATCTGTATTGTATTAGAACTGTAAGTTTTTTCTTAAGACAAATACATGGTGTAGGATTATTTAAAAATAAAATTAATATACGCAGGGTTATATTCCCTCTCAAGAGACATGTATCAAACTGCAACGTGCATAAGTGCAGCCATTTGAAAGCTCTCCCCAGCTTTGTTTGCATTTATTTTCATTCCAAAAGATGGATGGATTTATAAACAATTTCACAGGGTGATGGAGAAGCAAAATAAATCCCTCCTTGCTTTTATTCACAGGCACTTTTTATACTATAACCACTAAAGAAACGGTTTCCAGCGTAGAAATAGAATATAAGCAATTTTCCAAGGGTCATGGAAGTGTTTGAGTAATTATTTTGTATTTGTAAGTGTAGAGATTTCTGAAAGAACTCTGCGCTGAGGTGTTTTTAAGTGACGTGCTGCACGCCGCTGCAAGGTTTTCTCCGCACCTCCAACAGGAAGCTTGGCCAGCTTATCCATCTGAGGCACCGACCTGCAGCTGTCCCTCTCCAGGAGCATCACCTGCTGCAGAGGTGATGTAAGTTCCTTCAGCCTGAGGTTTTAAAAACACTGTGAGATGGGAAGTTTGTGCCCTCTCCTTTTGTAGAGCAACACTAATTATCTCAAATAATGGTAAACTGGAGACTTGCCATAAGGACCATTAGGAAAACAAAATCTCTTCACTCTTCACCAAATTATATATATATATTCTTCCTCTCCTTTGGTATATTTTTTGTTTCCTATTGTTATGCATTTAAAAGTGGTGTCCTTGAGTATTCTGACCTGGACTATTACAGTCTATCTTCCAAATCCTTCCATTAACCACATCAGCGCTTTTCACAAACACAGTCCTCACAAAACCTCTTTCTCCCCAAATTTAAGAGTTTTGTTCTTACACTTTTTGTTGCTCTGTCTTTTGACTGTCTCCTATTGGCTGAGAACATCTTCCCCAGAGACGTCTATTTTTTATTTTAGCTTTTTACAATGGGTCAAAACCAAAAAAAAACCCTCCAGGTTGTTCTTTCCCGATTCTCCTCTTGTCCTTTTGCATTTCCTTCAGCTTTTGGTTGTTCCGCTTTACTGTATGAGGGCTTTTTCCATGCATACATATTAATAACATATATTCCCAGGTAGCAAAATGAGCAAATTTTTTTTTTCAATTACTTCATCGCATTTTATGGACATGAAGTAATGTTGAATATACCATTTCCCTCAAACACTTTTTTAATATTTAATTGCCTTTTCTTCTAATTAATTATACCATATTTTGGATTTAATTTATCTAAAGTCAAATTCTAGCTTTTTATATTTCACTACAAAGTTCTCCACCAGGATTATCTTCTTTTCCATTTATAACTAAACTATACGCAGTGCCTTTGCAACCTCTATTAAGCTGGAAAAGACACAAGTTAAACACATGACAGTGTAAAGTCTAAATGATGCTGAAACTTTGGAAAAGAATCCAGGTGTCACCCTTTGGTGTTTGGTCCCATGACATACGTTTTTTCAGAGCAGTCAAAGCTGTAGTCATGGAACTTGCCTTGCAGAAACTGGGAGTTTTAGTCCTTAACAGCTGAGAAAAAAAGAACATACAGTTCTTCCACTTCTTGATAAGTGCTCTAACCATCACATTTTATGCAAAAGGAGAAGTGGCAGCCATCTGATAAAAGATACGAGCTCTCTTTATCTTTTCATGCACTCCCACAGCATAATCTAGTGCTTGGTATCTGCATAGACAGATGTACCTAATACAAAGCCCTAAGTCAGTTGTTTAACCTCCAGGAAAACTCTTAGAAACCCTGAACATTTGTTTGACTAATTCTGATAGCTCTTCGCTTAACATGTGAGACAACTTATCACCCTTGGAAAAAAACCACATCTATCCCCATTGACAAATAACAGACCAGTTCATCACCTAAATTCAGCTATATTCTGCTGCTGTACAGTTGGTGTGGTGATGCCTAAAGCAGGTATCTCAAGCAGGCACTCTGAATATGTCCAAAGCTTACCCAGATCTACTGATATGAAAATATTTAATTTGAGCATCTGAAGCCTCTAAAACTGCTTTGTAAGAGATAGTTACGTTTGTTCAATTTACAATGTGCCAAGAAACAGATATATCTCTGTCAGCCTTCCAATGCACAGAATAAATATCCATTGAATAACTGCTTGTAGGTGTTTTTTTTCTTAACATTGCTGTTTGTTTTTATTATCACTTGTGATAGCTTGTTTTTAAATATCATATATCAATATTATTAATAAAAAATTTCGTTAATACCTTTGGTCTGCTTAATCAGCTGTCTGCATTGTCTTAGCTGTTCACTTGTATTCATGAGCATTGATTTCCGCTTTTTTTTTTTAAAAAAAAAAGCTTTTACACATTCTTTAGTTTTGTTTCCTTTTTTAAGTATAACTTTTTCTGATTCCATGAATTCTATCTTTTCAGAAGTCCAATGGGATGCCTTTGAGTTTTCATTAACACTTCCGACTTTATGTTTCTAACTGACTGTGTCAAAAATATTTTCAAGTTTTGGCAACTGGAAGTTTAATAGGGTCATTTATACCTCTTAGTGTTTTGTGATATATTCTGTTCGCAAAAGACAAATGTAACCAGAACAAGCCCAACAAGACAGAAAACTTCTAAATTTTAGGTCAGTGATTATTTCTTTGTCTATTCATATGAGGTTCAATATTAAATTAAGTGTTCCCTGTTGATGGTAAAATGCATTAAAAAGTTATTGTCTGTTATCTTTAGGAACTCCACAGGATGTTTTCATTTTACAAGTACATCTTCAGTAACTGGTTCCCACACTGGAAGTCTTTAATCACCTTTAAATACAATTGGATACAAATAGCTCTGTAAAGTCAACTGAGTTACTTAAACAATAAAAATCATTCTTAATCCTAATGAACCAGAGTTGCGGGCCACTTGTCTGACTCTACTAAATATTTGCACCAAAGCTCCATATTCTATCATTCACTACAGAGGACAGAAATATTTTCCCTATTATCTCAAAACAATTAATGCACACACACAAAAAAATCAGTTGATGAAATTAAGACTGAAACAAAAATGGGATATAAGTTCCTGAGTGAGAATTTAAATCATACGTAAAATCCGTAAAAGGATACGTGATTTAGAAATCAAACCCTGCAAAAATAGGATGTCAAGTATCATATGCAGCTTAAAGAAACTACAAATGGTGAAAATTAATTACTTCTTAAAACCACATTATTTTAACCACTCACATATGATACAGAATGAACCTCTCCCAAATGTATAGAAATTGTGCTTTGGGCTAAGGGATGACATTGAAAACTGCTGTCTGACACAAAAAAAAAGTCACAAGTATCAGAAAAGGAAAGTTATTTCAATAGATAGCTTGAACATACGCAACATTAGCAACTACCATGACTGGATCCTCTTTCTAAAATGTAATAAACAAATGAACTCAAATGTAGTACCTTGTTGCAATTCCCAGAGAAAAAAAAATCTCCTAAAAATCAGCAGAATTCTATATAACCTATGAAAAAATAATATTGCCTTTTCAAGTAATAGCTCTGTTTTATCAAGTTTCAAGTTGTACAAAAATTACATGAACTGTAAAAGGCATTTTTACTAACATGCATCAACAATTTGTCAACATTTCTACTCCTACAGACACATATATTTTCAATAATAATAAATACTTACCCTTACCATTAAAATTTGCCATGCTAGCTGCATAGATTTATATATTGTTGGAGGGAAGTACTCACCATCCAATAAAGTTTCACTACATATTTTCCATAGCTATTGTACAGTGGCAAGTGTCCCCTAGTAGCTTTACATAAGGCATAGATGTGTTCCCATGGTTTCCAAAAAAGTGTGGATGTTCCATTACTTAAGGCCTTTTCATTATATACCCTCCAGACTGCATAAATTTCACTTATAATCCATCTCATCAGCTGAAAACAGAGAAAAATAGAAAAAAAAAATTCAACTTACATCTTTTAGAAAAATGAAATCAAGTTATATCAAAGAATATATATCAAGATATGATCAAAGAATGAGAAAGATCCTGTTTTATATGGAGAAGCAACATAAAGTATAGCTATGGTTTCATGCAAAAATTCATTTCAGTGGTACAACTTTTCTTAAAATCATCATAATATCTATTCACAAGAACACAAAACTTCATGAAACTAAGTAAAGGCACAATATAAAACATGCTGTTCATCATTTACCAAAGAAAAATGAGGACATACGATTTCAAAATAAACTATGTTACAGGACTTTTGAACTGTCACTTGCTTAATGGGTAACACTAGATATTGGTGCTAAAAATTGGTATTGGCTTTAAGACTTGTTATTTGTACCAGGTAAAAAACGATCCTAAATCATTAAAATTATTTCATAATTTTTAAAATTTAAAATAAAAACTTTAACTAATCATGCTTTAGTGTGTTTCTATGTTTTTCTAACATGCAGATTTCTGATGTACGCTACAGTTTCACAAGTATTACCAGACCGCTACAGTGATTTATATAAACAAGAATGAGAATAAGCTTTTACTACAGGAAACTTGCCCTAAAATTAATTAGTGGTTCTGTGGACAGCAAAATTTACATCATCTGTTTCCTGGTGGCTTCTTCCTATGCAGTTTCTCTGGTGCTGAATTTCAATTTTACATTGAAGCATTGAATGAAATAGAAATTATGAAAAATATTACATTCAGTAAGGCACGCAGATTCCTTGGTTCTACCTCCTTTATATTTTCCCCTGATCTTTAGTAATTCAGTAAACATTTATTCAACTCTGGAGAGAAGGAAAAGACTGGCTGGGTGACAGAGATTTGCAAATACATGCAGGCACACTAAGAGCATGACTTCAGGAAAGCTTGAATGAAAAACAGAAATCCTTTTTAGTATAGCTTTATTTGCTCTTATCTTTAGAGAGTATTATCCAGTAATAATTTTTGTAGTTCATACACTGTGTATTTTTTCTTTAAAAAAATCATGTTTGGAAAATCTCTTACCATCATAGATATAATTTTTCAAATTCTAAAAAAGCTAAACACTAATTACACAAATCTAGATGATTTCTTGCCATTTTATTCCCACCATTCTTTTTTCACATAAAAAAAAAAATTATAAAGGGACATTAATATATTTCTACCTACCTCACTACAAAATATATGCTCATTCGCTGAAAAAAGGTCAAATGAAGTTTCATTTTTGACAACCACAGGAATCTAGAAGAAAGTAAATTAGTTAAGTCCATAGCTAAATTATCTGCAAAAAAAATTAAATAAACACTAATGTTTAACAGTAGTGACAGGCAAATGTTAGAGATTTTGCAAACATTCGTTAGGCATTTGTAAACTAAAGGTCGCCAGTTTGGAAATCTTGTAGCTGATTTCGTATTTCTTAATAAAAGTGTCTTAAAATGTAGATATTCAGAATCTTTAAAAAATAATTGTTTTTACAAGGAGATTTAAAGAGTACCAAATGAAATAATTACATAAGTAAATTGAGATTCCCTCAATTTATTCATAATATTTGCAGTTCTGCATTTAAATCATGACCATAACACTGTTTCATACTTTGAGATTTCCTTGCCCTCCCCCCCAAGATTCAAAGGGATTTGTTTCCTCATGGTCAGTTAGACAGTGGTATTGTCAGTATGAACACTGACTTTATCAAATCTTTGACTATTATGTAGTTGTAATGGCTATTGTTTATATAGTCTGTTTTCTTTTTGTAAGCAGTTTAGAAATAACATACTGGGATTGTAGTTTGTTGAACTAAATATATCTGTGCCTGTCCTCACATATTAGTGATCATTGTTTGATACTTTGCTTACCATACTAAACAGGCTTTTTTATGCTTTAAATTAGATTGTTGTTTAGATTAGGTAGCAACACATATCTTCTTAATAGCCTTTCATCACTTGACATTTACATTAATTTTTAACAACTTGTAACATTTCTAGTAATCATAGCTTCTTGATTCAAAATACACTGGACCAAAACAAGCATCAAAGTTTTAAACAGGTCTTAAAGAAAACAAATGCTTTCTTCATAGTGTTCTAAAGATAGATCTTAAAAGCTATTTTTAATACAGATACATGTTTTCACGGCTTTCTGGGCTGCCAGCTCTCTTGCCCTCATCTTTCAGATACTTCTACTTGGTTTATGCATTTTGGCAGTGTTTCTCATTCAATCTTTTGGTCTTGTCAATTACTCCCCTGCCCTCCCGCTCTCCTTCCTCCATTAAAAATTAAACTTGGACCTGTTTAGTGTCTAGTTAATAAAAAATGGAACTGACAAGCTGACAAAAGGAAAACTGACAAGCCTGAAAAAGTTGGAAGGGTGGTCAAAGTGTTTTAAAACTTCAGCATTTCATCTGAAGCAAAAATGTTTCAAAGCTTTGATTAGCAACAGCACCGGAGAACACTAACGTTTGAAATGGTAGACTGCTTATTTTCTTTGCAATTATTTTCAAAAATAAACTAAATAAGAGCNCTCATTGACAATTTGTTATCTACCAGGACTCCCAAATCCTTCTCCTCAGAGCTACTTCCCAGCAGGTCCACCCCTAACCTATACTGGTGCCCAGCATTCTTCCTCCCCAGGTGCAGGACCCTGCACTTGCTTTTGTTGAACCTCCTGTTACCTTCCAGACAAGTACTGTCAAAGATGTGGGTACGTTCTGTATGCAGACTGGAGAAATACAATAGTTGAAGTGAGAAAAAGTACTACATTTCTGGTAAAGCTAACTCATGGTTTCAAGATATTTACTTCAGGTACCTGCTCAAGGGAAGCCTTAGTTGGAACAAAAAAAACTTGGTTTGCCATGACAGTAATTTTAAAGTGAGAAAACAAGAACACAAAGAAAAACAGGAAGGCATCTCTCCGTCAAAGTATCTTCCAAATGAATGTGGAGTCAAAAAACAGAGCAGACTTGGGAGGATACGCTACCATGTTTGGCACCAGGAGGTGCTGGTCCATGGTGATCCCAGTAAGAAAGGCACTCAGACTCTTAAAATGCTATTATTAGAACTAACTAGAAAGAAAGGAATTAGTATAGATAACCTTACATCCTTTTAGACACTGGAAACCCGAAGTTGTGCAGCATCAAACAGGCTTCTGATCCACGTGCAGCATTCTGTGCAGAACCCATCTGTAGAAAGGGTTACCCCATTTTGCTATTATTGAGCTATAATAGGACTTGAGCTATTACAGGATTTTCTTACAAGAAAACAACTCTTTTCATCCTTTCTACCGTAAAAGGGAATGGATGTTCAGATACGAAATTCCTGCCACGCTCGGATAAAGGCAAGAAGATGCAGGTGGTGTAACCACTGGTAACAAGCTGGCGCTGCCTTACAATGCGCTGGCTGAGTTTATCCTACAGCTGGGGATCATGCCCCGCACCACACAGGCTTGGAGGACAAGCTGCATGTGCAGCACAGGTTAGCTGCTCTTGGCATCACTGACTCCTCAGTGCACAACAGTGTCCCGGCCAGGGTGACTATGCATGGTCAAGTAGGTTTTAGTTGTTGAATGAATCTCCTCTACTAATTTTCCTCTACTTGTTACATAGCTAGGCAAGTAGCATTTTTTCATTATGACCTCGCTTGTTTCTTACCTTATTTGTTAAAAACTCATGTGGACGTTTCCATGAATGTACTTTTAAGGATGCTGGCAGTTCTATTTTCCCTTCAGGATCCTCAAAGACATGCTACATGAAATATGCACGAAGAAAAATGGAACATTTTTTATTAATTACAGTATTGTATCTTCCACAAGTTTTAAAATAATTTATTGCTCACACGATAATTCACTTAAAGGGAAAAACAGCATAAAAAGGAACCAATAGTATCTATAACTCTGAACTAAGAGAGTGCAAAGCTCAAACTGAAGATTCAGCACAAAAGCCACTTATACTGTTCAGAGAAGATTATGTGTCCTGCACTGTCTAAATAGGTCTACATGAAATGTTTCCTTTCTTTTCCACCATTCAGAAAAGCCTCCCAAAAAACTGTTCAAGCTTTTAATTTAGGCACTCTTCTATCAAGTTGTTTCTAAGTACTTTTTCTAATTCACTTATTTCTAAAGCTTTTTAAATTGAAGAGTGAAAGTAAATATCTAAAGCGGTATTTAGACACAAACAAAGCAGGTTCCACGCACTTAATACTGCTATAGAAACCAAAGAGAGCTATAATTACAAAGCATTATGAATTAGAGATTCTCAGAGAGAGAGAGGGTCTCATAATTTTCAAACTTCCATTTCCAAAGTGATACTTATTCTCCATGTGAGCTTAAGGCGTCAGGATATATGATATCTGTTTACTTAATAGCACAAGGTAGGATGAGGAGTTACCTCTGATACTACTCACGCTGACTGAGAGACTAATCGGTTACATGGTAACCAATTTCTTCTATTTCTGTCTGGAATTTTTGCTTCTATTTGTGCCTGGAATTTTAAGTAGCTTTTAGGCATATTATACATTTCTGTGTGTTTCACAGGCCTCGATGATCACAGGCCTACTGATCTTCTACAGACTAACCAAGAGAAAGAGTTTCTGTGAAGGAAAAACTACTCTGCTTTGGGTACCTACTGATTAAAGGAAGGCTAAAGAAAATACATTACAAAAGCATAAAAAACAAACCCAAACCCAAACCAACAACTCCAAAATAGTATTTTTCCCACGTTATTTTCTCAGTTGTATCATTGTGTAAGTTCTTTCAACATACCAATCTGCAACAAACTATTTAAAGTACCTGAAGGAAGCACAGTAAGTTTGGGGGAAAAAAAGAACCTTTAAGGAATATTTACTCTTCGGAAAGCTTGAAGGAAGCGTTGTAGGCTGGACCATACAGAACTGTATTAACAAAGCTTATATTCTGCTTTCAGAGACATCCAATCCTGACAACACGGTGTGACAGGGAAGTTTAGCACTTAAGCACTAGATAAAGGTGAGAATGACATACGCTATGCAAAGAAGCACTACAAAAAATGGAGAGATACACTTTTCTTTAGCTTACAAGTGCTGTCGTGGTTCCCACATCCCCAGCTTTAATTATGTTATGAAACAGATTTTGGGGGTGCATTTTTTTTAACCATTAACATGCACACACTAATGCACACACATACGTTAAAAGTTCATTTAAGAAGCAACAAATAAACAATACACAATACTTTTAGTTTATTATATTAGTTAAGTAGGGAACTATTTAAACTTATTGAAAAGAAATGATTGAAATTAGTATATTTATCAGTAACAAATTATTTTGAAGTTGTGACAAATACTCTACTAAACACAACTTACTGAAATGGGACTTTTCCCAGTTTTTTCTTTCTCTTTTCCAGCTTTTCCAGCATCCCATTTTTCTGCATTGATATCTGCTTCATTCCATTCTGGCCAAATAGGAAATCTCCACTTCTCGTTGGAAGCACCTACATGGGAAGATATAGTTGCCCTGGGAAACAAACAGAGGTGGGAATAAAAATGAACAGTTTATTAGGCAACGGTAGTAGGAAGATTTTTATATCATAAAATTTCTTTTTTTTAGTGTACTGTAATAAAAATTTTAGTGTTAGTAACTACAACAACTTTTTGTCACTAAGATAAGCAGGCCTATAGAAGTGCTAGATGGCATTACTATGTATAAACCAACAAAATATTTAAATGCATTTATATGAGGAATCATGCTGCAGTAAATGGGATAGCTGAAGCACAAAAGCAGAATCTGAGGGCACAGTTTCCTGCCTCTTCCTTTTCCCCTGCTTCAAGCCACATGGTTCTCCTTCCTCTTCTGTGCCAGTCCTAGCATTCCTGACCCAATTCAACTCACTCACAAAGACAAAAACATGGGTAAAAATGAAGATTTCTCACTGTCTAGACAATAACTACATTCATCCACACTCCCAGTAACTCTTATTGGAAGACAGCTGTGAAAATTCAATACCATCTGTGCCTTCTGCTGTGCAAATAAAAAAATATAGCTTCTACCACTCTAACTGGAAGGGAGATATATTCTCTGGAGTGTTACCTTGCTTTGCTTTTCCATTTTTGCCATCTCAGTCATCTGTAAATGGCCTCCAGCCTCTCTTTATTATGTTTGATCTTTCATTAACGGTATCATTTTTTTCTCCAGCACTTTCTTGATGACTCAAATGATGCTTCATTCTATATTCAATAATACTTAACAAGCAATTGAAGACCCTGAAGTGTTTATTAGTTTCTTTGGATTGCTAGGAATGCCTATATCAGTTCCAGTTGTTTCAAAGAATCTGCTGTATCTGCATTAACTGCATGCATAAAGAGCAATGAAAAACAAAATGCTAGCTGTACCAACAGCTTCAACACCTGTGATATTTTGAAACTTTGCCCCTGTCAACATTGATTTAAATACAGCTCCTGGCAGCTTCCTACATATACTTATAAGCAAAAAATGACAAGTTAAAAGTCTTACTTTTTCTACTTTTTTCTTATTTCAGATGAAATACAAATGACGTACTCTAAGCTTGCATTTGCTCTTTTAAATATTTATAAAGAAGCATGGAAGTTTCACTCAATAATAATGACAATAATGATAATAATAATAATTATAAAGATCTTCTGAAGCCATTCCCAAAGATAATGAAATAATAACTGCAATAATTGCTGTAAGATTTCTGACTGCTTTGGGACAATAATGGAATAATAAAAAAGCATATTTAAAAAAACACAGCAACGAGATATGGAAAGACTTGCCTAACTTACTATCGCACTAAGACAGAAAATTATTTTCCAGTACGCTTTGACATAATAGAATACACTCAACACTAACAATGTGGAAGACATGGAAACAGTGCTATCTATGACTGAGATGTCTAAACTAAGTTGGGGAAGCCCAGTGCTCCTGCTTCTTAAAACGGATGACTCAATAAGATTTTGGAAAAATCATAAAGACCTGCAATTTAATTGGAATCCAAATATAAACGAAGTGAAAAAAAAGACAGCTGAATTTATTAAAATACTGTATTTGAGTAAGGCTATTAAGGAATTCCTTTATTACAAGAATTGAATAATAGAATTAGTTAATAATTTTTGAAACAAACTAACAGACATGAGGACAATGCAAAGCATTACTGGTATTTTATGTTCAAGCTGGATAGCTTCACTGTGCAACAGTACTTTAAACACCAACTTCTGGGGAGACTTCTTTTTAATCCTGTGCTAAACCCTAAAGGAGAAACAGGAAGAATAAATTGCCAAATGAGGGAAAAACTATGAAGTTGGCACTAATTCACCTCTGACCCTCTAAGCAGCTCCTCCAAGAATACCGGTATAATTGATATAGTGCCAACAGGGGAAATAGGGAATGACAGATTAGACAAACACAACAGGGAAAAAAAAACGCGGACAAATTGCGACCTAATTTTTTCAGAGACTTCAGAACTAATAGAGAGACAGGAGACAAACCTACAAGGTACTGGAAGTGCACTCTCTCAAGTTAAACATAGTCATTTAGTCTGTAGACACATACACTTTAGCTGCTCATCCACTCTGTAAGCAAGATCTTGTCAACATGGTCAATGGAGTCTAGGGAGCAAATATTTTCTTCTTAAAGTACATAAATCTACCTGTAAACTACCTATGACCATTCCTCACAGAGGGAACCCAGCAACATTGACGGGAGTCTTCTCAAGAGAATTACAGAAGTATTGGTATTTAGTTTCTGAACAGCACAGCTACTCCACCTTCCTTTCTCAGTACTTATGTCATTCTGGATCACCAGACAATAATAATTTTGTGACACATGAAAATAACTGATGCACTATGCAGGTTTTTTAGAATTCAGACACCATTCTTTCTACTTCATTCTTTCCTCCAGATAAAGATTAAATACTCTCTTTCCTAACCCTCCCTCGCAAAAGTTAGACGCAGCTTTAATCTTGCTTAGCATTTTGATGCTGTCACTTTCCTTAGCTATAAAACAAAACAAAACCCCCAAAAAGGAAGGAAAAATAATTAGTTTTTCACTTTTGCTTAGATGAGCAGATCTGAGGATAGAAATGAGACATCTTCGCACAGAAATTTTGATTGGGAGTATTTGAAACAGATAAAATTGTCTAATAGTTCAATAACAATACCAGCACTGCTTCCACAATGACTTTGGGGCTTTATGCAGAAATCTGGTTGGACTCTTGACAGATAAAAGTGCTTCAGCTTCCATGTCTGTACTTTGGAAGCTTGGAAAAAAAATCCCCAGGGATTCCACCACATCGATGACTTCTTCAGGGATTCTGGTTAGTTATTTGCATAAGGATACACAATCTTTTTTACTCTTTCTACATTCCTTGTCATTCCTTATGACACAGGATGCAAAGATGATATTGTTTTGCAGCTAAATCCTTTTTTCTATTTTCATTAAGGTTTCATTTGTTTATTTCTATTAAACCTACTTAAGTTTCAAAGCTCAAGATCTGCTTTATATTATCATCCTAAGAAATCAATACGGAGTTTTTCATGGACTTAGGACACAGTATTGGGATCTCTGCCTGAGGATTGAGATGCAAAATATAAAGCTAAGTTCTGATTGATTTAATGAATTGCTACTCAGCAGCTCAGCTACAGTTACTGTCTATGCATCTGTTCTAACTTCAACTGTGGAGTAAAATATGTGCTTGCTTAAAGCACATTTTGGAGTATCAAAAGACTGAGCATTGATATCTGTAACAGCAACTGTTTAAACAAACCAGCCATTTTATTTGCAGTATGATACATTTAGGTGCTGCAGTACAATTAGGTATTCATATGCTAGCCTTTCTGTAGACACAATGATTGTGAGTTTGGTCTTCATTTGATTCACTCTATTAAGAATTTGTTTATCTCCACAGCAGGGCATTTGTTGCTAAGTAACTGCCAACCGGCCATCAGTTCATCCCATCTTGGCGCTCCCTCTAGGTGTTTTAAATGGTCACCAACATTACCCATAGCATGTTTTAAAGATTAAAAAAGAAACTGTGAATTTGATCATAACAATACCCCAACAGAAGACAAAACCTATTTGATGCTCATCATTTTCACTTTGTTCCCTGGAGAGTGTGCTCAATCTTTTATCTTTCATTTAATACTATCTATTCTTTCCATGAAATGTCTGCAACCATTACACTGTAAAGCTTAGTTTCATTCAAATCCCAGCAAACACACTATTAACAGAAATGATTCAGTAACAGGATATGATATTTAGGTAACTAGTATCTGGCAGGTCAGTGAATGAGGCTCAGAGCTGAAACTTTTATCCTTCTTTCCTCCTTCACCTCCTCTAGATGCTCGGAACTCCTCTGTATGTACAGATGTAAGAGCAATCTGAAGAAAGAGAGGGGACTGAGGAATTTCAGATCTCATATTGCCCATTGGATACCAATGTTGGGTCACAGGGAGATGAGAATTTTGGCCTCTTTCTACTTATCAGGAAGCAGTAAAGAAAAATGTGTCCCTTCCCTTGGATTATTTGAGCAGTCAGAAGAAATGATTTCTGGCCCCAGTAAAGGCTTTTATATTAGGAAAAAGAGGGCAGAGAACGAACAGATGGCTCAACTTCTCCTCCAAACGTGCTCTGTTGGGAAGCGACTTAACTTTTTCCCTAATCTCTTCAGAACTCAAAGACAAAGGGCTCCTTTGAAGACCTTATTTACGGCAGAAAGTTCTTTTAAACTCTAATCACTGAAATATTTCTTTAAAAGTAGCATCTGAATACCTTAGAAACCCACAGCAGAAACCATGGCAACACTCAAGTTCATAAGAATCCGGAAAGGATATAAGAATGTTTGACCAAGTATCAGTAACTCTGTGGCAAAATGATTTGCTCTTTTTCTTCATAACTAGTGCCATTTTTCAGAAGAGGCATGAATGGACAATCTAATAAGCAGCTAAGGCAATGCAGTCTTCTCTTTATCATTAGTATAGTCAGCAGCAATTACAAACTAAATCAAAATACGTATGTATTGTTTACAGTAACTTACCATTATTCTTCTTTCAGACACTGGAGCCAAAACTTAAAGGACTCTCTGCAGAAGAATAATACACTAGTCTAAATGCTCAGAGCTTTCATGTTTTGGGGAGAGACTTAAGCCATGGATGCAGTTCAGGTACTATGAGCAGAACAAATAATTGTAAAGCATCTAAGTTGCAATGACAGTTGCTTGCAAAGCCTGTGACAACAGGTTTTATTGTCATTTCACTTTCGTGTACTGGGGTAGGATTTCTTCCTCAAAAAGCACAGAGTGCTTTCTGTGTAGAAGCAAGATCAAACTATGGAAAATTAAAGTGATGATAGAAAGAAAAGATGAAAACCAACTGATTGTTCTTTATAGGCATATTATTTTTAAAGGAGTGTAATATTTTCATTTCTAAACATAGCTGACGTCCTTGTAGGTGTCAGACAAACTAATAGACTTCAGTAAGTTGCCAAGCATGAGCCTATTTCAAATGTGCATACATTGGCTAAGAGAGAATGGTCACCTAGCCTCACATTTAGCCTTACCAGCTGGAATGGAAGTCCATGTGTTTTCTTATTTTTATTTGCATGCATATTAATCGAAGGTGAGACATTCCTTCTTGGTTTGCTTTCCAGATTATAAAAGGGGTGGGGGGAAGCTACATGCCAAATCCCTCGCCCAAATCATACACAGTGGTGTTTCCCAGACATTATTTCCAAGAAAAATTGATGAAAAGTAGTGGTCTAGAAGCATTGTGGTTTTTAAAACTTTTTGAGTTGTTCTCCTTATTCTCAGCCTAATTCCTTTTGTGGACTTATAAACATTGTCTGAATTTTGGCATTTATAGTTTTAAATTCCAGCTAAATTTCAGTATCTTTCTTTAAAAGTTTGGCTCAGTTCTCATCAATATAACTCAGACTTTCACTATTTTGATTCATTTATACCAACTATATCTTTTTCCTATACAAAAATTTGAACTGACAACACACTCAGCACTTGAATAAAAAAAGCAGAATAGAGTACTAGATTGGTGCCGTGTGTTAGAGAAAAAAAATGAAAATGCATTCAAAAAACTGATTGCAAAGACTGATAAGGCAACTGAATATTTCATATAGATCACAATAGATTTGTTTTACCTTGTGTAACTAAATCTTAGGAAAGCTAAAACAAAGATACAATTTTTCATGTATTTTTGGAAGAATTCATGTGAAATCCAACATTCATGCTCATAGCAAGCTCATGCACAGCATTAGAATTTTGGACTCTTTTAACCTTCTATTTGTGTATTCCAGGAAGAAGAATATTTTTTATTGCACAAACTATCATTAGTAAATGGCTCAAAGACAGAAGAAAAATAAGGTGAAGTTACAGACTTCAGAAATAATAGTGTGGACACTGCTGCTTTGAATGGCAGCAGAAGTCAAGACTTTGTAGTCTGTGAAAGCAGTGCCAGAAAAGCTGAGCTCACCATTTTCAGTAGCAAGAGCCAGCATATTAAAAGTTCTCTGCTCCTGATTCTATGGAGCCAAAGGTCTGCTGGCCAAAAGCTTTTAATACGGATTGGAAAAAAAAAATTCTATTTCACATATTTAAAAACACTCTTGATATTGGAAGGTATCAGATGGCCTGGAAGTCATTCATTTGCCAGCCTTTCATGTTCTACCACACTGGAGGTCACTTAGACTTTTAAAAGACATCCTTCAAAAATTATTATTTTTTTTAAATTTACATTCCTAACAGTGGAACACTGAAGATTAATCACAAGAGATGCCTGCCAAAGCAGAAACCTTGTAATATCTAGCACTTAAATGAGCACTTTTAATCTATAGAAACAAAAATAGTTTACAGAGGAGGGCTTTATATCCAGTTTTACAGGTGGAAATATGATATACCAATACCTAGCTACAGCCATGGCGAGGGCCTGGAAAGAGGAGTGCCTTTTCTGGTGATTTTTGGGTGCCAATCTCAGCCAAGAGAAGTGATGTCTGACTGATTCTTCCAAGATCGCTGACTCTAGTTTGTGCTCTAGGTGGGATTGTTATCAGCTGGTTCAAATCCTTTATGGTTATCTGGTTTCAAAAGGTGGAGGTCACCGGCCAAGTGAACAGAGTACAGATTACCATAGGCACCGAAGGGTCCCAGCTGCATCTTGCAGTCTTTCAACAAGTCACAGATTTGAGTGCAAGTAACATCTACATCCAACTGGCAGACCAAATTTCTGTTCAATCAATGCACCATCCTTCCAAATAGCAGCAAATGACTACGGGTTATGTAGTTCTCAGTTAATGATAACACATCAAGATCAGGAGCTGTCTCTGATTATGATAGACCAATTAAGATCTCTGTTCAAGTACAGGCAAGGAAAGCACATGAAACACTAATACATTAGAAGCAGGGTGTCCAATATAAGAAATTAGTACAATGCCACTCAGTATAATCAATTTTATGTCCTTTTCATGCAATACTATGTTTGGTTCAGTTGCCCTAACAACATAAAAATAACTGGAAATTCAGTGAGAGGCAACAGTTTAGAGCATGGAGGAATAGCAAAGCGTAAATGTACAAAATACTGAGTAGTACAGGTAAGAGTCCAAACCACAACAGAGTGTATTGTCTACCTGTTCTCATGACACAAGAAAAAAAAAATGCATCTAACATAAACCACAGTAAGTTTAAAACTGATAAAAGGAAACACCTGACCACTCAGCACATAATTAGCCAGCAGAACTCTTTTACATCAGATGCAACTCAGGTGAGAATAACGATGTACAGCTTCTGGAACAGCCTATTCTCAAGTAGCACATACCTCTGTTAAACTCAAGACAAAAAACCAAAAGAAAAGGAATGTGCCGCTTGGGGGATTTTAGTTCCACTCCACTGAGCTCTGTGTGAGAAACTACTAACAGTACAGTCACAGAGCATCCACTTACTTGTTCTGGTTGTCCTCCAAGGCAGGAAGCAGAGGATCTCTTTCCAAATCTTTCGTTATCGTACCTGATTCAAAGAGCGAATCTGAAGTCATCTTTCCCCACATAATTGTCCAGTGCCTTAGAAATTATGGAACCAGTAACTTTTCTGAGTTTGTTTCTCCCACTGTTTCCTGCTAAAAAGATTGAGCTGGCCTTAGATTCAGCTATGAGAATGCTTGGAAGAGTGCAGCACCTCATTCCACACTGGAGCTTGGCACTCAAGTATCTTCTCAGAACATGTCTTGTGCTTTGCTCATTTCTTTGGCATTTCTTTGGCATTTCTTCCTTGCTGGCTTCTGCAAAATCCTTCTGTGCTTTCTGTATGGCACCTGGGTAATTAACTAAGAACTAAAAATCTCTGCATAGCAAAGCACCTCAGTACTTCTGTGGATTTAGGTCAACTCATTTACAAATCACTTAGCATGCATTGATAAGAAAATCAGGAATCCCATTTGTTCAGTGGTGGTTACAAAGCGCTCAAAGAAGGAGATAAAGACCATTCTCCTTTAGTAGATGAATAATCCATGGCAAACAGAGTCTCTAACATGATATTTTAAGAATGCTTTCTAGTTTCAAAGCACTATTATTATTATTTTTTCTTTTGACAGCGCTTTTTCTGCTATGTAGTTCTGCTGAAAGATGTTTTTCTCCATTACACCGTTCATTGTAACAGAGGTCTGGACTTCTACTGCAGTCTGATTGCACAGTCTCCGACCAATGGCTCATGGAGAGCGTTTGCCTGCAAGATCCCCTGACATTGCTTTAAGTTACAGGGAAAGAAAAACCTAAAACTATGATCAGAAGGGAGCATGTTTAGTGTGATATTGCCACGGTATGTTACTCAATGTTTTCATGCCCATGAGTCCATGAAGTTCAAAATCTATAGATCAGGGTAGGCTGAGCTCTCAGGGGTTCATTGTTTTAATTAGAATTAACTAGGAAAACTAATTTGAATACCTAATTTCCTAATTAAAATGTAATCTAGTTAATCAAAAATTCAACTTACTGGTTGGCTTATATGCTATTTTAATATGTTTATCATATGTACTTGGGAACGAACGCATTATCTCTCCACAAAGCATGAAACTAAAAAAAAAGTTAAAGGCAGAAGAAATAGGAAAAAAAAAAGTATTATCAAATTGACTAGATAGATTAAAGTTTTACTGTGTTTACACACTGAAACATTTCAATGAATGGAGCACAGTGTGCTGAAAGCAAAATTTTCATCTTTATGGACAGAAAATGCTAATACAAAAAAATTCTAGGGGTGCTTGATTTTATTTCTGAGGCTAACAAAAATACTGGCCTTGGAAATATGAGTTACATCCAAAACAAATAGACAATAAAAGACCATAAATGAAGAGCAGCTATTTTATGCTCACGAAGGACAATGCAAACTCTCCAGGAATGTCTCTAGTTTTTGTTAGATTACTACTTAGGTATTAGAACAATAGTAGAGTAAAAGAGTTTTCAAATGCACATTGATTCAATAAATAACTTCTGAAGAACAATCACGAACCAAAGAATTTCATCCAAATTGAACCTAAGATCATAAGACATTTATCCATTAGTATTCTTATGTCTGCGGGAAGTATGCACGTGCGTGATGGTGCTCAGTGTTTCAGATGGTTACATTTTAAGCTACATAGACACTTCTCCCTTCAATTCTACAGCTGGACATCCTGGAATTCTGGGCCATTACAGATTTATGTTACTGCTGAATTATTTGAGAAAACAGGAAATGCCTTGTCATCTAGGTAATGCAAACGGCCAATAAACCCTTCCAAAAGGCTCTGGACAACCATTTAAAACAAAAGAGTTCTGTTCATCTTCAGAGTGATTGCAATTAACAGCCTGCTAAATGAGACCATGATCTCAAAATGCCTGTTCCTCACGATTATCAGGTCCGTAGCTGCAAATTGGAAATGAACAACTGCTGCAGCTCAAGATACACCACAGCTCGCTCCCAGACTCTTGAGAAGCCTTAACTGGCTTTGGTGATGGGTATGGTTAGGAGGGATATGAATTGAGATATTTGAGACACAAGAGCCTCATGAGTCATCCAAAATCAGCTTTGTAGGATGGGTATAATATCTTGTAATACATTACCAGTTACAATTGTAAAGAAGGTTATGAATGCAGTGAAGGTTTAAAACTCTTCAGACAGATATTCTCTCCCTTGCGAAGTCCACTAACTAGCTGTACTGGTTTTGGCTAGGATTGAGTTAAATTTCTTCACAGTAGCTTGTATGGGGCTGTTTTGGATTTGTGATGAAAACACAAATGTGCTGATAAGACAGGGATGTTCCAGTTATTGCTGAGCAGTGCTTACACAGCATCAAGGCCTTTTCCGTTTCTCACACTGCCTCACCAACGAGCAGGCTGGGGTGCACAAGAAGGGACCAGAGGGGACAGCTGACCCCAACTGACCAAAGAGACATTCCTTACCATATGACATCACACTCAGCAATAAAAGCTGGAGGAAGAAGAAGAAAGAGGGGGACATTTGGAGTTATGGTGTTTGTCTTCCCATTTAACCATTACATGTGATGGAGCCCTGCTCTCCTGGAGGTGGCTGAACACCTGCCTGCCCTTGGGAAGCAGTGAATGAATTCCTTATTTTGCTTTGCTTGCATGTGCAGCTTTTGCTTTACCTATTAAGCTGTCTTTCTCTCAACCCTTGAGTTTCTGCACTTTTACCCGGATTCTCTCCCCGATCCTGCTGGGGGGAAGTAAGCAAGCAGCTGTGTGGGGCTGAGCTGCCTAAGGGGTCAAACCATGACATGAGCATGCTTTGAACTCAAGCACTATGTTTCTCATAACCATAACCTCAAAACTAACTGTATTTTTAAAAACAGCTCAGTTTCCAATAAATGGTGCATGATTAACCATAAAATGGATATGCCTAATCAAAAAATTGCAAAAATCAGGACTAGTATCCTCAATACCTTTTGTTCAAAATTTTAACTCTGTTTCAAGCCTCTAGCAGAACTTAGTCAGAACCACCATGCCATGCTTAACTCTGACTGAAGCTCATGCAAGGTCTAAAACATGCATAAGCATCCACGTACAAACGTAACTAGCTTTTACAATTATGTAGCAAACCCTTCTCTCAATAACACATATGTTGCAAGACAAAGATATACCACTGAGCTACCCTCTTGGACCACAAACATAAGAATGTGAGTACTGAGTCAGAGCGAGGGTGAACTATAGCCCAACAACTTGTCTCAAACAATACTTGCAACTGAAAGCCTACGAAGAGCACAAAGGCATATATAGTATATTTCTCTAATACTTTGATAGTCACCAACCACTTTTAGCTCAAGCACTTCCTGAGCTAGATGTGGCTGCTATGTATTTATACAATCTTTAGTGCATTTCTTTTCCACATACTCGTTCCATGACCCCATGTAAATTTTTATTGCCCATTAAAACTTCCATTAACCAACACGAGCACTCCAGCACAACACTAAAGCATCTTCAAGTTCAACTGCCATGCTGTTATCCACAAGACATGAGTTCTTGCCTTTCCCAAACTTCAGTCAATCTAGTGAGCCCCATCCAAAACGTCAAAAAAATTATTCTCTTCACTGTATATTCTCTAACCCACTGCTGTAGCCTAAACCTTAAGAATACTTACCTGAGGAACACATGCTGGCAGTGGATTAATCACAAGTCTTGGCTGAATCCTTATCTTAGGCATATGGGAATTCAAATATGAATTAGCAATGCCACTATATTTTCTGTTCTTACCATCCCAGCCTTTAATCTTAATAACAAACATTAGGTAATCCCAGGCTTTGGTGCAGCAACCCACTGTACAACAGCAGTGCAATAACCTGCTACTCACTGCAATCAGACACACAGCTAAACTTAAAACATTTCTTCCAGCCAGTCCAGGCTTCAGCCTGTCTCTGCAGGTCCTTAAGGATCCATCAGCAGTAAATGTTGCTCTTAGTTACTGCTCTCCCTAAAAAGATCTCCAGCATCACTCTGACCTTCCCTTATACATTGGTGACCTCTGCCTGTGCTACAATTATCCCTAAATCACTTGCCTCTCTTGGCACTGACCATTAACTCCTCAGTTTTGTTCCTAATAACCCAAACCCTAATTCAGATAGATGCTGATGACTCAAGTTTAATTCAAAAGATTGGGCTTGATGGCATAGAGCTTCATCAAATTCATTTAAAAAGTATTTTAATTCATTATCCATTATTACTAGCCAGAATCTCTTTCAGTGCCGACAAAGACATCAATTGCTATTCACTATAGCTGTTGAAACCTGGGAAAGATCCGATTCTCAGTAGCCTCTAATGCTGCAATTAAGAAAAGCTATAAGGACAGGAGTTCTTTCGAGCTCTTCAGCCTGTCATCTCTACCAACTGCCTAGCTCCTGAAGGGAATTGCTACCTAATTAGAAAGCAGTAATGAAGACAGACCCAATGGAGCATCCTGCAGAGACCCACGCGAAGTCTGGCTTAGTGAGTCCAAAGGAACTTTCCCGCCTTCTCCATATGCTTCTGAGGTCCCACTCCACCATCCAGCAATATATCCACAAATAATCCCCTTTTATTTTCCACAGTGCAGATGTACTGTCCTGACTATTGTAAGCATTTACAGGGAGAAAAAAGAAGCCTGATCTCACTAGAAAAGTAATTTTAAGGTGATCAAAATATATTGCCCAGATGTTTCTACACATTACCCTCAGAGGGTTTCCGCATTAGTTATCCACAAGAGCTGAAATTATAACACTGTAATTCTTTGTACTAAGTATTGACAGGTCTCAGAATTTTTTTTACAAATTATTTCTAAAATCTATTAGCCCTTTTTTCTTTTTTATACTACTGATACTACTGCTCAGTATTTCAATCATTAGAGACATCTAAAAACAAGCAGCATTTACAGGGACCATATTAGACAAAAGGTAAAATGTTTTTTTACATTTTTATCCCTGCAACTGCAAGTAGTATCCAAAAATAAAACAGAGATGCTCAGGGAACACCTACCTTGCAATGACCACAGAATACTAAACTGACGGGACAATGTTTTCTCAGGCAGCCTGCAAACATCCATGCCTCTTTCTAATCTGGGCATAGTAACATCACGTAAGTTCTCATAGACTTACAGAACATTTGTACACTAGAAGGTTCCTCTGTCTTGCAAACACATTCAACAAGCTGAGTAACAGAATGAATGTAAATAAACGTCACAGAGATAGCTAATAAGTACTTGTCATATCTCCAATGAACCCAGTTCCAATCTTACACTGCGTGTGTAAGATTTATTTGTAATCTCCACAACCCACTAAAAAAAGACTGGGCACGCTGCTTTTGATAAAACATTTATGATCATTACTAACATTTGCCTGTTATTAGGAGAAAATCATTATCTGAAGAAACAGAGCAATTTCTCCAACATAGGGATTGCCAACTAAATGAGGACTAAGTCATAGGGTTACACAGTACAGTTTTATCACAGTGTTCAGCAATTTTTCTCAACAATTATATATATAAAGAGTGGCAGTCTTAATCATTTTGTACCAGAGTAGACTCTTGCAAAATCAACTCAGTACTCTGCTGATTTTTTTTGAAAGCCATGATACAAATCTATCCTTAAATCAGAAAATTGAACATTGTCTGCATTTGGGGCTAGAATTATACTTTCTAGTAAATGAATGAGATTTGCATCTTCTTCTCATAGACCTGCAAACACAGAATATCTTTTCTGTAGTATAGATATTCCTTATTATAGAGCATCTTTCCATTTCCAAATAAAGAAATAACATGTTGATCTGTCTGCTATCAATTGCATCCCTATCATTCTGACATCACAAATCCTATGACAAAGGGGAAAGCGCTCTAGAAGCAATTTTACATAAATCACCATCAGTAGTTCTAAGTTTTGACCATAAGCCTGAACCAAATAAAAAGCTCCCTGTAGACTTTAGCAGACTGTAGTTCAAAACTTGAAACTGCTTAGTTGCTTATTCTCTCTACAGAAATTCTGTGGCTGATAGCACCGGTCTCTAAAGTGGGGTGTGTGTGCAAGGAAGCAAAGAGTAGCACTTCAGCAGTGCGTGTATAAAATTTATAAATAAATAAATATACATATATTGGGGGGTGTGCTCAAAAATTTTTTACTGATAGGGCTGCACAATCAAAAAAGTTTGGAGACCACTGGCATATAGCATGACTAAGGAAAAGAAATATGTTTCAATATTTCAGTCCTTTCAGAGGGACTAAGAATGCTAAAATATCTTTTTGATATTTGGTTTAGGGTATAAATTCCAATCAACCTGGGAAACAAAGGCAAGCAAGAAGAAAGGCTATTCAAGGTGTCAAAAACATTCTCAAAGGCGAATTTTTAGCCTCACTATGTTCAGTTTCCAACTATAAACAATTTTCACAGATTTCAGCAAACCCAGATTTTCACCCAGATCTTTAACTAGACAGTACTAAGATGCGTGTGGTTTTTCAGCAGGATGAAGATCTTACGAGACTAAACACTGTAGTAGAAAACAGCCTTTAATCAACTCCAAAAGCACTTACAGCTTACAGAGCAAAACAATATGACTGAAAGTGTAGCAAGAACTGAATTCAAATTTTCAAATATTTTGTAGCACCATTCTCTACTGTTTCATGAGAAAATGAGGCAACTTTTTCTGTAAAATGTTTGTTTCAAGACAAAAATCTATTTACTCAAAAGTTTAGAATAAGCTGTCGCTACTTTCCTTGATTTAAATTCATTATCTGCAGCTCAACAAATGCTAAAGCTAAATCTTTCCTAACAGCTTAAAGAAGAAGGTTTATCAAGTCGTTTGCTGAACTTGGCAAGACATACATTATCCTAAACCAACATTTTTTCATCCATCTATCCATATGCCTTAGCAATATTTCAGAATGATAAAAAGTGAGCAGGCATAGGTTAGTCAGGAAATTAGTATCAGAGTTGCTGTAACTTTAGATCTTTTGTGTCACAGACTTCCTCTTTTCCCTTTTTACATTACCAGCACTTCTGATAATATATATTAGTACAAATGTTAATTGCTATAAACAATTTTTATATACTAAAAGCTGTTCCATCAAATAAGTTGGGTTTTTTTTGCTTTTAAGAGGTCGCTTCATCTCTTCATACGCCTGAGTATCATTCAGGTGATTAAGATGTAATATGGAAATGTATACAGGACATACACTGAAACATCTAGACACTGCTGAGACTCACTCCTGTTTGCAAGGTCACTCAGTATAACAATGGCAGAGCAGATGAAACCAGAAGACACGCTATGGTTTAAACCAGAGCTATAGGCTTAACGAGAAAATTAATACAAGCTATATATTCTGTGTTATGAAGGTTCTGCATTATAATCAGGTTATTGTCACAGTTTCTGCTATAGTCTAGTAACAAAAACCACTAAGCCACCATTAGGACATCTTCAAGCTACTACACTTTACGTAAAATAGCCTTCGGGCAGTGAGTAAATACTCCTGTGGTCTGATTTGTAGCTAACACTGAATTAACACTGGCATATGCTAGACTTTAGTTCCATTGCAATTAGCTGATAATTGCAGAGTGAGAGATAAATCATGTCTCCTGTCATTTAGGTCCAATGTGAGATTTCTACTATAACGCGAGCATATCTCCTAGATTGCATCTCAGAGGTGTTTCAGTAAACCTTAATATCATTCAAATAGGTTGTTACTAAATATTGTCTAGTCTCAACGTGACACTGGGAAAACAACTTTCTAATCTGATTTATCCATCGTGGTCTTATTTAATAAAGCCTAAAGTAACAATGTACTAAAGAAAAAGACAGATACTGTTCTAGTATAATCTGATACAAATAACTCATTTTATAAGAATTACTCTTTTAAAAATTATTATGTATGATATAGGACAGAATTAATGATTTTACTATACAAAAGGTACATATATTTAGACTCTAAAAAAAAGATGTATCTTAATTTGATGGAATGGCTACAAAATTCTCAAACTGTAAGAATGCCTATTAGGGGACAAAATCTGAAATACTGGACAAAATATTTTGGATGACAGCCCATTTAGTTTCACATACACTGGGAAGTAAGAAAATACTTCTTCTCTAACAGCGCTAAAAAATAAAAGTGTCCCTGACATCTTAGATATCATCAGAAAAAAATTTATAAACTGCTTAAAGAAGTAAATATGAGGGGCTGCAGGGCTCTGGCCGAAATAAAAACCAAAAAGTTACAAAGCAAAGTGATGCAGGGAGGAGAAAGGAGGAATTAGAAATACTGGTTGTCTACAACAACAAAAACAGTTACCAAAATGGGAATCAAGGTATGAAATATGAAACAGAAGTATGAAAATATGAAATAAGAAAATACTTTGTAGCAAAGGCTGGGTAACTGGATATGAAATAAGAACAAAGGGGCATTTGAAGATTGATTTCAACAGAGAAATAAGTGTTACAGCTGAAACCTTTATTTAAGGCAGGACAAAGAAGAAAAGGGCATGATTGCATACATCAGATACCTTTTTCATCTGAATCCTGCCAGTGCCACAAGTGCAGGCTTACATACTTCAGGATGAGAAAGCTAGGCAAAACATAGAACTAGAACTCTCATGTCAAAATAGTAACAGTGAAAGAAAGTAAATGTTTTTTATTTATTTATTTGTCTTTGCAGGAAGAAATATACATTTTCATAGAAATGTACAACTTCACACTAAATACCTAGCAAACAGTGAATCATTTTAAAATATCTCAAGAGATACTAGTTACGCCTAAATATGTAAGAAATGAATAGGAAGAATGCAGTTTTTCTATACTTAATTTTCTCAGATTCATTATAACATAAAGCAAACATTCAAGGCATTGGGAATTGTGTTTTCCTTCTGTAGATGAAACCGATGAGCTCTGAGAGTCGTTAACCATTCTGCCCTGAAAACTTTGGCTAGCTTCGTTCCTCTACCTGTTGAAAATGGAGGGTGTGTATTCACAGAACCACAGCATGGCAGGGGTTGGAATGGACCTTTGGAGATCATCTAGTCCAACCCCCCTGCCAAAGCAGGTTCACCTGGAGCAGGTTGGAGAGGACTGCATCCAGGCGGGTTTTGAGTATCTCCAGAGAAGGACACTAGACAACCTCTCTGGGTTCCCGCACTCAGCCACCCTCAAAGTAAAGTGGGTTTTCCTCACGTTCCAAAATTATTGCCCTGATTCACAGCTTCGAGGTTCTTTTAAACCCAAACAACTGTTTCAGTGAACACTTCTGCCTGCTCCTGACCATGAGCTGAACGCTTTGTACCCCGAGCTGTAGCCGACACGCTGCCTGTCGCGTACCGAAACAGCCACGTCGCAAAGCCACCCACCCGCGTACCACATGTGCCGCGATCTTCTCGTTCCTACTGCTCCCCTCGAGGTCGGAGGCACACTGTCTGCCAGAACAGGTATGGTACGAGGTACACACAGCATCATTTTGGCAGGACGGTACCATAGGAGGGAAGAAAAGTACAACTTCCACACCGAGCTGAGCCTCCAGTTTAAAGAAAGAAAATAAAACAAACAACAACCAACCACCGCCGCCTTTTGCCTACTGAAACCACTTTTAATTAAGTATCCACCTGAGCAAGTAAACTTCCTTAGCACAAGTTATTTGCCCGCACCGGGCTGTGGAAAAGCGCCTCCTCCGCACCCACCTCGGCCTCTCTCTGCCCGTGCCGACACAGCACAGCACAGCACAGCACAGCACAGCAGGGCGGACAGCCGCCCACACCGGCCGCCGGCCTTAACGGCCTCAACGGCCGCCCGGCCGGGAAGCCCCGGGGGAAGTCTCCAGAGGGCCGCGGAGGCGGTTCGGCCCCCCCCCTCCCCGGGAGCGCCCGCAGCAGCCCCGGGCCGGGCACCCCGGGGTGTCCCCCGGCCCGCCGGCCGGCGGGGGGAAACCCCTCTCCCGCGCCCTCCCTCCTTCCCTCCCGGCGCTCTTACTCTTTGGCGGAGGCGCCCAGCAGCACGGAGCTGGTGCGGCTGCCGAGCTCCTTCTTCTTGCTGCCTTTGGCGGCCATGGCCGCGGGTCCCGCCGCGTCCGCCGCGTTGCCGGGCGACCCGGCCCGCCGCAGGTAGCGGGTCCAGCGCCGCCCCGCGGCCCAGGAGGCCTGGGGCCAGCCCCTCCCCGGCATCGTCCCCGTCCCCCTCGGGAGGAAGGGTCGGCAGGAGACGCTCCGGCAGGTGCCACCGGCCGCGCAGGAGGGCGGGCGGCGGGAGGAGAAATCCGCCGCCTCAGGGCAGCGGGTGAGGGGGGAGCGCCCCGCGGCCGTCCCCGCGCCGGGCAGGGGACGAGCAGGGGACGAGCGGGAGGACACGCTCCTCGCCGCCGTTCTCCGGGTTCGGGGAACCAAAAAAATTCTGGTGTGAAGCGCCTTTCTGGAAAAAGCCCTGGCTTTGCAGGTGATGAAATACTGCTTTCTGAGCGCGTGCAGGCGCTGCAAGGGTCTTTCTAAACACCGTAATTTAAAAAGTGCATTTTAGTTAGAAATACTCTAATTGCGCCACCAAGTTTGTGTTGAACAAGTAAAGAGCAAGAGTGAAAAGCACCAATTTGAAATGGTAGCAATTTTTTTGCCCTTTTTTTATACCAGTACCTATAAACCACGTAGAAGGAAGCAAAAAAAAGAATGAGTCCTGGAGCTATATAATTTTAGAGCTGGAATGTGCACGTATTTATTTTCTTATTTCATCTCAAAATGGTGCAGCTAATTAATTCCTGATACGAAGCCTATGATCACCGAAGTGAATGGAGTTCCACCAAGGTCATGTAAACCTAACATTCATCAGCTGCTTTTGAACTCAGCAGATAGTTGACTTTCAACTCAACTAAGCAGACTTTTTCAGATGCATTCCACAACTGTCAACAACTCTTATTTCTAACTTTTAACCTATTTGCTATTTCCCAATCTGCAGTGCATAATGAAAAACCCATGATAAAACAGAACATACTTGTTCACTTATTCAAGCTAAGTCTTTTTGAAATATAAAAATCAATGAAAATTTATTTGTCAAGTAGCAGAGGGCATGATCAAAAGATACAAGGAAAAATATGCAGATGTTGCTACATCTAGAGGCTTATTTTAGACAAATGTCAGATCTTGATTTACATCAAGATGACAGAAGGCCAGACACATACTTTTAAATTTCAAAGTGGAAAATTCTTCCACATCTTTGCATTTCCTTCAGCATTATGTCCAGCAGCATCCATTTTAAATGAGATACCTTGGGACACTTCTAACTTGAGAACCAAGTAAACATTTGAAGTTTATTTATTTTTTTTTCAAACTGAGCAGATGGTCTCTCTTGGGACATTTATGCTATCAAATATTGATCAGGGTATGCAGGCAAATAATAGCAGACACAGAGGGGAGTTCAAACACCTGGCTACCACCTCAGTACCAGTGCAGGGCTGTTAACCTCTACACCATTCTGGATGCTGATGCATACTTGCAGACTCAGGCTGGAACTCACAGGACCAAGTTTGTGATCCAGAACATGGATAAAACCACCTCAGATAACCTGAGCTGATTTCAGTCTATTCCTCTGAATCCCTTTTCCTTTCCTATACTCACTGGGGAGAGAAATTACTATGGAGAGGTATCTATGAAACATAGGGGCAAGAGGCATCGGTGAAAGTTTTCTTAGCAGGAAAACTTTCTTCCTGATCCCATCACAGATGACCAGTGAGGTTTACAGCATCCCAGCAAATATAATTCTTGTAATAAACTTATGTGAAAAACAACACAAAAGTAACTGAAATTTGAGCGCATCTGTCTGTAATCATTTTTGGGTGGTGAAGGAGGAAGGACAGAAACCAGAACAGAACGTATGTAAGCTACAGACCCCTTCATTCTTTGCTCTGTTAAATGATAGCTGCCGCATATGAAGTTCAAAATGAATCTTTTACCATAAAATTCTACAAGACGTTTGTTTGTAAAGAGTGATAGCATTAAAACCACATATTTAGGTGCTTTGTGAAGAAAAAAAATCTCAAGTTTCATATCTTTTTATTTATCCAAGAATTTAATTTAGAATTCCATAACCTAATAGCAATGACAAGGGCAGCTTGTTCGGACAGAGAAGTTAATCTGAATTTTAAAAAAGCTAGTTTTCTAACTGGCAAAAAATCTGTAAGGTCAAATCTGCTGTTTCACTGGCCTGGTGTCTCAAGCCATGAAGTATATCTGACAGACACTCCCTGAAGGGAAAAGTTGTTAGGGCAGAGGCAGCCTTACAGCTGGAAAATGTGAAATAAATATACAAGACAATAAAACAAGGAGAACAGTGCAGTTGTATGTTAGGAATCCATTGAGATGTAGCTAAACAAACACTAAGGTGCTGGTTAGCGATGGATGGGTAGCATTCTGGTCACCATTCTTCTAAGATACCATACAAAATACTGGCTTTCTTTTTTCTCCTTTAACCATCACATTGTCAACCGCTATAGCACACACAACTCACTTACAGGAAAATAGCCTGTAAGGCACAAGGATACCAGAACAAGACGGGAAAAACTTTTAACTTTAAGAAGAGAAAGCCTGGAAGTGTGGTAGGGGGCAAATCTTAATGTGTAGAAATGCCTGATGGGGAGGCTAAAGACACTCAGATTCTTCTCAGAGGTGCCCTGTGACAGAATTAGAGACAACGTGAATATTTAATTACAAGAAATTCCACTTAAAAAATAAGTGTGGGGTTGTTGTTTTTTTGTTTTTTGTTTTTTAAATTACAGCAAGGGCAATCAAACACTGGAAGAGTTTTTCCAACAAGACTGTGGAGTTTCCATCAAACACAGCCACGAGCAACCTCCTCAAGCTGACTCTGCTCTGAGCTGGGCTGTTAGACTGAAATGACGAACCTCATGAAGTTCAACAAGGCCAAGGGCAAGGTCCTGCACGTGGGTAGGGGCAATCCCAAGCACAAACACAGGCTGGGCAGNCTCTGGAGCCCCCAACATAAGAAGGACATGGACCTGTTGGAGCAGGTCCAGAGGAGGGCCACGAAGATGATCAGAGGGCTGGAGCACCTCTCCTATGAGGACAGGCTGAGAGAGTTGGGGCTGTTCAGCCTGGAGAAGAGAAGACTCTGGGGAAACCTTATAGCAGCTTTCCAGTGTCTGAAGGGCACCTACAAAAAAGCTGGAGAGAGACTTTTTACAAGAGTGTATAGTGATAGGACAAAGGGGTAATGGCTTCAAGCTGGAACAGGGTAGGTTTAGAATAGATATTGGGAATAAATTTTTCACTCTGAGGGTGGTGAGGCACTGGAACAAATTGTCCAGGGAAGCTGTGGATGCCCCATCCCTGGAAGTGTTCAAGGCCAGGTGGTTGGATGGGGCTTTGAGCAACCTGGTCTGGTGGGAGGTGTCCCTGCTCATGGCAGGGGTGTTAGAACTAGATGATCTTGAAGGTGCCTTCCAACCTAAACCATTCTATGATTCCATGATCTCCCAAGGCCTGTTTCCAACCTTACCCACTCTGTGATTCTGGGAAGTTTTCCATGAAAACAGGATTAAAGTTAGACACAAAAGCTTGTGTAAGAACAGATGCTGTATCTTCAAGCATGAAGGTGCTACAAAGTTAGATAGGGGATGAAAGCGAGGTAGAATGGATTTTGATTTTCTTTTGTTTGGGTTTTGGGGACTTTTTTTTTCATTTCTTTCATCAAAGGATAGGAAAATTTAGGTTCTGAAATTAATTCATTTAGCAGAGTGCAAGTGGAGACTGGCAATGCCTGAGAAAAAGGAAACCCTGCAGTGTGTGATAAAGCTTGGGAGGAGCAGCCTGTGCACAGAGTTAGGAACAGTCAGCTGCTGAGGACAGACTGGAACTATTCACAGGCAGCTGTATTCTGTTAACTCTTAAGTCAGCTCGAGGTTAGGGAGCAAAGTGGGGAAATGGATTACATGAATATCTTGGGAAAACTGATGGAGTACGACAAGGTAGGGGAAGAAAATTGCAATCAATCAGTTGCATAACAGAAAACTGCCATTTCAAAAATACCTTATGGCACTGTGTCTCATCTGATCTTGCTTTTCTAGTTCTCTGGCCTCCCCTGAATTTGACATGGTGCTAGAAAAGATTCTGATGAACCCCAGCTGTGCTGCTCTTTCCACTTATCCTTTGTTGACCTCTTTCTTTGCTGCAGCACCTTTTGATCACATTGTCATGACACAGTCTCACTTTGGAGAAAGACAGCCCCAAAATATTCAGTAAAATATTCAGCAGTACCACTGAGTTCCATGGGCATATATTTAACTTTAAGCTAAAGTATTTTCATGAACTGGTTCCCACTGCAACTTTGATCCTCTCTCCCCTTAAATGTTGAGGGAACGGTATAGGCAGCAGAAGAAAATTAAAGTAGCTCAGAGAACTGGGCAGTGCCATTGCCTTTCTTGTGTAAATTCACATTTGATGATTCATAACAAAAGTCTTTATGTCAAAATGAAAGACTTCCTGGTTTTGATGCTATGTGAAAACCCCCATCTGAAGTCTGGAGTTAAGGGTAACTGTGGGTACTCTAGCTATTGGAATTGTTAAGAAATAGGGATACTGATGGAGGAAGTAGTATTACCTCTTAAAAAAATTCTAAATCTTTGGCTAAAAGATATGATGAATTTTCATTGTAGCCTGAAGGACAGAGGGATATTTCTGTTTTTAAAATGAGAATACACAATATTAATGCAGTGTTAACTACTGAGCTGTAGAGATTACTAAATCTCTTAGTACACCATTTTTCTTTACTATTTTGTTATTTACAATTAAGGATGTAACATTTTTGCAGGAGATTTAAAAAGTTAATTCTTGTTGTTCTAAGTCAAAGCATGCCACAGATCATAGCAAATCCTTTTTAATAGTGATTAACTTCAGTGCAGTTTTAAGTGTGGTTGCAGTTGTATATACAGGCTAAAAGCAAAAAGTTTTATTCTTTTAAAAATACAAAATATAGAAATTTTCACTGAATGAACACTATTTTAGGTAATGATAAAAGAATTGATAATCATGTGTTTAAAAATATACCAACTTAAGTACTTTTTTTCCCCTCCTGTTTAGACACAAATTGAAACAGAGAAGTGAGCTTACAAACAGAGCTTTATAATGGTCATGTATAATAAAGGCGCAATTTCTTTCAAGTTATCTTCACTACATAGTCAGATCTGAATCTAGTATGTTCCTTGTTTCCAATATTATTCTGCTGCAGGACAAAGAACTCTGAAATTACCTTTTGGATACTGCCAAGTGAATGATGTATTTCAATTCAGAATCATTATTTATCTCACTGACATTTTGTTAATACATTTTTTTAGTCCTGAAAATGTATTGCTACACCCATTTCTTAAATTCTTTAGTAATTCATTACACAAAGGGTGAAGGCATACACACACTTTGAGAACTGTCTTTCTGTACTGTTCTGTAAAGGAAGAAAGAGGTAAGCAGTTCTCTGTTTTGGAACCAAGGTCACTAGCAAGATGTTAAGACTAGAAAGATAAGGGAACAACAGTTTTTAAGAGGAAAATGTTTCACCATCGAATACCATAGTTTTACTGCACATATTTCCTTTATAACTATTTCTGCATATCACCATATATCAAATAGTTACTCAGGCACTGAGTCTGTAAGAATGACTCAAACTACTCCCCAGCAATTAATCACTACAGATGCATAAGGATTTGTTCAATTCAAGGAGACGAAATACTATTACAACTCAGTAGATCTGACACAAAGTTTAAACAAACAAAACTCTGGAATAGTTCATATTTTTCTACGACTGCAGTTAAGATACACCTAGAAAATCCCATACTGAAAGATCACTAATTGCTCTAACTCTTTTCTAGTTTTCTCAGCAACTGTAATGCCTCATTAAGCTTTTTAAATTAATTGAGGCTGACTTTGCATGAGCTGCACAGACATACTGCCCAACTACTCTCCAGGAAGACTATATGCCATCTCCAGCCTTTACAAAATCAGTTGATGGAAACATGCCAGAAAAGATATTTTACTGAGGCACTGATTCAGGCTTTTACTGAAGTTTTTCATCTCAAAACAGTTGCTTAAATATAGGGACTAGGCAATCAGGTAATTGCTCATTTGAGATTGACATTTTTCAGACTGCAAGAGAGAATGAAAGAAAATAGCATAGGGCCTCTGTTCATCTGATTGAGATGAATCATCACTTTACTATATATCCTGTATATGTAAAACAAATGATGTTTGACACTCTTTACTCACTTATTAGCCTAAAGTTAAATTGGGGTAATTGGGTCTGTCTAAGTTTCCACAGATCTTTCCAAATCAAAGTTTTGGGGTTAATTAGGACCAGGCTTCATGACTAGTTTAATTGACCTAAACACTTCTCCACAAACTACAGTCTCATTCTCTTCTACCAGGGAGATGCTCCCATTCCCTTCCTCAGGCTAGAATACCAGTAATTTCTTAGTTTTTACCTTCCGTCTGGATCAGATTTCCTGATCCACCCCACCAGTCTCAAACATAGTAACGTGNAAAAAAAAAAAAAAAAAAAAAGCAGTTTGCAGCATGAAGGAAGACTAACCATCTATTAAAGCTCAATTTTCCCCTAGAAAGTTAAAAAAAAAAAAAATATCATGCAGGTGTAAATCAAGTTGTTTTTTACACTACTAGAACTTCGGAAATACGAGACTCCGCTTTGTAATACAACCTGTATAGTCACTTTAAAACTTTAGGTTTTTATTTTTCTAGATGGTAGTTCCTGAATCTCACCCTGCCTCAGCTTCTCCAGTCAGTGACAACCTGTATCAGAACTAGTGTATTCCACCACAGTTAGAGTCACAGCCATCCTGCTTTCATGTAGAGATTTAGAGGAACACAAGCTACATACAAAATAAGGAAAGTGCTTAAACATAGCAGCAATAGCTCTTCAAGCAGAAATTTAGACATTCTTGAAACTAATCTGCATAGGATTACATTATCACTGACAAGAACCAGATGAGATTCATACATTCAGGTACAGTCCAAAAGCTTCAGAGTTAGGTTTTCGTTCTGCTGTTGAATCTGAAAACTCAAATCAAGAGAAAAGGCAATAGCTGTTTGGAAAGAAAAAAGTCTACCTCCACTGCAGTTTCCCCAGTGAAGTATTTAAGGAACTAGTATTTGAATGTAGATTTTGTATGCCATGAATGTAGAATTTGTATGCCATACTAGACAGACTCAAGAATTGGCCTTTTTTTGCCAATTAGTGACAAACTTGATGTTATATCGCATAAGCTCAGTAAACTTACAGTTGAAGCCAAGTGAACATGAAATTGCATCTTGTTTGATTGGTCATCAAGATTTATCATGCTTTGATCTAGTCAAGAAACATCAAATAAACAGGCTATACACATGTTCCATTGGCTAGTTACTGGATTTGTGCAGCTATAATTAAAGTTTAGAAAAAGACAGTACACTGGAGATTAAACAGCTTATTAATAGCTAGTTTACAGTCTAAATTGAGTTGTTCTGCAGGTGACTGAATAGGAAGATTATGGTAGTTCCAGGTTAGCTAGAACAGTTAACACCATAAACAAGCCAGCAAGCAAGGAACATGGATAGGTTGCCACTTCCTTTCTGAAGTGCTACAGGCTTTCAAAAAATTTTAAAGTAGGAATCAAGCTTTAAGTGTCCAATAAATCTGCACAAGCCAAATGGACACATTCTTTACAGTGGTGTGTGGTAGGAAGATGGGAGGCCATGGACGTAAGTTGAAGTTAGAAAGGTCCAGACTAGATAGTCTCAGGGGACAGTCAGGCATTGAAACAACTTCCCCAGGGCCTTACAGTCTGCATTGTTGAAGGTTTAAGACCAGACCACATGAAAACCTAAGCACCCTGGTATGACCTTGCTTGGATAAGGATGTTGGCTTAGAAGACTTCCTAAGATAATTCAGCTGAAAGGGTTCTTATGATCCTAAGCTAGTTAAACAACAGTTTTAGCTTATGCCAAGCCTTACCATGGTAATTTAAAATAAGCCTTTAACATAGCAGCTACTAGAAGCTAAAATTGCTTTCAAATGTCAATGAAAGCATTTGTGCATAGGGTGGGACACATGATGTAAAGATTCATGTTTTCAAAAGCATACAACAACAGCATACATAAGATGCCCAAATATATTTATTTGTCTCTTAAAAAGTACATTACTCTTTAGAAAAAACAAAAACAAAAAAAAGACAGCCTAGAAAATCTCAATACAGATTAAAGTATATTCAGTCTGGCACATACTTCATGATGATGTTTAAGTAAACATCAGCACCATCAGACCAAGCAAGATAAGACTTCTGAAGTCAGTAGCAATGAGGTACCAGGACAGAAGAAACCCTTAAAATAAAGAAGAGCTTCAAAGCCTTTCAGCTAAACAGAGCCAGAGTTCCAGAATGTATTCAAGAACTGTGAAAACTCACTAATTCTTTTGATCTTCATTTGCTGCCAAAAATACATATGAGTTATAACAAGGAAACATAACCATCTCAGTATACAGAGTTACAAACTGGTAAGCAAGTTCACCAGCTCCAAGTAGTCAGAAGAGTGCAGCACTGTTCTAAAATTGAAAGAGCTAGAGCTTGGGTTGGGTTTTTGTTTTGGGGTTGTTTGTTGTTTTGTTTTTTGTTGGTTTTTTTTTTTTTTGATAGGCTAGGAAGAACCAGTTAAGCTATTTCCTTCAGTACCTCTCCCCTCCCTCATGGTATTCAGAACCATCTCAAGACAAAAGGAAAAAGAAGCAAGTTCATTAGCACAGGACAGTAAGATATTCACTTTTTGCACTCTTGGTAAAGTTTTCAGTGTTAGTGCATGAAAAAGCTTCTGGATGTGCATATGGGTGAGGTTACCATAACTATGTGCCAGGAGTACAACTGTATTCATTAATGTGTTTCATATGTAAAGTATTAGCTGAAAATATTCTGCCTTGGCTGGAGATGTATTTTTGTTAGTATCTCTATAACCATGCTTTTACACTGTTAAGTACAGTCATTTACCCATCTTGTTCTTAATCAGTGGTAAAAGCCATCTACTTCACTCAGTCCTAGTGAACACACTAAGATACCTCCCATCCATCATTGGCCACTTCAAGATTTCTGGGATGTCTTGATCCGGGAGAACTAGACAGATCCTCATGGTGGGGGATAATAAATAGGGATAAGTGTGTAGGTGAGAAGGCTGAAGTAGGACACAACTGGTGACAAAGGAAAAGTTTACTTTAAAGGTGCAAGTGTCTATTCAGCTAAAACCATAAGTGAGTCCTATTTGGAATGTAGCATATGTCCTAGAAGCAAACTAGACACTGCATGTGTCTTGTTCCTTTTTAGGAGTGTAAACACTACCTTATGTTCTCAAGTAAGAAGGCACTAATCAGACTTAGATGCAGCCACTCAAGCAAGTGGAGTGGTAACTCACAAGATATTCTTGTTTAGCATGAAACTAAGTAAGTAAACACCCACAAGAATCACCTATTCAGATAATACCAGACACCCCATATGGATTGTCACAATGCAGCACCATAGCAGCAGCTTGATTTAAGGAACAGTCTTGCTGCTCATCCCATCACATTTACTGAACAGTGGTAGCATTAGCAGCACTGTGATTTACTCTCTGCTTTCAATGGGTCTAGGTCCAGTTTTGGTTTCCCGACATCATTCTCTTCATTAGGAAAGGTTTTGTAGTTCGCAAGGATGTTTTCCACCAGGAATCGAGCAGCTTCATCTATGTTGATGTTGTCCTAAAAATTTTGAAAGGAAAGAAGTCAGTGACTTTTTGAAATAGTTACACGTTCCTATTAGAAGCTGGCCAAATACAAGAGCTCTTCTACAGTCTCATCAGCATGACACAAACAGCTTAGAAGCATCAGGTCATTGGTCATACACTTGCTTTTTGAAACAAAAAAAAACACAAACAAAAAAAATCAAAAATGTTCAAGACAAAGTTATTCACCCATATTACAAATAGGATACTTCAACTCTAATCTTGTATGCAGTTGGGGTAAAAGTATCACCTGCATTTGGAAGGCTTACAAATGCCAAAGTGCATTTCTGCAACAGGAAAGATTATGGGCAGTTACATTTTTCACAGTAGTGTTCTACCTGTCGGGGCCTTTTTCTGCTTCTGCTGCAGTTTGGATGCACTAATTTATGTAAAAGGATCTTTCCTATCAGCCTCAAAACCCTATCTAAATCAGGATGCCTCATCTAGCCACTCCACATTTTCTTATACATGCTTTGAAGCATGGGTATGCAGGATACCTAGAGATGTATTTCATCAGGATATCTCAGTTACTGAGGGGCCAAGCTGGCCAGTTCCAAGGGGCCTTTGGCTGCACCTTTGACCTGGCTGGGCCACCCGTTAGCTCACCACAGGGCTGCCATGATTGGAATTGCTCATCTTTGGTTTCAAAGGAAATACCATCCCAGTACACTCTTCTGTCTCTGCAATTGTAGATCTAAACAACTCTACATGAGCAAGGTTAGGTCATAAGAACATTTGACTCATCACTACTGCACTTTACAAGCTTGCAGTTGTCAGCCACAAACTGTTTTTGGCTGTTTGCAGATAGGCACTTTTCCCTGTCCAGAGTGGAGAAGGATTCTCCTCATTTTAGTGTAAGGATGTTCATAAGCTATTTGTATGAATATTTATACTCTCTGCAGTTCTTCTGCCTTTAATTTGTCCCTAATCCACAGGGAGTGGGACCTATATTACTGATGACTAGACTGAAGATTCAAGTATCAGTTCTAACAAAGGCAAAAGCAGACTACGAGTATATTTAAGTGGGCAGGACTTAAAACAATAAACCGACTTGGTATGCTTAGAAAACAAGAAAGCTATCCTGAATTTTGCTAAGTAATTTTAACTACACATCTTCAGAGTCCTAACCAAGTCAATTCATAACTGAATTAGGACTAATATTGTCTGGACTTTTCTCTGCATCAAGAACCTTGTTTTACATTGTCGTGTCTTAAATGCCACCTAAAACACAAGCTGTCACTACACTTCCACTTATATATAGCAGTGTTATGGGCAGTTGAAGCTTCAGCGAAGACATAACCCAAAGCAGAATCTTAGTATTCTTTTGCGTATAAAGAGGCTTGAAATGTGAGTTTTTAAGTAACAGATGGGTGGGTTTGGGAATTATTTGTTCAAATGCAAACAAATGATTAACTAATTTAACTAATTCCTCTCACTGTGTACCTTCCACTGTGCACTTCTTCCTTATTTTAAAGTGATCAGGAAGAGGCTTGTTACTTTATTTCTTATATTCCTCTTACAGACTTTTTTTTCTTTAAAATAGTTGTCTAAGCATCATTTTGTGCCAGTTCATCAGCAGCAGTTAAAGGAAGTAGGCAAACCAAGGGAAAAGAGGGACCTTGAGGTTTAGCTTACCATATAAAGAAGTTATCAGCCAGACCAGTAATTTGATCTGTCATCCACATTGTCTTCATCTAGAAGACCCTTTCATTTTTAAGGATCAATTGAGTTTGAAGGAACTGTTTGATTTCACTTCCAACTAAGCTAGCGCAAGCTTATCTGTGCATTGACCAAGTCTATAGACTAAAAGCGTACAACATATGAAGTTACTCAGTTATCTGTTTGAATAAAGCAGCTGTCTGTCTTAGCTTAAGTTACTATATGGAACAACTTGTTTTTCTCCAGTTCAGTCTTGAGAGTGCCTGATAAAACAGAAAAGTGCTTTAGTGACATTATCATCTGGGTAGGTAGTAACAAGTGAGCAAATAGCTTGTTCACTTCTGGAGTCTTACCACTTCCTATATGCAACAGTGATGACAGAAGCTGCAATTTAAAAAGCTGCACTTAAAGATTGCTTTTATCTTTTGGATAGTTCAATCAGCATTTAGTAGTATTAACATCCAAAGAATGATGCTGATGCACACAAGATGAAGAAAAACTTACCAGCTCAGTTAATCAAGGTTTCCAGTTGGTTTTAAGGTTCTCTGAATTTAAGATGCAGTTCTAACCTAAACCAAATATGCCTGAAATCTTCCTCAGGCATAAGCTAGCCTGCACACCACTTCCAACTTTAGCTGAACACTGGAGACTTGACTATCACTTCCTGTACTTGATAATTTTCTTCCCCACATGACCACATTCATCCATTCCTATGCCAATACTTAGAAGACTTAAAATGTGTTTCGTCTTTATGCTCACCTTGGCAGATGTTTCAAACCATCCAACAAAGCCACCTTCTCTGCAGAACTGGTCCATTTGAGAGGGATTCTGGCTGCCATCTTTCTTTTGGTCACACTTGTTTGCAAGAAGCACAGCAGGGATGGGGCTGCCATTGGGAAGTAGTACTTTACTGTCCAAATCATGCTTCCATTTTGAAACAGCCTCAAAAGTGGAGCCTCTTGTGACATCAAAGACCACGAAAGCACCAACTGCCTCTTTGTAGTATACTCTGGTCATATTTCCAAAGCGCTCCTGGCCTGAAAGAGAGGGTAGTGACAGAGTATATTTAAGCATGAACTGTTGTCAATATAAATGAGCTTCTGTACCAGGTTAGTATATATGAGTTTGGCATTCAGGTCTAGTCACCTAGTTCATACACCACTGCCTCTTCCATCCTGTGTTATCTCATTGTAACTGCCATTTTGCGTACCATACAAGCCAGATGCTAAAAAGCAGTTTGCAATCTCAACTACCAATTTGATTATTTTTTTTTAAAACTTATTTGTTGAGTAGTGTTCTTTTAGAAGTAATGCCTAAACACACTATGAGCACAGCTATACACAAATCATTCTTTCCTCAAAAAAGCTTCTGCAAGATTTAGATATAAACCTAGTCACTTCAGCTAGAGACTTAAGCAAACTCAGACTTTTTTTCCTGAAGGGTGAGTAACAAGGGTTTCTGTAAGTTCCACAGATAACAGCCTTCAAAGCATCTTCTGAAGAAGCCACCTATATTCTAGATTTTTTCCTTCAGGACAAGCTCAAAAGGAGCTAGTTTAACAGTCCTAGCTAAACCTATTATCTTTGACTTCAGCTTTTAAGTCTAAGATGTTCTCTAGAATAATTTCCAACTGTAGGAGTTCTACAGCAGTCCCAGGATTTGATACAAGATTATCAGAATAGTTAAAGTACAATTATTTGAAAAAATATCAAGAAGAAAACTAATGGTCAGCGAGTATAGTCAACCAGAGCCTTTTCTTAAGTAAAACTATTGTAGTCAATATACTTGAAATATAGAATTAGAGTGCCTGTTCAGTTATTATTCTGTTTGGAAGGCCAGACCATCATGCAGTGTTTGTACTGGAGTGGGAACAGCAGTGTCAAGTGGTAGCACGTTGCTTGGGAAGTTCAGGCTATTAAAATAGCTTTTTGCTTTGTTCAGAAGTCTTCATTAGGAAAACTAGTCTCTGCACTTTATAATTTAGTTTTGCAATGTATCATCACTTCAGCTTTTTGCATTTAGTGCATATGCAGTTTTAAACTAGATAGAGAAAGTAAGAATTTTAATTGGAAACATAGTTGTCCTCTGTTTATAAACAACATTCAAGTCCGCCTTTGATTAGCAAGGACAAACAGTTACAAGAAGAACTGGGTATTATCATCTTCTCAGAAAGAGCCAGAGATTCATTAGGTGAAGGAACTTGACAAGGGATGCTGTTCAACAGAATGCTTTTCTAGCTCAATCGCCTCATTTTAATGTCAGTACTTCAGCATACTGATTAGCTCATTCCCTGTAGACATTTTCAGAAAAGGTTGACTAAGCAGCTGTTAGAATTGCCTGAAAGCAGCAGCTACATTGAAGTTCCAGAGAACTATAAAGCGGACTATTTCTGGCTGTTCAACTATAAAGTATGATACTGCATAAAACAGCATCACCGCCCAGCATATTCTGAGGAGTGGAAGTTACACATGAATTTCTTCACTACCATCTCATTATCCCCTGTGTGAGAACAAGGAGCATGCAAGAGGGAAGCTTTTCCCTCCATATTCAAAGCTCAAGTTTTGAAGCAGCATTTATGCCATGGACTATAAGGCCAACAAGCCAGGGACCAAACCTGCATCTCGGTGACTATGTCACTGGAAGAGACACATTACTGGTACAAGTCTTCTAAACAGTGTACACAGAACTTTTATATAAGTATCTCACATTGTCTCCCTAGGCCTTTCCAGGCTGGATTCTTATGTCTAAAAGGTGTTTTTCTGTATAGCTTTACTGCAAATTGTTGTACCCACTGTTCTCATGAATCAGATACAACTAGGAAAGAGTTTGGCTAGAAGGCTTTTACTACTTCTGCAGATCAGTTGTCACCTAAAGAAGCTTTACCGTTAGATTGTGGTGATTTTGTTGTTTGATTTTTTTTTTAAATGGAGTTGCACATGGTCAAATTTAGTTATATTAAGCCAGTCACTGCATACGGCACCGCACAAACTATGAGGAGCTCCTTCTCAGCTTCCCTGTTTGTTTAGCTGTCAGTCTCACCATTGATTCCTGTTACATGGGAACGCCTCTGACTGTGCTAAAACACCAAGTCTTGTGTCCAATTCAGGCAGTATAGCCTTTTACACCATAGGACAGGCCCACAAAACAAACAGCATAATCTCAAGGTCTACAGTGCTCTGTTACCAGCCTCAGGCTTCTACAGAAAGATTTCTTCAGTTTGGGCCCGAAATGGTCTAGAAATGGACACCACTTGCTGTTACTTACATGAGACTGCACATGAATCTGAAGCAGCAAGGAGAACAATCCCAACAGCCCTCCCTATTCAGTTGTTGGAGATCTGTGGGGATTTCTGTCTTTGTAATTAAGGTCTTAAGTTCTTCCAAAAATTTTCTTACATAGACATCCATCAAGCTAAGTTGCATTGATTAGTTGCAGAAGGGGTTGCTAAACTGTTACTAGCAAGGAACAGAGACAGCATAATCACTACATATGAAAACTGAGGTATTTTTGGAGTTGCAGAAAAGATTATCAGGCAATTACCATTTCTCAGACAGCTGTGCATGCGGTAGGTAAACATGGCTGTGATCAATTACCACAGTGAGGGACATTGCCATTGACCAAATCCCTTCCTGCCTACTGCTCTTCCATCCAAAAGAGCTTTAAAGACTATAGCTATAACCCTTGCTGAAACCTGCATACTGTGCATTTAAGCTGTATGAGAGATACTGAACATGTACAACATCACATATAGCTTTCAAAGAAAAGAAACAAAGTTACAAAGTATATATCATAACCAAACTTGACCAGTCCTAAACAACACCAAGTATTTTTTCTTAAAGAAAAAACAGGGGTCCTAACCTTGGCCAGAAAGTCTAGTCATCACTCAGATGAGTTTATCAATAGTCCATTGCCAAAAGAATTCCCATCGTCTTATCCCACCCACCTAGCCCAATGCCTTTATATATAATAAGCTAGAGAGCTGCACTGTCAATCAACCAAGATTGCCTGGCAGTTGCTTCCTTGACACTGGTTACTTCTCTTGCCCCAGTATCCCCCAGCCTACATGAAGCTTAACACCATGGCAGCCCCTTCCCCTGTCAGGAAAAGCCAGATGCACTAAGCCAGAAAGGCCACAAAGGTCTCGTAGCAGAGCAGCAGACTAGCAGAATCCCTCCATGGGGTCCTGACCAGGAGAGAAGCCACTGCAAGTGGGATTGTGCTAACTGGCAGATTCAGGAGCTCTGGAATAATGCAGAGGCCCAGGTTAGCTTTGTACAGTAGCTTTTCTCATTGTGTCAGAAGACAGCAGTTCTGGTAGGAACATAAGCCTGCACTGAACTATACTTTACTTTGTACTCTACAGCAGTCCCTCAAAAAGCATGGGCTTCAGCTGTCCAGAACAATCATCTCAGTCTTACTTGTAGCTGGCTTTATTGATAGCAATACAGTATCAGTTTACATTTGGAAAAAAGATTAATACATATTTTTCTGCAATTTAAATTTGGGTGAAAGCAGACAACAGAAGTTCACGTATATATGCTTGTCAGCATAAAAGCCTCTATCTTTACTTAATGGATTTAAAGTTTCAAATTAGGCAGATTTGCTACTCCTTCCCCCTAAAAACACACACAAGATAACACCACTGCAGTATTACAGATTAATGCCTTTTAACAGGTGAAATAGCCAGCAGTCATACTGGAGTGTAACTGAAGTTGTCCAAACTCCAAACTAGTTTATTACACAAGCTGTTTTTACCTCTAGAATTCACATCCACTAACAATAGACCTGACCTGCATACTAGCTTATGACTGCTCTTGTTTTATCTGGAGGTCTTACAAGGATTGATATATTCTTTTTATTCCACAGAAAGATGGCAGAAGCAATAACACATGGCCTGCCTAAAAGTTAAAGAGTTTTGTTGTGGTAAAAGGCATATGGCATGAGGCAGGAAAAGAATTCAGTATAAACTGAGTAGACTTTCTTTACAATCCTGTTATTACTGACAATGGACATGCTTTAGGTTGAGCTTCTTGTAGGGGATGCGGAGCATTCTAGACAGCCTTTTGAAAATTTAACAGGTCTTTCAGGCAAAGCTTTTGCAAGTGCTTTTCGTCTTGCAAAACACACTTATAGAAAAAGCAAACTAGACCATACCACTCCTCCAGAGTTTGGAGTCTCAACATCATTCTCTATTTAGGTATTAAGACTAAATTGACTCAGTTTTTGCCATGCTCAGTTCAGTCAGGGTTTTTTCTTTGTTCCCTTTCTCATGTCCTGCAGAATTTTTGCTGAAGTTATTTCACTATATGTGAGAATTGTGTTGAGCAGTACTAGAAGTGGATCATACCCCCAGAGGGGAAAGAGGCTAAAAGTGATCAGATGGAACTAGACTTAAAATCTCCAGCATGTATAATCATGGAAGGAAGACAACTAGAAAATTACTTGGTTACTACAGCAGTATGGAAGAGCCATCAGAGGATCATTCTGGTCAATCATTCTGGTAGTTCTAGTGCCTTGACATAAACCTGATGGTTCCACAAAGTTATAATTTCTCTGTGCTTTAGGGGTTCAGGTGTAGATGAGGAGTGAAGCTACAGGGCAGTCATGGGGGTCAGAGGTTTTGTTTGGTGGTATGAAAATGGCTGCAGCAATGCAAAGTTCTGCATTCTCTAACCACAAAGTTTTCACATCTAAATGACTCAGCACATATTGTCACCATATTTTCCAGTAATTGCAACAACACTAAGTGAAATACTTGCATAGTGGCATGCATCAGGAACTAATACTGTTCTCTAGCACAGCAGCACCACAGGAATTAAGTGTAGTTTAAAACAGTATCAGAGCTTGGAAGCTGTTATGGTTTACTCCTGTTACATTGTAAACTGGGAAGCAATAAGTTAAAAAAGACATGAAAAAATTATAGCCAGGTCTGAGATTAGAAACTTTATCTTTGTCTTTTACTTCACTGCAAAAGATGTTATCATTATAAGAATAAGACACTGCCAACCTTGCCTTGAAGTACATTTTAAAGAGTTTCTACAGCAATCTTCCCCAGTGGAAGGAATAAACAAGAGTCCTGTTTATCACAGCAGTGCGACTTATCATTGTGGCAGTTCTTGCTTTTAGTTAGGAGGAGTTGCCCTACACTCCTACCATTATTTTTGCTCTTAACTTCTCCTACATGATGGGAACTGAGGCTAGAAAAAGCAAGTTAAATGTACAAATGACTGGTAGATACACATGATATTGAGTTTGTCAGGGTTCCGTCTCTCAGTCTACTTACCATACCTAGAAGTATTAACATGTAGTTTATATGAACTAACAGGAACCTACTCAAGGAGAGTAAAATGAAGCAGCTTTGCCAGCTATACTTTTTTTTGCTATGAAGGTAAATTTTGGTTTATCTCTGTCAATACTGACAGTACAGCACAAGTTCCCTCCCATTGTAAAAAAAATAATCTAAACTTAGTCTATTCTGAAGCCACACAACTCTGAAGCCAGAGTTGTGTTAGTTGCATTTAAACCCTTAACATCTCATCAGGAGTACTAGTGGACCACTGGACAAAGTCTAGCTTCTCTTTCAGATGAGACTAGCAGTTCTGATATCCTCCAAAAATTGTGCCCTTAATGAGGAAGAGAAAGATGACCATGAGTTAGAAAAGCCTGACAACTAGAAGAATGATGGAACAAATAGTTTCTTTTGTTGAAGTAATGTTAGTTCAAGTCATCTTTGACAGGCTAATCAGCTTAATGGGTGTTCAGAGCTCAATTTGATTTTAACCAATTTGACAGTTCCACATCAAATAATTCTAAACTAGAGAAGCATAGTTTAGACTAAAGTCATCCAAAAGTGAATGAACAACTAGCAGGAGAGTTCTATTCCAAAGTTGTTTGCTGCTAACTGGAAGATCTTTGCAATGAAGTTTTGCAGTTTTTCTTTGGACCCAATAATACAGAGTTGTCAAGTCTGATAAATAGCAAAAAGTCTTCAGTTTATTAATAAAGCCAAGCAGCTCTTGCTAACATTGTCCTTCAGAATACTGAAAAATCAGTGTTCAGTTAGTTTAAAAGGCAGTTTAAGCTCAACAGAAAGAAGGAATGTACCACACAGGATCAGTGTAATCTATAAAACCAAGTCAAAAAAACCTATCCAGCAGCAAATACTCCAGTAGTGAAGAAAGTGATAAAGAGACCCAGTGAATCAAATTAAGAGTTCAAAATGCATAGAAGTAGCATCCTGCTAGTGTGTTTCAGTTATTCAGCTTTTCTATCAATAGGTACTATACACTGCAGTGAACTCAGACATCACAGGATGCTTATTAAGCTATAGTGAATTGTTGTAATAAAGCAGTTCTAGTGTGGGAATACTTGAACATTTTCCTTGCATTGTGAGAAGCCTTCTCAGATCAGCTATTTGCCATGACCACTAATAGTCAATATCAGTCATACCAAAATTCAAGAAGGGTCATTAGCAACACCCAGACTAACTCTAATTTGACTGCCAACACCATGGCTCTTAAGTCCTTGTTATCAACTACTTTGACCTTATTAGCCACACAGTGTGCAAGCATAGTGCCACTATTTAGACTTCAGTGCCAAACTCTACAAATTAGTTGTTTCAGACAATTTCCTGCACCACGATACATTTGTGATTTAATTCATCCTAGACAGGAAAAACCCTAGTTCAACAGTAAGTGAAACCCCTTCTTTCCAGTCTTCCTTCTGCCAACATAAGGCCTAACCTAATGAGCACTCTCTTCCCTGCTCCAGTTGTACTGCTTTGCAAAAGATTTTCCCCAACTCCCTGAATTTCTAGCATCAGGCTTTCACTTACTAGCATCAAGGAACATCTGAGTGGCAGCTCCTTATTTACAATTCCTTCTCTCAGCAAAGTTCATGTTATTCAATGTGGTAGATTTAAGCTAAAACATCATCCGAAATGGCTGGGCACACAGCCCAATCCTCTCACCGAGTTAGAATCACTGTCCCTTTTACAACTCATCCAAGTCCTTTAGGAGCCACAGGCAAGAACAGACTACACGTTGGATGCCTGTTGGTCCTACAGCTGGATGTTTGGCACAATACAGCAAATATCCAGAATTGCCCTGAGGATGTATCTCCCTGTTCTCCAGACATCTAATGTACATTTTAGCACTACCTGGGTCAGGTGTGAGCTGACTGAGGCTCCTTTTTAGCAAGATATATCAATATGCTACTGGCAAGCTACCACCGCTGACAGCATTCCCCCCTCTCTCCAAACCAGCACAGCTTGTCCCAGAACTGTCTTACTCAATTAGATCGAATCTGTTATTCAGCAAGAAGTAGGTTAACCAAACCACTATCAATATTACAGGACATGCTCAAAGTGTGTCTACCTGCTTTTTCACATGGGCAACTGCCATAGATATAGAGAGTAGACAGACTGAGATGGTCAGTACTAGATGGCTCTTCACTCCTCATTCTTATCCATTTAAGCTATTAGTGCAAAGCTGCCAAGTGTTTAAACCACAGAGGTGTTGAACTATACCATCACCTCTAGCAGATATTAGAAACCTGCAAGAGTTAAAAAGCACATCTAGCCTGACTTTTACTTTCCACCATTGTGGAAGTAATATTTGGTATTTGTGGTTCTGGTGACAAACACCAAGAGGTTAAAAATCAAGAACTACAAGAATATTACACCTTCCTGTGTTAGACAGTACTAGAAACAGTTTCACTGAATGCAGCTCTTACCATTTCTAACAGACAAAAGCAGCCTCAGATGATTTTAAGTAAATTGCTAGTGCCCTTTCTTACTCAGGGTGATCAGGAAAGTTAAGGGAAAGTTAACTGACCACTGGGTGGACCTCTTCTTGACAATTACTGTCCCAAGTGCTTTCAGAAGGACAGTCTTCAGGAAAAAGGTAACTAGCCAGTTAATCCCTATTCAACTGACTCCCACTTTACCAAAAGAGTTATGGCAGACATAACTCTGGTTACGTCTATGTTAGACAGTGGCAGGGAGCAGTGGAAGCAGTGGTGTTGAGTGAGACACTGTCAGAGACCCGACATCCACAGTATACTATATATACAGTATGCCTGACAGAATTAGTCTGTAGTCATTGAAAAGTCACTGAATAACATCAGGTCAGGTGCAGCAGTATTTTGATTATTTAGATCACAATGCAAAGTGTTTTCACATGTTCTTAGAAGTCAGTATTTCATTCTGAAATAGGAGGAAGTAGCTTGCTCTGAAGTTTCACTGCAAAACACAGCCAGAATCTAACCCAATAATTTGTTAGCTACCTGAATTTTCAAAGTCAATGAGATTAGTATTCCTATTCACTGTTTGGTATTATTATACTTTATTCCAAAGCAGGACACTCCTGTCCACTACCAGTGAAACAGGAAGAGCACTTGATAGACATCTGATTTCCATCAGGAAAGCTGATCACATCTATCATCCTGATAGTTGGAAAACACACACCATCCTCCTTCACAAAGGTAGAAAGCCTTCTTTAAACATGTGCATGAGTGTCAGGGAGTTTTATAGTAAGACTGAAACTTTTCATTGCTGCATGTAGCCTTGGGCTAGTTATTCAAGACTGTCCAAACTAACTTTAACAGCTTACTATCTTGTCTTCAAGAAGTTTAGAGGCAAGACTCTAACACATATAGTTCAACTGGCTTTGTCCAACATCAAATATATTATATGTAAGAGTAGGACAGTCAAGTTTGTATAAAAACTTCACCTGTTTTGCTTACATCTTTGATAAACAGCAAATTAACAAAAGAGGAAGTCCCTGACTAAGCACTAGATTTCCACCCCCAGAAAAGCAGAGTCAACTAAGCTAAATGATTTCTAACTAGCATCAAATGCAGCATGTTTGGAAAAACTCTCCTTGCATTAGTATTCAGAAAGAGATGGCATAGTCCAATTAGCGCCAGCCACAGCATGAATTGGTACTTCCTACCTTGCTTTAACTAGACTTCAGCAAGTCATCTGCCAGAGTTAAGCTATTTTCATGCCAGACACCCTCTAATCCATCTCCTTTGGTGCACTGCCATGAGCCAGAGCTGCACTGTGCACTTAACGGTGATGCTGCATGGCACTACAGAATTTCACAGCACACAGGAGAACAGTTCTAAAGTCAGTTTGTCTCAAGAACAACTTTATCACGAGACTGAAAAAATGTTAATCTCTAAAATGGTCGATGTGTCATGGCACATTGTGTGTGATTGGAATTTTGTATCAAATAGCTGCCACTTTGCTCTACCCAGCACTCTAGTCTGCGAGCATTTAAAGAACAAGTTCCCACAAGCTGTTTGCAGTGACACTCAGAGGCTGTTTTTTAAAATATTATTTGAAAAGCTGCTAAAATCCATACAATAAGGAATATTGGTTTGCATTTGCTGCTGATCTACAAGCCACTACTACTGAGAGTGGGCTATGCTTTCTCTAGACAGAGTTAAGGTATTTATTTCTAAACAAGCTCTATAAACCCCTGAAATCCCATCATTTTTTCAAAGCATATTCATACCACCCCATCTACCTTTGTTCTGTGGCTCCACAGCCAGAGGAGAACTTTGAACATCTAATGTTTACCACAGGTAGCTTGAGAAGTGTTGTGTTTTGTAGTCACTGCTTGCTGCTGGTCATGCTAGCTTTAATGCTTGTGAGAATTCTGCGTTATTCCTATGCTTTCATATGAAAATACAAATAGAAATGCCCTTACTGCAAATCACTTCCTTCTGACATAGCATATCACACTGCAAAACTTCTGAAGGAAGTATTTGGAGGAAATGGCTACTGCTGGAGTTCAAAGAGGGTATTTCTAACAGCTGTGAGACTAAATCCCAGTGTCCGTGCTCACTACTGAAGAGAAGAAATTTTATACAGAGTGTTGGAGCCTTTTTTGGAGCCAGGCAGCTAAGATTCCTGCATTTCATTAGACAGGTAAAGAAAATAATCAGTTTAGAACAACCCCTTTACAGCACTTGCCAACTCAAATTGTACTTGTGTACATGCACTTCAGTGACACCCTGTCCTGATGTGCACATGAAGAAAACCAAACTTGTAAAAGGCAAAGTAGAGATGTAAATAAGGTGAAGACACCAAGACTCTGAACCTGCAACACTGATGCAAGGAAAGTTGATAAAGGTCAATTTACATTAATGTAAACTCCATGCATTAAGAGAAAAGTGTATATTTAATATTGTCTGCACCGGTTTCTCTCTGAAGGGTAATGCACTTGACTTATCAAACCAGCTTACTGTCTGACTACTTGAGTCACAATTACATGAAGGGCAAGGATTCAGCCAATACTGGCCTCAAAAAAAGCTTATGATCAAGGTAAGTTAATGGATTTCTGAACAGATTTATAGTTTGCATTATAATTTAACCCCAAAATTAGTTATGTTCTGTAGTATATACTATTTTTCCTCATGTCTGCTGTATGGCATACAAAAACTTAGGTATCTTAAGGAACTCACACACACCCCCATTTGATGGATATCCATCCATCCTTTATTCTCTGTATTAGAGTGCTAGAGAAGTGTCTTTATTGTGACCCTGTAGACAGCGTAAAGCTTCTAAGCAACTGCTCTATATGATATGAACCTTATCTATTTGAAAAATAAGGCTGAAGCTCCATCTATTCCATAGTGAATAGAAGCTCAAGTACCAAGTGATGCTTCCGTTGTTGATAGAAATTAAGAGTACCTGCAAGATCAATACAGCAAACTTTCTTTTAAGCATGTGCTAGATCAAATGGCCTACTAGTATCACATCTTTAACCCCATTTTCTGCAGGGCATCTAGAAAAGCCTATGGAGAAATTCTAAGCTTGCTTCCAAGACACTCAAATAATATCTGTCTCAATTCTACCATTTAACTGAAACTTAACTGAACAGTCCTGTCTTGCATAATCAAAGTTACCATACTAAACTGTCTTTCAACACCAGCTTCAAGACAGTAATATTTCCCATATTCTGATGGAATTCCATCAGCACATAGGCTTTAAGAAGTTTAAGATAACATATACAGCACTTTGCATTGCTATATAACAGAGTACTGAGCACCAATATGAATGATTCAGCACCCCACTAGCTTCATCAGCAAGACTGATAACCATACCTTACATGATAGCATTTCATAAAAAATTACTTAAATAGAAGAATTCCAAGAAGGAAAGCATGCTGACAACCATTCAGAGATGTCTGAAGTCTGGAGACACACCAAAAAGAAACAAGTTTAACATGTTCAGCACTCATTTGGATACTCGGCTGTAGAGCTCCAAGCACAACAAGTCATTCTCAACTGCAAGCTCATTGCTCTAATTCAGCTGTTCCAAAGAGTCATAAGAAAGGACACCCACACAAGATTTCCCACAGAGGGGTGGTTTCTAGAAGGAAACATACAGCACCCTTACAGTTCTGTTTCTTGCCTCTACTGCTTCTAAGCCAGTGCTCAAAGCGTTTCAACATGAGCAGGTCTTCTACTTTCCCCTCCTCAAACTTTATCTGCTGGTCTTGCATGCTTCCATCCAACATCATGCTTAAGTCATTTCTTACATGAGATTTATACTTAAATGTGCACAAGCAGGAAACATTCTGATAGCAGTCACAGGTCTTTCAAATCTTTTTCATCAGTCTGAACTTAATAACATAAAAGATTCTCCGTCCGTGACTGGGAGTTTTCTGACCTGCCTCAGCTGTTACCAGAATGATAGTGCTCCCATCTCCACATGAAAGCATCTGCAGCTGGAACCTCCATCACCATATAAACTATGAGATAACCTCAGACCACTAACCAGTTTCTGAAATGAAGCTCTGTACTCCAAGTTCTGCATCCGTTTCCCATGCAGTTATTCATGTGCACATTTTTCACTCTCCCTTCCTAGTTGCACTCATTAAATATTATAACAGTGAGGAAAAAACACAGGTGGGGCCAAGTTATGCCCAGATTCTCTAGCCTCCACCCTATGCTCACTTGTACCAGGCACACAGCTAGGCAATTTCTTCATGGTTTCTTTGCAGGAGTTGCCATTTTAATCCCTACGCTGATCTTCAAAGTGTTTTGTGGGTAAGGACAAGTTGGTACAAGACTAACTTGACTACCTCTAAAGACTACTGCCTCAAAGCTCTCCACACCTAGGAAGGTCTCCTCTGGAAAGCAATTGAAGTTTGTACCTCTCTGGCACAGAGCTGTGTATGTATAGCTGGCTATATATGTTTTCTAGTTGACCCCTATAGACTTTCAGGGATGCATTGTCACCACTTAAGGCTTGCTTTAGACTTTTTTTTTTTTTAAAAAAAGAGAATCAGTCCATAATGCAAGAAATCAGTTGGTGACCTGGTATGTAGAAGCAACTTGGCACTCTTTTGACATCAATAGCACAAATACAGACTAAGAAAAACTGAAACATACAGCTGCTTGAAGCTATAAGGTTTTTCCCGTGGAAGTATGCTATCTCACATACTGGAATGGCCTGAATCCCTTTGAAACTCCACCACCAAAATATGCAGCAGTACACAGCTGTGTTCCACAGAAGGTGCATAGCTACCAAGCACTCTACCTTTCCAGAGGAGATAATCCATTGGGACAGGAAGGGTTAAGATCTATTAGGTACAGCATCACACCTGCATACCTAAGTAAGACGACTTGCATTTTGCCTTCATTGTCTTGCTTTGCAAGTGCTCATTTCAGTTTAAATCCCCCTTCTCCCACATCCACAGTTTCCTTCACACACTTCACCATTTCTCATGGCTTCCTATAGGTGAGAGCAAGTTAAATTCCTAAAAAAGTTAAAAGCTTAACATCAACTCACGTATCTAAGACTCATTTGTCTTCATAGAAAAGATGGGATATTCCAGCTCTTCCTCAACTTAGTATGTGAGCAAAACACTAAATCCAATTCCTCCATCCTCTTTGGGGCTGCTATATACCTCTAACAAGTTAGATTTCAGATCTTTTCATGGAGACAGACAAGAGTTTAATAATAAATTTGCATGCTACAAGTCTCGGCATTCAACTTCTGAAAGCTTGTCTAAAGCATGTTTAGAACACTGGAGTACAATCATTCCTCTTCTGTTTGGCCAATTTCATAGCCACGCTTTTGCGGTTAAAGCAGTGCTTCAGTTTCAATAATCAGTTTTCCAAAGAAATTCTAATAAAGTCCTGGAAGAAGGGTGCTATTAAACCAAAGTTAATGCAGAATCTCTCAGTCAAAGCTTTAAAAACAAATTTGTCTACCAGTTGTCATTAGTGACATTCTTCAGGAGAAGCCAAACTCAAGTGGTCATCTGTGACTTTTACCACTCCTGTCCTCCAGAAAGTTGCGTGTTTGTACAGGCTGATGTGATTGACAGTGATAGCCAATGCAATCATAAAGCAGCAGCTAACACTGCTCAGTTGCTGGTCTTACAAGATTGGATCAAAAGTTTTTATGATACAGAAAGTCCTTAAAGTGCTCTTTCAATGATATTTGCCTGAGTTTCATCCATATGCTATATTCACCTCCTACAATACATTGTGGTCAGCACAGTATACTCACTAAAACAGCACGCTTGTCAAGTGGGAACCTCCAGCATATTGAAATAGACTTTAAAAGCACTTCCCTATCGTTAAGTTTCCCTTGTTTTGTATCTCTCTACCACAATGACTCATTCCTATCTCCCATTTATTTCACCAATTATCTATGCCCTTTGATGAAGGGGGTTAACCTGCTTCTAACACTTTCAGAATTTATACAGGAAGGGAGATTTAACATAACTCTGCACGTCAAGATAAGAAACAAGAGTAATGCCTAAAGGCAGCTATGGTTTTGAAGTTTTGCTCCTGTATGAGCATGCATGTAATTTGTTCAGCTTCTTTCAGAATACTTCATGCCACAACCAAGATAATTTGACAGCAACTGATCAGTCTCGCTCCCAAGCTTTTTCATCTCCATTATTCAAGAAGCTACAACCTGTGTCTAAAAAGTAAAATGCCCGAGTATTTCTGCACTATACAAGCCTAGGCACAACAGTATCCTTCTTCCCCCTTCACTATTTCATACCCCCTCCTCTTGGATTCTGCTGTGGGAATTTGCATTACTTTGTACGTTGCAACAGGAAGGCTATTTTCCGCAGAAAAACAGCATAGGTAGTGTAACATTGTCAAGCTCTATTCGATAGAATTATCTAATCACTAAAAAAACCTCAGCTAGCACAAGAAATTGAAGTCACTCAGGAACCTGCTGCATTGCAATACACAGCATTCATCATTTTGGCTATGATCACACCTCAAACCAGCACAGTATCTGCTTTATAATCTTTAGCTGATGACTGAACTACATGGTTAGTTCTTTATCATTGATATAGATACAGAACCTTAGCTTGCACCACCCAGCTCTTTGAGGAAGGCTTTTTATGATGAACTGTAAAGATCAAGCTTTGATCTAGTGAGAAATGACATGCCTCACTATGCTTAAGGGTCAGACTTTAATTCAGAAGCCTTCTTAAATGCATCAAAATCAATTCAGGATGCCAGCACCACACTGCTTTCAGGGAAGTCACATGTAATGTTACTTACCATAAGATTTAGATCTCTTCAAGAGATCTAAAGCTGTTTGTCTGCACACACCAGCAGACAAAATTATCTACATGCGCTGTTGAAAGCCAGAAGACAGTTCGGCTGATGAGTTAAAAGGGAATGACTATCACATGCTCAGATACTTTGTTACATACTTTATTAAAGCGCTCTAGGGAATATACGCTGTGACTATATAGAAGCCATCTTCAACCTGGTTGTCTAACTAATAATTTCCATATAAACCTGTTAACATCCTCAGGCATTTAGAAATATTCGTGAGTATTGACATAGACAGCTGGAGAACACATTCCCAGGACAAAGACTTTTGCAGTTTTAAGACCACGAAACACCCTTATGGATACTAAAATCCCTTTTATTTTAATGATTAATGCTTAACCAAGATGTCAAGTTCTATAGGAGTCTGAACTGTTACTCTCACAATGGCTAAGCACAGCCCAATCAAAAATCCCTAAGACTAAGATTACTTCTGTTCTTGGTCTTTTTTTTTTTTTTTTTTTTTTGACTGGGGAGGGACCACCACCCCCTTGGAACCAGACTAGCCTAAACTACCAGACTAGACATAAGAGTTTGGAGTGCAAATTGCAAAATAGTTGTATTTTCATTTTTTCATTTTTGCTAGGAAAGGGCTAGTCAGGAGTTTCATAGAAAAGTATACACCATACTATAAAATAGGAAAAATATTTCCGTGACAGGAAAGAATTTATTCTTCAATCTATCAGCAATATTAGCATAAGTCTCTAGGGAGTTAGAGCAGCAGCTCTTAACTCAGTTTTCACATAGCAGCGTCCAAGATACCCTAAGGGCAATAATCAAGAGTGAAAAATACTGTCTTCTAGATCTTGAAGGCATGGGTGTATTGACAGGACTTCCCATAATGTTCTGTCCAAACCTTGTTACAAGTTACAGCTAAGCTTCATGCCTGGCCTGTTGAAACAGACCACTTTGGCAAAGCACACAGCCTAACCCAGTCTCAGAAACTAAGGGCTGAGCAGAATTTAAACACAAGCATGGCAGCCTGCCAAACCCCAGGATCCTCATAGTCTCCCCTCTTTAATCTTTGGAACCCCAGACTTGCTAAAATACATCGAGTGTTGTAGCAGCTTGCACCAATACTGCCAATTGATTTAAAGATAGTTAAAAGTGGTCTGTAAAAGAAGCCTATCAGAAGAGAAAGCGTGCCAACATTGTACTTGTTTTCCAAAACAGCAATTAGAAAATATTTTAGTTTGCCCTACAGGCCAGCAGCAGAAAGATCTATCACATGTTTCAGCATATGGCAGTAAGAAGCAGGCTCTTTAGTTTGAGGAATCATATTTGAAGTGGTTTAAGATAACCTTTAGAGCAGAAATACCAGGACCTGACATACAGCTCGTCTGTCACAGGGTTACAGCAGCCACATGTTACGCTTCCTCTTTTCTGAGCTTCCACTTCGTGAAACAGAGAGTTCATGGAAACAGTAACTACCAGCTGTTATCCTAGTATCTTCCAGTAGCATAAATTTAAACACCAGCATTTGAAATAAAGTCTACTTTTTCATATCCAAGGAGATATTCTGAACATGCTGGAGAGGGATGAAGACATCTGCAGGTTAATACCCGAGCTGCACACAAAACTAGAAATGCAACACCAACTCGAGATGATTAAGGAGTTGAGGACGCAGACTTCTTATAAGATCACAGCAAAATAGTTTGTTCTGTGGCATTTAATGCCACTGCATAAGCAAAGTTAACCATGATAGGTATACAGTTGGAATCTTTAAGACAGATATGTTAAAACCAGTTTTGAACGATATATAGGAAAGGAATGAGATGTAGCTTGGACAAGTGAACAGGGCTTTTCTGCTTCCCTGTGCTCAAAGTATCTTTTTGATACACAAACCCATGATTTGAATGTAGAACTAAGCATAACACAAGTCCCATTCTGTTACTCCGTGTTGCAGGGACACAAGTTACGTTTAAATTCAGTAGATGACTCCAAAAATACGAAGTTTGAGCATACTTCCTTTGAAAACAATTTTAGCTATTTGAGTTACCTTTAACCTAAAAGATGTGCTTACTAAACATAACCTACTTGGAAAAATGTATTTACTTCCTCTAGAAGTGTTATGGAGCCATAACCATGAATGAATTTAAGCAGTAGTCATATCCAAGGCCACAAGCTCCCAGGCAAACAGGTCAGGAGGAGCAGCACGAGCAGGAACCCTCCGGGAGCTCTGGAGCCACCAAACAGGGCAGAGCAGCTTCTTGAGGACTGCTGTAACACCCTGGGCCGGGCCGAGCCGAGCCAAGAGCCCCACAACATCAGCTAACAGGAGCACACAGAGCCGATAAAAAAGTCAAAAACTTCACTCCCTCTTCGAGACCTCCCTCTTTTTATGCCTCAAACGCAGACAGGAGGGGGGTGCAGGTAACAGTGGGAAGGAGGAAAACAAGAAGACAGACTTCCCAGCCAGAATACCCTTTGCTCCTCAGCGGCCGGGCCCCGGGACCCCATACAGCCGCGTTCCCGGGCCTCCGCCCCCTCGGGGCTCACCTTGCAAGAGAGACTCCCGCCCCCGGCCCTTACCTGCTATATCCCACAGCTGCAGCCGCACCAGTGTCTTGCTGTCCCAGTTGATGACTTTGAGGGCGAAATCCACCCCGATGGTGGCCCGGTAGTGCTGGGAGAAGAGCTGGTGCACGTACCGCTTGATAATGCTGGTTTTACCCACGCCCAGCTCCCCGATCACCAGCACCTTGAAGAGATGCTCCCGGCACTCCGCCACGCCGGAGCCCGCTCCCTCCCCGCCGGCCATCCTCGGCCCTCCCGCGGCGGGGGGAGGGCAGCGATGCGGGGGCCCGGCGGGGCCGCGGCGGGGAGGCCGGGGCTGGGGAGGGGGTGGGCCGCGTCTCTCCCGCTTCTAAACTTTCTCAGCCGGCGACTTTTCCTCCCAACTTTCTCCGCAGCCGGCGACTTTTCCTCCCAACTTTCTCCCCGGCCGGGTCGGCCCACGCCGGGGAGGGGAGGCGAGCGGGAGAAGACGGAGCGGGATGGAGGGAATGGTCTAGTGTGAAAGGAGGGAGGGAGGGAAGGAAGGAGAGGAAGGGAGGGAAACCCCGCAACCACCTGACTGCAGTCACAGGACGCGGAAACTCCGCGGCCTTATATAAAGCCCGAGGGGAGGGCGGCGGGGAGGGGCAAGGGGAGGGAACCGGTCCGCCCCGCCGCTTCGGGATACGGGGAGAAGGGCGGGATGGGGTCCCTTGTGTGTCCCCGTCCCCCACTCTAGCTGCCTGGGCTCCTCGCCCGGGCGGGATGGGCTGTCCGTGGCGGGGTCCGCCGCTCCGTCCCGCTCTCCCCGGGCGCTCCCCGGGGCACGGACGTGCCCCGGGGAGCGCCCGGGGAGAACGGGGCGGAGCGCAGGGTGTTTGTCCCCAAGCCACGTCCCTGCACTTGCTGAGCTTACCCTGTGCAAAGAGGGCGAGGGAGGAGGCAAAGAAGGGCGGTGACGTAGCGTAGGCCATCGTGCGTAAAAGGCTCAGGTAGCAGAGGGTGAAGGCACCTCCCCATCGGCAGGATTCCCGCCGGACCCCTTCCGCTGCGTTTGGTTCCCTTTCTGTGCCTAAATTAATGCGGTAAAACTATTTTTTTGTCAGTCTGTAGTTGCTTTAAAAAATACATCAGACGAAGCAGTAAAGCGTAGAATGGTTTGGGTTGGAAGGGACCTTGAAGACCATCTGGTTCCAACCCCCCTGCCATGGCCATGGACACATTCCACTAGACCAGGTTGCTCAAAGCTCCATCCAACCTGGCCTTGAACACTTCCAGGGATGGGGCACCTACAGCTTCTCTGGGCAATTTGTTCCAGTGCCTCACCACCCTCACAGTAAAGAGTTTCTTCCTAATATCTAATCTAAATCTACCTTCTTTCAGTTTAAAACCATTACCCTTTGTCCTATCACTACACCCCCTGATAAAGAGTCCCTCCCCATCTTTCCTGTAGGACCCTTTTAGGCACTGAAAGGCCACTGTAAGGTCTCCCTGGAGCCTTCTCTTCTCCAGGCTAAACAACCCTAATTCTCTCAGCCTGTCCTCATAGGAGAGGTGCTCCAGCCCTCTGATCATCTTCGTGGCCGTCCTCTGGACCCACTCCAACAGGTCCATGTCCTTTTTATGTTGGGGGCTCCAGAGCTGGATGCAGTATTCCAGATGGGATCTCACAAGAGCAGAGTAGAGGGGCAGAATCACCTCCCTCGACCTGCTGGCCACGCTTCTTTTGATGCAGCCCAGGATACAGTTGGCTTTCTGGGCTGCTGGTGCACATTGCTGGCTCATGTTGAGCTTCTCATCAACCAGCACCCTCAGGTCCTTCTCCTCAAGGCTATCCTCAATCCATTCTCTGCCCAGCCTGTCCTTCGGATTGCCCTGACTCATGTGCAAGACCTTGCACTTGGCCTTATTGAATGAACAGACACATTGTTAGAACCCAACATAAAATAAGTTTCCTGTCCTTAGGACCATGTAGTACCGTGTGTGCAGATTAAGTGTTGGGAACAAAAAAATCTTTGCTAACATGCTCTCCAGTTGAGGCACCCAACCCCAAGCATCAGTCCTTGCAATGAGAGGATGGAGTTGTGCGGCTCAGTGCTACTGTCTCAGCGCTGTAACGCTTAGCTACCATGTGAAGTCCTTAACAGAGTTATTTTGTGCCAGAGAGCAACGAGGACTGATCCAAAAGGGAAATGTTACGTGACTGTCTTGACAGCGTGCGTGCACACAAGCTAGGAGGCCAAGTGAAGATCTGATTAGGAGTGAAGGGATGCCTCCAACAGGAAACAAAGTAGCGGTTAAAACATTTGGTAACTGATCTGGCAAACAATCATCAGTTGCTCCTCATTTTATAAACGTTTATTGTATATACTAATTCCTTTGTTATACTTTTAATTAGTGGCTTGAGTAAAATAATGAAGACTTTCTGAGCTGGCTTGAAGCATGCTTGCTGCCATGTCACACACAGTTAATGCATGCGATGTAGATGGGAGTGGGTGAAGAGAATAGCTGTTTGGCAAAATGAGGCAAAAAGGCCTTCTTGGAGAAAAACCATATTTAGTTATTCGGGTTAAATTTATTAATTTAAGCTGTCATGCTATATTAACTTCAATACAATTGTTCTAATTAATATTTACTTTCCAGCAGAAGTAATAGCATCAGAATATAAACTAAGGGAAGACTGTTACTCAAAAATCAGATTTTTTTTTGATGGGGTGTGACACAGGGTAGCACAGGTTCTCTGGCAAGAGATGAGATAAACAAGAAACATTGTCATTAATTAGGAGGTTGAAGATGAATATGAGACGCCTTATTTCAGGTACACGGGCTTTAACCACCATGGGTTCTGGAAAACCTCTTCAGCTGTATCTAGACTGACAGTCTATCTGCGTGCACAGCAATGGTCCATTCAGACTGGGGATTTGGCTGGCATGCACTGAAGATCTCTCCCCACATAGGTGCCCAAGTTGCTCTCCTTCTTCCACTTAGGATGGAAGTAAATTGTCACACGCTCGTGTCAAGATGTGGCTAGGGTATAATACGGATGCAGAAGCCTAGTTCCTCAGGCTTGGATGTAGTCTTTGTGTCTTCATTCCTCACCTGTCAGATGGTGATTATAGTACTTTCCTACCTTACAGGAGAGTTACGTTACTTGATTTCCACGCACATTCTGCCATTACATGGCAGAGGGTGGAATACTTGGTTGTTCTAATTGAAGGCTTCTCGTAACATTAGATAAATTGATTTTCCTTGCATAGGTGGACTGAAATTTCAGGCATTTCCTACCATTTGTTAGGCCTGCCTTCTACCCTCTTTGTCTTACATGCCGCAGAAATTCATTACTCCCATTACTTTCATCATTCCTCCTCCTCATTTTGTAGGGGAACATGCATCGTATCAGACAACTAAGTGAGCAACTATACTATTGTTAGTAAACTGAATATGAGTACTTCAGTACACTTGAAATTTGGTAGCAACAGAACAAAGGAAGCCTGTAGGTTAATTTTTTCCTTGCATACTGATTTTGAGCAATTAGAACGAACACCAAAAGCAAAGAAGTCTATAAAAGCCATGATCTGTTCATAGAAGTCACTAACAGAAACAAGGGCAAAATGTGACTGTTAATTTTCCACGATTAATAGTTTGATCAGTTCTAATTACATTACAGCATGCCAAACATATAGTAGTGGATCTTGCTTGAACTAATAATTTGCCTTAATTTCATTATTATTCATTTTGTTCAAGTTGGCTGGTATCTGCGTGGAACAGCTTGGCAAAATTCAGTCATTTGCAGTCCTGTTATTACTGTTCTGTCTCTCTGTGGTGCAGTATAATCAACCATGCACAAGGTTATAGAATAAAGTATAATCTCCATCTGCCTAGTACAGGGTAGATAGTCTTTATATTGTGAGCTAAATTTTGGCGTCACTTGGTCTTTTGCATGTAATTCTACTTTTTAACTGGCCCCTCTTTACCAGTTGAATGTCAGCAAAAATCCTCTATTGAACAAGGGTTGTTGGCATCATGGTACAGTAATTGGGATTACATTATTGTACTTTACTTTCAGTTGCCTACACTGGGAGACCAGGAAAGGGTTATTATTGTGCCATTTTAACTAGCTTATCTGGTTGGTTGCCTTTAAATAAGACGCTTGCTTCATATTTCAAATAGTAATTGTAAAAGCTTTTTTTTTTTTTTTTTTTTTACTTTCCCTGCACTGGAGGTATCAGGAATGAGGAAGAGAAAATGTAAATCTTACAAAACAGGCTTTTGGTATCCTCTCAGCCTGAAGTCTAGAGGCTGGTCTGAATAAAAACTAGCTATTTTTTTTTACAGTTGCCATTTGCTGCTATAAGCCTGCCCATCCACCAGGGTCGTTTGCTAAATTATCAGTTTATCCACATGCCAGAACATTGGCTTCCAACAGCAGCTGGGTTCGAGGAACTGGCTGCTCACTGGAAAGGTTTCAGAACTTTTAATAGCCTAATGATCATTACATGATGAATACCAAAGGACTGATAAAGTAGCTTTGCTTCTATGATGACATTGTAACTTCCATTTTTTCTGATCCTTAATGTCTTTTGTATCTTTCTTCCTTCAAGACTGCCTCTTCTAATCTTTCCCATGTTAGTCTATCCTCTGCTTCCTCTACAAAATGATGTTGCCTATCTGCTTTCTATTTTCATCATACTAACTGTTATTCTTTAATATCTTCCTTTTTTTTTGTCTTTTGTTTTCTATTTTAATTTCATTTTCCCTCAAACTTTCTTCTTCACCTCACCTCAGTTTAGGCCTGTCATTTTTTAATTTTTTTTTTCATTATTTCTTCCTTCCATGGTCACCTTCCCGTTCTTCTGAGCCTTTTCTTCTCTGCAGCGAATGAGGGATTCTTCATGTTTCTTCTTGTCAGGCTGCGGTGAGGAAGGGACAGCAGCAGGTCAGCCAGTTAGGCCAGGAAAGCTGCAGGAGGCACATTATTGCCTGAAGCAGAGGGATGCGTTTTCTTTACTCTTCCCTATAGTTGCATTAGAAATGAAACTCATAGCTGAAGGGGTGGTGTGAGTAGCTGGAAAAGTGGAAGACGTACATCACATGGACGATTTCTCTGTACCTGGGTGAGGAATCGTGGCTGCTTGGACGCTATGGCTGTGCGGATTTGCAACGCTATGTTATCTCCGTGTGCTTCTCTGGTCATGTGGAGGATTGACAGAACACTTCCTCTGCTCCGCGTAGCACTTCCCAATAGTCAAGGGGCAAAAAATCTGTTTTAAAACAGCATTGCTGTAACAGACAGATTGTACTGCCTGGAGCAGTGTAGGTGACTGAATGCTTTCCTTTAACAGTGGTTTTCTGGGGAAATGTCACAAAGTACTGCTTTTAGTGATAGCAACATAGAAAGAGTAGAGATCAAGGTAAGCATGCAAGGCTGGGGGCCTGTTGCAAAAATACTGTTGTGGCCAAGTAAAACATTGGACAACAAAGCACATACGCAAGAGGATTGAGTTAAAGTTACAGGAAACTTGTGTATGAGTTTATGATCTGTGAATGCGTGCTTGGATTTTACCTACAGAAAATATTCTCCTTCAGTTGTGTGAGAGCACCCGTGAACAGAAAGCTAAGATTACATGTTAGTATTAGCCTGTCTGGGGCTTTACTTCCTACAAGGCAATATGATAAACTGTTGTCCCTTGACTACAAATTTAACTGTGTTATGTAGACTTGAACTTGTAATATACACACAGCCTACATATAGGACAACTCTACTTATACTTGAAAGATGTGGTTGCAGAAATACAAACTGACACTGTCTCTGTGTCAGTTGTAAAATGTATCTCGGACGCCTGCAGGCAAAACTGTTATTAAACAACCATAAATGTGTATTGGAAAATCTAGAAAAATAAAGACTGAGGTTTCACTAAATCCCATAAAATAATGGTCTATACAATGGAGTAATAGATGAATGCTTTTGTCTGGAAGAGGAAGAGAAACCAGCCGCGAGAAAGCCACGTCAAATAGTGACGTTTACCAGTCTTTGGCAAACATCTGGAGAGAGCCCTGATGATCACAGAGGCCTCTCTCATGAGGCCTGATGGTCTTGCTCAGAGGATAGGATATTATCCCTCGGATTAACCCATCTATAATCTATGCAAACAAATGGTGCTGAGCTTGGACTGCCATCTTTCCACGGCAATCGAGCTTACCTGTTCCCCATTTACAGGCTTCCTGGTAACCAGATTCTGGGCTATGTTTTGTCATTAATTCTGTTCTTTTGAAAAGACTTTTGGGCCTTTGCAGTAACCAGGAGGTGAATGGATACAGTTCTGCTGGGGCTGGAAGAGGCACTGAGGGACTGCCTCATCCTCTGACTGTGACTGCAACACGCGGTGTGGGGGCAGGCAGTAGTGAAAGTGCTAAAGATCTGCTGAACTCTTCCTTGCCTTCATTTGGTAAATCTTCATCTAGGCAGACAACAGACTGAGAGAAACAGCTTTTGAATTCTCTCCAGTGCAAATATTTATTTTTTTCCTCTTTGCATATGAGAATTGTAAATCCTTTGCCTTCATTACCAGCACCTTGAAGAAGATAATAGTTCAATACTCTAGTGCTGAGCCAGTGCAAGGCTCCCCAGGAGCATAGCTGGCAGGCAGATTTGTGGCAAAACAGGAGTACTGGTAGAGCATCATCGCAGGTCTGAAGACTGAGGGCCGGGGGGACGACAGCAGCTGACTTGGGTTCAGGCAAGCAAGACAGAATAGTTTGTGAAATACTGCAGAAAGTATTGTATAAACTCTTTCTTCCCTTACTAGCTGTTCACTCCAGTTTGTTAGGGGACCTTATTTCCCCAAATTCCCCCAACGACTTTTCTAACATTCACTAGTCATCCTCCCAGTACTCCGAAGCAGAAGCCCTTCCACGTGAGGTCCTTACTTTCCATCTACTGTGTCTCCACCTGATCTCTTCCACAAAGTTGGGGTCATTTTGATATCTCATCAACATAGAAGACTAAGCAATGTTCTACCCGGTGGTGATTAAGTAATGGCACCTACAGCCAAGTATCAAGGCTGTGAGCAGCTGAAGGTAGGGGCGAGGTGAGAGGATTTACTCCAGCAACAACTGGTAGCATCTCCAGCTGGTCAAGGGCGGACTCTGCAGCAGGCACCAACCAGACATGAGCTGCCCTAGGCAAACACTTTTCATGTGTTTTAAACCAGTTCTGAAACTGAAGTACTGGAAAGCACTAGAAAGTCCCAATTATGTTTATGTTTATGAGTCAACATAATGTTTTTTGTCATTCTTATCTAAAATCCTTATCACTCTTAGTTTATCTTGGTTGGCATATGTACTTTTCCTGTACCACACTGAACAATATCTGCAGCTTCAGAAGTATGACTAAAGTAAGACGTGACTTGGAAACACAGATACCAAATTACATAGATACTTACAGTGACAAAAGTGAAAAGTGGACACTACTGTAAAGAAACACATGTTGATCCACATACTTCATTTTAATTAGTTAAAATTTATTTCGTTTGTAGCAACACTTTAAAGCAGCAGCATTTGTTGTATCTTATGTATGGAGCAAAGTAGAAAAATTGAAACAAAAAGCATTCCGTGACCGTCTTTAGACTATGTAATACTAAGTCCCCATTCTGTTTACACATCTAAGCAAGTGCGGAACTTCAGACACCATGAGTCATCCCATCCCCCTCACTTTCTAGAGGTTATTCATGTGCATGAGCTTTGTCACATGCAGCCAGCTTCTTAGTTTTTGTGGTGTGACACAGAATGAAAAAGATCAGTGTTAGACCAGACATGAAAATACAGCTAATATGCATGTAAACATAAATATACATCATACTTATTCACTCGCCACAGGTTCAGCTGAAAATGTAGACGCTTTCCACTGCATTCTTTGCTGCACAGTTTCACAGTGATGACAGGAGAGATGAAGATGCCCTTTCTTTTCTCTATTCCCATTCCAAAAGGCAAGCTTCTCTGATAAAGATTTTGAATGAAACTAACCAGTTTCGTACTGCATTAAATTAAATACTTACTGCATTTTGTGTTGGCCTCAGTGATATTCTGTGTCTTAAACAGACCATGAGCTCATGCAGTGGAGCAGGTCATATTATGTCCAAAGTAAATAATAGTTTTAGTCTAAATTATGTGGAGATTATGATGGAATTTAGGTTATAACTACGTGTCTTTCTCACAGTTGATTTTAACTGCCAGTTGCTAAAATTAATATTTGAACTGAGGTGTTTAAGAGGCCCCTGACTGATCTTTAGAGTTTTTTATGGATATGTAAAGATTGATTTGTGCTACGCCTGTGCTACCCCCATGTCACTTTTCAAGATCCTGCTGCCAAGCATGGGAGTTCAAACCTTTCCAGTCAAAAGAAAGGCTTTTTTCCTTGACCTGGGACAGTCATTTTTTCCCTCTAAGTTATTGTTGAGAAATGGCTGAATAGGTCTTGCTGACAAGTTTTAGATGTTTTCAGCCTGAGGCAGACACCTGGCATGGATAAGGTTTACTTAAGTTTTGAGCAGGCTAAAGGACAGTAACGGAGATTCCCAGCCTTTGTGACTGGGAAAGCTAGTAGCTCCCGCTGCAATACTATACCATCTTATCACCACTGCTCCTCAGTTCTGTAGGTATTTGGATAATGGTTTTATAGGTGTGGCACTGCTCTCCACCATAAAAAAAAACAAAACAAGAAAATAATGTCCTATCTGTTATATTGGCGTATTCTCTCCATCTAAATGTTCTATCTGGTATTCTTTCTTCTTTAAAGACCTTCAGGTTCGTTGTATCTACATAAACAAAATTTATTTTGTTCATCATATTAGTGGTTTTTTTTTCAATCAGCATTCTTTAAAGGAAAGTATGGAAATAATATATTTGGAATGCAAATACACTGTGTGACTGCTGTGACTCTGAGAATGAAGCTAGGTTTAGTTCCCCAGTCACTTTATCTATATTTGCAGACAAAACAGTCTTCAGGTTCATCATACACTGAGAAAGCACTACTTTTCTTTATTTTTATTTTTTTTTGATGTGTGTGCAGGATTAGAGTGTCCTTGAGGCCATTTTCTGTCTTGAGCGTATACTTCACCACGGTGCTCCAGTTCTTGACCTGCCTCCCGGCTGTATGTGCCTTGGTTGCCAGATCCTTCCTGAGGAGCAGAGCAGCACCGCTCAGTCCATGGAGAGCTGGCAGCTGGAGAACGGGGGCAAAGCGCTTTTGCCAGCTGGCTGATCAGCTGAGGGACAAAGACAATAGCTTATCTATCCTTGCTCTGGTCAGCTCCCAAGACATTCTTGTCCTTCAGACTGGCATGACTCTTGGGTCAGTGCCAATTTTCATCACTGTACTGCTGATCTGTGTACATTTTGCACCTTTTTGCTGGAGATATTTATCATCTTTCCATAATTTTACTTTTATTTGTGTGGTCGTCTAAAACACCACTGCCTATTTTCTGCATTGTTAGCAACAGGCAGTTAAACATAAGCTACTGTCAGTTCGGTCTACCTAAGCTGTAGCATTATTCCCTCAATCTCTATTTATTCTATAGAGACCTCATTGTCTACACATCCCTAAACTGTTTGAATATAAAAGAAAATAAAGAGCTCGCTCTAGGCAGAAGTCCTGGCAACTGATAATCTGTGTTTAATGCTTAAAATATACTCTTATAAAAGGTAGCTGCAGGATTTTTTTTCAAAAAATAATTGCACACTTGTCCATAACTAATGTTTCAAAAGCCCGGGTTCATTTTTTTTTCTTATTTGTTTGTTTGTTTGTTTGTTAATTTGTTAAGTTCCATAGCTAGTGAGAGAGGTGAACTAATTAAACAAACTAATGAACCCTAACCCATATCAGATCAGGATCTTTGGAAATTTTTTTGCAAGCTGAATAACAGTCAAGCTGAACATTAGGATGTAAATGTTGCTAATTCCATGAGCAGCAATAAACAAGGAAAAGGGCATCTGGCTTATTTTCTGCTATCAAGTTATACTAGAGATTATTAATGACAGAGTATTATTTGCTACTTTTCAAACTACTGCCAAGAGAGTACATAAAACTGCCACTGGGTTCCATATTTAGGTTTTAGGATTGTTCTTCCAACTGGACAACTTGGAGTGCAATTATAATCTTTATCTCTTTTTCCATCTCACCATGGTAACATGAGTTATGTAGCAAATCTCTCTACTTCCAAATACTTTGTTTTGTGAGCACAGTCTGTTTATGTCAGAGACAATATTCTCAGGCTTTACACTTTACATAATTCACAAGCAATTAATTCAGCACAGACACCTCGCAGTCCAGTCATGATGGTTCCCTAGCAGCCTGTGAACAAGATTTTCATTTGCTCTAAGACTTCCAACAGACATTTGTCTCTAAGCTTACTAGAGGTAACTAATCACTCTTGATTAGGGGACAGCAATTGCCTTATCTAATTTAGGAATCTGGAAGATGGCAAGTGTTTTCCTAGGGTTCTTTGGATGAGGGAAGAAGCTTTCATCCCAGAGTACTTCAATGCAGCAGAATTGATTTTCCTAGGGCAGCTTAGAGAGGCCAGTGAAATTTAAGAAGATAGCAAGTGTGGGGAATTCCTAAAATTGGACCAAGCAATGCTGCAAGGAAATCTGGAAGAAATGGGATATACTCAATTACTGCCAATTTTCAAGAAATTAGAGAGAAGAAAGGCACAAATGAGGGAGAAAGAAAGAAAAGACAATGTGTACATTTGTGCCTAATTTCAGAACCTTCAGTTTCAGAAAGTCATCATATTATGAAGAGAGCCCCAAAACACACAAATCGAGCTAGGCAAAACCATGAAAGAGACACAGACAATTGTAGCAGGTTCACAATGAAAGTAGGAAAGCAACAAGAATTTTCTGTCACTCTGTAGACTTCATCACAGATTCCTCAAAAAACCCTTAATGTTTGCCTCGCCCTCAGTCCTAAGTCATCTCTCATTTCTAGGAAGGCACCATGGTGTGAAATGTCAAACCAGCATACCAGAATCTCAGTTTGGTTTTTATTTCCAGCCGCTACTGACATGCTGCATAATTCTAGAAAAGTCTTTCGCTCTTCCTGGGGGAGGTTCCCCATCTACAAAACAAAAATAACTATATTAACTTTTGAAAATTTGAGATGAAAACCTATCAATTAAAAATACTTTTGTAATTATTAGTCTGATGCATGCCTGATGACCTGGAGTCTTTGGGTTCATATCTAATTTTGATAAAAGATGAGAAAAATATTGTTTTATTCTTTTCTCCTATTTTCTTCTGATAAGATATTCTACTACACAAATTTAACTTCCCTACATATCATTTTAAGGTACTCTGTTAGGATTAAAAATCAGTCACTATTAGTTATTCTGTCATTTAATTTATAAGAATAAAAGGTTCCTGACTACTTCAGAAATACTGCAGTCTGTGGTTTGTTCCCTTTTTTGTTTAATCTAATCCTCTAACTACTGCTATCAATCTCAACAATTTTAAAGCTGTCTAACATTGATTCTGTCCCTCTACTCTGCTCTGGTGATACCACTCCTGGAGTACTGCATCCCGCTCTGGAGCGCCCAACATAAGAAGTATAAGGACCTGTTGGAGCGTGTCCACAGGAGGGCCACAAAGATGATCAGGGGGCTGGGGAACCTCTCCTATGAAGACAGGCTGAGAGAGTTGGGGTTGTTCAGCTTGGGGAAGAGAAGGCTCTGGGGAGACCTCATAGCAGCTTTCCAGTATCTGAAGGGCACCTACAAGAAGGCTGGAAAGGGACTTTTTACAAGGGTGTGTAGTGATAGGACGAGGGGTAAGAGTTTCAAACTGGAAGAGGGTAGATTTAGAATAGACATCAGGAAGAAATTCTTTGGTGTGAGGGTGGTAAGGCACTGGAACAGGTTGCCCAGGGAAGTTGTGGATGCCCCATCCCTGGAGGTGTTCAAGACCAGGTCAGATGGGGCTTTGAGCAACCTGGTCTAGTGGGAGGTGTCCCTGCCTATGACAAGGGAGTTGGAACTAGATGATCTTGAGCATCCCTTCCAACCTAAACCATTCTATGATTCTATTTTGTCATAGAGATAGTTCTTAAATGTTAACATGGTCTAAAATATCCACACAGCAAATTCAGTGGGATAATGTATGGCAGACCACAAAGCGCAAACCCACTCCCTTCCATGCTGTTGCAGCTCTGTGTCTGTGATTTCCCTCTGTGACAGAGATACTTAGTTCTTCACACGTAGCTTCCAGATGACAGACATTTTCTCCACAACAACAAGATGGCTGGTCTTAGAGCTCAGGTATGAGCTCTTCTGAGCTACTTTCGCAGTTTCTTGCTGTAATAGATGCAGAACACCAAAGAATCCAGTTCTTTGCAGAAGGAAACTTGCTTAAAGTACAGAGGGAGTTACAGATTGAATATATAGAAGTTCCATTTACAACAGAAGGTGTTTATTTAAAATGTCCCAAAGCTACAGTCGACATTATTTCCTTTTGCTGGACCTACCAAATACTTACTTTCTTACATGTTCTTGGATATGTGCTGCAGATCAGAGGGTTTTTCTTCCAGAATTGGTTCTCAGATGTGTATGAAGTTTTAACAAACATAAACAGTCTTTTCAAATAGCAGGTTGTCACATGACATGTCATAGATACCAACCAAGGTTTTTTTTTTCTTTTTCTTCTTTTTCCCGTGAATGAAAGCATTTCTTCTGGCAGCCTCTTATAAACCACTTCAAAGAAGTCTTCTCAAGTCCTTTTTTATAAAGTTGACCTACTATTCTGCTTCTTCCCTCCAGAAAATTACCCAAGATGTTTGAAATTTGAAGAGTTTGACCTAATAGCAATTTTGATTTTTGAAAATAATAATGTGTTTCAAGACTCCTGATTTTATTTTCAATGATTCTTTAGTTTATATCTCTCAACTACAGTGAAGATCTATTTATAAAGGGGTGAGGGCCGGAGCAAATTTAGCAGTTTCTGAAAACTACAAGACTAACAAAAAAATAGTCTCAATCCAACACAGTACTTAGGATATGCTTAGTTTCAAACACATGAATTGGTGTAGGAAAGCTGAGGTGATACTTGAGACTTATGCCTCAAATCCAAGGTGTTTAAGTGCTTTATTAAATGACTGCTGAGAGAGGAAAGTCTATAGATTACCTTCACAGGTTGACCGCATGCAGTGGTGGGAGTTCCTCCCACGCCACTAAGCTGCTGGATTGAAGAACCCATCATCCAGTCCTCTCTTAACCTCATTGCTTAATATGCCACCAACTGCTGCCCATTCTATATAATGCAAATTCTAACCACATAGTGTAATTTGGTGGGTATTTTTCAGTGGAGTTTTTTTGCACAGTACAGTTGACTGAAACTACATTTTTACTTAATTAAGAAATAATGTTCCATTTGAAAAGGTAAGCATTCAAACTTGTGAAAAGCCAGAAATGACGCTGCCCATCCAACCTTAATTTGACACTGTATATGTGCCGGTCCTTAATAACACAACGGTATTCTTCCTGTTTCCAGCTTCATTCAGTGTAGTGGGGTATGCTTAGAGAATCCGTCATCTATTCACTATTTTTATCCTTGTTACTTAACTAGTGGTTACACCATGGGATGAATGCAGAATTATTCATGATCCTTTCTAGATCATTCTTCACAACAGCACCCAAATGAATCATAAACTTTAATGATTATAGCTCTGCTATGAGATGAAATGCATGTTGTTATCTCCATTTACCATCCGTGGAAGTGGAACAAAATCCCTCTCTGGAGGCCATGCAAGGAATCGATGGCAGTACCGGAGCTGGAATTTGGGGCCCAATGCAGTGCTTGTTCTCCTGGATCAAACCACTCTCCTCTGGGAACTGCTGAACAGACTCGGCTCTCATCAACTTTGTAGCTTTTAGCATTCATAATGCCTTTTCACACTCGCTAAAAAAGCTTAACCAGAAAATAAAAGCCCAAACCAGCAAAAAAGGTTCTGTCCCTGAAGCAACAAGAACAAATGCCTAAATTAAACAAGCTTTCCAATGAACTGATGAAACTGAATGAAATTGCATCTTTTCATCGTCCTAATGTTTCCCCCTTCTCACTTCAAAAATCTCAGTACGCGCTGGGGAAGACAGCATTTGCGCTAGGGATGGCACAGAGCTACGCTTGTGCTGACCGTCAGGCCAGAACTGATGTGACCACTGAAGGACAGGCACACTGCTGCCCAACTGAATGTAGGATGGACAAATTTCTTCTGCTTTCCTGTGGCGAGATTTGGGCACGTATTGTAAATCCCGTTCCTGACTTGTTTGAAACTTGTCAGGACTTACGGCTGTAATGTTGCTTCGCCTTTCTCCATCTATGTATGTTTGAACCAGCTTCAACACCTGGTACAGGAGGCATTGATGGGCAAATACACATGCAGACCATGTAAACACATAGGCCATCTTTCCTTGATAGAAGCAATACCCATTTCCTACAAAAAAAAAAAAATCCTCAACAAGAGAAGGGTTTCTAGCTCTGGGGTAACAAAAATGCCTGCAGTTACAGAAAGAGGTTTTGCTCTTTCAGCCAGATTTACATGAATGCTGTTCAGATACTTGCAGGGATCATAGTGGTATAAAATCTTTGGGTAAGTAAATGAAAGTAAAGAATTTCCTTTCAACTCCTTCTATTGTTAAACTAGACAATAGAGTGCTAATGTTTTTCAGACACAAAAAAAAAATGACATAAATCAGTTAAAAAAAAAAATAATCTAGAAACTAGAAGGCCTACACTTTAATACCAGTGCCTCGTGTCATGTATTTTCTTTAGAGGTTCTGAGAAAATATGCCAGTTGGTTATTATAATTTAGTTCAGTAAACTTGTTAAAGAATAAAGGTAAAATCTCCTATGACAATCTCTGTACAATAGAGGTATGATGATCATTCATTTTTTGCTAAAAGACCTCCCTCAGTATGTCTGGAGCACATATGTTTCAAAGGAATTTCAGAAAATGGACCCACTTCCTGGGCTTGTCTAGAATGTACGTGTTCATGGCATAACACCTTAGCCAGATAATTAGTGAACCCTTCATCTTTTTGGAAGCATATAATTGGGTTTGATGTGGTACATGCCTCAGAGATTTTTTGGATGAGACTTTAAAACTTAAAACTAGATGATATGTGCTTTGATTTGCAGGCATTTTGAGTAACCCTAATGATTGCATACAAGGAAACTCTGCCCTTTAGCAGAGATTGGCGACACACTGGAATGCTTCTGTGTGAAAGACATAACAAGAATTGAAATCATCTGGACCTTCTCCCATTTCATCATTGACTAGCAGGTCCATTTGCTGTCTGTCTCATGCTCTGCTCACTGTTCTTCCAAAGAGTTCACTATGATTGAAACATGACACTGAATTATCATAGAATTGGGTTCTGAATTTAAGTGCTTCTTGCGTCATTAGATTTTGCTCAAAGTTTGGATGAAAACTCACCATCTCTGCCTGACTTAAGCTATCACCGTATTACACCTGTGTTTTCTATTTTACATCCTCACTCCATGAGAACTCTGAACAGCTGTCAGAATGATCATTTTGGGACTTCTGGTATCTACCACAGTATTCTAAACAGCGCCCAACTGAAATACTTAAATCATTGGGGTTTTTAAGTTCATGTAGCCCATGTATAAAGACTGGAACTAGAGACTGTAGCATATGGGTGCCATATAATTAAACTTCTTTAATGACACCCACAGAGCTCTCAGTGGAGAAGAACTTCACAGCGGTGGAAATATTTGCAGTTACAAGGGGAAATTACTGCCGTTGTAACTGCTGAAAACTTGCAGCCTACTTGCACACAGAGAAGACACTAAGGCACTTCTCCTACACTGTCAAGTTTACAATCTAAACAAGGCCAAGGGACAAGTCGAGCAGAATTATACAATAATTCTAACATAAAGCATGTGGTCTATTAATTTATTTTGCTTTGTTTTCTATTTCACAAATTAATAAAAACTCACTCCCTTAAGTGAATTGGGCTCCTGTATACAATATTAAAAAGGGAGTTCTAAAGAGGAAATGTTCTCAAAGATTTAAGGAGCATATTATTTGGAGAGAGATTGTACAATAGGCATTTAAAAACATTTCCACACAGCATGACATGCTGCTAGGTTGTTATTCCATGACAGCTCTCCCTATTTGCAGTGAAACAAATCCATTCTACAGCTAATGAACAAGATGTGGTTGTCCTTTCTTTTTGCCTCTCCTTTCCGCCAGGAAGGACTAGCAGGACTAGGAATGACTTCTGTTGTTGAATTACGGACCTCGCTTGATGTATTCTTACTTGCTTGACAATGAGTTTCTTGAATTGTAGGGTTGCTGTGAAATGTAATGAGCAGGCTGTGCAGATAGGAAACTTCATAGGATCTAATTTCTTTATGTAATCATTCATTTCTACTCTGCAAGCTTTTGCTTGTACACTGTGTTTCTCAGCTTTGTCACCCTTAAATTAAAAACAAGCCTGCAGGGACCTATTTCTATTTAATAATGATCTCAGTAAGATGAATCTCATAAGGTATAAGAGGTCTACAGAGAGTGTAAATCTTTCTCACATTCCAGTTCTTCTCTGTAAACTAATCACATTTCCTTATTTTACTTGTTAGAAGATGTAGTTATTTGAATGAATCAATTACTTTCTCAATTCTAAAGAGTGATAATCCTTGTTCTTAATTTAAAACTGCTTACACTGCAATTTCCACCAAACAGCCTGAAACAGTAAGGATACCATGTCTAATTGCAGAGGTGCAAATCATTACTTATATGGCTCAAGGCTCCTGTTCTCACAAGATTTTTCTTCACCCTTTTTGAAGTTCACTGCAAGACCGAGTTATGACAAATTTTCATTCACAGTATATAATTTTTCCCAGTAATCTGACATCTTCATGCTATGACCTGACTTGCAGAAGACTGAAGCGTCAATGACATATCTAATTATCATGTTATTATAGCACATTGTCATTTCATTACCTGCGTTCAAAGTTTATGTGCACACATCCAACAGTTGAGTTGTAGTCAAGAGCCAAGTGAGGAGAGCCATAATATTGTTAATTATTTTTCTTATTAGAGCTGTCAGGCAATGATAATTTTTCAAATATCTAAAACAGGTGAAAGCAAAAGTGTGCCTAAGCTTCATGAAATGTCTGAGATTGGAATGTATTTTTGTTCTAGCAACACTTATATACCTCCCACTTCTGTGATCTTTTTTTTGCACAAGAACAAAAAAATGTTCATGCAACAAGCAATTGTAACAGTAATGACACACCAGTTTTTTCCCAACATTCCCATCTTTTCTCCTGAAAGTATTATGACAGCTTTTATCTTTTTTAGACAATTTTGAGAGACTTTGAGTCCAGAGTTCAGATTCTTTTTCCTACTTATTGACAAGGCATACAAAGGGGTACCCCTACCCACATTAAAAAAGACACAAGATCTTCAGATAGGAACGTTCTGCTTTTATGATCAACTGTAGCAAAACCAACACATTAGCAAAACCAACACAATTATAATGTCCTTTTATACATGTCAGACAAAAAGCACTTTTTATTCTTTTTTTCCCCGTTATTTTATGGCTTTATATGCACAGCAGTATTGGTTTTGGAGAAAGGGAGGATGCCCACATTTCTGTTCGATTAATGAAGATCTTTTCTAAACTATTATTCTACTGCTTTGACCTCCCTACATCCCTTGGTATCAGCTAAAATGGGACAAGGATCTTCTGCTGGTGTGAGATCAGCCATTGCTGTGCTCAACAGATCTTGATGTGGAAATATTTGAACAGAGCATTTGCACAAAGCATTTGACTTCTTTATAGGATAAGTTCTAGTTTCACAGCAGTCAGGTCAAATGCTTGACAATTCTTCTGAGAATGACTAATCAATTATGGTTGCTGTTTTTACAGGCTGACTTAACTCTTCTGCTGTGAACTACCAAGGTTAAAGATGGATCTGAATCCTGTGGATGTTTCCAGACTGAGTGCTACTCCTTTGGAGGGTAGGTCTAGCCTGAGCTGCACGGGGTAGCAGTGTCAGCTGGTGCTGCAAAGAATTATGTCACCTTACTGGATGACACTATGCAACCAGGCCCCCTTGGCGGATGTAACTGTACAGACGGAAGACAACTTTTGTCAGCTCCCCTTATGTTGTTTGTGCAGCTGATGTAACCAGACCAGCAGGGAAGCTATTCATATATGCTAAGTTTCCACTCAGGGGGCTTTGCAGAAAAAGCCTTGTTCACAATTCAAATTTTTGCTATTGCTTCTCCCATCAAAATCTGGGTGAATGAAACAATAAGGACTGTCATGTCTAATCGCGTATTCACAAAGTATCGTTTGTATACATCAAGCCCCCTGGTCTGATAAGCTTTTTTCTGCCTATATGTCAATTCAGAGCAAGACAAGGTTATGATTACCATTATTTATAATATTACCCCAGTTCTCCCTAGCATGCTGACATCCACTTGGTGTGATATGACTTCCCACAATGTAAATTAGTTACAGCAGTAATCTCTGTAGTGCAAGCACAAGACCCTTGCCACAGCACTCCCGAGTGATAAGGGGTGTGCAAGATCAGCTCAGCTGCCTCTGCCCTGCACATCTGGAGGGGAGGTTTGAGGAGCCGAGGCAGCAGCCCTAGGTAGCCTGTGGGAATGAGACAGGAGCTGGACTCGGGAACTCTGAGCTTCAGGAAGGCATTTCTCAAGTGGGGCTGAGCCACACAAAACTGAGAATCGGTGATCTAGATCAGGTCATTGCCTTTGTTCTTGGTTCTATAATTACTTAAACTTTGTGAATAAAACTGCATGCTGCTTACTGTGAGAATAAATATTTGAACTTTTTTATTTTCAAATTTCTGCTGGACTCAGAGAATACAACAAAAGTATTTTGTGAAGAGAATAAGGAGACAACGTGCCACAGGCAGTTCAAATCAAAAGGAGGATCTAAGACATGACAAGAAAAAAAGTACCAAATATATGCAGCTGAGATTGAAAGAGGGGAGTAGTTGAAAGGATCCAATGGAGATGCAGAGAATAATCTAAAACCTATGATGTAGTCAGTCTTTGCACCAAGCACTGAGCTAAATAAGCTTTGGATCATGCCCAAAGAGACAAATTGTGTACCAAGTCACCCTTGTCAAAAGTTTTCACACAGGCATTTTGATCCACTTAGTGAATAAGGTCACCCAGCAATGTCCTTTCCATTTCTGGAGTTTATTTTACAACACACTGTGCATATCTCGCTGAGAATTCACAAAATCCATTTTAGTCTACAGATGCTCAGGAAATTGCAATGGACACCTTGAAGAACTGGATCTCAGATACAGTCAACAAATACAGCACTTCACAGCCAACATGTTATCAGTCTTATCCTTTCACATATGAATAGATTGGTGTTCAAAAAGCTATGTTGACCTAGCAAAGACTGCAGAGCAGGTCCAAAGAAAATTTAGGAGCAGGACACAGCCCTGTGTCGTAACCACTGGATGATCACAAGAGTATTCAAAGCCAGGCAGCACTCATGTATCTTTAGGTGAGTATCGTGTGTACGCCTTCTGGTGCTTTTTAATGTTGCTATTCTTATTTTTGTAAGATGTTTACTGTTTAAGCTTCTAGGCATGAATGACACTAAGAAACCGGATTTCTTATCACTGGAAAGAATCTTAAAATTATTAAGTAATAAAATATTGCTCTGAGCACAAAGATGTCAGTTTAACATGAAAATATTCACATGCCATTGTGATTCCTGTACCTCTTAATCTAAGGGAATCATGGTTTAATAAAGTGAAGACTCCATGCCATTTAATGAAAACCAATAGGACAAAATATTAACTGCATTATGAAAATAAGGTCAATATAAAATAGTTTTAATCTGGAATGGTTGCCTCACAAGAGGAAAATGAGAGTTTTACTCACTTTGAAACATACTGAGAACCTCTGAATATACTTGATCCGGAGATCAAGTTTTAGGTTCTCATCATTCATGTAATTATTAAAAGGCTGTTTGGTTCCACTTCAGTGTTACTAAATTTGTTATTATATTAAGTTCAACATTACTTGGAGGATGGGCATTCCACTGTGCCAAGGGTGACCCCTGAGCGCAGTGAGGGGGAGTCTCTCCACCAAGAAGACAAAAAGAGAAAAAGGATTACAAAGTATAGTTCTAATTTTATAGAAGATAAACTGAACACCAGAAGATGTTACTTGCAGAAAGTCAGCTATCAACAGAACAAACAGTGGTAAACTGGATTTTTAATTCACTTTCAGGTTGGATGAATTAAAAAGTATTTTCCAGAAAAATAACGATATAAAGAAGATTCGGAGCATTTAAAAATTAAATAGAAGGAAATTTAAGTAAAAGGCCTTTACATCAGAAAGTCAAACCATTTAACTATCAGAATGTTAAAAAATTACTAACACTTACAGAATTAAGAGTTTATTGAAAAAAAATGTTTTGTGTTTGCTATTTTTTTTTTCTAATTATTTCTACTTGCTTTTTTTTCTTGGAACAAATAGAAAAATAGTGAAACATATGTGTTTATAACATGGATATGTACCCAAATAAAATATTTTTTAAGAAAAGGCATATTTATTTGTAAACAAGAGTTAAATTTCAGAGCTAGGAGCTGAATGTGGCACCAGTGCCGTACTGACCCCAGAGTCTAAGGCTGTCTTATAACCCTGGTCTTTCAGCAAATTCTAAGGCTTATATATGTATTATCTGGTACTTGGTAATATTAATTTTTAGATAGCACTGACTGAGAAGGTATTTAAGAAAAGAGTTTTGGTTGGAAATTACTTAGTTGAAACTGTAAGAAAGAAATGAAATATATTAGTTTTGATGAAACTTTTGTGAGAAAATAGTTATGCCTACAGTAGATTTCTGTTCAAAATCAGAATAATATCACTGATGTATACTTACCAGGGAGTAAATATAGGCAATATAATGGAATGAAGAACCTCTTGATTCAGCACAGGGCCTTAAATAAAGTTTTCTTGCATTGTGTCTTATTGCAAGGTGGGTCAAAACCAAGGACTCATCTGAAAATTGATACATTTTGTATAAAAAAACTCAAATATTCAGTTTCTAAGTGACTAGAGATAGGAAAGACAGTGGTTTCTCTGCCCATTGGTATTAGTCTTATATGTCTTGAAGTTGTCCTGTACCAAGTCATATACAGCCCATTGCATGATACGGCTCAGAAGGAAGGACGTGGCATATGTTATGCAACGTCTGTCAGCATGATACTGCTGTATGCTGAGTTTTGCATCCAAATATCTCGTGGGGTTCATTTAACATGAGAAACATCCCTGGAGATGCTTTCTATGAGCAGCTCCTAACACCCACTTAAGGTGAGAGCCTTGAACACACTGCAGCATCCGTGTGTCTTTAGCCTGTCCCTCTTGGAAAAGCAGGAGAAGCCAGAGTTACACCACAGAAACTAAAAATACCACTGGTACTGCTCCCTCTAGCTGAAAATTCCCGGCTACTTATGCAGAAAGGTATAAAAATCTCCATGTCTTCCCTCTGGCCTTGCCTGCTTGGATGCTCATGTGACCAGGACGGGATGCGGATGACTGTGCCCCCCAGGAGGACAAAGCACGGCCCAGTCTGGCCGCTTGTAAATAATGCTGCCATGTATCTCCTTCCAAGTGCAATCACATTTACAGGCTTAAATTCACACCATCACATCTGGCACAAAAGCTGACTGTGATTTAACATTCAGGTTGAAAACTACATCATGCTGACAAGAACCGTGCTGAGTTAAAAGGCAGGGTGAAAACAGGTAGAGAGGAATTGTTTTCTGCCAAATCCCTGATGAGGGCTGTGGTGAGCGTTTCGTCCAAGCACAAGGGAAAGCAGGAGGATCTGAGAGCTGTTTTTCCTCAACAGCAGGTTGATGCAGGCTGGCGGCTGCGGGCACACCAGGCCCGTGCGTAGCCCATCCGCCGCTGCTGGATGTTGCTGCTCTCTTGGCTGTGCCACCTCCTGTCCCTGCCACACGCGATGGCTAATCTGTCACTTATGCCAGGCTTTGTTTCCTGCACCTGCCTCCCTCTTTTATCCACAATATCTCCTGACTACAGGAGCTTTGTGTCAAGATTTTCCAGGACTTCAACCTCTTGGTAAACTTTGGAATCAAAAGTTTGATTCAAGAAATCAAAAATTTTGTCAACAAAAATAAGTCAAAGTAACAGTTGCCATAAATTAAAAGATTTGCAGACTTTTAGGACAGTAGAGAGTATCTGGTCAACTAGTCTGGTCCCTATGTAGCACAGGCCATAACATCCGTTCAGTACTGAGCCCCGTAACCAGTTTTGACTGATTCAGAAAGTAATCTGCTTTGCTCTTGGCATCAGCTGATTCAGAAGTGTGGAAGAGTGCTAAAGTATGTACCTCCACTAAGGAGAGAAGAAAGTTTTAAACCAGAGATGACTGGAAAATGCAGAGCTTGAGTAAACACAATCTATAGCACTTCCAGCTGTCTATCTTTTTCTCCAGATGTCTGCCACTGTCTAGGTCATTCTGGCACCCTTGAGCTTAAAAATGTTGTGAAATTTAAAGACTATTATTCTGAATGAAAACGATGCAAATGAGATAAAGCATACATAGCGTCTGAAACTAGGGCTGGTGCCTGAAAAGAGCAGGCACTAAGCAAACCACCATCTGCACATCCCGAAGAATAATAACACTGAAATGCTAATCTATGGATTGGTGTTGCTATCTGCTGTGGTTTCCAGCAAGCTTTCATTGAATTTTTCACTGCAGCTGATACCTATTGTTGTGTATCCTCTAAAAAAGGCAAATGACTGAGCAGAATTAAATTTTGGTTTTGTGCGTGGCACTAAAATACACAGCAAACTCAAGTGCATCATGTTCCCAGCACCATTCAAGTACAGTCCTGTGCTCAATCTAACAAAGAAATTTTTGCATTTCTTTAGTTTGCCAATATTGAACAAACCAATTTCAAGGAATAAGGAACTCCATCAGCTGGTCTGGTCAGATTTTTTCTTATGCAAAAGAAATTAAGGAAGATGTAATTTCAACAATTTTTAGTATGACAACTTCTGGGGATTTTAAGAAAATAATCTTTTTAAAACACTGGACACTGTAAAATAAGGAGTTTCATATTGCCTTAATTTTCCCCTGCTAAGCAGTTTTCAACCAGCTCAAATTTTCTGTCTTGCAGGATCTGGCAAGGTTACATTTTATTCAATCTACTGCGAGAGTTTTTGAAAGTAATCTGCAATGTATTTTACTCTGCACACCTTTAAATACTAGCTGCTGTGGCTTGCTTGGCATTTTTGAAACAGAGAGACAGCATCGTATGTCTGGAATTACTTCTTGACATTACAGAGCAGCAACCCATCCTTCAGTAATTTGCGGAGTTTTTTTTGCAAGGCATTGATTTCAATAGGATCTGACTGGGGCTGCGTGTGCGCACCTTGTTCAGCTTCCTTTGGTGCTGCCTGTGCCGAGAGGCCTTAAGGAGAAAAACTGGTGAGACTCTCCTGTGTAAGAGGAAAGAGAGGAGGGGGCCTTGAAAGTGAAAAGTCGGGAGGTCCCCGGGTCAGAGCAGGTGAGGGAGGACCAGATCGTGGCAGATGAATGAGACTATCCGGGGTGACAGAGATCGTGCTGCCCTCGTTTGCTGCCCGAGCATGCGTGATCCTCCCATTGTCTGTTTGCCCTAGAAAACTAAGCAAAACTAATACAGGCCGCACCACTAAATTGTTTGCACTGTCCTTTCTTGGCATGTTTTTTGGTGCATGCCTGTGAGGAGTCTCCCAAGCAATTCCTGGCTGTTGATCAAGAGCCAGCATGGGCCAGGAGCCATCCCCAAAGGCAGCCCAAGTATGACTACCCTGTGTTGGAGAGTAAGGGATTTTAGCCGTAGGGATTCAAGCTGTGCTGTGCCAGTATGCTTCAGGGCCAGAGATTAGGTCTGATTTATTTTGTTTAGCATCCCTGTAGCCACTGGGGCTGCAGCGTACAGTAGCAAACGTTGAGCCGGCCGGTGCAGAAGCTTTCACCCCTTCCTGCTGTGCAGAAAGTGCTTTTGATTGCGTGTTGCTGCCCGACCTTTGGACCTGACAAGTGTGCTTGCCACACGTACCGCGTGTCGCAGGCAGTCTGACTGCGGCCACTGTGCTCTGAACACTGCTGACCTGCTCCACGCAACGGTTGTGGTGAATACAAAGTGAATTTGAAAGGTCATACGGTACCCTGTACCCTGAAAGCAAATTCCCTGCAATCGATCAACCTTGTGCACTTGGGAAGAAGCAAGATCTAACCCACATCATCTCCTCAACCTTCCTGTTAGAGAGGCTCTTTGGCAAGGAAAGCTCCGTAACACTGAGCCTTCTTCTCACCTGCAACAGGCTTTATGCTCACCCGATGCAAATCTGAAAACCCAGTATCCAAACTCAAGAAGAAATTGTCCTTTAGGGTAACATAGATGGAAGGAACACGATTAAGAATATTAGCATGGGCAAACTCAGACTGCACTTTCCTCATAGGTTTCTGAAAGTAATTTGTGTGCAAAAGCTAATGGCCTTTTTTCTATAAAAAAGATTTTTTTGTGATTTACCCCCGTGCTCTTTAAACCATGTTTTAAATTATTTCTGTGCCTGTGATTGGAATTGGCTTTCAAAGAATACTGATACCATTAATAAAAATGGTAGTTGGACTGTCACTCTTAATTGTGTACTTTGATCTGTGACATTTGCATATTAGTTTTGCAAACTGTTGAACTGACATCAGAAAGACAAAAGCTTTTGACAGCTGATTTTTTTCAGCTTAGATTCAAATGATGCTGTGTTTTATTAAGAATGCAATGAGATCTGTGCCTTTTTAAATGCGCCTGTGAAATTAATTGTCTTTTAGCTAGCAGAAGCTGATTTCTGAACTTCTTTCTNTAATCTAAATGACATCAATATTTTGATAGCTCATTTTTTAGACTAAAAAGAGAATGTAAAATGTATTTCTCTCTACTCATTATGCAGTCCGCAGACAGGTCATGTAATATATGCCTCAGTATCTCACCATCAGGATCACATGGCAATTTGGAAATACAACGAAGAGTAGCTGGGGTTTCCAGCAGTCCTAGCTAATCTCCAAAAGCAGTAAGATCATCCATCATTTTTGTAATAGCCTCATGTTCAGTCTAGACTGGCCATTCATCTTGTTCTCAACAGGTGTTCTAGCTAATACACTCTCCATAAATCCCAATTTCCAAGTGTTTACAAAAAGATCATAAACATCTTACAATTTCTTAAGTCTCATAGATTTTATCTGAATTTTACCTCCTGCTAAATCCATACAGCCTCCCTGGCCTCAGCACCAGCAGTGCAATAATGTATATTCCGACCTGGGCTGCTGTAAAACAGCACACTGCTCCTGCCAATGGTGAGAGACACGTCAGATGCCTCCTTTACTCTACTGAAAATGTGGAGGAAGGCAGCCATGGCACAGCAGGAAGATACAGGTCTAGCTATGAGGCTTTGCCTGTAGAGGATAAAGTAAACTCAAAGCATTCAAACTACAGCTTTCATCAGGCAAAGACAGATGCAGATTAACAGCCAAACCACTCTAAAACAAAACATTCCTATCGTTTATTCATGGAAAGTGATGATAGCTCCTCAGTACTGAGGAATATTCCATGTGGACAATTTTAATTGTGCTGAAAATTCATTTTCCTCGTGTTAATCAAGATGCACAGTTCTGAGCAGCTTTACCCAGAGACACTGCACTATGCACATTCAAATTCTGGATAAATGTATAAAGTTTTACAATTGAAAACATTTTAATGGAGCAGCCAGTGGTCTACTTGGCCTGGAGGCATGGAGCATTCTCTTGCTTACTTATCCTTTCATTTAGTTTTTTAAGTTATGATGTGTCCTATGATATGACAAAGTGGCAAAGTATCATGGTGATAATAAGCGTTATCATTTCGCAAACTGCTCTCAAGCTTCCCTTGAATGCGCCCTTTCACTGCTCAAGGTTACAAAATCCTCAAAACAGGAAGCCCCATTTTCTGTTTGTATATATTTTAATCACAGACCTTGAGCCAACCTTCACCAAAGGAAACCCTGTGAGCCGTGCTAAGCTCACGTTTCATTTTTTGTCTTCAGTCACCTACCTGACCTTGACAGAATTCCTCCAGTAATCTTCCTGTGATGCTTTGCGTAGAAAAGCGACACCGCTTAAGTATTTGGAATAATTTTGAGTACCTGGGGGGGAAAAGCAGCTTAAAATCCCTAGAAAATCATCTCTTTCCTTCAGCTGTCATTCCACATGCAGCTGTTGAAGTGTCCGTTGTCTTCTGACAAAACGTGCCTCCCCACGCGCTGATCTAGCTGGGACAGCATTACCAGCAACATCTTTCACGTTAGTGACTGTGCTTAACAGCAGAGGAGAGCTCAAACCTCGAGACTCAATTCAGAATGCCGAACTGAATGTTCCTTGAATAGTCACTGAATATTCAGAATATTGTTGGCTACTGATAATGTTCACCTGCAGGAAGAATTATTCTTATATTCATCTTAAGTATCCCATGCTGAAATGCAACCCTTTTCCTTGTTTCGTCTTGGTCATTCTGTGCAAGATATTTATCTAGTTAGGACAGACTTCCTCCCTGCCTCATCACGACTTACAAGTGACTGAATGACACGGAGCTTTTAATGACATATTTAATTACTGCTTTGTCAGTTCCAGGTCCCTCCCTCTGTCATTAAATCAGTGTTCTCTCTCCTAGGTGCCGAAGGCAGCCGTTTAATAAACAATAAGGTGGTGTGAAGTTAATGGAGGTGACCACCTGGCCACTTGCCAAGCTGCCGGGCAGTTGCATGTTCCGGCCAAAGACGGATTTTTATTAGTTACCACAATTTGAGTTACACTTGCTATTTAGCTTCATGCTTACCAAGAGAAGAAGCATCCGTGCCTCTAGACAGCATCCCTTTTCCAGATATTTATGGGATTCATTCCCTTTTGGGGAAAACAGGATTTTGCAGAGGTGACATAGTAAAATGGCACTGGAAACTGGGTAGTGGTAAAAGCGACAGTTGACTTCAGAACAAACTTAACAAATAAATATTAATTAATAAATAAACTCAGAGCAAGTTTCCAGAATTATTAAAAGCTAACAGCTGAAAAATAGGTTTACCTGTGTTTGCAGTCTCCCTATTAGTGTGGGAGATAAGGTGCTGCAGGGCACACCGTGCCCTAATTCTGGAAAGCAGCTGTAAGTCTTGCTGGAAGAGACTCCTCCTGCGCTGTGGCAGTAAGACAGGAGATGTGCTTGGAGCTTGGATTTTCACAGAGTCTCACTCTGGCAAAGTTTCTGTGGACCTCAGAGACAAGGGTAAAGCAACAGTTATTGAGGGATTGCGTCTCGTCTGAAGTCTTCACGGCTGTGCCAATTTGAATCATTTAATATTATTTGAAGAGGTTTTTAGACATATATTGAATGTGTTTGTGTTTGTGTGCGTGTGTTTATACACAGATATTTTTATCTTACTGGAGACTTAATCCTTTGGCAGTCAACGCTGAAGTGCTTTGGAGTGCAGCCAAGATATTACTTTCCGAAATCTTTTTGAAGTTCTTCTTTTTTGAACTGTGAAAATATTTCATTTTTTTCACCTCAGACTATCTTTACTTTTTTTTTTTTCTTTTTAAAACAGGATACTGCCAGCTTTGTCAGCCTTGCATTATATATCACCAAGCATGCTTTGCGAACAACCCCAGATGAAAAGAGGTCTGGCGTTCAACGTCATGTGTGCATTGGCATCCTATGGAAAGGACGTGCTCAAGGACTCCTTATGGATGACTGGGGTCTCTGTGCATCACGGTGGAATAATAAAAGACTAGCTGCTTAGCGATGTTGTAAGACCACACCATCTGATAAATGACCTTTTTATGAAGACTACTGAATATGAATGATTTACCTGTATCTCCCACTGACCCTGTAGACCCAGTGATGATTAGATGCACCAGTCAGAATGGATTCACACAAGAGAGTCTGTTTTTTTTCTGTCTTGCAATAACAGAAAGCTCACTTATTTGTGCAGGAATAATGAGTTCTGTATTAATGGAGTCAAAAAAAGTGTCAGGTGCCCTCCCTATAGGATAAAAGTTTGTATTTCAGGGAGAAGAAAAGAAAGGAAGCAGCATTTAAGCAAAAGATACAAGCACACATTCTGTTTCTTCTGATTACCCCCAGTATCGCTAGCTGTGCTCTTGCTAATTACAGAAAATGCCCTTTTTTTCTTTCTTTTTGCTATTGAATTCTTTCCTATTAGTTGATATATACTTTTTTATGCTTGCCAGTCTTAACAAACATGGGATATCTTTTATCCCGTTTTTGAACCATAAAAATATTCAAATTCTCTTTCTTTGGGAAGGGAAATGGGATGGGAAGGGTTTTTGCTTGCCACGGAGAAGCTCACTGAAATTTTATTTTGGATGTGAGGAACGAACAAGTTGGCAATACCAATTATTTGTCATTTGTAAATGATTCATTAGGCACTATTATATCATGTTACACCTATCTGCAATAGGTAAGTAGCGCATCCTCACAAATAATGTGAGTTGTTTGTGTTAAAACATTAGAGCTTTTTGGTGTCCTCATAAATCTGTCTTTTGTTTCACACAAACAGAGACACCAGAGACCTGACAGCCCCCCGCTGTGGCTTCTCACCCACCGCCCCCCACTGCCACAGAAAGTGGCTTATGAAACCCCAGGGCCCCACTGCACAGGCGCATAGTTAAACCAAAGAGAAATGGACACGCCGTCAGGTGGAACAGGGCTGGATGTGGATGCGTATATGTAAGGACCTATGAGAAGGAAGGAGATTTCTCAGTCTGTGCTGCGTATTTTACATCCTTCGTTTTGTGTCTTGCATATTACGTCTGAGCACGTGACACTATTAAAAGCTGCTGCAGAATCCCCTTTGCTAAATTGGGGAAAACTGGCCTTATAAGGGGACAGAATGTCAAAATTAGCACCGCCTAGCAAAGGAAGTTGCCAGATTTCTTAGAGGAACTGTAGCATAAGCGAAAAAATGTGATTGCCTCTCATTTGATTAATTGTAGTGGCAACAAAAGCTCAAAATAGCACCATTTATATTGTCAAGTGATTCCCAGATGAATAACTTTTCTTTCATCTAAATAGCATACAGTCACAATAAATGTCAGGGGATAATGGATGCATCTAGATTTTCAACCAGACAGATTACTTGACAGTGATTTAGAGCTGCAAGAAATATCCTACTGAACAGGAATAAGAACAGCAAAGGCGCTTTCCTGTACCTCTGAATTTGGCTGACGGTCTACCCCAACATGTGCCGCTGAGGACTGCTACCCTGGCATTGCCTTAAAGTTTTAGAGCATCTCCTTCTGTAAGACTTTGCTTGCAGCTGCTTGAAATTTTGTTACAGTTTTGGGGCTGTGATTTTCCAACAGTTCAACCAATGTCAAATTTTAAAAGGTAAAATAAAAGGTTTCTTTTTGTCAGTTAAAAAACCCTAAAAATCCAACAGCTTCTTTAAAAAGCACTGAAATTCAGCGTGAATTTGCTATGGGGATCAGGCCTGCAATGTGTCTGCCAAGGGGGTACGAGGTACTGGGCATGGAGATGGGGACCCTCTCCCCTGAGCAGGGAAGTTGTAGGAGGTCAGTGGGGAAGCAGACACATCTGACACAGAGATCACTTCTCCCAGGGCGAGCCAGTGGCCCCAGCACGTGCCATAAACTCACTGGCAAAGGGTCCTACCACCCTGTAGTGCTGGGTGAGAGGGGGTGAGAATCCCTGATTGCCACTCAGGTAGTGCAAGGTCTATGCAATGACTCACCGTAGCCCCAGCCACCAGCAGCCACCACGAGACTGTCACTGCTCCGCTGCCGGGGGCGAACCCCAGGTGGTGTTGCAGCTTGAAAAAGATGGCAAATTCTGCCCACAGGAACAGTATTAACATGTACCGTCCGCCAACTTAAACTCTTAAAAAGCATAACCTTGTTTTGTTCCCTTTGTATAGACATGTGAAGGCAGCTTTTAAAGACGAAAGCCAACACCATTTTCCTGCGGGCTACTTTTCTATTCAATAACAGGATGAACTTGTTTTAGGAATGAATCAGGTTCACGTGGTAAATGCAAATCATATAGTAAATGAAGAGGGGGATTGAGAGAAGGCAGAAGATTGTCTTTCATCAACTTGAAATATTAGGCTTGATTTCCAGCTTTGAGCAGTCATATGTGGTGCCAAAGTAACAAAGCTGTGATTTTCTGTATGATTTTATGTATTATTCTATATAATATTATAGTGTTATGTAAATTGAAGTAGCTTCACCAAACTGAGGACCCACAGTTAAGGGTTTGATGCTTCTCTCTCTCTGGCTCAGTTTTATATACAGCTTTGTGGGACTAACAGTGCCCTCATCTCTCATAGAAGAGTTATAAAATAAAATTAATTTGATTAATTTGAATGATGCTTAGTATAGAAAGCCTGCTCACCTTCTCATCTGTGAAGAGCAACAAAATATTGAGGTGCTACTCACTATCTAAGCACAGTCCATCCTCTGCACTGAAAAATAGGGAGAGATCCTGTAAAAAGCAGATGGTTATGCGGTAACATAATTAAAGGCTTTACCCTAAGGAATGTCTAAAAAGAAATCAGAATTACAGTGAATAAACAGTCTTACTTTGGGAATGTCCTATTTCCGAATACTAGAATTGGGGCTAGATGGCACCAAGTGACATTAGTGAAGCTTTTAATGTTCAAGGTGAGTATAGATAAATAATCATGGGGTAGAAAGAGGAGAATCACTTCTTGCTGCTCAGTGCCATAGGTCCCCCTGCTCGTGCTACAGGATCCTTCCCTTGGATCAATAGTTTGAAACATTTCTTCAGAAAGGCACCTAAATCCATTAGAAGTTACATCAACAACCCATATTTTATATATATGTATAATATCTGTAGCTGCCATGATATTCAGGAGAAGATGAGAACCGAAACAGGCTATTTTTTTTTCTTTAAATGTCAAAATGAGGACTTGGTGCTTAGCTTTAGGAAAATATTTGCAAATGTTGGTGTTAGTATATGATGTGTCAGCCTCCTCACCTGCCAAATGGGGAGGACAGTGCTACATCCCACACAAACACGCTACATCACAGACAGACTGAATCCACGACTATTTTATGCTCAGTAAATCTCGAGGAGAGGAGTGCTCATACCCTTCCAGAAGCCAGCCTTTGAAGAGCCCAAGCATCTTGTACCGGGCTGAATAATGACATAGATCTCAGAGGCAGAAAGGGCTTGGGACTAAGCTGTTTAAGTGTGAACACAGCATTTTGCAAGGTGGCATGTCATCAGTTTCAAAAATCTTGGAGGTACTTGTGAGAGAGAATGCAGATATTCGTGAGGCTTAAATCTGCCTTGCGTAACTTTAGTGTTTCAGTAGGCATGAGAAGGTAAGTTCGTTTGCTTCCTCTTATATTCTCCAGTAAAGTGCTGCTTACTGACAATTAAAAGGTGGACTCACGTCTCTTAGTTATTGGATTAAGACTGGTAACTACTTTTCCTGGATAGCTTGAGGTGATTGTTGATGAACACTGAATCACACAATCATTAGCATCAGGATACTGTCTTATAAATATCAAGACTTCTGTCTCAGTGCCAAATCTCTCTTTTCGCCCAAGAAATCAGCTTTACACTATTTCTTTCTTTAGGGCAAACATTTTTCGGTCTTTTGTTGACAAACATTGAGCAACATATTTCCAGGAAAAGATGCAGTAGAGTGTAACTGCTCTATGGGTCTGTGCAGGGCTTTCCTCTCAAAATAAAGGAAATAGATCAAACCCAATCTTCTGTTAAGGACTGTTTTTCTTTGTCTGGACCTGTTTAAATGCATATTAGCCACTCGTGACAGTTATGAGTTGCCCATAAGAGAACTACATTTTGGAAAATTAGGCAAAACTGGCCCAACTGGATGATTAGCGTCAGGCATTAGCTCACTACATCAGGTGACAGGGAAAGCCTGCCTACTGCATCATTAAATGTAGTTGCTTTAGTAGAGAAGGAAACATGACTAAAGGGCCTTCAGAAAAATGGTCATAATTGGAGAATCCTCTCCCTTTTCTTCTTTAGGTCAAGCGGTACCCGACACGTGCCCGACAGCTGATGTGAGAGCTTTGATACAACTTCTATATATACCTGACAGTCTGCAGGAGGCTTATTTTTTGCAATATGGTAAACTAAATAATAAATAAATATTTCAGTGCTTGAGTGGACCTAGGAGTTTCCTTTGAAGTATTCTACAGATGCAGTGATACTTTCAAGTCTGGGTTAAAGAAGAAAAAGACTTTTTGCCACTATAGCCTGTAACTTTTATATTAGAATCTGGATCCTGATTCCTCTGTCCTAGTCACTTCATATTAATCATCCTTGTGAAATTTGGGTGTCTGGGCACTTAAAAATTTAAAAAGACTATAGATTTCCTCAAAAGAGCAGAAGACGGAGAAATCCTTGGCACAAGATTGGCACACTACAAGGCTTCTCATTTCTTGATACCCTACTAAGCATTACTCTTACCCTTTGGCTAAAGCATTAGGAGGAGAATCTTGAAATAACATGTAACATCTCAGCTGTTAAGTTGGGTAGCTGATACGTCTCTTTTAAGAATTAGCTCTTCTTGCTGAGAGATGCACGTGTTGCCCTGATGGGGCTTCTCTTATGTGTTTTGCTTCTGTTGTCTTTTCCCATGTGATCCACTGTGGCATTGTGTACAAACTCAAAGAAAATCCTGAGCTGAAAAGGATGTCTGAGCTTGGCCCATCAGGGCCAAGACATAAAGGTCTAATGGACAGAGAGCACCACTTCTCCCATACAGCCCAGTCAGAACTCCAGATTTTCATGATTTAGCCAGGATTTCATAGAAGTCAGAGCGAAACAACTCACAAGGGCCATTCATGCAGTCTCTCTCCCTTTGTTTCTATCAATCACTGTGTGCTCTAAGTACAATACCCACACCATTGCTCTCCCTGCCCAACCAGGACAAGCAGACCACCTGCTGGCTCCTGTGCCCTCAGGGGAAAGCACCAGTTCAGATTTCAGTTTTCATTTTGCCTACAGGTCAGATGAAAATGCATTAGCAGAGACCCCTGTACTAAGGAAACAAAATAACCAGAGTCCCGCAACCCCCTGCAGACATCTTTCCCTGGGGAAGAACCATGGGAAAGCACCAGGGGTGGACCTCAGGAGGACCCAGAGGCAAAGAGATGCTGAGACTGGGTGAGCTGTAGGTTGTCCCTGACATGGCAGCAAGTCCTACACTCACACGGACACTCTGACCTGAGTCCCCTGGATGAGGACAGCAAGGGGGAACCACCTGTTCTTGACTTTTCCAAAGCTCTTTGTCCCAAGCTGGTCCCCCATGTGTCTTGGTTGCGTTGGTCAACAGCACCAGTAAATTATACCCGGTCTCAAAGGGCCCAAGAGGGCTCCATCTGCCCTGTCTGACATCCCCAGTCTGTGACAGCACATGGGGGACCCTCCTGAGGGATGTGCTCGGCCTCTGTAAAACAATGTTCCCAGTGTTCCCTGCCTTAAGACCAAGACAACTTTGCACAGAAAAGTGTCTTTCTTCCCTGTTTCTTCATTCAGGCTTGCTTCTCTGTGTCACAGGTGAAAAGTTATTTGTGACAGGAAGATGAGGCATGTCGGTAAGGGAAAGTCCTTGTAATTGAGCTGGGGAATTGAGGTCAAAAGGTAAATATTGCTTGCTGCGGTGTTTTCTGCTAGCTACCTGTAGTTCGTGCTGCTGTGAACAGAGGTGCTGAGGCTGCTGGCAGCCAGCAGAGCTCAGAGAGCTCTAAATGCAGAAGGAAAACACAGAACAACCCAAATGTCTTAAAGCTGTGTGCAAAGAAGCTCGTTCACTCCCTGGGTCCTGATCTTGCTCCTGGGCTGCACAGTGCCCGGTCTCTCATGGACAGGGTGCGTTTGCATTGAAGATGAAAATACCTGTCTCAAAAAATGGCAATAAGAAGAAATAGGCATCGAACGTTTTGCTAGTGGTGGTAACAAGAAGTGGGGAAAGGTCTGTGCACAGTAACCACTGAAGACGATGATACCTATCTCGAAGAACAGCAATAAGAAGAAAAAGGCTGAGTGTTTTGCAATTGGTGGTATTGCAGCTGACAACGCAGCATTATGATGGAGCTGGGACTCAAAGCCTGAATCTTGCTGGGAAAATTAGTTCTCCTTAGACCTGCTGGCATTTCTGTCCTCCTGGGGGCTAAACTGTGCTGTGGATTGTGGCTTTATTTGATGATTTATATGGCTGCAGCGCCTGAGGTAGCCACCGCTGATGTGTCTATTGTGAGTTTTCAAAGCTCCCTTGCTCCCTTTTGCAGCTCTGAAATGCCCTTGGGTAGATGAATGTCCCAAAGTCGCCAAATGAATCAACAGCTGAACTGGCGGCAGAGCTTGGGGCCAGGCTGTGATGCTCTGAGTTCATCCCCAACAGTGGCGTGACTCCTGCCAGACCGCCCTATGTGAGCACCAGGTCCACGGGTCTGTGGGAATCCTGCTGCCAGGGACAACAGGAGGAAAAAGCTTTCTTATTCTGTGTTTATTAAGGTGAACAACCACATTGCCCAAGGGCAAAGAGCAGGATGGAGGGGAGGACAGGCAGCATAGCCACCCCTCAGAAAGGGAAATAGAGCTCAGAAGGAAAATCTCTCTGCAGTGCTGGGGAATTACAGCCCAACGGGCACTTCCACCCCGCAATTGTGCCAAGGCTGGTGCAAACGCACCACACAAAATGGTAAGAATAACGAGCAGCAGCAGCAAAACTAGAGATAAGCCAAAGATCCTCACAACTGCAAAATGGAGCTTGGGGTGGTAAATGAATCTTCAGGAAACTGAAAAGTTAGCACAGGTACTGGACCAACTTCTTGAGGAAAATTACATAATTCAGGACTTAACGCTGATTCATACACATTGAGGATCTCAGTGCTTAAAAGCTTCAGCTTCTAAATTAGCATTGCACAGATGCACATGAAAATCCTGGCACAGTTAATAATGTTGCTAGGTATCCCAGGCATTATTTTTAAGCAGGGAAAAAAAACCAAACCAAACCCTAAATCAACATCTCCCCTCCCCCCAAAAAATTGCCAAGGTACCTGCCAAGTTAAAAAGCAGTTGAATTGTTTGGTGAAAGTGTTCAATCAACATGTATATAATACATCTCAGGAAAACACATCGGTTCTTGCCTCCTTCACCAAACAAAAAAGACATCTATTTGTCAGTGCATTTTTAAGCCTAAAAGGCACATTAAAAAACTCCTATACTGTAAGTTTCTGAAAATATTGTTCAGATTTATCTTCCATGACAACCATCACTCCCAGTGGTGGTATTTAAGTATTTTGCTTTGATAATTTTGCCGTCTGTCTATTTTAGTGTTAACTACCAAGAGTAGCTAAATAACGAAGGGCCAACTCTTCAGGTCCGTCCAAAGGCAAATCGCAGGACCTGATGGGACTTTGTCAGAAGAGAGGCTGTAGCTCAAGTCTCCAGGGATACACTGCTGGCTCTGCAGCACAGTCCTGCCTGCCTTTCTCGTGAGAGAGATAAAACCAAGTCATTCTCTCTCTTTTGCTCTTTCTCTTTCCCTGTGTCATTAAGGACAGCGAAGGCTACAGCAAGCCCCCCGTGCCGCTCAGACCTCCCAGCACCAGCAGCTCAGGCAGCAGCAGGCCAGATGTTTCCACCGAGCACGTGTGCAGGGGCTGGACGCACACCACAGACACTCGGCAGCACGTGCTGCTGGGCATTCAGGAGAGCAATGGTTCATCCCCCCCGGGATTCAGACGGTAGGGTCGGCAGGTCTGCTCAACCATAGTGGGGGAGACTGGTCTCACCTCAGCCTTCATGCAGTCTGTCTGAGGGGAGGTGGGGGAAACGGCTCCTGTTAAAATATCTACTTCTCGAGGTCCTCCACAGCACTGAAATCCCACGTCTCTAGGTGGTGCCTACAAGGAAAGTTAGCTGTCAGTGCCTCGCAAAGACACCCTGTGCAAGGAAAACAGGGAGTCCGAGGGAGCTGACCAGAGACCCATCTACCCTGAGCCAGTCCCCCAGGCACAGCACCTTTCCAGCAAGGGGGTCTCGCAGATCCCTGTTCCTGATGCAGACTCAGAGCAGCACAGAGAGGTAGGAGTCCCATACACCATAGCGTGGTGTGGGTGGGGGGATGGATCTCATGCCACCTACGTATTGCATGGTGTGCAATAATAAGTGGGTGGATTGAATGTCATAGATACATACCACTCCTAAACTCTTATCTGTCTGCACTGGTGTCTGTGCCAGCTGCTTCTCCACCTACCTAGAGGCCTTTTGGTTATGGAAACCCACAACTCACAATGATATTTTACTTCTGTAGAGATATACTGCTTACGCCCACCTTTGAAACTGAGTAGATAACAGATGCTCTTTCTTGGTACCAAACAGTGACCTGCTCTCTCAGGTGGGGACCCGTCCTCTTTTGTGTGATTTACTGAGAACTGGGAGTTGAATTAGCAAAGGCAAAGAATGCTTTGCATGTTTTTTGAGTGGGATAGGATTTACCTGTAGCACTGGAAACGGCAAACAGTCACTCCTGCTTTCACCTACCATCTCTGTTTGGGGGCTTGGAGGGTTCACCACAATGTGGGTGCAGGTCCAGATACAGGGCCTGTGGTAGAACCACACACTTGACTGCATGACATTCCTTATCTCCCTTTTTGCTAATATCCCTAGTGGAAATCTTACGCAGACAAAAATAGGCCTTGATATTCGCTACATAGTCTGCTTCTCATTCCCAGTGATTTGCAGACAGGTACTTGCCAAGTGTCTAGTGACTCATTTATTTGGGAAAAAAAACCCACCACAACAATACAATCTGCAAAACCACGCTTTTCCCACTCCCATGTAAGAAACATTTTTAACAGCCTCTCAGACCTTGTGTAGAGCAGCTATTAGCAACCTGCTTCTTTGTTCTTCCCTAAAGAGCGATGAATGCAATTCCAGGGGCCTGATTTCCATTGCCTTTTGCTTCTGGTAGCCACTTACTCCGTGCAAAGTGGATGTGACACACTAGCTTGGGTTCAGAGACCCAGCTTACTGGGCAGAGATTGGGCGGGTAGGCACGGACCGGGCTGGTGGAGTCGCCAACACTCTGTCCTTGGCAGGAGGCTGGAGACTAAATCTCAAGTATGCTAAGTTGCTTTGCTGCTCTGTGGTCCTGGACCAGTCATCCATTTACTCAGTGTAAAGCTATTTTAGATGGGCTTTTTTGGCAGCTTCTGAATATTATGGTCATTTAATCTGACCCCCTGCATAGCAGAAGCCTAACAATTCTACCCTGTGAATGCTTCACTGGTTTGAAGACTTAAAGAAAATTTGCTTAAATCTCCCAACCATCTGCTGCAGCACTCAATTATCTTGACAATTCAGATTTGCTTATTTCTAATTTAAAGCTTTCATACTTCTGTCTCCCCAGACTTGGATTTTGTTATGCCTTTTCTTAGGTTAGATTAAGAGAAATGCAGGCATATAACTCCATTCCCCTTCCACCTGTCATGTTATCTGCCCTTGAGGCTGGGGCCAAAGGACTCTAAAAAAACTCCACAGCACCAGAGCAGTCTTTTCCTTTGTCAGACTAAAGCACATTAAGAACTGCTCTGGAAATCTAGAGACTAATAAAGCAGCTTTAACAGGCTGGAGCATCTGGCCTTCTACATATTTTCCTTTAGCACTTCCACCAACTGTTGTTTGCTCATATCTACTGGAGTCTGTTTATATAGATTTTGCCCACTCTGCTCTTTCTGCTAATGTTCATATTGTTGTATGTTTATGTGGAGACATTAGGGGGAAAAAAAAAAAAGAAGAAAAAGAATATGAACTGAAATATTTATGTGGTCTAGAATGACTTAAACTGAAATGATCCTCATCCATGCTGGAAGCTCAAAGTACAGCAATACAAAAACTGAAACTGCATCAAAAAGAAAGTAAGACTTGCTGGGCTCGTTATGTTAGTCAGGCTGTTTGGAAAGTCATGCATAAAACAATTAGCGCTAACCTCCTATGCGAATACTGCAATTTGAAAATGAATTCATTTGCACAGCATATGTGTAGCTAGTTAGAGACCAGATAACAATTGTTATAATATTTCTTAAATGATTCTCAGAGGTTACCATCATACTTATTCCCATGTTCATTGCGCAGCGTATCCCCAAATGCCACATGCGACTGCCGGGACATGCAGCAGGCTCAGGATAAGATGCTGCGGACTGGGTCCCTCGAACACTAACTGGTTACAAGAACGGTGCTGCTGCAACGCTGCACTGGGTGCTCTGGAGGGGAGTAACTGCTGTTTTACCCTGAGGGTGTTGTTATAACTGAGTCCACTTGATCAGCAGAACCTTTACTAAGACATAGATTGCCTAGACTTTAACTGAAAAATAAAAAAGGGAAAGAAAAAACAAACCCAAAACCTCAACAAGTAAAGAGACTAAACTTTTGTCACTTACCTCTGAATGTAATGTCATTCTCTGTACTCCAGCAGTGCACCACTCCACCAGTTGTAGGTGGACTGACTCCTCAGACGTGGGCTCTCGCAAGGCCAGATCCAGACCAAGCAGCCACTAGAAACAAGCCTATTTGCAAGTGTAAAGAGAAAAAGGGCTAGATTTTCTATGTTTAGTGCCACTTGGGTTTGAAAATCTCAGCAGTGCTCCAGAAAAAAAACATTTATACTCCCATCTTACTGAGCCCCACGCTGAGGCACGCAGCAGTTCAGGAGTCACCAAAAAGCCACAGTGTGTGTGAGTGGCGGAGCAGGAGCCCAAAGTCTCAGTACTTTGCTCTATACAGAGGCAGTGAAGGAAGGAGGCACAACATGTCTGGGATGGATCAATGCTTATAGCTATCAAGAAAGCATATTTGAGTTTCCCTGATGAGAGAAGCTGACATTTCCCAGAGTCAAACACATGGAATACCTTCAGCAAAGGGCTGGTGTTTCCCCATGTCCTTGGGGAGCAAAGTTTCCTGTCATTTCCCATTGAATTATCTTCTACAACATGTCAGCCCAAACGCATACCTACGGTGCTCCTAGTTTTTATTAGGAAGCCAAAAAGCTGGTTTTTGTTTTCTAAACAAAAATCTTTCAAACCTCCACCAGATGCCACGATCTAATCAATACCTACCTTCATTTGAGCATCCCACCATCTCTCTCACACGCTGCTGAAAAGCCCTAGAACAATTAGTTACTAGGCATGGCTATTTTCTAATTAGGAAGCAAAAATTAACAATCTTGGCATTCTATTTTTAAATAATAAATAGAAAATATTTATTTTACAGCATTTTCAAGATCATTTTGACAAAAGGCAGTTTTCATCAAGCATTTGACAGACCAAAAAGAAAGAACTTTTACAGGAAGCTTCATAGCTCATACAACTACATACACAAGGTGAGTTCTTGCTCTTTAAATATATTTATGTATGTGTATGTTTCCAGTTTTAACAATTACAAACTAAAAGCTAATATACTGAATTTCAAGAAAACTCCTACTCATGATATAATTACATTGCAGTAATAAAATCAGTGCTTAATATGTTCAAAACAGACAGATATGAAAACAATAGTACCTTGCCACATTGCCGTCTCCCATTTATACGAGCCTGTTAGGTTTCTTTTTCTTATCAATCTTATTTCTTCAAAGACCAGCTTCCTACTACTAGCTCTACGCTACCGGCAATGTATGTTTTTGGAAACAGCACAACAAATCTTACACTAAGATTATAAGAAGATAGAATTCATTGCCAGAGCGATGATCAGCAAAGAAAATATGGCATTTTTCTCATTGCTTTAATGAGTAATCAGCATTATAAAAAAGAAACAACAACAACAAAAAATCCCCCTAAAAGCCCCAAGCAGACAAAAATCAACCAACTGACCCTCAGGTGTCTTTAGTTCGTTATAGAGACATCAATCTACTGAAGAAGACATAACCATGTCTTTGGGCAAACTCATTTCATGCTTTCCACATCAGGACAATGATAGCAATTGGCCACTAGTCATATTGAAAGGAGCAAACGTTGTGAAAAGAGGATGAGGAAAAAAGGCTCTATCTGCTTTTGAGCACCAGCCAAACCTTCTGATACCACTACTATATAATTAGAGCAAAACAATGAGATTTGGATCTTCAGAGAAGAATTCATGACTGGCGGCAGGATTTCTTAAAATTCAAGTGACAAGAAAGAAAAAGAGTAGAAATATGCTGAATTCAGAAAAAACCTGATTGATAGACTATGCACAAGCAGCATGGTTAAAATCAGGTTTTTGCAATTATATTAACATGAAGAGATTCCTTAAAAATATCTTTGGAAATAAAGTGTAGAACTGTGGGACAGATCCTCAGCTAAATTCAACAGCACAATAAAAGCTCATAGCAGCTAAAATCCTGTCCTGTATATGTATAATACGCACATTTGTAAGTAGGGTAATAATAAGTATAATTAAGTTCAGGCCACAGCAATTAGACCTGGACTTTGAACATGCCAGCCATTAGGGAGCTTTGGATTAGGCCCATCTCTAGGAAATACATGAAGGATAGCAGAAGAGGAATGAATGACAGAACTACAGCTGCCCAAAAGTGATCTTTAAGATACAATATTGTACATTAAATAGAAGTGAAAGTGTATGAAAAGAACACAAAACTAAACATCATAAAGAGATTAAAAGAACTGTTTATAACAAACCCTGGGAATTTATGCACACATTAAGCACTGATGAAATTTCCTGTCCAGACATGATTTTATTTTAAATTATCTGAAGCAACAAAATAGTTTAATTATGTTTCCTGTCTCGCCTTTACACTGGCATGTGCAAGATTTCTAAAACAGACTTTTTTCTTTTTGCATTTTCTTTTTTTTTTTTTGTTTTTAACCACACTGGCTGCAAACATGTAAAATAACAAGTTTTCAATGCACCGGTTATTAATACCATATGTCTACTTCATAAAATATCTGCAAAATAAAGCACCCTATTATAAGGGTAACAACTGTCTCAGCTTGTATAGGAAAAACAAATGTGTTAGCACAGCATACAAACCTCCAAAGATCTATTGAATATTTGTAACAATGCGATATAAAACATGATTTAAACATAAAAATATTCATAGTATATAGGACAGTCTTCCAGTGGTAGTTAGTGGACGTTACGCTTCACACATACCGTACACACGCATACAGAAACACAAACGTACGCTCACTCTCTTGCTCCAAGACTGACTCTATAACCCCCAGTATGAAACCGCCTTTCTTTCAGAGTAATAGTTGTTGCTCTAAGTATACAGCTATTTTCCGATGTATTTGATTCCAAAGTAACACAAAGGAATGATGTAATTACATGGCAAATATGTTGTATTAGGAAAAGTTAGTCAATAAATATTGTTCTGCTACAGGAACTGTTGTGTAACAGTTTAGCCACATGGTTTGCAATCTTATACAAAAAGGGCAGTTTTTCTAAGTCCTTATCATATTACAAGTACTACAGCAAGGGCTTTCTTCAGAAACCTCTCAAGTCTTAACTTGATCATATTTCTCGCTCTGTTCACAATCAGTGTTAAAATAAGCCCAGATCCCCCAAAAAGCAGCCTAGTATGAAGAACAAATTGTTCAGACAAAAGTCAGTAAGAGCCGTGTGCTTTCACATTATCACTGCTCCTCTCCCCCGAACACATTACACAGTTATACCACCTGTAGAGACCAGGAAAAAAAAAATATTTATGCATATTATGTCTCATATACAAGTAGCTTCGTTCCTCCTCACCACACTCCGCCCTGCCAGCTCCTGGGTGTGTTGCTTCCATAGCAGACAGACAGCAGTCATGAGATGTGCTAATGACTTCTCCAGGTCACACTTCCCAGAGTCCTTTTCAAGCATTGCCAAGAGACGGTGTGACTAAGTGTGATTTTTTTTTTCCTATGTGTTTATTCATTTTTTTTTTTTGCTATAGAAGTTGTCTCTTGGGTTTGTGCTTTATTATGGTTTCCTATCATTTTCTCAAAGTACAGTATTTTTATTTTTAACAGCTAGATAATTTTGAGCCCTCAGAATGGATTTTTTTTTTCCTTTTTATTTCCTTTTATTTATTTAAGTGCAGGATGAAGTTTTTGCCCTGTCATATGTGACTTTGTTCTCTGCTCTCTCTCCCTCCAGCCCCAGGAGACTTGTCTCCCCAGGACCTCCCAGCAGGCAGCTGCCAAAGTCCTTCTCGTCTCTTGGAGCATCTACAGGGTGGACGAGCTTTGCTTATAATCCCGCAGGATGACAGAGGCATAGGTCACATCTGGGGGGGTGCAGAGCACTGACTCCGAGACGGGGGAGCTGGGCACGGAGCTGCCTGAAGCCACCGAATCCCGGAAAGGGGATGGGGGCGTCAGCGCTGGAGAGTCTTCCAGAGTCAATTTGCTGGTCGCCGGCTCCTCGTCCTCCTCCTCCTCTGGGTTCTTCTCGTAGACATATCCCTGAATGAGCTTCAGCTTCTCGCTCTCTGCTTCCTCGGCCGGGGGAGACAGGGGCTCCTCACTGAAGGCGGCCACCTGGAGAGGCGGCAGGGGTGGCTGCTGTGGTGGGGAGGGCTGGTAGGGGGGCCGCACGCCATTCCCCAAGCCGGGCGCGGGGAGGACGGCGTTGAAGTCGGGGATGCCAGTGGCAAATTTGTTGACCACTCCTTGCAGCTGGTCCATGAGAGACCGCGGCTGCAGGGGCACGGTTTTGGGGGTCTGCTCGGGCAAGAAGAGGTGGGTCTCCTCCGCCGTGGCCTGCAGCGGAGGGGTCGTTGCCACCCGCCTGTGCACCACCATGGAGGGGCTGCTGGGCTGGTTGAGGCGAACGGGGTCTCTATCTTCTTCCTCCACCACATTGTACAGAGTCTTACTGCTGATGTCGGTAAAAGTCAGGCTCTTGCTTTGGCCGTGGTAGCTTTTAGTGAGGGGTTTGATCACTGCTGTCTGATTGCACCCTGTCTCCTGGCTCTTCACATGCACTGAGAGTCTGTGCCACATGTGTTCCCCCTTGGGAGCTTGTCTTCCACCTGGTTCAGACCATGACACAGACTTTCCATTAGAACTATGAATAAAATAAAGATGGGTTTATTTGCATTTACATTACGCAGACACAGGCAGTATAACAAACAAGCCTACAAAAATACTGATTGCTTCGCCTCATTAATAAGCCTCCCCCCTCGAGTTCTTCATGTCGTCCCAGAAATACTACAGAAGGAAACAACGGTGTCTTTTAACAGCTGCAATTACTGTGATTTTCATCCAAAGGCAATTACTCCCTGCTGGTTACCCACCCTCCAGCCAGCCTGGAAAACCTGGCCTACTGGAAGGGCTCTGGCAGGGCTGGCTGTGTGTCGAGGACTCTATATATGCCATATTGTATTTAGGTTTGCTCACCACACCTTGCAGGGGGGGAGGAAGAAAAAGGGGGAAAAAGTCACAGGAAGAACTTTAATTAAGCCCAATTTACAGCTTATAGGAAATATTTCCAAACTGTTGGAAGAAAAACAATGCACAGCCTTAGCCTTTGGCACTCTGGGTAGAGAGAGGAATTGTTGCTAACCCCTCCTTCCCTTATGATTCCCTGGCCCCCCTTTGCATTTAGGAACAAATTAGCTATTGCAGAAATGAAGGACTCCCAGGGCCGCCATCAGGTAGGAGGCAAACGCACTTCTTCCCGAGCGACTATTATTTACAAACCAGGATAAAACGCTGGGATTGAAAACAGTTGGTTTGTGTGGGTGGAAGCACAGGCAGCGACACGATCATGGCGAGTCGAACCCTCCGACTCCGCACGCGGGCTGGATCCCGTCAATACGCTGGGTGAGCACTTGAGGGTCATGTCTGTCCCCGCGGAACAGCAGGCTTTCTGCGTTTCCCTGTACCTTTGCAGGGAGCAGCACTCAAAGCAGAGTGATACCTCATTAGCCGCTGGTGGGAGAGGGAGCTGAGCGGCGCTTAAGAGGACCAAGCAATTGTTTAATTGCAGGTCAGGCAGTAGAGATCATTCACAAATTATAATATACCTCACCTGGGTGGAAACCAGAGACAGAAATTCTGAGATGATTTATGCGAAGCAGCTTTATCTCAGGGTTTCATCCCTCAGGGGGCAGAAGTAAACAAAGGATTACATTTCAGACCCTGTGATTGCAGTGCAGGTGGGAGGCAATCTGGGTGGGAGGTTGGCACAGCAGCGTTGCCTCCTGCTACTGCACACACCAGGGGAGATCGCTTCCCTTACATACAGCCTGCAATATTGTTCTAAGTATTTTGCTTCTCCTTGCTCAGATGCCCGTGCTTCTCTTTTTCAGGGAGTAAATAATTACCAGTTGAATTTTGTAAAAAAAAAAATTGACTGACTTTGTCATAGCTGAAAGAAACTGGTGCAACACAGATAATGTAAATCTGGCAAAACAGAAAAGAAATGTACATGACAATGTGGCACTTTTCTGCTGAGCAGTAAATACTCCTGGAGAAAAAAAAAGAAATTGAGATGGATCCAAGCTGGAAAGTTCATCTCCGACTCCAGACTCCAAACGCTGGACCTGTGACTCACCACCTCTGTGGGAACCAGTTCACAAGAAAGGCCAATCTAAAAAGTACATAACTCCCCAAAGCATGTAGTTGGTAGGCCTGGAGCTGTTTGGATTTAGATCTTTAATCTAGAGGGAAAAAAAGCCAAGCTCCCACCTGAAGAATGAAATCTCTATATTATAGTGATCAATGAAAAGATAAGAATGAAGGTTTCCCATTTTGAGCTGTGGTATGACATTTTTTTGAAGTGCTGTAGCGATAAGCAAATGAATACAACTGTTGGGCATGAAAGATTTTTAAAGTAATATTTTAGCATACCAAGATCTACAAACTCTTCACACAGAAACACATTTTGTCTGCTTTAACTTCAAAACAAGTCTCTTCTTGTAGAGAGGAAAATAAGTCAAGTGCTGTCATATTGTATTTTGCTGATGCTATAGCTTACAAACACTGCAAAGGGCTTTTCTAAAAACAAAAAAACAAAAAAAAACCAACCATGATGATTATCTGCTCTCTCTTATGCTAAGTCCACTTCTGCATCATTTACTTCTTCATATCTAGCTCTGGTGCGTCATCTCACTTTTGAATCCCTCCTCACACCATCTGTTTAGTCTCTATCTCATTTTGTTCCCAAGATTTTGTATTTCACATCAAAGACAAGCACTGCTATTTTAAGGAGCTCACTACCTCTGTCTTCAGATCTTCCTCCTATTCAGTTCATTTTCCTCCCCTTTACTCTCCAATGCTGCTCTTCTGACTTCTTTCTTCTGTAGCACTCTCCATAATGTACTCAATGGAGCCCAAGTCAATGGCCGTGCTTAAATCAAACTGTGCTGGGACTGCAATACCCAAACACGAACAAACCGCTTAATCAGGATTTGTCTGTTACTGACTTGCTCTAAGGGGAAAGCTGGTGCCACCGAAGCACCTTGCCTCCGCTTGCTGGTCCTCACTGCTCATGACTCCAGTGGCCTTGTGACAAACAGCTTTAGTGCCTCAGCGCCTCTCCGTGGGGTCAATCTGGTGATTTCCACTGGGAAATCTCTCTTTTCTGTTACTGTTCTCCTCAGTCTCTTGTCCCAGCTCTTTCCCTCAACTTGCTGTCCTCGCTGTGTCCGTGCACTGTTAGCCTGTTAATGAGTCACATTTGAGACGGAGTCACAAGACTGTCATAGAAATACCTGGGCTCTGTCTTGCTGGACAGCTGGTAGGGAGTCACACTAAGATTGACACATTCAGGCAGAATTAACAATTACCATGCAATAAAACGCTTGTTATCCTGGAACAAGGACCAGCCATCTTGAATGGCATTAATCAACATTTAGACAAAAAAGCAAAGACGGGGCTGGAAAAGGTCAGACCTGAACTGGGTCTCGGCGAGACAGGAGTCAACTCACTTTTGCAAAGCGATGGTGACAATTCTGACTGCATGTGGGATGCATGGTCACCATTTGCTAAGTGATTGACACCTTCTTTTTTGAAGGAAGTCTCCGTGGGAGAAAGTGAAGATCAAAACAATCCACCTGGTACAATGGGAGAAAGGATGATTTTTCCACACAAAGGCGGGAGAGGGCACCAAGCCAGATGACAGCTGGGGTATTGAAAATGTGCTGTTCAATTGCACAGTGACGAGGTGGGACTAACTGGTGTTTTCTTGCTTCTGTCAATAGGACGGTTACCCATTTTGGGTCCATTCTCTATTTATTTGCCTTTCCTAACTTTCTCTCCCCGTTATAAAATTTCCCATAGGATTTAGACTTACTGCCTAGAAATTAACTCCTTGAAGACTCAAGGGATCTTAAGGTTTGTGGTTGTGTATAGCCAGTGTAATGCTCCAAGTAGTATTTCTTCAAATCCTTGCATCTAGCCTAAATGTTCAGACAGGTTCTTGGATATCCTATCAACACATAAAATGGGCTTGCTTTTGCTTTCTAGGCAAGGACATCCATGGAATTTAGTGGCTGTTTCTCAAGTTTCACCACAACTTTGTCTAGGGTTTTTGTGTTTTGGGGGAATAAACATAAGTATATTTCTTGTGTGAATTTTTATTAGTTCCATGAGCACGTCTTTCACTATTTTCACTAATGCAAAGTGTTGTTTTTAATACATGTGTGGATCTTTACAAGGTACTCTCTGCATGACTATGGGGCAGTTATTTTCAGATACTTTCAGCTGATGATTATAAACAAGCAGGAAAACCACTTCAGACCTTAATAGTTACTTGCAGAAAGTCTTAAAAAGAACTGCTGTACCCAAATCTGAGGTTGTGGTCCAAAATACCCCTGCCCAGCTGTAGGACATGCTTACAGCTTGTTTGATGGGCAGAGGAAGTCCTGCCCTGCCCACAGAAAGGCAGTTAGCCATCCACAAGCTTTCTCCAACCCTGTAGTCACATAAGAAGCAGTAATGAGCCTGAGCAAAGCTCTGTCCCTCTGTAGCCTCGCTGTCCCCTGGACCTAAGCTAACAAGCTTAAAATTTAAGTCTAGTACCTGCACTGCAGCACATTGCAGGTGCTTTGCTGGTATCCCCAAGGTCTCCTCCGTTATTGTCTCCATTTCAGTAAGGCCACTGGGGCATGAAGTTTGATTAAGGGAGTGAACTTCTTTTAATCCAGGGTAGTGGTACCTCCCTGTGCTAAACAGGAGCCTCTTCTCAGAGCTGCAGCAGTCAGCCCCGCCGCGCATCAGCAGAGCAGGTCCCACTGGTTAGCGTGTTCCTGCAAGCCTCATTTTTGGTGCATCGCTTCTAGGACCTCATTTCTTTTACTAACCCAGGTTTAACCTCTCTGTGGTTCACCCAAGAGTGAGGGAGCCATTATCGACCACAGTCACTCTCTGGTCTACGCTCAGGTGTTTTGCCTGATATTATCACCTAAAAGAAAAAAAGAATCATAAACCAATTTCAGCCTCAGTCCATTTACACTGCAATCTCTGTCTCGGTGATAAGAGGACCTTACAGCAGTTCTCACAGTGTGACTCCAATGCTTTCTGTTGTGCTGTATAATTAGAGCAAAGTTTAACCTCCCACTTGTGTTGCTGGAAATTTAAATTGCTGAACTAACTTTTCCTTGTTGCTCCCCTCCCTTTTTTTTAGGACAAAATTGCCTTGGGCATGGGACACAATGTTCTATGTAAATTAGAGAGCTGCTTTAAATGTACGATGGAAACAGCTACACAAAATACAGGAAAACATAACGCTGTCAGGCTGTCTTATAGGGGCAGAACCTGATGAGACTTGGGGTTGTTGTGAGTGAGCACAAGTCCAGAGCCACCTTTCCAAAAATCCGTCTTGCCACTGGCTTATGTCAAGTAAATCTAACTTATTCATTTCCTTCATTAGTTATTCTGATGCAAAAGTTAAATATTACTTTGATCTGAGCTACATGTAGGCTTTCTAATGTACATCAACCCTATTGATAACTGATTTTTTTGCTGATTTTTTTCTTTTTAAATTGAAATGTTAATATTATACAGTCTGTAACGCAGATGCAGTAGCTATGTCTCACCTGAGTACCCTGTGAGGTGATGCTGGTTTCCATCCACAGGGTGTCCAGGCTGCGGTCAGAGACTTGAGGCAGGATCAGAGGGTGCCAGCACCTTCTCCCCCCCCCACACCCCATAGCCTGGTCACTCAGAAGAGGAAAGCAGGAGCAGGAGTAGGGGTGCACGCTTTACGCTTGTGCTACTGTGGAACTGGGTTGCTGTTAGGCTCATACCTGGTCCCAGGGGCAGAGAAGTACTCCCAAATCCAACAGCCCAGATATAACCAAATATCCCTAAATAAATAAGCTTGTTCATTTTGGGACTTAACAATTACATATATGTACATAGGCACTTTTATACAACTGTAATTTTGGGGGAGGGAGGGCAAGAGAGATGCTCACTGCAATGCTTCAATGACCTACAACTTTAGCACGAATCACAGATCTCACCTAGCTCAACAAAGGTGTGAGAATATTACACTGATAATGTGTATAACAGGCTGACTACTGATTATAATTACTACCATAGATTTTTAGTCTCATCTGAAATATAGAAGCTATGTCACATTTCAATCATCCATCTAATTATGAGTGAAGAAACTTTGGTTCACCAGCGTGTTCATTGAGTATTTTGAAAAAAAATATCAAATAGCTACTAATGTTGCTTGGAGAAGACAACTTATTCTAATAGATAGTTCAGGATAGTTCAGGATATTCTAAAGTTCAGGAAAATAAACAGTTTGTCCCAAATAGCAAGCAAATTCTTCCAGTGTTCAAGAAAAGAAGATCAGAAACCTGCAAATCAAAGTGAAATTAAAAAGTACTTTTACTAGTGATGAATTTTTGAATCTGTTTATTTTGTTGTTATTAATACGTAAACCCCACCAAATATTCAGAATTAATACATTCTACTGGATCACCTTTGTAATTTTTTTTAAAGTTAGTGCATGGAAAAAGCATGATGTAAATCATCACAGATCTTCTGATATCAATGGAGAAGCACATTTGTGTTATCTGAAGATTTGTCTCATGCTGCACATTTGAATAAATGCATATGACAGTGCAGTCAATGACAACAACTGAACTGAAGAATTTATTCAGACAGGCTCAAAAAGGAGCACAGCTAATAGAACCTGAAAACTGAAAATTACAATCTTTTGAGCAAAGGGACCTGGAAAGCTTAGGAACGCGGGAAGAAAATAATAGAATGAAATTAATTTGGGAAAAGTGTAGGTGGGTGCAACTAAGACAAAATAGTCTGTAGGACTGGAAGGCTGTGAAGATCAACAACCTACAAAAAACACTGCATCAAAAGAAATACCATAGAAAAAGATCTAGAGCTGCTGTTGAATAAGGAGCACTAATTAATGAACTTTGAATACAATAAAACCAAAAAAATAGCCTGTGTTCCCTACTCAAAAGCACCACACCATGGAACAGAGATTAGGAGGTCCTTCCTATGAATGCAGTTTAAGAGTAATTGAGATGGTTGGAGGTTTTCCCTTGCTTTCTGTAACCCTCTGTGGCTCTGGTGGAATATGATTTGGGGCACCACATCTTTTACCAGAAAGGTAACAACAAACTGGAAGCTGTATACAGAACAGCAACAAGAAAAACCATCGGGGACAGAGAAGAGAGTGCGTGAGAGAATACTAAAATATCTGAATGTTATGGTGTGAAGAACCCACAACAATTTATTGTCATTTAGACAATTATTCTGTCACCTGCTGATCCCTCCCCACCCGGGAAGGAGAATCGGGAAAAACAAGGAAACCTGAGGGTTGAAATATAAACAGATTGAATAGAATAAGACTAAATAATTAACATTAATAATACTAAACAACCAATATTGATTCTGATACCAGTATAAAATATACAAGGATTATACCCAGCCAATTCTATCAGTAGGAAGCTGTGCACTCCCAGCAGTGGACAGCAAATGTCGGACACTGCGAGCGCTATGGCTTCAGGAGGAAGGGAAGGCCTCAGGGGTCTGGCACCAGGGCAAGAAGTTCTCAGGATCACAGCCATCAAAGGAGAGAGGGACTCCTCCGCAAACTTCCTAATATATATTGAATGTGATTTTCATAGGATGAAATAATCCTGTTGGCCAGCTTGGGTCAAGTGCCCGGGTCTCGCTTTTCCTCATCCCTGCACCTGGCGAGCTCAAAAACACTGAGACCTTGAAACTCACATACCATAGCTGTCAATAAAGTAAATATTTTCACAAATTCAGGCACCAGAGTCTTCTAAAAATGCAGTTTTCCCTAGCATTAGAAGAGACCTTGCTGAAAAGTAAAATTACTGAAAGAGGAATTAATCCTATGTCGCTCAAACCAGGACACTGAATATATTCAGGTTGATTTCAAACATCTGGAGGGCGTTAGCACCGAGGCTGGAAGGTATTTCACACAGCATATCGATGCACAACTGAGAGCCCTAGATGAAATTACAAAAGGGACAAATTATACTGAAAATCCAGTATATTTCCTAGTCAATAGCTGTATTAGAGCAGGAATAAATCCCTAATGAACTGGTAAAACCCTGTTGCTCTGGATATTTGTTGCCAAAAAGTGTGCAGCCATTGCAGAGGTAGCAGACGATGGGGTCTTTCTCCCACTATAACTTGTCAAGATTCTCTGGTATACTTGAGAATAAAATAAACTCCCAGCAGTTTAAACAGTGCTCGAAGAGCCATCAGAATCGCCTTAACATGCCAGCATTTTGAGAGCAAACCCAGTTGCCACAGGAAGCTCAGTCATGAGGCCCCTCATTTGTAATATACAGCTCTCCCTAATATGCTGCAGTAGATAAAGCAGCTGGTAAAGCCTGTGGGTTTTCTGGGTGTATCTGAAAGTTTCCATGGTAACGAATGTGCAGCTTCAGAAGAAAAGATCGCTGAAACTCAGAGCTGATGTTTCTGAGTTGTTTAACATGATAATAATTTTTTATGATTCTATATTTTCATTATTCTGCATTTCTGACCGTCTCCAGGATCATACGGAGAATGGAGATAAACATTAGTGCAATAACCGATGATAAGTATTGTGTACATAAAAACACAAGAGAGTTTCAAGCCCCTACATCTAATTGCTCGCAACTGGAAGGTGAGGGAAACCATAGCACCCGTGGTGATTTCTAGCGTGTTGAGGTAGTGAAGCAGGGCTTCCTCAGGAAAATCCAGGCTGGCAAACTGCTGCAGTTCTGGTGATGGAGGCTCAGGCGGGAGGCCAGGCGGTGGTGATGGGCATCTGGTGATGTGACAGACACATGCGTAACGCTCAGCCTGGGCTTTATGGCCACAGGGAGCCCATGCAGTCGGTTGCTGATGGAGGACATGCCCTTCCCCTGGCCACAGTGCAGGACCACCAGGCCTCTGAAAGCATCAGCCCCGGCTGGAGGGAGAGGAAAGCCTGAGGGGCAGGAATGGGCAGAGAAGCCAAAATAGCAAGCTTCATGTTCAGCAGGTCTGAAAAGCTCTGCTGCTTTTTAAAGTCTTTCTTGTCTGTGCAGCTGCCACAAGCATTTGAAGTCCCATTGACTGGTTGGAGTCCCACCAGAGGTGTTTCTCAGGAGCTCACGTGGATGAGGATTTTTTTTTCAGTTTAGAAAAAAAAAATCCCAAGCGTTGTCATGCAAAAGCAGGATGTTCAGCCTTCCCTGTGCTCAGGAGTTTTACAGCTTGTGCCTATGCTTTTTGAATATAGTCTGTTGCTGCATTCGCCTTTGCCTCCTAATGGTACGCCTGTGTTGGACTCCCATTTCATCAGCAGCCTTTCCAGCCAGACAATTGGCGATCTGTGCCCTGGGAGTCTGCAGCACTTGTTCCAGATCAGAAAAGAAGGGCGTATTGTTGTCAGACTGGAAGCTAATAACAAAATATTTGTTCTGCTCCTTACACGGGCTTTATAAATCTTGCCTTTCAGGGTGGCAAATCTGGTTGCTGCACAGGCCCTGTAAAACCATCACTACTGCTCCAAATATATGTGCGTCTTTCTTCTGATCTGCAAATTTGATTGAATTAACATCACTGCTACCTGTCCACAAATAGCATAGCCTGTCAGAGGCGTACACACGGCTAGAACGCTTTGTTGCAGATGAGAGGAGCTGAAGAGCATCTCTGGCCGTAGAGAGACGGCGCTGCTCAAAATGCTGTGTCAGTGGATCACAGGCAGCTTTCCACCTAGTCACTGCACAACCTTCCCTGGGGCAGGGAGCAGGACCGTTTCACAGCTGCAGTTTATCAGCTGGAAACGAGCATAAATCTGTCCTGGAAGAAATGAGGCGAAGCTTTGCTGTTTCTGCAACAGCTAGCATGTTTTCTCCACTGGGTTTGTGTTTGCTCAGAGAGGTCAGTATTTGCACTTCTCGTTTCTGAAAAGCTGAATTTTGCTATTGTTCACTGAACGGAGACTATGCAGAATCTGAACGTCTTTCAGAAACAAATTTCCCCGCTACCGTTTAAAGATACTTTAGGGTGACTGTTCCTAGGCCAGATTCTGCTGGTTTTATTTACATGTGCCTGCTCACGGTTTCCCTGTTCTGCGAATCCTACCGACCCAGTGTTTTCTGTGTTCCCTCTGCTGGCTCTGCAGCAGCAGTTCGCTAACAAGCACAGTTAGCAAGAGCTGTGCACAGCAAAGGTGTCTTGCCATGAGACAGCCCCTAGATTGTTGTTTAAAGCACGCAGGATAATGTCATCTCCATGCAAAACTGTAAAAAAGAAAAAAAATGTTGGCTAAATGGAAAAAGAAGATAAAATTAGTACAAAAAAAAAGGATGTATTTGCAAATTTGTAGGCATTTACAAATAAAATTGAAGGCTTTAAAAAAAAAAAAGTAAAAGCTGCAAAAAAAATTGTTCAGTGTCCTCTTCATCACATCTGGACAATCAGATTAAGGCATTGTGCAAAACAGGGGACATAAGCAAATTTCCCATCTTTAATGGCATGCACCACATTTGTCCCATCATTAGACATGACAAATCAATGAGAAAGAGAAAGCAAGGGGTAAAACCACTCTTTGTCATGCAGCTTCTCTTACACATTCACTGCAGTGTGGGATTTTTCAAAGCTGCACATGTGCCGACGGACACTGGCTGGTGGGCGAGAATTCTGGCTGCCTCTTCCTGAAGATTGAAAAGAAAAAGACACCCAGTGAGTGGTTATACACATGTGCACACATGGTGGCTATACCACTCAATAGGGTGCCTGTCCCTCACCTACGCCTAAGGGTCGCTGTGGGCTTTCCCATTTTCTCTCCTCTTGCTCATTAGGCCAGTCACCTCGACTCGCACACAGGTTTCTCCTTGGCTCCAGCTTTGTTTAAAATAGGTTCTCATGCTGTTTGTCCCCACTTCCTCTGCTAAGCCCTGATGCACTTTACGTAGCAGATGGCAAGGGCTGCTGTGCATTTAGCTGTCAGTGTCACTTCTCCCCTGGTATTCTCAAGGCAGGGTGAAATGATGAAAAAGGAGCATCTGCCTTCCGCATCTTATTTACAAAAGCATCACCAAAAGGTTTTGTGGGTGGAGCTTTTAATATGTACTCAGCTCCTGATTTTCCCTGTGTCTCTCATTCCCATAATCTGCTTTCCTAAATGTTTCCTTGTTTTCAATTTTTAGCTCTAGCTGAATAGTCACTAGCTTTCACCATATGTGATTTCACTGTATGTGCTTTTTTTTTCTCATGGAAACTTTGACCTTATTGAAGTAGGCACAAAATGAAGAGTATCCTAGATGCTCTATCTGCAATGGTAATTCCAAAAGGGATTGCAGATTGCAATTTTGGCCATTAATATAATACAGTTTCCACTTCATTTTTCTCCTCTTCCTTACCCTGTCAAGTGGATGCAAACTCTCATTTGTCTTCCCCAGTATCAATAAAAATATATATACACACACGCGCGTGCTTTGACAAAAATCTCAGATAGTTTTGCACATGGAATGTATCAATGAATTTCTGCAAAAAAAGTTGTCATTGTATTGCAAAGAAAATGCAAATCAAAATTCAGCATTTCTCCCCATCAAACAAACAATCATAGTGCATGCTTGCCAGACTTTTGTTTACCTCAAAACAACAGATTCATGGATGGTATGTGCATGTACTACGTACGCAGTACAGCTGCTAACGAGCCAAACAAGCCATTCTTCTCATCACATACTAAAGCACAGGAGCACAGCGTGATGTACACAGAACACATGCATACCCATTTTGGAGAGGTAGATGCCTTGAGATGACTTCTGAACTATTATGAATAAAACACAAATAAGACATACTGCTGAGCAATTTTGTAAACCTGCTTACTTTGAAGTCTCTAGAATAATTCAATTCCTTACCAGGTGTAATGAGATCTCTGAGATTTGACAATTTAAAGATGATCATAATTAGGAACTTAGCTACCACGCTCTTTCCTACACCCTAGGAAAGTTACAGAGATTATAAAGCTTCTGATTAAACAGAATATCCAACATTTCTACAGACCTCCGGTTTTCTTCATCTATTGACAGAACAAGAGCTTTCTATTTTCTTTGCTTGCTTTGTTAAAAGTCAGAAGTTAGTAGTTTATTCAGTCACAGGAGATAATTTTACAAAACAAGTAGCAACATGCAGTTGATTATCTGAGCAGAAAATCCAGTTCTAAATGCATTTCATGCACGCGCGGTACTGTATGCACAGTAGAGGGCACACAGCCACGGAGAGCCCTGCTCAGGGACACTGGACAAGGTGGATGACTTTTGTTTCAGAGCACTGATGGGGACCTGGGCCTTTTTGAGTCAACAGTTCTTAAAAACTATCATCCCTCAGCTACTGCAGTACGCTGTCGCTTCTGGCTTACTTAGTTGCCTCCCTTGTTTCCCCCCTCATATTTTTTCTTATTCAGATATATCCCCAGAGTGAGTTCAGAGCGTTTTGTTCTCCAAGCTTTGGGCTTCTGTAGGTCTTGTTATGAAATCATCCTATGTGGAAGGAAGAAAGACGTCTGCTTCCTCAGGCAGTCCAAAATGCTTCCTAACGTGTTCAAAATACGGTGAACTTTTCTTACTGTGGCTGTAATTGCGCTCCTCAGCCAAAACCAAACGCAGGTATTACATGTAATAGAGCATGCAACGCCCAAATGCCTCGCCAGGTTTGTGTTCTGTGGGAGGCAGCAGTTAAATTGCTGCCAAGCTCCATCAAAGCAGTGGTCTGCCTTTTGGTCAAGGTCAAGGGGGAACCTCATATGGTGATGTACAGCATGTACACTACAGAAATCAGCTCTAAATCTCAAGGTTCACGCTTCAGTAGAATTTGGATTTATAGAGAAATTTGGATTTATGGTGTTATGAGAAATATAGTGCATGTGTTGATTGTGCTTCAGTGAATTATTTTGCAATTATCAAATGATTGTCAACTGCATAAATAATAATAAACACATTTGAGTCATTCAATTTGAAGTGTCCTTGTAGCCTTGCTTTGTCTTACTAGTAGTGTGTGCTAATACTGCAGACCCCTGCTTCAGGATTGGTGTCCAGTACCTCTCTCTGTACCTCTCTTTTTTCCTTCTATATTTAATTATGACAATGTACTCTCAATTCTTCCTCCCAGCCTTGCAGGCAGTGATGGAACTTCACATACATTTCTCTGGTTACCAAAAACTTAGGTAGCCTGCCCATCTTTACAACATGAGGATTAATGGGTCATTTTTGGGGCAGTCTTCTCAAGGGTAATTCCTGCTGAGTTAAGGATGGTTACTTCTATCCTGAGCCCAGAGGCAGGATGGATCTTCTGTGCATTTGAACGAGGAGTTGGCACACCATCATAAAAGTGTCTGAACTGCTTTCTAATGAATCCCTGGGTGCAGTAACAGGGAGTCTGGCAGAGGAAGCAGGGTGGCAGTGCAGAGGGTTCCTGAAGGAAGTGGATTAATTGCTTTACTTTGTGTTCTTTGAAGCAGAAAAATGCTTCTAGCCAGTCGTTCAGCACTCAGGGTAGGTAACAGGCATGTTGAAATCTGCAGCAAGGAATATAAAGGATCTGAGGGAAGAGTCACTCTTGCCACTATTTTTTCTCTTAAGTGTAAATGAATCATCCCACGAGGCAAACAGCTGTGTCAGGATTGTAGGAAAGTGTAAATTGCTATCTGTAATGTTTTATATCTGAACAGCTATGAAACTAGAAACATTCACCTTCTGCTCTGGAATTACTCTCTCTGCTCATCCAGACTCCCCAAACAGACACAAATTGAATGAGTCTGTCTGGCGTCCAAGATAACTGAAGCGCAGGACACTGTGTTACCTATCCCCTGAATCCACAGTCAGAGATCCTCCACACTAGACGCTATCCAAACTGTAAGAAAAGCTTTCACATTCCCCACAGTCAAAAACATACAGAAAAGCCCAGCCCCAGATTTTATACAATCTAATCTGAAAAAACTGACCATCAATAACATTAGGAAGAAAGCAAGGTGGGGAAGAAATTCAAGAGAATTGACGATGGCATGATGGTGCTACTTGCAGTGATAGCCCTGAATCATCCCCTAGTTGTTAAGAACTTACGTGTAACCCCCAGCTTTCATACAGGGAAGGAGCAGCCTTGTGCCTTGTGCCCTGTGGCACACTGCCGTCACATCCTAGACTAGTTCCTGCTCCAGCATTCAGACTGACTGCCCTCTGCACTCCCGAGGGACACCTCAGCAACACCGCAAACTTTCTAGCCTGCTTTTCACCTCCTCAACCAGTCTGCAAGGTGACTGGGGAGAGGTGAGCACACTTTGTATGTAGAACTAGATCAGTAAAGTGCTCAACTAAATGCTCATCCCAAATCCTCTTGCCTCTAAATCTAGCATCTTCCCAGGCAGAAGCATGTTCATCTTCTGATGTTTGTGTCCTTGAAAGGTCAGGTTTTATGTATGGTTGTCATGGCTGGATCAAGAGATATCTACAGAAACAGAAGCAAGGCCATGTCCTTCTCCTGTAGGAAGAGGAGCTGAATTTTTGATACCTTTTGTATGAGCCAGGATCTGATAGAAGATTTCTGCAATATATTTCATTAAGCCAATAGAGTACGTTGGGAAGATGGACAGGTTTTTAGTATAAATTCATTTTTAAAACACAAGTCCTGAATTCCAAGCTAAGTGATGGTTGGAAATAATTGCTCTGAGTTTTAACTTAATTATGCTAATCAGTGGCGCAGTGGCAGTTTTTGGAGAGAAAAACATCATTAAGAGCTGTGGAGCAAAGAGCACTGCAAGTAGGAGGGAGGTTATAGGGTCATTGACCCTTGCCAGGTTGAGGGAGACATACAGATAATTATCACCCACGGAGGACTGAGGAGCAGAAGGGATTTCACAGCACACCCTCTCTGTCGAGGTGTGAGCATCTGCCGAAGAGGACAGAAGGGTCACTATCACTAAGGAGAACATAGCCCCAGTAGGATGCCCAGAAAGACCCAGTGCTGAGCTGCACAGTGGAGACAAAGCTCAGGCTGCACTTCAGGTCAGCCTGGGCCAGCAGGAGCCAGCTGTGTGCCCAGGGGAGCTCCTGCCCTCCCCGGCTGCCCCCTCCTGCTGCTACACCCGCCCCTCTGTGCCAGCACAACCCTTGGTGCAATTGCTCAATCAACTGGCAGGGAATGACAGGGACAACTAATCTGGGTCACAGCTAAGCCAGAAAAAGAAAGGAAAAAAAAATAATATTATGAGTTCCCTGCTCTAGTTCACAGCATGGCTGTCCAGGCTCTTGTCCCTGCATAGTTGAAGGGACAGCGTGGGGTAAAGGAAGGCTTTGGGTGTCATTTCTGGCTTAGGGCAGCTTAAAGCATTTGTGGATTTACAGGCTATGATAGCCCAAAGTAGCCGCAGGCAAATCTCTTGGCTGTCCGGGATGGTGGCAGGAGAGATTTTTGAGATAACTTCTATAACCCTAAGGATTAAGAAATGTGTATAACCTTACATTTCAGAGGATATGAGAAAGTAAAGGAGGAAGGGCTGCTCCCTGATGGGGGAGCAGGGAGATGCCTGGGGCCACACTTTGTACCCCGTGGGAGCCTGTACTGCCCAGACGCACGCGGTCCCACAGCCCACACCCGCGAGCCCGCCCTCCACACCCATGCAAGCTCCCACGACAGCCCCGTGAGCCCACACTGCCCACGCGCGAGCTCCCGAGGACCCGTGTGTGCGGAGCTGCTGGGTTGCCCCTGCATGCTGACGGCATTAACCTGGCCGGCGGCAATGCGGGTTAGCGCCGGCTGGCCCAGCCCTCGCAGCCCACGGCTCGCCTCGCTGGGTGAACGCCACCCACACGCTTCATCTGCTTGCTCGGCGTATTTTGCAGCCGTCGATGCTGCCGCGGCTATGCTTTCAAGCGTAGCCCCTTGTCAGTCCTTGTCAGTCTGCTCAAGGTAGATAATCCCTCCGTGGGGTTTTGCACAGATTCTGGGATTTGTTTTTTGGTTGGTTGGTTGGTTGTTTTGGGGGTATTTTGCTACTGGCTGGGTGGTTAATTGGCTGGTTTGGGGGCTTTGGAATGCAAAAATATGAGTAACATGGAATAAGTCCCAATTTCCAGACAATCCTTGATCTGGGAACGCAAGCCGGCCAAAACAGGCTGAACTGAACCATCTGAAATGATCCAGCTTGTGCTATGAAAGAAATGGCCAGAAGAGAACATAAAAAAAATATTTTCCATGGAAGTAGAGGGCAAGAATAACAAGCTTTAAGTAAGAAAGCAGCAAAAGCAGACACTCCTGACTTTAGCACACTGAAGGACAAGGAAACATTAATAGTGCTGGGTAAAGAGGAGGCTATACTAGCTAGAAGGCGGCTTGCAGATGGGCATTTAAACTGAGCCTGTGATTCTCTGGGGGTACCTGGGACTGATCAGACTGAAACTGCAAACGCCAGCAAACCATCTACTAGTGAGGAGCTGCTAGAATCACATCAGGGGGCACTTGTTTTGCTGGAGTTTAAGATCAGCTTTGACATCTCCGTCTGTGGTGCTGCAACACAGCTGAGCTAATCTAATGATTTGCTGCTGAAAGGGACAACTCTCGCCCCTGTTCCCCAAACCAGGGGCAGCAGGGACAGCTTCTCTGGTGCTGACATTAAAGTTTATCTAACCTTGAGATCTGGCTCAAGGACAATCCAGCAGACAATACAGTAATTCTCTTTTTTTTTTTTCCTCCATGTAAGGTTAATTTTACAGGGTGGAAGAAAACCACATTCTGCACACCACAAAAGAACCACAGAGCAGAGAAGGGGAAACAGCTTAAGAAGAGATAACTGAAGCAGTAAGCTAGAAATGGTAAATTGTTTATAATGCAGTAATAAGAAACTTGGAGCTTTTAGTTTTCAAGTGGGCTTTAAAGTGACAAATTGTGTGATTACTTCTAGCCTGCACAATTGTGTGCTGTTTACAGTGATAATGCCTTTTAACCTATGCTTGTCAGGTGTGGGAGGCTGAATGCCAGAGCACATATATGCTCTGACTTATTTAGCTGACTTGTTATTTCAAAATTAAATAGTCTTTAACAACTTTAATATGGAGGCAGATGTTCTATTGATACAATATACTTTACTTTTCAACCCACACTTAAAAGGGTTTCTTAGAGTCCTTTGGCATAGCAGAGAAGATAACCTGTGTTGTTGGCCAGGATTATTAGTGACTCTGACAGTGGATGTCTTCTGTGTGGACATTAAATCTGTCATAAAGTCTGTTCTGCAGACTTCCGGACCTGGGTCTGGAAACCTCAAAGAAAGATCTGGTGATGCTGATTTTGCCCTTTCAGAGTCTTTGGGGCACAGAGCTGATAACTGGAAGAACAGAGGAGAACATGGTCAGATCTCTGCTCTGGCTGCAAATGGTACTCCGTGCATTTGGGATGGATGGAAAACTATCAGAAGGTATGTGAAAAAAAAACCCACCATCAAACCGTACTAGCTAAAAAAAAGTCAGGAAGTCAAGCAGGAAGCAAAGATGGAGATTTTGAAATTACTCACTCTTCCATTTACAAACTTAAGTCACCGTGGACAAAAATAAAGAGAAGAAAGAAAGTTGTTCCATTACAAACATCTGTGGGAAGGGTATTTAGCAAAGACTACATCCAGATTTTTTGACCAAGCAGTGCACCAGAAGGTAGCCTCTGCTTTGCTGCACATCGTATCCAGCACCAGTCTCTGCATCTTCTGTGTTCTATGAAAGTAATGTGAAGAATGGAAAAATTGGGATGGCATTAAATGTTGTAGGAAGTAGTACAGGTGTTTGTAAAGGAGTGTGTCTGAATTTTGGGGTATTTTAAGAGAAATGGGCTTCTGCAGGTGCCTGGCTACTGCGCTGTGCCCTGTCCCTGTAATAAATGGAACTCAGCTGCTGCTGCTGATAAGGCACAAATGTGTGCAGGCTGTGATCTCACAAAGGCTGGTGCAATTGGCAGTGGTTCATGTTGTTGGGGCATATGTAAGCTGAAACTGCTTGGGTTTTGTTGTCAAAGATTAGTAAAAGTCCCATTGTCAAAACCACTCCCAGCTGTGGGAGCACAAATAGTAGGGGGCCACAAGGGGGGAGCTAACCTGAGCTACTGCTGGTGAGAAACTTTTTCAAAACCTGCCTTAGGATAGGAAGAGCCGTGGAGAGTATCCCCAGTTTACAGCGACCATATAAGTCAGGATAGTCTGTTTTTTGTGCCTTGGCATCATCCTGACAAATTTGCCTCGCAACACATTACTGATCAACTGAGAGGGCAACACGCAGGCCTCTTCCCACAACAACCAAAACTTATGTGCTACTATCATCCACCAAGGGCGCTGAAGATATTTGTCTAATGAGACAGAGCCACACTGGACTGAGGCTAACAGCATATAATCAGGGTAAAACCCTGCTCAGACAATTTAGTTTCTAACAGGGTGGAAAACCATACACGCCTACGGTCCCTTAACAGAGATGGACCATCTTCTCTCTCTGGGGGTGTGATTCGCCTATGAATTACAGTCTTGCTAAAAATCAGGTGCTCTGTCAGCGTGTGTTTGCAGCACCTGCAGTTTGGCTTGCAGCGTTTTGCTGCGTGGGGCACCCCTGAGCAAAGGGGAGCGCTCATGGCAGGCAGGGATGAGCTCAGTGGACAAGCCAGAATGAGAGAGGTCTGCAATTGTTTGTATCGCTCGCTGTTGAGTTGGTGTGTTTTTGTAGCGACCTAACTGGATTGCTATGACTAGATTTCAGAATAAAAATGCAATAAATAATATATATAATACAAAATTCACATCAGTGAAAGAGGTGACATCCAAGAGTGCTCTCCTCTTCTTGGTCTCTTATGTGCTTGTGTGTCCCTTCCTAAGCATGAAAAAGGATTAAATTAATTAGCAGTAGTTCTGCATTTCACACTAGCAAATGAATTGCAGGGGTGAATCAAGAATATTTTTCAGACTACTTCTTAATTTGAGGAAAAAAACAAACCTCTGTATTAACTGTATATAGATGTGTATAGTGCTTGTGCTGTTTTATATCCTTATCCTTATCTAGAGAATATCAGAGATTCACATTATATCCTTCAGTACCCAAATTTTTGTTCACCTCTAAATTAGCTCAAAGATGTATGAAATCACAAGGTGGCTCGGAGATCCCTGCAGAATAAACACTTACAGAATATCTTGTGTGTTTATTCTAGCAAGTTTTTGTACATGAATTATCATGTGTTCATGAAATGTCACAGCTCTGTTTGCTTCTGCTGAGGGGAGGTGAATAACTGAGGCACAGGGCTGAAATATCACACCTTTGAGCATAGAAAGGAGGTAAAATGCATTCGTGACTTAAAAAAAATTTAAAGTAGCCTCTTGGAAACTTGTATTTTAGTTCTTTATTCCATTTCCATTTTAAAATGCTGATTTAAATAAATAAATGTCTGTTATGCATTTTAAAATGATATTTTCGAACACTCCCCTCCCTAAACATGGGTTGGTGGTTGTTTTTTTTTTCCATAAATATGTGTTTATGAGAGTTGGAGTCTTACTTCTATAGGTAATATAGGGAAATATCCAGGCTTTTAGGTGCTTATCTGGATGCAACCTTCAACACCTATTTATTTACCTGACACTCTTAAAAGGAAGTTTTGTTCCTTATTTTTCTCACAGAGAGAATTCTAACTAAAACAACGTAAGATTATGGCACTAAGCAGATAAACATCACTTGCGTATACCTACATGTGAACGCAATTGTTTGTATCACTCACTGTTGAGTTGGTGTATTTTTGTAGCATCCTAACTGGATTGCCACGAGTAGATTTCAGAATAAAAATGCAATAAATAATATATACAATACAAAAATACAAGGAAATGTAATAAGTGACCCAGTCAAGCAAGAAATTAAATTACAAGTGGTGTCCTTATTCCTGTGTTTTATGCCAAGAAAGATACTAGCCTTTCCCAGGATTTCTGTAGCAGTGTGTTTGCTTCCCTTCAGTCAAGAAGCAGAGATTGTGACACATAACTGTAAAGCTCCCCTCTTATGTAGTTGTGTATCTATGCATCATTGTGTTTAAGTATTGAGATTCATTATACAAAGCTGCCTGGTGCTTACAGCAGTGCCCGTAAGTAAAACAACATTTTGTGATTCAGCATCTTGAGAGCAGCAAAACAAGAGAAGAAGCTGTAAAGCGAAGTTCTCTGAGAATCCTTTGGTAAGAACCGGGCTGCACTCAGAGATTGCTCCTCGGGTTTATGTCCTGTCAAAATCCCCTGGGACAACAGAGTTGTGAATATCCATGAAAAGAAAGTGGCAAGACTGCCCTGGACTGGGAACTTCTGAGAAAAGGAGGAAATTACATAAAACCTCACACAACAGCCCTTTCACCTAAAGGGGCCACCCAAATAAAATGTAGCTTTGACCAGTGACAAAGAAGCAGAAGTCTGGATGGGAGCCCAGGTGCAGGTGCTGTGCCCTGTCAACTAATTCAATATAACCCGGGTATTGTCTGAGGGTTATAGGACATATATGAGGGATATATATAGGATACATATGAGGGATAAGGATATAAAACAGTCTGTCCCGCTGCTTCTCCTGGGAAACCACTGCAGAACCTCATTGCTTTTCTTATTTATTTCTCTTAAATGTAGTCTCAGACAGCCTCTGTTTGGTCACAGAAGGAAACCCAGAGGAGTGAGCCTAAACTGCTGGACCTCTTGGCTTGTACTTGATGACAATCATCCCAGTCATGTTGGATATCTGTCCCTGCCCCTTCTCCTCAGCTTGCCATGTAATTGGTTATGCATGTGCTGGGACTCCCTTTAGGTGGGAATAATTTTCAAGAAAAACTTAAAGTGCCTTATGTAGCTTTGCCCCTCTTTCTCATTAGAAGGAAAAAGAAGTCTCTAGACTGGTTATATTGCACATATATACATAGGTACACAATTCAGTATATAATTTGGTATATGCATTTCCCATTCCTGGTTTATAAATAAATATGATTTTTAGTATTCGTTTAAATAACTAGAAAGAATGTAAGTGTGGAAGTGACATCTCAGACTTATTTATCACCTATTCTGTGCTTTTTTGGTGCATGGACAGAACTACAACATACCTATTAAAGCAAATGCAAATTCAAGGCTACAGAGGACAAGATTAGATATAATTATATAGCTCAAATGTAATGCAAGCCTGCAGCAGGACTAGAATAAATTGCTGTTGGATTATTAAGTTTCAGGCTCCCTTATTTTGTGCTTCTTTCCAATTCTTTAACATCAATTCTAAGAGTCCCTTTGGAAACATGTAACTGTCTTCTGGGAGTTTTAAATATTCACTTAAATCAATATACTGACAAGGACTGAACAGCTTGACTGAGTTTGTTGAATTTTCTTATTTGAAATTCACATCACATACACGAGAGAACTGGGTAAGAGCTATTACCTGTCACAGTGTTATGTGTCCACAAAGTCATTAATGGTTTAAGCCCCGTAAAGAGCCCAGCAAAGCCAGCAAACATACCAGCTACTGAGAGAGAGACGTTTGGCATTAAAACCTTCAACAGTCCCTGTGAGCATACAAGATACAAAAATGCACTGCAACCTCAGAAAAGGGTGAAAGACTACGCTGCATACAGAAGCTAGGCAAACACCAGGGAGGGCTGCGACAAGGAGATGAGTTGGGTCAGACCAGAGTGTTACCTGCCTTCCCTGTAGCAGCTGTGGCACCAGGGAACCACACCAGAGCTGCCACATCTCCATCCACACTGTGAAGGAAGCACCCTTTATGATACGCCCTGGGTGGGATGCAAGGGAGACTGAAGTGCCCTGTGGTTGTGGAGCCCATGCCCTGATGGGGAGCCAGGAGCCACACCACCATGGACCAGCACTGCGCCTTGCACCCCATGGTGCCACCGCTCTACAGACTCAGCACCAAAACCAGGGCCTGGACATCAACATTTTATTCCTAGGTTACTGAAGAGATCACACATAGAATGACAGAAAAATTATTTAAATAAACAACCTAACCTATCTTGTACCATTTTTCCCACTATCTATTTTTTTTTCTTTTTAATCTTTGTATTATTTCCCACTTGTAGGAGCTTACAACCTTTCTGCCGTTTCAAAACTCTCCTATAATACGCCTTCCCACTGGGTGGTAAGCCTCAGCAGGATGGCTGTGCAGGCCCAGCAGGTTTAAGGACCTTCTTGAAAGTGCCTTGGAATTTGGTATTTTCCAAGGTCTGTAACAGCAAAAATAAAGAGCTGTCTTATTGTGTATGCAATGCCACTACAGGACATGAGAAGTTCACCCACTGCACCAGTTTTCCAAATTGCAAAGCAAGCTAGCCTACCATGCCCCATTAGATTCAGCAATTGTCACTATATTAGTTTGGCAATGCTGTAAGATGATAAAACTCCACCAGACAGTAATCTCTACAAGAATTTAAAAATAATTCTTATATTATGCAAGCTAGGTGACACAATTTAGGACCAAAGAAAATACTTAAAGATATTGTAGACTTCTCAGATTGGGCTCATGTCCTGAAGCGTAGGAGTTTAACAGTATCTTCTCTTTTATAGGAGAAGGTACAATGGTGACCAGTTATTATTAATCCTCCTTGCACTTTCCACTAAATTTTCTTATTTCAGATCTTTTGATGCATTTCAGCAAGACAGAATGAAATACTCCCTGTGAGGCTGTGCCAGGTTGAGATTGGTTTTGTTCGATTTCACACACTTTAGCCTTCAGAGGTCAGGACAAAAGCCATTGTTTTACTTACATTAAAAGTGTTTTCATGTCTTTTGTTCACACTTCTCTTCCCTCACCTTTGCCTCCATAACCCCCTACTTAAAGATAGCATATTGCCTGCATGGAGTGGTAACGTGAGAGCGGGAAGAAGGAATACTCCTGAGCATCTCTTCCTATGACGAGGCACTCAGGTTGGATCAAGTGGGAGGCTGTAAAAGATCCGCATTTGTATGGCTGCGACTGAACATGCTGAACATTTACTCTCTGTTTCTGGAAGCTCCAACTCTTGCCATGCTGCACTGTGCGTTCGCCTCCTCCCACCGTCACGAAAAAAAAGTGAAACAAAATGTCCTGCCTTCTGGACGTGCTTATGCTAAGATTCCCCTCACTGTGTGTCTGTGGGAGGCCTTGAAAATGAAGGAGCTGAGGAGTCCAAAAGCCTTTGTGGACTGCGAGTTGCCAAGTGAAATGAGTCCCAGAAAAACGTGGCATGTCAGCACAGCTTGCGCAAGCTCAGCAAGTCAGTTTAAAGAGAAAGAGTAACTTAAGAATACCTGGAGATAATTTTATAACTGGCAAGACAGAAAAGCAGATGGTTCCCTAAGCCCTGGTAAGGGAACAGACACATCTTACTAGAGGTAACTGAGAAATCTGATTCCCAGTTAAAAAAACTGTATGTAAGGCCACCCAGTGCAGAGAGAGAGAGGACAAAGAACAGGAACAGGCTCCTGTAAAGGAAGCAGGGAGAATGTCCTAGGAGATGTTGGGTTGCCCGAAATTTTTTAGTGGAATAAAATTAAGCCATTTTGAGAGATCCTTGGCCCAGGTGACTGCCTGGACACTGCTTAGTGTGGATGCCTGTGAGAGCAGCCTAGAGGCATGGACTGCCAAAACATATTAAAAAGCTAAATAAAAAGTACATGTTTGGAAATATTTAAAAACAACCATTCATTTCTGAGGGCAGACAGCTGGAGGGAAAATAATTGAATGTAAATATATTAAAATTACAAGGGGGGAAGCAGGTGGCTTATGCATTAATGTGGAATGCTGGCTACTCAGTGAGTATTGCTAGTTGGCCTTCCTATCAACTCAGATTTTGCTACACAATGTACGTTGACGAGTAAATCCTTACTTGTTCTGATTCAAAATGCACTAAAATGGAGTCCAGACCTGGGGTCTCAACCATAAATTTAAAATCATTTATATGTAAAGACAGAGGCAGCAGCTAAGCTTCACTGCCAAGCCTGGAGCTAATTACCCAATGATGCACAATGAACTTATCCCCTGTGGTCCCCTCTGCAACACTGATCTTTCTCACGCCACTGCAGCCCCAAGAAGCATGGGAGAAGAGGTAAGCCTTGCTGTGTGGCTCAAACTCTATTTGAAGTGCATACGTGGACTACAGAAAAGCAGCACAACAGACTTGCAGGCTACAGGCCTGGCTTCGGCCTCCTGCACATTGAGTAGGGTCCATTTGAAGCAGTGGCTGGAGAAGGTGTTTCCTGAACCCTCCTCAAGATCAGCATCTTCTATATCACTGGTTATTTTTTCTGCACATAGTACAGATAGGAGCATTTCTTCCTCAGGGAAGCAATCGTACGAGCACTGCACAGGAGTGCTACTCTTCAAGCTGATTGACCCTTGTAGACCAAAGTAACATTTGTGGTCAAGAACAAGGCTTATGATCACAGCACGATCCATATCCGAAAGTTACAATCTCACAGCTGGGGGAAAAAAAAAAGGTTAAAAATGGTCTCCTAAAAAATGCTGCTATGCCATCATCCTGTAACAGTCAGGATCTCATAATGTCATCAAGCAGTAAACTCTAACAATAAATGTCTCCACAAAGCTTCAATAAAAGCAACAGATATCACTCTCTCTCCATCTCTCCTGATGGAGCTGTTCCATTTTTTATACATATTTAAATATTCATTTGACAAGAGGGAGAGACTGACAGTAGCTTAGTACTGAAGACACTCGCAAGGGATCTCTCAGACCCAGATTCAAGTGCTCTCACAGAATAATACAAAGTCTTCCTCTAGGGTTTGCATCAGGATTTTTCTTCTCGGTTCCAGGTCACATTGCTGGTCAAGAACAGAGAGAAAGGTGGAGACTTGCCCTGGGACAGTGCATAGTCCAGTTATTGGGCATTTACTTGGGAAGTGGAGATGCTCTTAACCTAAGTGAGTGCCTTAACTAATGGCTGTTGGGGTAAAGTTCCCTCACGCTTTCCCAATGCCTTTGTCCCTCCATGGGAAAAAAAAAAGAAGTCCCCCTGGCCCAGAGAGGATCCCTTCCATCAAAGCCCAATTCTATGAAACATTTTGAGAAGCATTTTGATTTTCTGATGGAATATATACTCCACTGGAAAGTTCCCAACCAGCTCTGTTTAAAACAGGGTTGGCTGTAGTGGCCCATGGTTTAATTCAACCAAGTAAGAGAGAGTTCAAACCCTCATGATTGAACATAGCATCTTCAGAGTGCAACAGATCAGTAAAGGCAGCGTGCTTTGTTATTAAAGTGAAGACCCATGTTCCTAAACAATTAATTGTCATTCAAACTCTGTTGGTAATGCAAGTGGGACAGACATTTTTCAAGGGGAGTTTCTGACCTCTGTATCAGCACATGAAAGTTTTGATCCTGTGTTAATAGACTTCCCCAGTTAATTTTTTTGTTCTGCTTTAGGAAAGAGAAAGGAAGAGTGGCTTGGCTTGCTCTAGTCCCCAAGCTATACTAGTTAAACTAACAGCACAACATTACATGTGAGTGCTTTATCAAGGCTTATATAAGTTTGACTTCCCCTTGTAAATGTAAACTCATTTCCATTTTTAAAACTAACTCAATTCAACTCTATATTTGCACACCAACTTAGTTTAGATGGATGCCACTTTTCTGTTTAGGAATTAGAATTCACTGGATTAACAGAGGAGAGGTTTGTTACAGACAGGAAAAGAGATGAAAATTGAAAAGCAGAAAAAGAAAAACAAGCTAGGAAAAGAGAGAAGAGACAACAAGAAAATGAATGGAAAGTTGTAAGACAGCTGGAAAAGAAATCTTTTGAGTGAAGCACTGCTGGCCACTTACAGACAGAAAAATGTGGCCATAGGGAGGGACAATTACAGAATCAAGGAGCAGATCAACATGCTCAGTGGTCTGAATTACTGAAAAACTGGCAAATAAATCCCAGATTTTGATAGGAAATTAAAAAAAAAACTTTGAAAATCAACTTGGAGGCCATTCCTGTGGGCATTAATCATGTTCCAGTAGTTTCAAGTCCTGTTTCAGGAAGGACCTGACTACACATTTGAGTTATCTAGGTGCTTCAAAGGCTCCAGCAAATTCTACTTTTTCCTTCTTGATTTCCTCAGTGGCTCACACTTCTTTATCTGTGTCTGCGCAATGTCCTCACAAGCTTTGCAATGGACTCTGCTAGGAGCTAAAATACCCTCCAAAGCCCTGAAATGACTTTTTGTGCCATCTTGTGACTTTATTTCCAAAGGTGCATGTTTGTATACTACACTGCTTTCAGTTCTTCATGCCCACGTAGAGAGAGGTATGCTGTCCTCCTCCATCAGCAAGCCTAGCATGACTCCGCATCTGTGCTGGTTTAGGTGAAGAACATAGCAGTAAATGCACAAGAGGTTTAGGTCAGAGGTTGGGATTTTGCTGTGTAAAAGATCTGGAGGCTTGACCTGCGACAAAAAAGCATATTAACTGGGTGTTGAGCTTTTAGTTTAGAAGAGCACCTTAAAGCTCTGTAGGGCTTTTTTCTTCATACTGCTCACACAGGCTCGACAGAGAGGTCAAGAAAATCTTACTAAAATTAAGCAACAAATTGCTAAAAAGCTCAGGTAAGCCCCGCTGGTTTTTAAAAGTGACAATGCTGAGGGGGAAGCTTGGTTTTTGAACAGGGTGAAATATTTTCTCGTATCATGAGCTGTATTCTAAATATATTGCATTTGGATCTTTTAAAGTACAATTTTCGTGGCGAAAGTAGAAGAACAGTGAGCCCAACAAAGAAATAATTACTAAGTCTCTCATGATCTAAAATACTCAATAGTCCTTTTGTTTGTCAGACATCATCTTAAAAACACTAACAGCGTTCACCAGAGACTACGCTGCAGAAACAGCACACTAGTTTCTTACAGACATGTAAGACCCCATTCAACGTCCATGGAGTGAAAGGAAGGTGGATCAGACTCCATCTTTCTATTTGTATGAAATTCAAGCTCTTGAGCTACAGAGATTTTTGACCATCTCCCTGCATGGGGTGCTCCCAGTACTGCCTGCCATTCCCAGCTCGCTCTCTGTCTAGCTGAGGAGCTGGCATTCTTATCGTGGTAGCCGTGGCACACTGAGCTGTATATTTGGGTTACTTATGTCTCCATTCCTTTCTCTTCCAACCCCCTGTCTGGCAACAAAATAAAAACTACTGAAGTAGCATAAAGGCAAAATTGATCACAGCATGGGTTTTCTGTGGTATTACCTCCATCCTTATCCCTTCCATCTCCAGGACATAGGAAAATGGTTCTTATGCAAACTGAATCAAAACAAACTTGAGTGACTCAGAGAAGCCTACAGATCCCAAAGAGCTGGAAATTAAATGAATTTTAACTCTATCAAGAAGCTCAGAAATGTAGACTTCACTAGTTCTTTATTATTTTGATTTTTTGGTTTTGATTGGGACAAAAATAATCTAAGCTAATGTCTAGCCCTATGGTGCTTCTTTAAAGATTAAAAAGCAATAAGATAATAAAGAATGCAAATGTTCAGACAGCTGCTCACAGGGAGATGCTGTTTGAAGTAACAGTTCTCTCTCCCCCTCTGTTGCAGCTGGGTTCCTTTTCATTATTAGCAAGGAAAATAACAGGTTCAGTAGATGTGGATGCAAGTTCATTTTCACCATCAGTTGACTTCTGCAACTTTCACACCATCACTGGGTTTGAGAACACGGGCAAGTTTACACTAATGATGATTAAGAGTATTGCTCATAATTCTGAATATTAAATAGAGCATAGGGGTAGTATGAAGGGTGTTTTTGGATCACAATCATGAGGACTGCCACAAAACACTACCTTAAAAACTACAGTTCAATCCCCAGCTTTCACGCACACATCCCAGTGGCCTTAGACAAGTACATGTGATTTACAACCACTCAGACATAGATTTCTCATCCCCTTCCCCAAAAGGCTACAATAACACCTCAGTCTGAACAAAACGCAGAGCAACTGCACGTAGGGGCGTGAGATCCCCATCACACGCACAGAGAGATGGGAGAAGCTGCAAATGGAGCTGGGTTACTCTGCCCCTGCCTGACCTGCCCCAGAGGTAGAGGGAGTCATGTACAGGGCTGCCTTTAGGGCAGGAAAGAATAAGAAGAAACATGTCAATATCCATCTGAGGCTTAGATCCAAAGGATCATTTCCACCTTTTCTGCTACATGTGAGATGAAAAACTGTTACATACCTTACTATTCAGCAGACTACGGTCAACCAAGAGAGGATGGCAAAGAGAGGGACATATACAGATAGATGTGTACCTGTAGTCAATCACTTACTTTGGATTTCCGGCCCCTGGCTTCTTTCTCCGGAATATGTTGAGGAAAGTGTTGGACTTGCAAGGTGCCTTGCCGTCCCCGACATGCATACGCACCACATCTGAGGTGGTGAAGGCACTGCGGACGTTCCTCTCAGGCTTTGCTATGATGATGTACATCTTAGGAGTGAACATGCAGCCCAGCGCCACTGTCACGCTCAGGCTCACTGCAAAACAGGTGGTGATGATCTTGTAGTTGCTCCCGAAATAGATAGGCACAAAGGCCAGCCAGATGATACAAGTGGTGTACATGGTGAACGCAATGTACTTGGCCTCATTGAAATTGGCAGGCACATTGCGAGTCTTGAAGGCATAGTACGTGCAGCTCATGATGAGGAGTCCATTGTAGCCCACAGGAGCCACGACACCTAGGTTGCTGGTGTTGCAGATAAGGTAAACTTCCTTAATGCTGGGGTAGGAAAGGATGGGCATCGGGGGCTCCAGGATTATCAGCGTGATTACCAGTGTCAGCTGCACACTGATCAAAATGGAGGCAATGACTACTTGGGCCCATGCGCTCATGAAACGTGGCTTGCGGGTACAGATCTTCTTTTTGCTGCCTGCCAGGATGCGCGCAATGCGGTTGGTTTTGGTCACGAGGGCAGAATAGCACATGGCAGAGGAGAGACCCACCAGAAGGCGCTGGAGGTAGCAGGATGTCGTGGTGGGTTTAGCTATAAGGGTGAAAGGGCAGACGTAACCCAGAAAGATGCCAGCAAGGATTATGTAGCAGAGCTCCCGGCTGGAGGATTTGACAACAGGGGTGTCCCTGTAGAGCACAAAGATAAGGGTGACAAACATGGTGACCAGGATCCCCAGGCAGGAAAAGACCACAGCCACAATAGACTCTATATTGCTCCACTGGAGGTACTTTACAGGGATGGGTTCACAGCCTGTAGTGTACAGAAAAGAGACAGAGGGTTAGAAAGGTAGCTTCTTGAAGACAGAACTTTTTTTTCTGACTCCCAGTATAATCCAAACATTAGCTTATACCTATGTGCCAGGGATTATTAAAACCATTTTACAAAGGAGTGAACTGCAGCATGGAAAAGTTTGGATGATATACGTTCAAAAAACAGCCATCAATTTTGGGTGTCCCAAACATTTGCTCATGAAGCTACAAAGGGAAATGAGATTTGGAAATTTTTTCATGGTTTTTCTTGAGATACCTGCTGACAAGCCCAGCATATCAAAGGCAGAGCTGGGAACAGAACCCGGACAAACTCAGTACCATCCCTTCATTTCAGCAGGGAAAGGATTGTTACAAATCAGAACATCCGAATGTGTAGCTTTTTGACCTCCTCAGGCTAACTTATTTTAGTCTTTATCAAAATCACTATAAGTTGACCCAATACATTTTTGTGAGGGTGATTTTACAAATAATAGAAATTAGTTAGAGAACTATGGGCAGAAAAACAGTAATAAATTCAAAGTTGTAATGGAACTACACCGTAGATACTGCATCTTCTTAGTATATTTCTGCCTTTTTTTCTCTAAACATTACCTTATTCTCATTTTGTCAAACTCTCTGTGCATTGTTTTTCCACTAAATAACATAATTTAATACTTATGGAAAAGTCAAACCCAGAGAACATGCATGCCTTTAAAAAATGACTGGAAAGCTCTCCTTTACTGACTGGTACAGATGTGCAAACATAGTAAGATGGTACTTAACTGCTCTCTCCCACACTCAAGTTAAAGGATTCTCTTGGTACCTTCCTCACTGTGCTGAAGATGTAATAACATTACAGAGAAAATAAAATCCTCTGTGTTAACAGGATGTTACAGTTGTGAAGCTGAGTTACTGAAAACCTTCATTCTGGCATTTCCTAATTTCTGTTATTGACTTAAAAGCACCAAAATGCTTTTAACATATTTCTGTATCACAAGGAAAGTATCTGTGGCCTTTTCTCCTTCTTGTTTCTGTCCTCCTCCAGTTTCCCTTGGACCCAGCTCACTTTTTGTGCCCTTCCCCCACCTCTCAAGTATCTTTCCTCCCAGTCCCTCGCCATCCCCATCTCAGTTCCCCTTCCAGTTCAGTTTTTTCCTAGCCAGTCAGCTCTCCACCCAGATGTCTCCCTTATGAACACTGCTGGTCCAGCTTTTCACACCCTGGACCGGCTGCTCACCACCTCTGCCTGTCTGGGTTGTCGGAGGCAGCTGAGAAGAGAAGGGAAAAGGTGGTGGTGTTAGCAAGCTTGTAAGAGAGGCATTTTTTTCCTCTCAGTTTTGCTGCTAAATCTTAGCAAGGGCTCTGATATTGCGATGAGCAAAAGTCATGCTCAGCCCCTTCCTCCTCAGTATAGAGTATACCTGCAGAAACCAACCTCTGTGAACTAAAAGCTTCTGAGGTCCAGTTTTGCTCAATTTATATGCATCTTCCACAGGGTGACACAAAATTACCAACTGATACCTCTACCAAAATGTAAAGTCCTTCCTTCCAAACATAGACATAAGCAGAGGTATGGATCAGGGTTGAACAGTTTTACTGTAACCTCATTTTGAGAAATAGAAGAAGAAAAAATGTTTTTCGTTGAAATTAAAAAAAAATCAGCCTGAGGCAAAGTCCTGACATGGAAAATTTCTGCTTGAACTTTTAATGACTGCCAATGTCATACGAACTGAAAGAATGTCTTATAATTCTGTACTCTCTGTCTTTAAGTACCGGGCTCACTTAACTACAGGTAAGGTTGTCTACTTAACTACAGGTAATGATGTTACAGGTACCTGTAACATCAAAAAACAATAGAAATGATAGTATGTGCAACTGGAGTTCTTATTTTATAAAGAAAAGGAATTCTATTTTGCTCAAAGTGGTCTTTTCAAGACTCAGATGGGTGAGGAAACCTGTTCTTCCAACCAGTATTTTTATGATGAAATATGAAGGGAAAACTTTTTACTAGAAGTGGGAACCTCTGGCCGTTGGCCACAGCAGCTCTGAGTGGAAGATGGCTCCTTCTTTAAGTTAATAAAAGACTAAGAATCAGAAGCTCCTGCTTGTGGATTAATACATGCAAAGCGCTTCTTAAACAAGAAGCCAGTCTGGTTGCTGGAAGCGTTAAGTTTCAATGTGGGCTTTAAGCCTAGCAACATCAAGCCATACTCATATTATTCCATCTTAAATGATATTTTCGGAGCCTTAGCCCTGATTCAGCACGGTAGTTAAGCCTATTGATTGCTTTAAGCTTATCCTGTGTAAGGTCTTAGAAATCTGTTTCGTTAAATCAGTGTAATTCCTGTGCACCAGCTAGCCCCAAGAGCCACGTATGCTACAAACATTGCAAAAAGCTGCCTGCTCTGCTTATATCAGCAAAGAGTTGTTGGTGTCAGCACCTGTGAAGGTGGGTCATTTCCCAGCTATGAGAAAGTGGGCTCGGGAAACTTGTTGAGACTGGGGGAGGATAACCAGGGAATGGTGGATTTACAGTTTTTTTTAAAAAAAGCAACCCAAAAAATCCCCCAAAAGATCCACAGCAACTAACCCAAACCTCAAAAATAAAGAGAATTAGCAGCAAAAGTTTCACAGTGGAAATTTTCTAGCAAAAAGCTGTTTGGTAGCTTTCATGTACTATTTTCCCTGCACTTTAACCATGAATCATTTCCTGTACCAGAGGGCTAATCGATTTTTTAATTTTTTTTTTAAATTATATTCATACTGCAAGGCCAATAAGACAATCCAGGGTGTTTTCTGAGGTCATTGACACATCCCAGGTAACTGATGGTCCCAAACCTTTATGATTCATTTCATAATAACTCTATAAAACTTCCTGTCTTATCTTGTTTTATTGCTTATTTAAGATGATTTATGTAAGCTGGGTTTACTAGCTTGACATTCATTCTTTTTATATTAGATTCTGATACTATAAAAGATATCTCTTCTTCTTGGCACACGGCCTTAAGATACTGGTTTTAGTGACAATTTGTCAGGTCAGGTTTTTATCATCTGTGGTGAGAAAACCTTTTTGCCTGCTGACTCCAATTCACTGAACACATGTTTAGGGGAAGGAATCTAAAAAAAAATTTGTACATTTAAAAATAAAATTAAAATGTCAGGAAAGGATTGCTGAGCAACAGAGACTGATTTCAAATGGAGAGAAGGAGCACCTTGAAAAGCACGTCTTAGGAAATGGGTTAGTATGTGCTTCATGTTTCTTAAAGAGACTAAGGATTTTAAAGCCTCCATCTGTGATGGAAAATGGGACTAAAACCGCATACATGTTTAGCATTTAAGATTTAAGGCAAAGGGAAAAACAATCTGAAATGTGAGATGTTAACGTCTGTGTCTAGATGCTATGGTGACTGGCAGGGTATGAATACAACACACAAAAGCAGGCTATAAAAACATGTTTGATGGGAGAAATCCTGGCAAGAAAAGAGAATTCCAAATTAAATGGTACCAGTGGTGACTCCCACAAAGTTCAAGAGCCAGAGTTCATCTTGCTCAGTGTCCCTTTTCTAAAGGTTAGGATGGCATCATCTTCTCTTCACAGCTTCGTACTTTGTACTGCAATTCAAGTAAATGAATTGCAGGGGTTAAAAAAAGAAGTTTTTTGCTCAATAAGACAGAATGAAGAAGCTGTGCAGGAGCAGACTGCCATTTTGATGTTCTCTAGGAAATCATTCGATGGCTATGCTGTCATTTGGCTGATGCTACTGTGATTTTAGAACAGCAGCAGTCCAGTCTCCTTGCTGAGAAGAAACACAAATCAGCAGGTCATCTACTGATTTCATTAAAAGTTAATAGATTGCAACATGCCCCTGAGATTTTTTCCAGCACTGATGCTTTCCTCAACTCCTTTCAGCAGTGCCTGTCATTTTGACATGCCCCCTTTTGAGCTATTTTGGGCAGCTGGTAGCGCTGAACCATATTCGCTCAAGTGCACATTGATCTCTCACTATGTTCTTGTTCTGCCTTATTGATTAAAAAGAAGTCCCAGTTTTCTTCCCTGAACAGTAGACACAAACAATTCTGTGAACCTCCAAAACTAACAGAACATGGTTGTCTATGGATATCTGCTTTAAAATTAGCAGACACTGGTGTCTTAGGAGGTAGGAGTTGAATATAAGCTTTTCCAATGGTCAGGACATTTATGAAGGGTGCTGTGGATTTTCTGGTGTCTAGTATATGAAAGGTTTTGCCACAATTGGGGCCCTTACAGAAGCTATTTTTCAAGAACTCCCCTTCCTACAACCCACTTACATGAAACTTGAAGGAACTGAATGATCACCAACATTTCTGTATCCTGACAAATCTGTTTGAATTAGGTTCAGTTGCACACCAGAGGAGGGAGGGGGCTGGGGTGAGAGGTGTGGGATATAGACAGATACACGCACATCTGGGATATGACCATAGCTTATTTTCTGAAGAAAACCAAGATAGACAATGGATCAAGTTTCCCAGTTTATTGTGATTAGTGTATTTTTAGCTGGAGAAGTGGCCAGCTTTCCCTCTCAAAATAAATCCTCTGAAAGCTCACTTAGCTTCAGTGACTAGCTTAACAGCATCTCTTGGAACTATTTAATCAAGGTTTGAATACTTCATCTATGTGTTAAATGCTGCAGCAACATCTAGTTGCCAGCCAGTCATATTAAAGGACAAAGATGTAATAAGTTGCAAATTTGATCTTCAGCTGGGTGGTCAGATTGTTTCTCTGACTAGGAATGACGCCCTGCTGAATACTGGCAGCCAAGATGTGCAGGTGCGGCATGGGGCAGAGGTACGAGTGGTCTTTTACGATGACAGAAAGCAAACCCCAAGGTCAAGGTGGTGCTTCTCAGTGCATTACATCTGTTTTCTTGGAGTAATGGTTACTGCAAAGCCCAGAGCAGGTGTGGAGGTTGACCTTGATAGGTACAAAATAACAGAAAGATGCCATAGCATACAACTCATCCAAAGCATATACACAGGGGAGACCAATTCTAGCTGTTTTCCTTTCTTCTGACAGCCTTTCTTAGGATTTTGCTGACATTTCTTTTGCTGGCGGGTGCAGTGAGAATGATCTTTATACCAAATGAAAGTCTGAAATGGCCTGAAATCCCAGATAAAGTATTACTAATTGCACGGCAGAACAATCAGAAAGAGTATCAAGTTAATCTGACAACGATGCACTGAGCTCTTGTGCTAATCACTGCTAAAATTGCAGCAAATGCTGCTAAGTTCATTAGTAGTCTTAACAGCTTTATCAATGCTTATGCTAACTGAAGGGGAGGAACAGACAGACTATGTCATTTCTTCTTGGTAGAAATTTCAGTGTCTTGACTGTCACTGCTGTTGAACTGAGCCAAAAGATACAGCACTTTTTACTCACCCTAAAATGCATTGGGCTGTGTGTTTAAGTATGTACCTTTAATATCTCTGCATGCTGTCACCTTACTCTCCACCACACACCGTTCTCCTTGTGCCCTATAAAATGGGAATGAGTTTGGAGGGACATGTCCCTACCTGTCAGGTCAGCATTCGGCCACCAGCCAAGCTCACAGGCTTTACACGTGAATTCATCCTGAACAAATTCATTCTCCTTGCAAGCAGTGCAAATCCAGCAGCAACTCACTTCTCCTTTCCTGATCACCTGTAATGCAAAATACATTCTCAGCCGTGTTCTTCTACAAGACAACACAGAAGCCCCCCCATCAAAGAGATACCTCCTCCACTGTTTAAAATGTGACACAATTCCTGTGTACGGCACATTTCAAAGAACTAGAAAACATGAATCCTGATTCTGTATCTACCCCTGCATATTAAAATTTGTGCTTGCGAGTTCAAGGATAATCTCTGGGGACAATTCTATTTTGTTTTGGTCGGAGCAGTTCTGAATTAAAAGTACGAAATCATTTTCCCCTTGGTACAGAAGCATAGTGAGTGTTATATTTTCAATCAAACTTGAGAAGAGGCTTAGTCTGAGAGATGGTTCAGGTCAGGACAAGTAGCTCAACCCACACTTAATATCTATTGCATAGTAAAAAGCAGCAAACAAAGTCAAAGGTCAGAACAAAGAGTGATTCATGCATATACATATATATATATACACGCAAGCACATGCACACACACATAAATTCCAATTTACATGGAAGTCTCTTTGGGGCTCATTACACTAGTGTAAATAGATATTCAAATAAGAGCAAATTAAAAAATATACTGCTAAAAGGATGTGTTGGGTCCTAGTAGAAAATAGAACCAATATGCGGTGACCAAGAGCATGCTTCAGAATAGCTCTTTTGGAGACAAACATCCCTGAAAGTTGTATCTTTCTCTGCTGTGAAGGCTGCTAAGTGTAATGATCCAGTATTGAAGACGGTTTTCTCATCTTGAGTCCTAGTTTCATTACACAGAGGCTGAAAGGAAGATTGAGGATATCTCCAGCTCATGGGGCTCCAACAAAGACTCTGGCTCTGTGCCAGAAAGGAGGAATCCAGCCTTCTCTCCAGGAGCTTCCTATCCATCTATATGCAGAGCTGAGTGCAGTAGTGAAATACAAAATGTTTATTTTATTGAATGCTGGCTTTGTGGGCTTTTTTTTGTTGACATTTCCTCCTGCAGTCTATGGAGAGAGTCCAATAGACTTCAATGGGCGCCGAAGCTGGCATTTCGTATGCATGGTGTTTACATATACACACATACACAAACTGCACAATCTCAAAAACAGAGAAAAGATGTTTTGGAGGGTAGTAAATACTGATAATGTTTCCCCTCCAAGATTGTTTGAGTATGTCACTACGCCTTTGCCAAATCATCAATCACTTATTGCTTAGAGTAGCAATATAGAATTACAAAGCTGCAAATGTGCTTATTAAATGAAATTAGAAAGGAAGGTCTGCTCTAAGGTGATTTTCCTGAATGGGCTTCTTGCCATTTTAAACTCACTGCATCCATACCATTTTGATAGCGGTGGAACATGTCTTTATGACATCCAGACAAGGCAGGTGGCAAATTATTTGTAGCTTGATGTAAGTGCTACTGTTTGGTAAACACAGAGTGATTTCATTTGTGTTTCCATACCTCCTGTTGTGAACATGAGATACAAACAGGCTTTTCCCCCCTCCCCGTTTTTTTGCAGGTGTTATTGCTGGAACAAAATACTGGATTCCTGTGGGTCACATTATTTTCAGGATCATCCCCCAAGTGAATCACAGCCACCGCATATTTTAGGCAATGCCTAAGTGAAAATCTTGTTCTTACTTGCATAAGGTGAAATTCAAATCCTGTCACACTAGAAGATTCTGCATCACTACAAAGGGCAATTTTAGAAAACATGGGCTTCTATTTGGGATTGTAAGAGCAAGATGTTTATCTAGGAGTCTTTCCATACATTTGGCTTTCCTGAAGAAAAGGAAGTTCAGGTTGTTCAGCCTGGAAAAGAGAAGACTCTAGGGAGACCTTATAGCAGCCTTCCACTGTCTGAAGGGTGCCTACAAGAAAGCTAGAGGGGGACTTTTTACAAGGGCATGTAGTGATAGGATGAGGGGTAATGGCTTCAAACTAGAAGAGGGGAGATTTAAAACAGATATCAGGAAGAAATTTTTCAGTCTGAGGGTAGTGAGACACTGGAACAGGTTGCCCAGGGAAGTTGTTGAAGCCCCATCCCTGGAAGCATTCAAGGCCAGGTTGGACGAAGCTTTGAGCAACCTGGTCCAGTGGGAGGTGTCCCTGGCCATGGCAGGGGGGTTGGAACTAGATGATCTTGAAGGTCCCTTCCAACCTAAACCATTCTATAATTCTATGATCTATGAAGTCCTATCCCTTGGCTTGAAAGAAGCCTTCCTGGGTTTAGGGAAAAAACACTGACTGGTTATTCACATTTCTATAGCAGAAAGTAAGTGTCTGAGGCACACCTTAATCTGGCCCTTCAAGCAAGGCTCGCTGCACACTGATCGGACCATTCCACTCTTATTCATCTGAATCCTGTAGTCATCAATGTTGAGCACGCCCTCGTGCCAGGTCCCAATGAGGACGTAGTCATAGCGGTTGGGCTCTATGTACTGCAGGTTCATGATGTCATATCTGCAAGGGAAAAAAAAGAAAGCCAGTCACTGTCCTGCAGCACAAAGGATAAAAATTTTCCTTGCCCTTCTCTTTCTGCCTCCATAAATATACATGTCATCCCTCAACACCAGAGACTAGAGTTTCATGAAAACACCAAATACTGTAGGATTTGCAGCAGAATCATGGCAAATGACAGCTCTGCCACACAATTACTGATTGCCTGCCCTGCTTATATAAAACTGTGGATAAAAGTTCTGTGTCCAGGAAGAACTGCATGTCAAAGATGGCAAGCTCTGCTAAAGATGTACATGTAGGCACTGTCTGGATGGTGTGGTTTTCGAGATGTCTTTAACATTCACTTGGTGCCTACATACAAGTTGATCGCAGTATAGCCACTACCAGGAGCACTAAAGTAATCAGTAGAAAGGTTCAAACTAGCTGAACTGGTATGCCATAAGTTAACTGTAAGCACTAGTTCAACTATTTATATTACCCAGCCCAGTGGGACTGCCAGGAAAAGTTAGCAGCTCAGGCACAAAATTTACTTCCTCGCCCTAGGCAAGTAGGAAAGAACTTCCCAAGGCTAATGTAAAGGAAGCATAAAGCAATAAACATTCAGCTTCCCTGCCTCCACCATTGCCTTCCACGTGTTGGACCTGATGTGTGCACATCCCTTACTGCTAATTCTTCTGTTCTTTCCTTAAACAACAGAACGTGGCTTGTGCAAAGCAGTGATTAACTGTGGTGATTTCTTAACAGGAAATAAGCAAAAATGGGAGAATAAATATTGGAGATTGCACAGGGAGGAAGAACCACAACAGAGGCTGGACTTACAGCTTGGCCTCTTAAGATTAGAAGGGGGAGGGCTTTGTTTAAAAAAGGACAAGAGAAAGAGGACCGAGAACTAGAAATCAGCACTGGAGCTGAAAATTACAAAGCATCTTCTGTTTTCCAAGCCTGGGAGTTACTGCCTTGTTTTGCTCTACTGCATTGTCTCTGTCTCTGGGGAAAAAAAATCTTTTTTTTATAATGAGTGTTGCTAATCTGTGTGTACTTTAGGAATGAAAGGTAAGCAAAGTATGACCCATAAATAAAACTGGGATGCTCAGTTGTGGGCAAAGAAAGAGACATATCCATTTCTTTCTTTTCCCTTCTGAGGTTCAAACATGCAAAATTTCAGCTTTCTCTGCACTTCGCAGAGGAAAGAGGTGCCAGAATTACTCTCTAGATGTCTGTTTTTCTTAATTGACTCTTTGGGATTTCGCTAGTTAAAGATGATTTAAAGAAGTGCATATTTACAGCTGTATTTAGACCTCAGTCTTGCAAATATGGTAATGTCAATTCCACTGCAGAGCTCCACTGAATTACATGGGAAATGGGACTCTTGCCACTGAGTTCAATAGAGCTCCAAGCAGAAGGCGGCTTCATTGGTTGGCAATCAGCTCCTAATTGACAGGTTGCTTAGAAAAGGGGTGAATTGCAAATTCCCTAGGAAACAATTCCTTCTCATATCCCAGTTCTTGCAAAGCAAGAACATAAAAAAAGTAATGCTGTTTTCAGGATTGAGAAGAATCAAGATAGCAAGAACCAGTAAGAGCTGGGCACTTTATAATGTAGACACAACCGGAGTAAAATTGAGCAGGAATGTACATGTCTCTTCCTAGCAAGAAGAACCTTGCTAGGTTTCTTTTTAATGGATTTTAATGTGACCTTGTATAAGAATGATACAAAATCAGATACTCTAGGCTGGAAAATTAATCAGGAAGGGGAATAAAAGACTAGTAAAACCTCACATTCCCTTAATGGAATTTTTGAACCTGCACAGATTGTTTTCGTTCTTGCAAAAATATATTACAAGGCACAGAGTGGCATTAATGCAATATCAATCAAGAGCTGGCAATTTCAGGGATATGATTTTAGGTTGAAAGCCATTCTTATGTTTTCTTATAATACTGTTCCCTTTTCTATCAGTTATCTGTCAAAGAATACAGTATGCAGACTAAAAGCTCTTACACAGTCTTGCATGTGACAAGTTGTAGTACAATGTTTGCAGCTTTGATATGCAGCTTGAATTTTAAGTGGAGAAATGTGGTCTAACAAATGCACTTGGTACATGGAGATGTGCAGAAGTTCTTTGTCCTTTTCTTTTCCTTAATGAAAAATTTCTGCTTTAACTAAGGACGAGTTCAGTGCTGGAACACCTTCCCCCATCCCCTCACTCACACATGTAAAGCTTTAAGTTTTGGGCTGTGTCCAAGCTAAAAATGTTTATTCCAAAAGACAAGAGTTGTGAAGCTCTAAGAGAGGGAGGACCGTGATGGCAGCTGGATTTCACACATATATGGTAGCATTTACAGGAGCCACGAAAATATTCTGCACATAAGACAGTGAATCTTTCTTTTAATATAAGGGCAAGCTCTTTCATATTGGGAAATGATGTGACCAAATAGGTCAATTTACTTGTGAGGTGAGCCAGCCCGTGAGCCAGCTGGCCGCAGGCACACTCTTACTCTGGTTAGTCTGAATGGCTGAAGTTACCTTTCTCCATAATATCAGACTGGTGGTAAGGTTTGCTATCCTGGAAGGCAGAGTGGAAAACAGCAATGGTGAACAGCGCTGGGATGTAACTGGCCAAAACAACCACCTATGGAGTCAAACTCCAAAACAATCATGTATGATTTGAGACACATTCCTTTACATGCTATATGTTTGGAGTATTTGAATTATGCATTTGATAATATACTTAAAGCATTGGAGTTGACAGAGTTGCCATATCTGACGCCAGAACAGCTACTGGAAATTTTGAACTACATAGAATTATACGGGTCTACGTCTGAGTCTAGTTAGGGTAAAACAAACAACAACGTTTCTGTTAGCTTGTGAACCTCAGCATTTCTCCACACATCAGAGGTTCAGTGTAGCGGCTGAAAGTTCTCCTGACAGTTGTTACATAGCATTTTATGGTCAGAGGCCTATGCAAATTGTCCAAGAGAAGCAACTTTTTTCACACCTGCCACAAGCTAAAAGTAGGCAGTTACCCTAGAACAGACAAAAGCTCAAAATGGCTCTGTCCCCTGCCCCTTGCATAGCCCAGAGAAGGATGTGATGTCGACTACTTCATCCCTCACAACTTCTCCAGCAATTTCTGGGAATTTCAGTGATATGATTACTACTGAGAAAGGAAACGGGAGGTACTCAACGAAAGTAAGAAGTTCAGCAATTTTACCAGCATGTTCTTAACGACAGTATAGCGAGCACATAAAGCGGTTGATTTTCCAGAGCTACATCCACGTCATTTTTCCCAGAGGCAGTGCAGTCAGTTAAGTGACTAAATTTGTGCCCTTCTGGCAGAGCTCTACTTCACATTTCTGCATAAAAGCTCTTCAAACAAAAGATTCTGCACAGAAGAAATAAACCTTTAAAAAAGTGCTTCGTTTTCTAATCTCATTTTGATAAGATCTTGAAACCATGAATTGAGCCTCAGATAGAAAAAGACATATCTAAACAAATTGTTAAGTTTTGACAAAGCTGTAGGGGTTCAAAATAGGAAATTATATGTCAGGCAAACATACCTATAGGCATCTCTACCTGCTCTATGCATGATGATTTTAAGTATGAGCTTGTGAGAGTCAATTGCTTGAAGAACCTCACAGATTTTGAAAATAAAGTATGAGGAAGGTTGCTGCCTTCTAACAAGGAATATTGATATATTCCATCTTGTGAAGTTGTTTTGTTCACATGATATGGTAACATAATGTCAAAAAACTTTTTACATATTTGTGTAACATCCTTGTACTGGCATAGAAAAGCTAAAAAACTAGGAAATTTTCAGATCTGGCTCTCTGTATTTAGATCTGGCTCACCTGTATTTAGGTGTTGTATGTGGTGTTTATCTTTTCATTTTGCTGAGGTACAAAAGCTCTTTTGAGCATTGATACAGTGGTATAGTACGTTCACTCATTCACAGAGAGCTTTTCCATGTAGAGCTGTGGAAACACTAGAGCTCATCTGGAGCTAAATGCAATTCTGCGTGGGCATAAACTGCTGCTGGCATACAAAGGTCTGACTGTATAGACCACGTTTCATATACACATCACCATTCTCTGATATGATATTGCCCATGTCATCAATGCCACAGACCTATACAAGCATTATAGCATGTATAACAAAAAGGTTAATTGAACTTTCTTGCCCAGACTCACTAACTCCAGCTGTGAAAATATAAATGAGGAACAAAAAAACCCAAAACCCTACCTAAAATAACCCAAAATTCTAAATAGGCCAGGGAATCAGGAGAAATGAACCTTGCTATAGACTGAAATGATGGATGGAATAAATTATATCATCCTGACCTACTCAGAGAAATATCCTGATATAAACCCTCCTCTATTTTGAATTCAGGAACTGTTCATTCTAATTCTATGCTTTGTACTAATGAGTGTTGCGGAAATACTCTTAGGTGACAAGACAATTAATAAGATTTGGGCTAAAATTGGAAAATTACACCTAAACACCAAACCAAATAACTAACAGACAGACAATGCAGCATATGCAAAGCTGGAGTAATGCTGTTACGGAGATAAATAGTGTGTGATAAACTTAAAGCTACACTAAGCAGTAATTTCTCTGTATTATCTAAATTGTATGTACAAAGATTTGATTTATGCATTTGTGTCAGTAAGTATGTGTTTGACTGTAAGGCAATTGCTTGCCTCTACTTTCAAAGTCTGACCTAGCTCATCTAAACCTTTGACTAAAAAAATCTAAAGTATACAGAGCTTGATGGGAAGACAAACCGACCAGCTTCTTCTTACTATTTAAATGCAATGAGCTGTTTAAATGTATATACTGTTCAAATAGAACAAGCAATGCAAATAGCAAACGGTAAAAAGGTTGGTCAGTTTTTCTAATAAAGGCTAGCAATAGAAATGAGAGTTGCTTTAAGGCCACTGTGTCTTACAAATACTCTGAAAGCATATGCCAGGCTGCAAACTCTTGTTTATTCCAGAGCACTCTCTTTGTGCAGTGTTGGCACTCTGATGCATTTATGCAAGAAGCCCAAAGATGGAGTGAGAGAGTCTTTTATAACACTTTAATAACTCAGTAGGAAAACCAACTTCAAGGAGGTAACCCCTGAGTAAGCCTCAGTTAATAACGGATTGTGTACTTCAGCAGCTGAATTGAACTTATTTATAAAAAAAACCCCAAAACTCAAAAATAAACCCATCTGGGAGGTGTCTCACTTAAAATAGTTGGACAGAGCCCACAGAACTAAATGAGGAGGAAAGGATTTCAGTCAGCTGGCTCCCCTAAGAGAAAAAAAATGTGACGTACAAGTCCACAAAGTGGCTGTCTCACCCATTGCTCGGGTACATACTGTGTCTGCTCGGGAGGGGCCCACAGTAGCAGCTACCACAGCTGGGATTTACCAGACCCCAAATGAGTGAAACACAGTACCTTCTGGCACAAAAAAAAGCCAACCTTATTTGTCCTGGTCTAGTTGGACCTATCTCTAAACTCTGGGACAGCTGAGCTTACTTGGAGTGAAAGAAGTTAAGGAGAACACGCAGGAATTCACCAAGCAGAACTAAATAGTCTCTGGCAAGGATACAGTGCTACGTCCTGGGGGCACTTGGGGCAGCAGAGATCAAGCTGGAAAAGGATGTGTTCTACAGCCCTGCCTTTGAAACCTTAGCAAGCAGATGCTTCATTAATTTCCAAGCACTTGCATTAGGCTTTATACACATTAAAATCCTGGTCCTGAGCCCCAGTTGTAGCTCAGACACCAAAAGTCTGTGAGATAAAAGGTTTGTCTGCTCCCAAAATACTAGAAATGTTACAGGCTGTACTGTAGTTCCTGTCTCAATTTGAGCTATAGCTATCAATATATCATGTGTTACCAGTGTTATTCCTGGCTATTGGTAAGACTAATCCAGATAACTCCATTCATGTCTCACAGTATGCACGCTTTATGCTTCAGTAAAACAGCCGAAGAAATCTCCGTCACCAAACCCAGCAACATTCTCCCTTCCCAACACCTGGTTTAATTAGCTGAGATCAAACATGTCTTTACCTTCCAGGGGCATCTCCCTTTTCATCAAACCAAACTTCTTCTCCAGAAATGCCGATGAATGAGGATTTGAGGAGGAACTCCAAGAGCTTGCTGCCATCAATTGGCTTCATAGCATCACACAGCCCAACATGTCCAGGGCAAAGGGAATGATGCATGTTTTGGAGCCCATGAGCCATAGCATATATAGCATTGATGACAAATCCCATTTTACTGTCCTGCACATAGTTTTCTTCTAGGCTTTCATTGCCTAAAATAAGTAAGAAAAAAGTGTTGTTATAAGCAAAGATGAAATAACATGAACATATGAAAAAGCAGTGAGAGATACAAAAAGAGTTTTCTTGTCTGTTATAAAGCTTTAGAAGCATAAATGAGGTGCCAGCCAGGGATTTTAATTAAATAATAATATTAATAAAAAAAAAACCTAACCTTTTTTTTTTTCCCCAGAAATCTTTAATTTATTGAAAGTGAAATGCCTCATGAGAAACATGAGAAAGCACCACTTTAATCAAATTGTCAGCTTTAAATTGTTCTTTTTGGAATTTTTGCTTGTCATTCCCCAATGTTATTTATGCTAAGAAGGGTTAAGCAGCCCAGTGTCAGAGCAATGCATTTCAGCTAGAACAAGTTTTTAAAGCAATTTGCTTGTAAATTTGACTTTTTATCACACTTGAAGATTTTTTTTTTTTTGAAATCTCATGTTTTTGAGGGCCAAGATAGCAATGTCCCTTTCAGTGTTAATAAGCAAACAACGTAAATCAGTAGCACTTCTCAAGTTATCAGAACTAAACATTTTAGCTAAAAGTAGTAGTAGGTATGCCAATTTGGGATGGCTACAGAAAGTCAAATGAAGTTCATAACACTAAAGGACTTTTTATGTAACTGCAGCTTAGAAGATCCCGTATGAGCAGACATTGAAGTCTCTGTCCATTGAGCAGAAACAATGTGGCACTGAAGGTTTTCCCCACACGTAGGCTTTAGTTCTGATCTGCTGATGTGCAGGCACTGCCAGAGGGTACCATTTGTGGCTGCATGTCACATCAGACCCCGCTGGGTCCTGGGTCATTCCCCCGCTTCCCATCACGAGCTGCTGAACGCTGTCAGCGCCAACCCTGAGTCACAGTGGACCTGTGCTGCAGCAGTCCTGAGGGAGCTGGAAGTAAGAAACCTCCCTGTTTTGTTTCCTTCCCCCTGAGTCATTTTATCACAGTATGCTCCAAACTGCAAGATGCTTTTATCTGTAGACCTCCCACGGTACTCGGTGTTTAACAGGCATTTGCAATCCAGTCTCTGTTACTTTGTCTAAGTAACACCTTGTCTACGCTAGGGAAGTAGGATGTGTGAGCGACTAGGTGTTAACTGACACTTCTCAAATCCAGGTTGGAGAATTTTGTCATTTTAGGATGAAGAAAAGAGGAAAATCTACAAGTTCACCAAAACTTTCAAGTTAAAAAATAGTTCCTTCCCCTAATGGAGGTATAATATGGCTTTCAAATCAAATCATGAAGACCATCCTTACATTTATCCTTGGAAAAGTCTCTGATTGGGTAGGTTTTCTCAGCTCCTTTGCCCTACAACTCAGAAATGTCAACTGGGGATTCTTTAGGATAGCAGGGATCCCAAAGGCAGGTATTTCTAGGTTTCTTTCTCTGGGTCTTCCCCGCACAGGACATTCATTGCACCTGGGCAAGAAAGTCTTGCTTCAGTAACTGTTTTCTAGATGAGCTGAACATAGCAAACAGTTGTGACGGTGAATTAAAAAAGCCTTGTGAAAATAGCGTAATCTGACTGAATGAGTTCATGTGCTCCTCTCACTGCCAGCACCACCAAGCAAGGAGCAGCTGGAGAAATATTTCCCAGAGGCAACATATCTGCCACTTTCTTTGCAGGAGAAGGTTCATAGCTTTGCATGAAACCAATGCCATTCATATCCATGTTCAGAAACACAGAAAGAACAGAAATCTTATATGTAAGCTGACAGAATATTTACCCAGGGAAGCAAAGAGTATGCCACTACGTGTACCCTCACTTATGTACTGCATATAGTATGTACAGCATGGTCTGGACATCTCTTGGCTGAATATGTTAATATGAGGTCTATATATGGTATCTCTAGGTGTGTGTCATCTGCTGATTAGTCCCTTAGGTTTAACACACTGTGAATTTATCACTGATTCTGCTTTCTTGTAGATAGAAAATGAATGTGTTCTCCAACCCTATGTGAAAGAGGTGGAAAGCCCCTGAGCTCGGCATGGCAGTCCTTTCTTTCTTGTAAAGCTTCTAGGCAGCAAGTCATGGAAGAGATCACAAACTGACTGATAGGGCACAGCACTCACTATCAACCCTTTTCTCAGATAACTCCTTAATTTCTCAATTAGTTAAAAATAAGGGAATGTAAACATCAGTGACACTTGCAGGAGATAACGATAGCATCCATATGCATTTCCTGAGGCAAGCATTCATGTGGCTGCCGGAGGTAGAAAACTATTTCCCTCAAGTATGTATTAACTCAGCAAAGCATGCATTTGGCTTCTAATATTTCATTATAATATGCATACCTCCAAAGAGAATAAATATTTGATGGTGGTAGAATTTGCTTTTGACTGATTAGGAGTGAACACCTAGCTTATGTTGAGGCTCCAAGCATATAGTCCCACACTGCAGAGGTGACAGCCTTAACGTCACCTATAGAAATAATTATACTGTAGTGGAAAGGAACATGTGAAGCATCATATTATAATGAATTGTCTACAGATCAGTAGTATAAACATCCCTATGTGTAAATAAGATATTTTCCAGTAAATCTAGTGTGAGAAGTCATGCTGTACTTAAACTTAACTTCCTGCAGTCAAAATCCGTTTTATTTCATTTAGTCATTATAAGTTATTGACATACTTATGCATTTGAGCTTGTAAAAATTCACTTATGACAATCACCAGGAAATGTGTGGGGTTTTTTTAAACAAATGAAATCATGTTCAGCCAGAGACAAAACAGGGGCAATCAATGTTCAATCAAGTTTTCGTAGGACAGCTTTTTAATAAATGCAAGAATTATACTATGTTTGTTATGGGGCTTCTCTGTAAAGTTGTATTTTTCCTCAGTAGGTCTTTGAAATGCAACAAAGGGCAAAGCAGAACTCTGGACTGTGAAACATTTATCTTTCCTTCCTATGTCATCTTTGGAAAAAAACCCATTGCTCTACAAAGGCTAATTTGAACACTAAGGTTCATTAACATTAAAAACAGAAAAGTATTTTGTTAGCTTTCTTTCTTTCTTTTTACTATTTTAGGGACCTTAGCTTTCACTAAGCAAAGAGAAATTGTAAGCCATGTGTTTAATTGAAGTCACTCAAATTAGGCCGTTACTTTTTTGAATGACCTTGAAGAATTCAGGTGTCCTAAATTTCATACTTACTTATTTTTGTATTGGATGCAATGCAAATCTTCCTTTAATAATTTCATTTTAACAGGTCCTCAATAGTTTGTCTAATTTTTTCTTATTACAGTTTTGGTTTTAGTCTTTGTTTCTGTCAGTCAATCTTAAAGCTGAAAAAGGAGGACGGTATATACACACATATACTACTAAAACAAAAACAAACAAACAAAAAAACCCCAGACACCACACTCTGGCTGCACACGACTGAAAAATGGTCCCAACACTGCCAAAAGTAATACCTAAGTAGAGGGCAAAAGAAGACAGGACAGACCAAAATTTCACGAAACCCACTGTGAGTATTTCCTTTTACCATAATGTGCCTCAAATCTAACTAATGTTAGCTTCAGCTATGGACTTGGAAGAACCTGAATGTAAAGCAATCATGAATTTAGTCCAGTGCCTTTCCTGTGGAGTCAGTGTGGTGCTAACTGTTCTCGAGAGCTGGGGGGGTACACATGCAACTCCCACTTGACAAACTGAAATTAAGAAAAACTATACTATCATAATTATGGCTAGAAATAAGTTAACTTTCATGTATAAAGTAAATATAGGGAAAGTCTATGTTAATATCCTGCTCAGAAGGGACAGGGGAGGAAAGAGGGGCGGAGGCACTGCCCTCTACATCAAGAAGTGGATAGAGTATGAAGAGCTGTTTCTGAAGAATAGCCACGAGGAGGTTGAAAGCCTATGGGTAAGAATTAGAGACCAAGGCAACAAAGGGAACCTTGTGTTTGGTGTCTAACTACAGTCTGCCTGATCAAGGGGAGCCTATTGATGAAGCCTTCTTACTCGAGCTACAGGAGGCATTGTGCTCGCGGGCTCTCATCCTGCTGGCAGACTTTGACCACCCTGACACCTGCTGGAAAATTGGCACAGTGAGCTGTAGACAATCCAGGAGACTCCTGGAATGCATTGCGGATAACTTCTTAAGCCAGGTAATAGCCAACCCTACCAGAGTGGATGTGATACTGAACCTGTTGGTCACCAACACAAGTGAGCTAATCAGTGATGTCAAGGTTGGAGGCAGCCTGGGCTGCAGTGATCACACATTGGTGGAGTTCGAAGACCTGAGGGATATGGGTCAGGCGAAGAGTAAAGTCAGGACCTTGAATTTTAGGAAAGCAAAATTCCAGCTCTTCAAGGAGTTAGTTAATAGGACCCCCCGGGAAACCGCCCTCAGGGACAAGGTAGCAGAACAGAGCTGGCAGATCTTTAAGGACCCTTTCCACAGAGTGCAAGAGCTCTCGATCCTCAGGTGTAAGAAATCAGGAAAGGAAGGCAAGAGTTGAAACCCACTGGTCAAACTAAAGGGCAAGAAAGAGAGGCACAGGCAGTGGAAGCAGGGCTAGGTATCCTGGGAAGAGTATAGGGACGCTGCCCAGTTGTGCAGAGATGGGGTTAGTAAGGCCAAGGTGCAACTGGAGCTGAACTTGGCAAGGGATGCAACAAACTATAAGGGTTTCTACAAGTACGTCAGCCAGAAAAAGAAGGTCAAAGAAAGCGTACCCCTGCTGATGAGCAAGACTGGCAAGCTGGTAACAATGGACAAGGAGAAGGTCAAGGTACTCAACAGCTTTTTTGCCTGAGTCTTCACTGGCAACCTCTCTCCCCACACCTCTCAAGTGGATGGACTGCAAGGCAGGGAGCGGGGGATGCAAAGTCCTTCCCACTGTAAGAGAAGATCAGATTCGTGACCACCTGAGGAACCTGAACATACAGAAATCTATGGGACCTGATGAGATGCATCCCAGAGTCCTGAGGGAATTGGCTGATGTAGTTGCCAAGACACTCTCCATGATATTTGAAAAGCCATGGCAGTCAGGTGAAGTCCCCAGTGACTGGAGAAAGGGAAACAGTGCACCCATTTTTAAAAAGGGTAGAAAGGAGGACCCTGAGAACTATCAACCTGTCAGCCTCACCTCTGTGCCTGGGAAGATCATGGAATGGATCTTTCTAGAATCTATGCTAAGGTACGTGGAAGACAGGGAGGTGATTTAAGACAGCCAGCATGGCTTCACTAAGGGGAAGTCCTGCCTCACCAACCTAGTGGCCTTCTATGATGGAGCGACTATATCAGTGGACAAGGGAAGAGCTACGGATGTTGTCTATCTGGCCCTCTGTAAGGCCTTTTACACGGTCCCCCATAACATCCTTCTGTCTAAATTGGAGAGATACAGATTTGATAGGTGGACTGCTCAGTGGATGAGGAATTGGTTGAATGGTTGCATCCAGAGGGTAGTGGTCAATGGCTCAATGTCCAGATGGAGACTGGTGACAAGTGGTGTCCCTCAGGGGTCCGTACTGGGACCAGTACTGTTCAATATCTTTATCAATGACATAGACAGTGCGACCGAGTGCGCCCTTAAGAAGTTTGAGGATGACACCAAGCTGAGTGGTGTGGTTGACACACCTGAGTGATAGAATGGCATCCAGAGGGACCTGGACAAGCTTGAAAGTGGGCCTGTGTGAACCTCATAAGGTTCAACAAGGACAAGTGCAAGGTCCTGAACATGGGTTGGGGTAACCCCCAGTATTAATACAGGCTGGGGAACGAAGGGATTGAGAGCAGGCCTGCCGAGAAGAACCTGGGGGTACTGGTGGATAAAAAGCTGGTCATGGGCCGGCAATGTACACTCACAGCCCAGAAGGCTAAGAGCATCCTGGGCTGCATCAAAAGAAGGGTGATCAGCAGGTCAAGGGAGGTCACTCTGCCTCTCTACTCTGCTCTGGTGAGACCCCACCTGGAGTGCTGTGTCCAGCTCTGAAGCCCTCCGTACAGGAAAGACATCGATCTCTTGGAGCAGGTCCAGAGGAGGCCCACAAAAAATGATCAGAGGGATGGAACATCTCTCCTATGAGAACAGACTGCAAGAGTTGGGCTTGTTCAACCTGCAGAACAGAAGGCTCCAGACAGACCCTACTGTGGCCTTTCAGTGCTTGAAGGGGGCTTATAAGAAAGATAAGAAACTTTTTAACAAGGCCTGTTGTGATAGGACAAGGGGTAATGGTTTGAAACTAAAAGAGGGTATACTTAGGATAGATATAAGGAAGAAATTGTTTACAATGAGGGTGGTGAAAGACCAGAACTGGTTTCCCAGAGAGGTGGTAGATGCCTCATCCCTGGAAACAGTCAGGGTCAGGTTGGACGGGGCTCTGAGCAATCTGATCTAGTTGAAGATGTCCCTGCTCATTGCAAGTGGGTTGGACTAGATGACCTTTAAAGGTCCCTCCCAACCCAAACTATTCTATGATTCTGTGATATTCAATAAGCAATTAAGCACAAAGTATTACTCATTTGCAGACCTCAGAAAGGCAAGGGCAGGAAGGAATTTGGGATGGAAACAAATGTAAAAACATTTTGGTTGGAGAATCTGATCAATACCTAGCCAGTTGGTAAATTTTGAACAAACACATACATTTGACAAAGAACACAGTCTGTTCACAGATGACTCTTGATTAGAATAAAAAGCCAAAATCTGTTGAATAAAATTGTTATAAACTATAACGTTTCATCTGGAATAGGCAGATAGTTTTATGGTTTGTTACTAACTGTTTTCTGCTGAATATTCAAGGTCACACAAAAAGATATTTTGTTATCTTGGTCCAGTTAGCAACTATTATGAGAGCTATCATGTTTTCTGGTGGTCCTGACAGAGGTCTGAAAGTCTTAGAAACTGTATATACTGCCTTCTTTATTTGTAGCGGTCCTTCCCAGAATTGATATGCTTTGCGGGTAGGCCATATGAGATTTTAGCTTTGTTGCTAGTTACAACATGGTGATGGTTACATTCAACAGGAGTGGTCATTTAAGCAAAAAAAAAAAAAAAAAAAAAAATTCTGGAAGCACAACTGGGGCTAAATTTCACCGGGAAGATGAAATAAATCTCCCATACTTGGGCTGCATGTGTAACAACTTGGCACAAAGCCATGCCAAAGAGTAAAGAGGGCTCCCCCACGAAATGCCAGGCAGCAAAGCAGGGCTTATACCACGAACTGGTACCAGGCTCGCAGCAAATATCTATATGCATTGGAGAAAACGTGGAAGTAGATTTCTTATGCTCCCCTTCAATCCCAATATATGTTGCCTTAACCACAGGGTGGTCAAACACTGGAACAGGCTTCCTAGAGAGGTGGTTCCTGCCCCAAGCCTGTCAGTGTTTAAGAGGCATTTGGACAATGCCCTTAACATGCTTTAACTTTTGGTCAGCCCTGAAATGGTGAGGTAGTTGGACTAGATGGTCATTTTATGTCCCTTCTAACTGAACTGAATTAAGGAAAAAACAAAACAAAAGAATCCCCAATGACTCCAAGCAAATGTGCCCATCTGGCTCTGTACAAGTTTCTGTAAAGTGTGCTAGTGACATAGCACGTCCTTGGAAAACAATGGAAGTCACGTATCTTGCAGTGTCTCATGTTAGTGAAGATCTGACAAACTTTGACCACAACAAATTTGTGTCATAGGATGCTGCAAGGAGCAGGGCAGAAGGCCAACATGCTGAACTGATCAGTCATTTCAAATCTGAGTTCCTACAGGTTATTTTGCTAAAGATTATTCTGGCAACTAAATGACGCATGAAAGGTGATGAACAGACTTAGCTTACTGTGATTTCAGTGGAATTTGAGGATATTTGGCTTCGTAGAAAATTTAGAGCTCTTTTATTTGGATGCTTAAGTATCTAATTATGGTTTTATCTTTGGACACATAGGAAAGAAAATGCAATCAATTCTTCATTTCTGTTTTGTCACCAATTCCTTGAAATAATTTTTTTTTTCATTTTATTTAGTAATAGCTAATCCTCTGAATAACCATGCCAAACTAAGATTCTGTGAAACAATTTTTGCAAAAGGTTTCATTTGTTTAAACTGATTTGTGATTATTGTTTCAGATATTTTACGAATATTGCCAGTTCACTTCATTTTACATTCTATTTATAACACCTCTTTTATTACCTAACAACAAAGATAACAACAAAATTATTAACAAATTTTGCTTTAAGGCACTGCAAAATGAATAGCACAGATTATAATGTCTCTAAACGTAATTAGTATAACAATGGTGTGTTCAAAACCTGTGCACTAACTGGCTTTTTCTCTTCATTTCACCTTCTTATTATCAAATGCATTCTGTTCATTGATGTTGTATGGCTGAATGAAATCCTCACCTCTTGATGGTATAAAGCAGACTTTTGTTCACACCACTGCGCTCATTATGTTCAAATTTAAGTCACAGGCAACCAGTCAGATTAGTAAAAGTCAGTTATTCGATCCAAAACATCCAAACACCTGTCTCTTTCAGCCCACCATCAAATACACAGCTACAAGAATTTCTGAGGTTGTGTTTTCAGAAGTAACAGCCTGTTTTCCAGGCAATTCCAGCTGTAGCTGACTGCCTATGAGCAAAAGGCCAGGAAATGTTACTTGGTGACCAGAACAAGCAATTGTGGATCAGGGCTGCAGGCTTCACTCGTCGTGGGCTGTCTCCATGACCTTGCTGTCTCTATGTGCAAGCTAATGTGACGGCAAACAATTAATGGAAAAATGAATTTTTGTGTGTGTGTTTTACCAAGCCAAAAAAGGGTCAGAAAAAAAGAGGCTTTGTTTCAATCTCAATTAAAAAACGATTTGCAATTTTCATGAGACAGAATGATAGGCTGAAAAGTCTGTCACAGACCACAATAAATGTTTCATTCAACCTACAACAAATAATAACCCCATCATGGAAAATTATTGTTTCTTGTACGGCTTCTGCTCCCAGGAAACCAGTTATTATACTGTTTGCAAACAAAAGTGGACCATATGTGTAATGGTCATCCCTTCACTTGCTACTTTGATGTTTGCATCTTTTCAGCAGGGAGGCAAGTTCAAAATGCAACTAAAAACACTGAAAGAGATGAGAGATAAGACATATAGGGAGGATGGTAGAAGAGCTATAAAAAAGACACAAGATAAAGCAGGTAACTCAGTTCCCATTGTTTGTGAACTATTTGCTTGACCAGACGAAGCTCCACTACTTGTCAGGTAAGAGTGAGGAAGAATGTATTATTTAAGAAAAGGGATCTTTCCTTAACTGCCTCCTGAGCATCACATCAGCGGTCTATAGAAAATAATGCAGCACTCTATAGAATTGCAAGTTGCTCTGCCCTTTGGCAAGAAGAGAGGAAGCAGAGCTTTCACTGAGGCAGCTAAAAGGAGGGAATATCTTACAATATGTGGGTTCTACACCAGATTTGACACTCTGATAAACATTTGACATCTTACAGTACTCATGAAGCAATAAATGGAGTTCACAGGGTTGCAGACTTCATTTTCAGGATGTCATTAAATCAGAAAGGTTTCGCTTCCATTCTTCAAATGTTTTTTTATTTCCCCAAGCAAAGAGATTCAATTCATGCAATTATATTTGATGTATTTTTCTCTGAAAAGCTAGGATACAATTACAGTTACCAGTTGAGATACCCTGCTATTTTCTTTCTGAGCACAGGGAAATCTATAGTGTCCCAGATACTACTGCTTTGTTACATTTGGTGAATGTTGCTTTTTAATTGGGATTAGTGTACTTCTATTCTTGTCTAAAACTACAGAGAGAAGTGAAAGCAATTCAAAAGCTGGGCATTCAGCAGGAGCTCCTCAAAAATTTGCACTAGAATTCCCTATCTAAGTGTCATGGTTTCAGCTGGGATGGAGTTAACTTTCTTGTTAGCAGCTGGTGTAGTGCTATGTTTTGGATTTGGGGTGAGAAATGCTGTTGATACTGCACTGATGATTTTGGTTGTTGCTAAGCACTCAAGAATTTTTCTGCTCCTCACACCGCCTTGCCAGGAAGTAGACTGGGGGTGCACAAAAAAGTTGGGAGGAGACACAACCGGGACAGCTGACCCCAACTGACCAAAGGGCTATTCCATACCATGTGATGTCATGCTTGGTATATAAAGCTGGGGGAAGAAGAAGGAAGGNAGTAAAGTAATGGTATTTGTCTTCCCAAGTAACTGTTACTCGTGATGCAGCCCTGCTCTCCTGGAGATGGCTGAACACCTGCCTGCCCATGGGAAGTGGTGAATAAATTCCTTGTTTTGCTTTGCTTTTGCATGTGGCTTTTGCTCTACCTATTAAACTACCTTTGTCTCAACCCATAAGTTTTCTTACATTTACCCTTCTGATTCTCTTTCCCATCCCAAGCTGGGGAAGTGAGCAAGCGGCTGCATGGCCCCAGTTGCCTGCTGGGACTAAACCACGACACTAAGGCATTAATAGGATGCTGATTGCAGCAATATTTGTATGCAATGGGTTATTTATTTTCACTGGAAAAGTTGGTCAAATAACTAATGAACCTTCTTCTCCTGGAATAAAGTTGATATTGAATGTAAAAGGGTTTGAGTATTTTTAACTTATTTTTACTAACATATCTTTCACAGATGTCAATTCAATGGCTAAAGGAAACCAAAACATGGATTCAGCCATAAAGGCACAGATTCTCCTTCATTTCAGATCTAAACTTTAGAAGATGAGTCCCCTTTTTAGATATACTATACGCCACCAGTGTCTCCACTTTCCTCGTCTGTTTTTGTGAGGACGACATATTATTCTTCAGTGTTCGAAAAGAAGTGTCTTCCTTTTGTCTCTCCCTGTGTGTCAGAAGCAGTGGGGAAAGATTTTAATTAAATTTACTTTCTTGGTTCTCCATATCATGTTATGTAAGCACATTAGGGCTTTAAGAGCTTAGTGTCAAAGACTGCGGAATGAGGCTGGCATACACAAATACAACAGTGCCACAGCGAAGCTGAAATATTCTGAGGAGAAATGACTGCACAAGCTGCTGACTCACTCATTAATCAGATGCAGGGAGACTCTCAGAGTCGCTGGGCACTGGGCAGGAGAAAGGGGACCGAGCAGTGCTGCCAGCTCTACGCCAAGTCTGAACTTGCAGGTCCAGCCCATCCAGCATGCCACTTGGGAGCACAACAAAAGGAAACCCATCTTTAACTGCTCCTGTATTTCCCAGTCTGCAAACCTTGCTTAGCAGGCACAAGAGGCTGCAGCTCACCTCCCCTCCCTGCTCTTTCTGCCTCTCCCCGTGGACATTCAGACTCTCACACAACTATATAACTCCAGGAAAGGCAAATTTAAGATGTAAACACCAAGTGACAATGCACATAATTCATGGTTGCACTGTGGGAAATGACAAAGCTGTGTTCAAAAGTGCCTGTGCCCAAGAGAGCAGAGAGAGCTTTTCTCATATGTCTCCTTTCTAGTGACCCAAAGGAGTAAAGCAGGGGACGAGAAGACAGTCATTTCCCAAAGGCTGGCTGCAGCTTCAGGTGAATGGAAAACCTTTGCATGCCTGATGTCTGTACGTGACAGTGCTGGGGCAAGCAGGCAGAGCATGTCTGCGTGAGATATTATATATTCACAAACACTCCCAGCTGATGTGCAATGCTGCAGCCCCTCTCTGCCTTTGGAAGAGGCCAGAGGGAAGCTGGAGGCCTTTGCAGCCACTGGCAGCATGGCTTTACCAGCACTGTGTCACTGGAGTGGGAGGCAGGTGAGCACAACAAAAGCCTCTGGTGGATGAGAAAAAGTTCCTTTTCCCCTTCTCCATAAATCTGCATTGCCTGCTCTGTTTCTTGTGTTGGCTAGCACTAAAAGAAAGAACTCGAAGGGAAATACGAGGCACCACCCATGGGCCAAGCCAACATCACAGCTGTCTGCATGCCAGCCACCCCAGGAGAGGGCTGTCTCTTCCTTCACTAGGCTGCCCCTGGCAAGGTGTAGCTCTGTACCATCACAGGTTTGCGATCTACATAGATTGTCCCCACGCGTTTGTAATTCCTGTCAGTAAGAGCTGAAAGAAAGTGGTCACAGCTGAAAAGTTGCAAGAATACGTGTCCACAGGAATTATTCATAGCAACAGGAAAATGAGCAGGAAACTGGATAACAAGCAGAGAACTTTCTCTACAAGTTAATGCATATGGCACATGCTGTTAAATGCAGGTCTGGAGAGTTCCACTTATAGCAGACTGCTTGACAGAAGCTCATTAACCTAATAAAACTTCTATAGGGGATGATATTATGGCCCAAAGGCTCTCTGTTTCTTCCCACTGGGCTAAAATTCTTTGTTAAGAAGTCTTTGTTAAGATTTTTTCTTTGTTAAGAATTTTACCTAAGAAAAAACTAGGGTTTACAGCCCTATGAGGATGATTTGCTGAGATCCTTTCTCCTCTAAACAAGCCTGCAAGCTGGTGTTTGAAACCTCTTCTGTACATATCCACTGCTATAAGCTGTTAAAGACTTGGCAGGAAATTTTAGCTTTGCTTCCCTTTGTTCCTAACTTTTAGTGGAATGATCATGATGAAATAGCTCTGCAGTGAAGACTGTTTTTTAATGAAATAGAAACTAAAGGATATACAGAGTACAGCTCAGTGCAGGGCAAAAAACCCAATCCCCTGCAAAACAAAAAGAAATATCCATACCTGTGATATTTGTATGTGTTCTTGCAATGAAATCAGCTTGAGAAATACAATTCACAGAACATCCAACAGTGAAGCATCATTATCAAAAATTGAGAAGAAGGTTAAGTTTTAAGGTTATTGATTACCTTATTTTGGTTATCATCTTAATTCCTGTCATTTAGAATCAATAGACTGGAAAATAACAGAGGAAAATAACTGTTCCTATTGGAGATAAATCAATTTCTGTGTGTTGGACTCCCAGGCAAGCACAGTTCAGTATCAATTCAAATGGTTTGAAAAGAAACATGACTTTGTATTTATTTGCCATCTTTTTCATGTCTGCATTCATGCACCAAACTGGGACTATACTTACAACTGCCATAATGCACATAAAATTATGAATTTTCATTATTATGCACATTTTAATTAAGATGTTTGGAATTAACTCCATCAAGAAAAGATTAAGCTGTAAAGATATTTAACCTACTTGATGATCAGAAAAAAAATCAATATTGGGCTCTTCTAGCTTATGGAAATCCATCCCCAAATAAAATACTGTCATCAACTACTGGAAGACTCATGGCACTGAACAGGAATCTGGCATGGAACGACAACAGCTTATTATTGCCTACGGTCAAATACCCGAATGGTCATATTCAGGACTTAAAAGTAGAAATCAATAAAACTCTGCTTGTAATTCTGAACTTGGGGAATCCATCAAATCAGAAGCAGTTTAGGCTTCCAAAAAAAAATTCAGATAGTTAGGACATAACATTAAATGACATGTTCATTTTAGAAACAGGCAACATAGAAGATAATCTGAAGTGATTCCAGTGCGTTTCTTAGAGACAGAGAGTAATTATTATGAGAGCTTGACAAATAATTATTATGATTAATTTGTTTTTCTTAAAAGCTGGACTGTGTACAAACTGCCTGCAAAATGACCACAGCATGTTATATTATTTATTTGAAATTATTATTTAACTTCTGCATCAAGACATTATTTCTCAGTTCCTATTTTAATTGGAAATGAATATTTCATCTTATAAACAGGGATAAAATATGCCAGCTGATTTTTTTGTTGTTTCTTCATTGAATGGTTTTTACATGTAATCAGCAAAGATGCTGATCTCAAATCTCGATATAGCAATTGAAATCCATCTTATTATTTCATTAGCTGACTGAAATTTAATGCTGACAAAAGCATTTTAATGGTCAAGCTCAACCTTTGTATTTAAAGGACATAGGCAATAGCAGAGTTATTCTAATGGAAGATCCACAGACATGGTGAAAGGAAAGGAGGGCTTTTGCCCTGTCTGATTGTGGTCAGAGGCCATACTCTGATCTGGCATCACTATCCAGTCCCAAGTTATTAATTGACTTTGATTCTTGTTGTTTGGTGTTTTTTTTTAATTATTTTCTCTTCTTTTCTTCTGTTCTCTTTCTTGGGAATATGATAACAGGGGTTCAATTTGTTACTCTTACTGTGTGTCCTATAGCCTCCTCTGTCACTCCCAGTCCAACAATCAACTCTCTCTGAGCCTCTCAGACTCTGCAGGGTCCCACAAGTGCCCATGCTCCCAAAGTCTCAGGCACCATTTTCATGTGATTGATTACTATCGCAGAGACCTTGGATGTGCCTGTTTCTCTTGCTTTCTTTGCAGCCTTCCTCCAGTGCCATGCAGGATCCTGACCCAGTCTCTCTAAGGACAGGATTCTACGGAGCCCATTTTCTACATGACCTGAACACCTGTGGAGAAATGATTATAAAGAAAGAAAACCCAACCTTCAGCCTTCCCTTCTCCCTCAGGTAACTATGTAACCTTGCTGCCTTATTCGCACGCTCCATTAAAGACATATTTAGAACTACTATTCTTAACAGATCTGTTATTTGGAACAAGTCTAGCAGATAATGAACTGCAGTTGCTGCTACTCTTGTATAAGACAGGAATGAATGCACTTAAAATCAAACTAATTTAAAAATTTAAAGAAATATTTGCAGATTTTTATGCTATTTGGCTAGCTTTAATCATGCTTTTTACTTTTAATTAAAAAAAAAAAAAAAGAAGTTGAGTCAGATACCCTTACAGATATCCTTTTATAACACACAATGATGGAAAAATGAAAAGCACAGGAAATAGGACTGATTAAATTTCAAGTGTCATGCTTTTCATGTGAAGCCTGAGACTTTATCTGAAAGAAAGAGACAGAATTCAGTAATTGTGCTGCAGCTTTCAGAACATTAACCACTGCAGATACTTAAATTAGGAACTTGAATACATATTCAGGCACCTAATTAATTGACTTGATTAATACCTGAACTTCTCTAGCTGCTGTTGACTTCCATGGGAATTATGGGAGATCAGTACCCTTAAAAATCAGGCCAATTTATCTAGGTCTCAGAGCATGCACTTCAGGATCCTAATTTTGGGCATCTTCATCGGAAAATGCTGGTTCAGAGTTGAAAATAAGCAACCTTCATATTAAACATAGAATGTATTACCACTGAACGGGGCAAAGAAGTTAATTAGAAATCTAATCTCAGTATATGTTAAATATTTGGCACCAGTACAACACCCAAAACTATTAGTCAGGATCTTTAGATCAGAGTGGAAAAATATGACGAAAATAATAAAATACACATATTCATTAATGTATCCTCTCTGGACATCTGTGCTCCTATCTGGCATGGAGTTAGCCAATAGAACAAACCACATAAACTCTTCTTTTTCCATTGATCTGGACCTGTAAACATCTAAGTACTAGCTCATGGTTCTCAGTGCATGCGCATGAGATCCTGAGGACTTCAAAGGTATGAGTCAATAGCTCACGTTAACATTGGACCAAGCAGTCCCTTCATGGTAGGATACCAGCCCGTGGCTGGCAGGCACAGACTAGCTGGCCTAACCCGTCTTTTCCTATTTTAAATTCCAGTGGTTCTATATGAGTCTGAAGAACAGTCAGGAAAGATATCTAATATTTATCACGCTGTAAAACAGTATTGATTTAAGATGGGTTTCAGAGTTCTTGCATGAGAGTGTACCACCCATCAGCCAGTACTATTGGTTTTCTTTTTCTTCTATTATTATTCTAAAAGAACAAACCACTTCTTCCTCACTCTGTTCTTAATGTTAAGGTGGGACTAAGAACACCAGCAATAGCTGCCTGAGTATAAATCAATAGGAACACCAATGTTTCTCACTTCTGTAGAAATATAGCTCCCCCCAAATTTCTCCTTTGCCAAGTTTACTGATGGTTTTGTGTTTCGGTTTTGTTTGGGATTTGGGAGTGGTTTTGGTTTTTGTTTGTCTGTTTTTTTAAATAGACCATATCCTCACACAAGAAACGTTTCGTTTAAAGGACTAGCCCCCTGGAACCACATGGTTGCATGCCAATGGGGTGGATTTCACATGTGCAACGTGGGTTATAGCTGTGTGCCCAGACTGCGCAGCAGCCCTGCAGCCACCCAGTTGCTCTTAGAGACCCCTCCACCTTCCTGGGATCAAAGGCAGCTGCTGCAGCTGCTCTGAAGCCAAGGAGCAAAGTGGCCTCAGACACCCTAACTAGCGCCGAGATGGACCATGTTATAATTTAACAGAGCACACTCACAGTTTTTGTTTTAATTTAAGTGTAGTTTTCAAATGATTGTTAGGAGGATCCAAATGTTCCTTTGCAACCCTTGGAATATGCAACACATTAATCACAAATGCACAGCTCACAAAGACCCACTTTATTTTCCCCTTAACTGGACATATGCCCAGAGCTGTGTTCAAGTACAGTATCACAGAAAAGATTCATTTTAAAGTGAAGCTAAGATTAGAAGCTTCTGACTGACGTCTGCATGAGGACAATGCATCACTGATTAGCAGCAAACTAGAGCTAAGCAAATCAGAAGATAAAATAAGTGGCCCTAATCTTTATTCAGATATTAAATTCAACAGAAAAACAGAAGCAGGATTCTTTCAGACCTGAAAAAAATTCAAAAGCATTCATTTTAGCACACGTCCTTTTTTCCTTTTTCCTTTTTGTAGCCAGATATGATAATGCAGAAGAAAAGGTCTATCCAGCCCAGCCAAACCCAAATTACTGACGTACTGAAATACTTACACAAACAGCCCTGATTTTCCAACTCTATATAGAGTTGAGACTGAATCCAGAGCTAAATTAAACGTTCAAACTTGCAGGTTCCTCCAAAGTTGCTTTCTATTATATGAACCTCAAAAATCTTAGCTGAAGGAAATCTTTGGAAATCATTGTCTCGCACCTTGCTGTGCTGCAGTGGCCCTCCCTGGCTCAGCCAGCATCCCAGCCTAGTTGCAGTAACTGCTTTCATTATTTTTCCCTAGTTCCCTCCACACTAGCAGACTTTTGCGCTCTCCCAGACCTCCCACTATGAGTGGGAAAAAAGCAGTTTGCCAGAATAGGCAACCCTACTCTTTGGAGCACACATTTTCCATCAGATTATTCTCCCCATGGATACCAGTACAGCTTATTCTGGGTAGGAAGGTTTGTGGTTTGTATGGTTCAAGTTTTACTACTCAGGCTCGTAATTTATTGCTTTTTACACCACTGCTTGCCCAAGATCTATTAAGAGGAAGCCATTAATTTTAAGAACTTTATTGCCTGTTTTTCAGCAAATATCCTTGTGCACAAAGGGCACCTCTGGGCTGCAGTTAGACATGTGTGAGTGTGAGGGTTTGTGCCTACACACATTAGCTCCTACTGTATCTCCTTTGCACTTATATTTATGGGGAAATGATGCCAGTAATGACAACCTGTAAAATTGCAAGTGGAGTTTAAAAACTTTCCACCTCCAGGTAAATGAGAAAAGGGAAGATACAATCTAATAAAAGACGAGGAGCACTGACAGAAGGCAGTTGGCCTTGTTTTCAGATCAGTTACCTGTGTTATTTCATCTGTTTTACTCACTGATTTGGTTAAGTGCTTATATCTACGTTAATTGTTCTGATGTGTGACCTGCACAAATAATTGATTTCTAGGAACAAGTCAATTAACTTTAACTGTGTGCTTTTGTCCTCAGCACACTCCTGATACAAGTTCAAAGCCCCTGTGGCAGTCTGAGCAGTCAGGAGTGCCCCCGTCACTCTCCAGGCAGAGGAGACAGAAGCACCGAGGAGGCACAAGAGAGAGTGATTCATGTGTCCTCTTCCTTTGCAGCACCATCAGTGTACTCATCTAATGGAGAAGGCTGAATTTCACAAGCATACCTGAGGATTGTTTTAATCCCAGAAGTGGAAACTTTGACTGTTAAAACCCACAGTAGAAAATGCAGGTGTAAATATTAGATTCGGAAAACTTTTGACTTATACTGCTGTAATATGTATATGTTCTGCAAACTGTCTTCTATGCTGCTCACAAAGGTATACGTATACTGCTTCTTTCCTTTATTTGATGATGATCTTATTTTTTCATGGATTCCCCCCAAAAAATATATTTATTCTTATTGTATTTTGATTGACAGCCTGGTTTAAAAGTATTTCTTGAAATATAAAATATTAGATAAATGTAGCTGCTTTCTTCCAAACACAGAAATAAGAGGCTAGAAGCAAATGAACAAAAACCTGGCGATAGATAATGCCTTCTCCAAATAATTCATATGACTTATCACAGATAAACATATTATTAATATTCCTCTTCTTTAAGCCTTAGAAGCTGGCTGTAACCTTGTCTGGGAAATAAAATGAGACTACAGCTCTCCTGTCTTATCTGCTGTAAAAAAGCCTTGACTAAAAAGTGTAGCAACTAGAGTTCCTTTAGACAAGTTGTCCCTGGTAGGCTTCATTCTAGGTGCCCATGAAATTAAGATCAGTTTTGATCACTACTGTGGGATGAATCTTAGGATCTCCGGCCTCATACTGAGGGCAAAGAGGGTGACACGGGACTCAGCTCCTTCTCTACCACAGGGATCTAAGTATAAAATGGGAATCTAAAGCAGGGGTTAGGGAGGGTGAGTCACAGGATACATAAGGTACATCTTGAAGGAGTCATGGCATGTCAATAGCTAGATTCCTTCTTCAAAAGCTTATGAATGTGTCTCCTGTATACTGCACAGATGATTTACAAAGAGTGACTGACCTGGCAGAGTGTGCGCTCAGGCTATTGTCTTATAAGTAAATTTTCTGACCTGTTGTACTGAAAGCAGCTCGTACTGTAGGTGCTTCTGCTGATGAAAAGTCTCATGGAGCAGGTGCTCCATGGGGGAGCCTTGCAGATGTTGAGATTAAACCTACGAGCACCTCTGACACAGCAGAATGACCCCTAATAATGTCTCCTGGATCTAATTGGTCTAACCTGTAACATAATCTGAAACACACTGAAAATCACTTAGATCAACTCTCACCGGAAATGCATCCACCCTCTCAGCAAAGTGTAGAAAAAAACAAGTACACATCCTGGAGTGCTTTGCCCACTGATATGAGAAAATGAGGGCTCCATGTTATCTCATATAAATTCATCAAAACTAAGATGGGTCTTGAGAAAAAAATCCTCGATTAAGAGGAGCTCTGAACTACATTACTGGTGGACTGGATGTAGTCTGAAAGATGCATTAGACAAGTACAAAACTCTGAGGACGAGAATAGGTCAGCCATCAGTATTCTATCTTCCTATCTGGTGCAATAAGTGCAATCAAGGAGAAATTCACGGACAAATACAGGAAAACAAACACAGAATCATAGAATCGTCTAGGTTGGAAGGGATCTTGAAGATCATCTAGTCCAACCATCAACCTAACCCTGCAAAAAAACACCACTAAACCATGTTCCTTAGCACCAAATCTACATGTCTTTTAAATACCTCCAGGGATGGCAATTCCACCACTTCCTTGGGCAGCCTGTACCAATGTTTGATAACCCTTTTGGTGAAGAAATTTTTCTTAATATCCAATCTAGATCTCCCCTGGCATAACTGCAGGCCATTTCTTCTTATCCTCTCACCTGTTACTTGGGAGAAGAGATCGACCCCCACCTCACTAAAACCTCCTTTCAGGTAGTTGTAGAAAGTGATAAGGTCTCCCCTGAGCCTCCTTTTCTCCAGGCTAAACAACCCCAGTTCCCTCAACCACTCCTCAGGCATGAGTAGAGGCTCTGTAGATGGTATTATCCTATGTCAGAAAGAAACCCAACCTCACTAAAACTATATGGACTCTGTCTATGTCTGAATGAGATAAAACCAGTTACTTTTTAATGAGTGGGTGATAATAGTGGCAAACACTTAGGGAGGCTTTTCAGAGAAATCTTAACTAGAGGTAATCAAGCCAAGGTGGGTCCAGAAGCACCTGTTGAAACGAGTGGAATTAGTAGCTTGGGTATAATGTCCCACAGACATAACTACAATACTTATGTACTTGAACTTGTATGTTCATGTAACACTGCACTGCTTTTTGTCTGGGGTGTTGTGTGGGTCTCTGACATCTAAAACGCTTCTGCACCATGTTCCACATCTTTTTCAGATTATCACTATACCAAGTAAAGTGAATAATTTAAGGTCTTTACAGTGACAAAATAATCTACATTCCCTGCAATTTTTGCCTCAAGAAGTATGACTGCATTACTTATACCAAACCATGAATGCCTTTTCTGGAGTATCTAGTTTTCCTCACAAGCTCTTTTCTGCTGTCATTATTACGTTCTGCCCATGATTTGACATGCTATGAAGATTTACGGTGCGCATCCAGAACTACTTTGGTGTGATGAAAGCTTATGTTCTCTTTCTGAGCAAGTCTGCTGGTGCGGAAAGAAGATGGGAAAAGATACAACTTCTTAGGACCAAATTTGACGCAAGAATATGGTGGCCATACAGATCTTTGGCAGGAATGAAGGCAAGCAGTATCCTGGGTTGTATTGATAGCATAGTCAGTGACTGTGGCATGTGATTACCTCCCCATTACCACCACCCTTTACTTTGCACTCATGAGGGTGCATCTAGAATACTGCATACAGTTTGTGAACATCCGATACAGAAAGACACTGATAACCTGGAGCATGTTCAGGAGAGTGCCGTCAAGATGATCTAGAGCTGCAGTCCACGCCCTTTGAGGACAGGCTGAAGGACTTGAACTTATTCAGCCTGGAGAAAAGATGGCTGCAGGGGAACCATACAACAGCCCCTTGTACCCATGGGGTGGTTATCAAGAAGAGAGAGACAGGTTCTTCATGGTGAAGCATGGTGGGAGGATAAGACTATGGGCATAACTTGAAACAGGAGAGGTTCAGATTGGATATGAGGCAAAACTTTCACACTCAAGCAGTGGAACAGGTTGCCCAGAGACGCTGTGTCACCTTCATCCTTAGAGGTTTTCATGGCTCCAGTGAATAAAGCCGTGAGCAACCCGGTCCAAGCAAATGGCTTACCCTGCTTTGAACAAGGAGCTGGACTACAGTCTTCCTGAGTTACCTTCTAGACAGAATGATTCTGTGATTCTGTGACTCTGGCTACACTTAGAGTGGTTGTTTGTAGTTCTCTCGGACCAAGACAGGAATTAGCAGATAAAGCAATCCTTATGGTGTGACCAAGGTACGAGTAAGCATCCTACAGGGAACTTGGACTGTGACCTCTTTTGGAACAAAAAGCCCCTACTTTTCTTGTTCTTGTCCGCCACAGATATGTCTACTTACAAATAATCCTTATCCTCAAAGATCAATTGAATTGATGAATGAATCATGAATTGCCCACTTTGTTCCACTTCACTCTGTTGAAAAATATCTGTGCTGATTGCCTGCCAATGTATTTTGTTGTCCCAGCAGATGAACTGCTGTGAGCATAATCTGATGTTTGCATCAGTTCCATAACCTATTTCATAACTGTCTCTTGTGGTGCAGAGGAGTACTCATCTCACCTGGTTTACATAAACTACAGCCGTTGTATTATCTGCCAGGAGGAAAATAAGGCATACTGTAAAAGAGCAGTTAGACCTCTGTACAAGTGTTTGCACCGCACTGAGTTCTACACCATTTCTGCGTGAGTGTGACTTGCATTTAATTTTGGCCTATGTGGGCTCACCAAGTCCAAGAGAGAAATATTTGTCACTGTCGTGTTGTGGGGGAAAAGCACTTCCATTCGGGCTATTTCTATCAGATCAGGGAGGAGAAAATATCCTACAGAACTGCTGGAAGGGTATCTGAACTCTGTTGCCTGACATACAGAGTCTACCACCTTGCTGTCAGCCTACAATCTCTGTACGATCTCCAAAATGTGGAAAAGGTTGAGTTTTCTGATGAACTGAGACAAGTTGTGACTGTTGCTTGGGGCAGTGCCTGAGGTTGTGTGCTAAGGGAACTTAGTGTCAGGTCCATCCTGAGTTAGGTAGCTCCTTAGTATCTCAAATTCAGAAAAAGCTTTTTTCTGTTAGTGTTGAAACGGTCTGCTCTGTTCTGACTTTTCATCTGAAGGGCATGAAGAATGGTGTGAAGTTCTGAACCTCACAATGAGTCAGGGGTCCATGCATATTTGCAAGATATGCTGTATTTCCTAAAGAATGTAGCTACTACATGGAAAACATTGAAAGTACCTTAGTGGCATGGACAGTATAAGAAGAACTCTGTACTGGAAGTGGTTTTGGCCAGCTAGATATCAAGGAAACTACAGGAGAATGGTCATATATAAATATCTCTTTTCTACTGTAGTGGGTTAACCTTGGCTGGCTGGCAGGTGCCCACCAAGCCACTCCCTCAGTCCTCCTCCTCAGCAGAAAAGGGGAGAGAAAATAAAATTAAAAACTCATGGGTCAAAATAAAGGCAGTTTAATAAAGAAAACCAAATGCCATGCACAGAAGCAAAGGAGAAACAAAAGATTTATTCTCTACCTCCAACAGCAGCTGATGTCCAGCCACTTCCTGGGAAGTAGGGTCTCAGTATGTAGCAGTTGCTTTGGAAGACAAATGCCTTAATAATGAATGCTCCCCTCCCTCCTCTTTTCTCTTAGCTTGTATAGCTGAGCTTATCATCCTATGGTAGGGAAACTCTGGTCAGTTTGGGTGAGATGTCCTGGTGATGTCCGCTCCCAACCTGTTGCCCACTCCTAGCCTACTGGCCTTTGGGGTGAGGGGGAGGGTGGTGGAGAGACTGCCTCAGTGCTGTGCAAGCACTGCTCAGCAGTGGCCAAAACACTGGTGTGTTATCAACACTTTTCTAGCTAGAAATACAAAGCACAGCACTGTGAGGGCTGCTGTGGGGAAAGTTAACTCCATTCCAGCCATATCCAATACACATAAAAAAAAAATCTAGAATTGAATCCTATTGTGTTGAGGAAGAATATCTCCGATAGCAGAGAGAGAAAGAGGGAGGACGAGAGGGAGAGGGAGAGAGGCACTCGCTTATGAGAGGCATTTGGCTACAACATTAGCAAAGAATGAGTCAAAAATAGCTCCCACTCATCTGGCTGCCACCCAAGTGGGAAAAGTAAGTTGTTTAACTTCTGCAAGAAGGGATGATCCAAAAGAGCAGTCACTGCAAAACTCTCAATGATTGTCTTCTCTTCCCAAGAATTCGTGCTACGACCATATAGTCCTAGTACATCCTGATAAGCTGTTCTGAAAATGTGGCTGATTGTTAGTTGTCCCACAGACTTCACAGAGTAGAACACACTTGGACTTGTTACCTTCCAGTAGTGCTTAGACCAGATAGATTTTTTTTCCCCCAAAATATGCATGTACATTCAGAGCTCAGTGTAACATGAGCATCCCTGAAGGACAAAATCAGTCTTCTCAGGGACTGAATGAGGGAATTCAAGCAGTAATGCCTGTCATCAGAGAAGGGGGATTTCTAGGAACTGGCTTTCCCTTGCTTCATAGAGAGTCTGCAATCCCAAGCTAGTGCTGACTCAACAGTAACAGGGTGTGAGAAACTGCAAACGCAGCAGCTGTAATTGCTTGAGGAGAAGTCCTTGCCTATCCATGAATGCTAAAAATTGAACTTCACATTCCAGTGGCAATTCTGAATGAATCACTCAGTAAAGTGATTGGGTTGTATATGAGCAAATTATACTGGGCAGGCAGTAATTGAAGATACTTAAATACAAACTTTGTAATTAATCTCCTTTTCAAAATGGATAGGTCCAAGGATTTTGAATCTTTAAATAAGGTAATTGGAGAAAAACACTGCCTTTTCTTTTTTTTTTTTCTGGTTGCTCCGAGGCAACCCACTGCTGGGTAAATACAAATACGCTATGCTCTCATAAATATCACACATATTTTTGTCCCTGGTTTTCTTTCTCATTAGATGGTTAAAGAAAAATAAATACAATATTTTATTGCCCCCAGTCTCAGTGGGGACATGTAGGTATGCCATTAATAGGAATAGATATCTTGTGCTGCTTCCTTTTGGTGATTTCAGCAAAGCCTGAAAATTATCACACATTTTGAGGCTTCGTGCAAAAAAATTACAGCTTTTTAGAGGAGAGATAGATGTTTGAGTGCCTGAATTGTGACTATTAACTGTCAGTGTCTACCAACGTAGACAAATGTTTTTGTGTTTCACTAGTATTATCAGAACGTAGCAGTTCCTGTCTCTGATACCTGACACCCTGAGAAACACAGCACACCAAGGCAGGCATGTAATGCTACCTCTGCAGCACCCTCTCCAATGTCCAGTGGCTTCAACCCTGGGATATCCTGAGCCAGTTTAGGATGGGTTTGAGTTGAGCCCTTATGGGTTTTCTTCCACAAATTTGTTTAACTGCTTTTTGGCTCAAGTACAATTTTATGTTTTACAGCAACCACTGTCTGAAAACTCATCTACACATTCTGAGCAGAAGTACCCAATCTTGGCCGTTTTGAACTCACCACCTGGCATTTGCCTTTGATGCAGCAGATGAAGAATGACTATGCTGGTTCAGACTAAAGTTTTTAGTTTCATAACCAAACAGAGGTTCAGTAACAAACTACCCGTGTTTACAACAGCTTCTGAGATTCCTCAGAAACAAGATCTTTTTATAGAGTATCAGCATGAAAGTTATTTATGTGAATGGAATGAACAAAACAATGCCATTTTAAGCTTCTTTTCTTAAGAAAGAAGGCTATGCATTTGCCCCATGCACCCATCATTCCACCTCTCCTTAGTAATTTCTGCCCTTGTTGGCTTACATTAACTCCTTTGTCTGAGCTGAAGTAGTCCCAAACTAATTAAAAATATATACCATAAATCAACATTTTGTGGAGTCCAAAGTTAATGACTCCTTTGAGGAAAAAGTATCAGTATAACCTCAACATTTATTTAGCCCATTAGGCCCTCAGCATCCAGATGGGCCAGCCTGTCTGCCAGTCAGCACACCAGGTCGGTTTTGAGTCAGTGACAATATTTAGTGATATGTCTCTGCTGTTAAGAAGAGAACTGGGGGGAAACAATGGGTTATGTGGAAGGTGTTGTTAAGAAGTGTTACTGATGGAGAAGGGAAGAACTATAAACACTATGGGAATTCAGCTCAGGGAGCACATGAAGACCAACTGAGATGACTACTACGGGATAAAGGGGGTGGAGATGTGAAGAATAGGACATAAATCCATGGGAAGCCGACTTCACTATCTTTGTTTCTAATAGAGTAACTTCCTTACTATCAGAATCTACCTTTTTGACTAGAAATGAAACATTTACAAACTACAAGCAAAATATTTGCAAAAATTAGTCAGCAAGTATTTTACAGAAAGTGATCACCTCACTCAATTTACTAATAAATTTAATCTTACTGAAATATTTTAGTTTATTTTCTCAGATTCTGCCAAGGAAGAGAAAACCTGTCTATGCACAGATAAACTTCTCTTGCTATGAGGTAAGAGTTACTTCTATCTGTAGGACAGCATGTTTTTTATATGACTGCTACAAATTGGAAACAAACTATAGATGTTTTAATGGGTGAAGAAAAAAAAGGGTGAAGCAGATGATTGGACAGTTTTAAGACTCATCAATTTTCCTTAAGATTTTTTTCCTGCCATAATATTTTCCATGATTCCTAATTATTCATCTGATCAGAAAAGTTGGCTTTGAGAAAAAAAGTTTAAATTTGTTCCTATTTTTGTTAAAATTTAATGGTTTCTTAGTTTTTACAAGACATATTACAAACTTGGACACTCTTGTCAGTGTCAGCATAGCCCTAAAACATGAAAAGGGAACAAGTCACTCTATGACAGAGCTAAACTAAATTGAGAGGAGGCTGTGCAACCGGTGCCAGACATACTCCTGCCAGAGTTGGGATTTATATCTGTACAATTTGGGGTTGGAACTTTTCACCAGTGATTTATACATTTAAAAACAAAACAAAACCAAACCAAATCCAAAAACCCAAAGACAAGTTTTTGCCAGAGCACAGATTCAAACAGGAAAAGTGTTGACAGGTTACCAGTGCAGTTCTTCTGGAAGTTGGGATTCTCTAGCGGGTGCCCCGGGATGCGGCACTGAAATCTGTGCTGCCAGAACTCAGGAAACCAGGGGTTGCGGGTGTTGGTGTCCAGACGCAGCTTCAGATAGTAGTCATCAAACGACAAGACCTCTGGAGACTGCAGTTTGATAGTGATGCCTCCGTTTGCTTCAGGTTCATAACCTTCAATGACTTCATCTCTGTCGGCCCAACCGTCACTGAAAAGAGGCAAAAAAACATTTATTACACAAAGACAGGAAGCTTGTTTTGCAAAAGCAACCAGCCAAAGGCAAGCCAGCGCCCTCAGAAGCAAGTGATTAAGGGGCAATCTAAAGGTACATCTAAAATTAAGGCAGAGAGGGAAAGAAGAAAGCACAGTGATAAAGAATTGTAATGAGCAGTCTGACTGATTTCATGCAGAGTCCTCATTAACTCATCTGCTATGGTGAGGATTTATCCTTGTCCCTCTGGAAAGGGTTTTTGGGCATAGCTTGTGGTGTGATGTCTTTATGACTGAAGAGATTCTGCCTTATTTAGGCTGTCCTGTAAGGGGTGGAAACTGAAAGAATTAGTATCGATGGAAAAGAAACTGAGCCAGGATCCTGGGTGTTTTGCAGAAGAGATCTCAGCATGCAGGGATCTTACAGCTAGAAGAGTAATTCAAATCAAACATAAAGTGAGAAATGCATTGTGTTGGAAGAGAATGGAGTAAGAATACTCGATAAAGTTGACCAAACTAAAAAGAAAACCACATGCTATTCTTGCGCTGCATGGGATTTGTGATAACAAGCTTTTCTTTCCCCCCTTTTTTTTTAACAAACAATGGGTTTCTATTTTACTTCTCTGTTTATTCATGTGAGAGATACTTGTAAAAACCTGAAGACAAAACTCTTGACAACATTATTTCATGGAATGTCTATTTTAACAGATTTGAACAAAGTCCATTGGGCTTAGCATCTGAGTTTTAGTTTAGTTCTTTTAACAAAAATTCCATTGATTTAGTGTCATTCTCCAGTTCTTATTAGGGTCCCCTAAGAACAGTGCTATTATGGCCTAGTTTAAGTGCAAACATAAGTAAGTTGGCCATTGCTTCATTTCAATATGCTGGGCACGTCATGAGACAAATAGATTATTCTGGCACCTCAGATCTAGCTCTGTCCGCTCAGAATCAAATCAGTGGCACTGCAGCAGTGAAAAGCAGACAGATGAAGCACTTCCAGCAGCAAAGAACTCAAGAGGAAAAATGTGATTGACCACTAAGAGAGAAGTCTCTGTTTCACCCAAAAGAGGCTTGCGTCCTGAACTCCAGACAGACTGAAAGAAGGTCCTTGTTAGGTGCCCCTTACACACAGTCTTGAGAAGAGCATTGGTGTGCAGACCATACCAGCGGAGGGCATTCCTGAGACATTCAGCACAGATGTGCCTGGGACTCCACAATGGAAAGCAGACAAGATTTGAAGCAGCAAGCTCGATCGCAGTCCTAGTCAAACAGGTGTAAAGTGACTATGGATTGAGCATGTGTGCATCTTTGGTCTCCAGACACCAGACTGAAAAGCTGCATGGTTTAGCTGACATTCACGTTAACAGCTGCATCTGTGCTGTAGGCACTAGGAAAAAAATGGCAGGTATCCATGGAAATCCAGAAAAGCCCATGTACTAAATGCTTTCCATATGGGACACATGACCCAATCTTCTATTACAGGAAGCTATTTATGACATGAGATATCTGGTAGCCCACTGTGCGAGTGATCAAGAAATTCCTTTCAACGTGGGCCCAGGGACCCCCAAAGCTATACTCTAAGGTTGTACTACATGGCACCCTTGAGCCAGGATTTCTTCTTTGTTTCCCCTTTTGCCAAAGCCTTGCAGTAGAACTGCCCAATATTTCTGAGCTTTCAAACCGCTGACCAATATCTTCATATAGCCACGCAGCATGAGATACCTACACGTGTATGCATGTTGCATCTCACATGTGGTATGAGAGCGGAAAGCAGGGGGAGGCACAGGGTCAAAGGAAGGAGACAGTGATGGCTGAAGAATCCTGCTGTGGAACGGGGGTGGGCATCCCAAAGTGAGTCTCCCTGCCAGGCTAAACCCAGCAGCCTCTGCTGGTCACTTCTTCCCACAGCCATCGATGTGGGTACCCAGGTCCTGCCCTTGTACCAACATAGCCTGAATGACAACCACGTGGCACAGCCTTGGCCTGACAGCTGCTCCTGAATTGCCACAGGAGTGCATAGAGTTCAAAAGCCACAATTTGTCCATCCCTGCTCCCCGCCCTACTAGGCTGCCTTGAGTTTTGGAGAGGGAAAGAAGCCACAGGTCATCCTCTCTGCGTCCCCCCACTCCTCACCTGTACCTGTGCTGAGGGCAACCAGTAAAATGTACTGTGCACCCCAACGGCCTCATAACCGATCACAGTCTAGATAACCCTACAAAGGTAAAACCAGGAGAACAAACTCTTTGGATTTCATATAATTCAAACCATAAACTAGCACCAGAGGGGAGGAAAAGGCACAATATTTATTTCTTCTTATGTGGGGGAAAAACAAGCAAGAGGTCACTCTTACAGCATAAGTAATTGAGTCCTAATTGCATGATTACTTCATTATTTGTCACAATGTTTATGGCTTGCAAACTGTAGACTCAAGCAGAAATGTTAGTGAGTTGAAAAGATTAAGTAAATCAGGCCATTTTTTACAAGACTTTCTAGAACGGAGGTAGTTTCTCTACTGCTTGGATTCCTACCAGCCAAACATTAGAGTGATTTATTTCCTCTCCCCTGTAAGTTTGGCTTGGAAAATTGCCACATTCACTCTGAAGGCAAAGCAGAGCAATTCTGCAAAGGCAAGAGAAAGTGTATTTCAAGTTCTCTGAGGGTAGCTGATGGAAAAGTTCCCCTAAATTGGAACACAGATTGTCACCTAATGTTTCTTTGTCTCTTTCTGGCCCCAAATGATTTTTGTTCTGTCCTCAACTTCCTCAAATTGTTAAATCTGTCTGATAAGTTTTGAGTGCAGGGAAATGTGGAGGAAAGGCACTGGAATCAGAGGAAAAAGTTCATACGTGTTGAAGTTCATACGGAAGCTTTGCTCTACTTTCCATAAAGTCGAGGAAGCAAAAAGGAGTCCTCTGGTCTCTTAGGGGACCCCTGCCATCCTGGTGGCTGCAGAATGGCTGTGCTGAAAGGTGCCCTAAGGGGGCCATGCAGCCCGTGGGAGGATTATCAGAGACCTAATATCTTGTTGTAGTCTCTGCCTATATTCTTTTTTACTGTGTATATATAAAAAAAAAGAAGGAAAAAAAAGAAAAAAAAAAGAAAAAAACGAATGTGTGGGAACTGTGCATCCATAGTGTTGTATGAATAAACGGATGGTGTTCCAGAAGGCAATGTTAAAAAAATTGACATTTCTAATGCTGGGCAACAGCACAATACTGAAGACCAGATGACAGTGTGCATGTTAGTGACAGAATCAAAAGACCAATAGCTGATTCAACAGAAAAATGAAATCTCATTAAAAAAAGGCAGCGTATACTATTCTTTTGTTGTCAGAATTGACTACTTTCCACCTACTTTCCTTCTTTTATCCTGCTGAGTAGCAAGGAGCACCACAGGTAACACTTTTTGCAAACCCATCTTTCTGTGTGCCTTTACTGCAGATTTCACTCTCCATTCAACATCCATCGCCTTCCCTGATGAGTGTCCGTTGTAGGTTTTGTGTGACTTTCTGGCCTTGAAACGTGCCAGGTATTTTGTGCAACAGTTGATCTGAAGTCCTGTGAGGGGGTTTAAAGTGTGAAGACAGAAACAGTGAGGGAGGGACAAGCGTGTGGGTGTCAAACTAGCAATCATTTCGTTCGCTCTTAGGAGAGAAAGAACCAACTGTTTTGTTACAGTTCTGTGGTGTTTATCACAATCTCAAAATGGTCACTGATATTCTGCAAGGTACTCTCCATCCAAGGCCCAGTCTGGTGGCTGACATTCACAATGCCAAATCCAAATTTCAGCATTCAGTCACAAATAAAAATCAAACAGAAAGGGAAAAAGCCCAGAGCTACCCCACCTAGCTTCAGAAGTCCTATTTCCCCTTATCACAGACTGAGTTTGGGGAAATGAAGCTATTTTTCTCTTAACCAGTTTACTATTCTGCTAGTGTGTGACATTGGACATCTCTGAACTGTGGCTTCAGCATCTTAGCCTCTCTGCACTTTCTGAACTGCAGTCATATATATTCCTGTGACTGAAATACCAGGAGAAATGTAATGGATTTCCAATTTCCTCTCCTCTTCCAAACATGAACACTGTCAGCTGCTTTTCACAAGGGCTGATGAGACAACCAGCAATCAGGCTTTCTATTTTCATCTCCTCAGGACTTAACTCTTAAACTATGCAGCAGCAGCTCTGCTCTGCTTCCCTGCACAGCACTCAGAGCATTACTATTCCAGATGCTTTTTCCAAATAAGCAAAGACACAAAAAGAAAACATGCTGTTGTTTACGAAGACTTCTTGCCCTGCGATTATTGTAGGAGGCAGCATCCTTTCACAGGTAAACAAAATGAAACACGATTGTCAGTGGTGGGCACGGACTGGCAATTTGATCCCTGCACCCTTATAAGGCTTGATCTGATGGACCAAAGCTGCAGAGGGCAACTGATTTAGAGTCCTCTGTCTGCAGGGCTGCATCATTGGCAGCTTCATCAACTCCCTTTGTATTAGCTAAGGTAATGTTTTCTTAAGAAGTTTGCCTTCACGATAAGGGTTTTTTTATGCTGTATTCGCCAAGTCATAAAATATATAAAAGAAATTAAAAGCAAAAAGCCCTTTATAACTGCTAAATGAATTATTTTTGCAATAATCCTTCTGCCTACGGCAGATATTCTTGTCATTATAAAACCAAATAAATTAATCATATTAAAATAATTTCCTTTTTCTTTTTTTTGGACAGGTTCTGTTCCTGTGCTAGTGGATATTTTTATCCACTTTGAAAACAACGTTATATATGGCTATACATATGTAAATTGGAAACATTAGTTTCAAACTTTCAATCTTCCTAGATGTTCCCTGCAGATATCCCACTCGTGTAGGGTAGCAGGGCCCCGGGTGACCATACACGTCACACAAAAGTGTCAGAGTCTATATTCTTGCTTTTCTCTCCTTTCCACAAAACTAAAGCCCACGTCAATATACTTTCCTTGTCACATCAATATACATCCCCCCAGAGCACGTTTCTGAATGCCTTCAGCTCTCAAGGCTGCCAGCCGGCCTGCTGCTATGTTACACTTCTAATAGATTTAAATATGAGGACAGCACCACTCAACGAATTCAACATTCGATAAAGTGCCATGCCATTTTGTTAGATACATCAGTATCTTTATTTTTAAGGACAACTATTATATGTTGGACTATATAAATAAAAGGCTGGACATATTACTTGGCAAGTGCTGTTTGCAAAACCATCTTTCCGTGTGGTGGTCAGACACTGCTTATTTAGAGAGTCAGACACTGCTTATTCAGAGGCATTTCAAAATGCTGTAATCCCCTAAATAGTGATAAGTGGAGTTTAAATAATTTTTTATTTGATTCTGATAAATGCCAGTGCTCTGGATTTCCAGAGATGGTCAGACATGGAAGCCTGCAAATTCAATTTTCTCTGTTTATAGACGTCTTTTCTGACAGCGTCCCACTGGAAAATCCAGCACGGATTCTCCTGCTTGTGTGCAGGAGCTGTACGACTGTGACGGCCTCCCGCCTGCTTTTCTGGCAGAGAGGACAGGAACTCAGAGCTCAGCATAAGACCAACCCAGAAAGTACCAGTGTGGCAGGTGGAATAATTTCCTCCTCAGCTCCACCAAAAAAATCAGTGTTGCTACTTGATATGAGCACAGGGGGCAGAATCGGGCCCGGAGTCATTCGCAAACAGTACTGTAGCTGCCTGCTTAGCTGCCCTCTTCTCAGAGTGGACTTTTAAAAAAATGCTTTATTTCACCAGCCTGATGTACTGGAAAGAAAAAACACAATTAACTTATTATGAAGGAGGATGGACTATTCCCTGGCAATAAGGAACTCCACTAAAGATATCCAGTGTCTGTGTAACACGTGCCTCAAACAGAAGATGCCATGTAAAGAAAATTGAATCTGTGCAATATTCACAAGTCAGCAACTGGCAAAGTGACTTTCCTCCTTAGGCTTATGCATTATCAGTCAATCCCAGTGGTCACCAATGTCAGCTTAAAGGTGCTGATCGTTATTGTTAATGAGCATTATTTTAAACATGAGAAAAAAAGGCCATTTTTGCACTCATTTGTTCTGCTAATTAATCAGTACTATGTACTTTCATTGAAAGGTGGGAGAGATTTCCTCAGTTGCCAAACCATGAATTCTTAAAAAGCACCATTTTACTTTTACTTGTGTGACAAGTCCTGGCAATCTAGGAGGTTAGTCCCATGGCTACAGACAACCCTGTATCTCACTGCTGGCAAGACCAGGCCAAAAGGCTGTGTATTGTCATGCTATAACCTGAGGCTTGCTGAGCACTGACTGACCTCCTTAAAACCAGAAGGATCAAATTCACTAAATCTTGTCAGTTGAAAGACAAAAGGGGTTTCTAGGCCGGTAGTTTTGCTCCTGCAGGCATAGACGGAGGTAGGCAGGAGTCATCACCTTCCCAAGCTGCCTGTCTTGCAGCAGGCATAACAAGGTGCTGTGACATTTCTAACTGGTCCCTTTCCCAACAAACTGTGCTGGGCTCAAATGTACCTTGACTTCCAGCCTTTAGATTTCTCCTAGTTGTTGACCTTCATAGACCAGTCCTGACTCAAATCAGCTGAAACCATCATGGGAATAGCAGCTCTGCAAACTGGAAGTAGGAGAGGAAAACCACTAAAGCTCCTCCTGGGAGGGCAATGGAAAATAAGAGGGAGAGAGAAGATTGCTGCCTTGACAATCTCCCACACACATACGAGAAGGTACAAGAGGAGCATTTGGTGCCAGACTGTGCGGTTACCAATTTTAGACTCATAACTCACACAGCGCTACTATGCCACTGTGGGTTGTAATCCTACCATGGACTATAGCCTGAAGAGTGTGTCAAACCTGGTCAGGACTTGGGCTGGACATCTCTAGAGACCACCAGCACGACTCAGAAAGAGACCGGTACGAATTATCAGTTAACCCTGCTCCCTTTGAGACAGGTACTTATACCCATCATGGTTTGAACCCTAATGTCCTACAGGAGATGCTGTTTTCTGAAAGAAATTGAAAGATGAAGTTTAAAAATCATTCCCAAGGCCACTTTCTGCAAGCGCTTTGTCGTATTTCTTAGTAAATTTTCTGTTCTTGCCAGGTTCTGTTTCATAACATTGCATACACAATTTTTCACTTCCCATCCATGATTACTGAAGGCACACAGTCGCAGTAGCACATTAGTTCTTATCTTTTATGCAAGCGCAAATTGTTGGTAAGGGCTTCCAATTTTTATTTAGCGAATCAGTAGATTTTTTTGAATGAGTGATACTATAAAGAACTTAAGTTGATAAATGATAGGTCATTATGTTTCAAATGATTATCATTCACTTTTGTGTGAATTTTCAGAGGCTTTGCACCATTCATTTAAAAAATTTAGATTATAACCTCGTGGACCATGATGGATTGTATTTTGCAAATATGTATTTAGGAAGGTTTTAATTATCGTATGCGGTGCATATATTTGCATGCAATTTACATAATGTAATTTAACTTCCTATCATGCAGGCATTATCTTGGGGAGCCTTTACTGTGAAGATTCTTGACATGGTTGGCATGTGCAGCTTTTTGTAAATGTAGTTGCTGCTTTTATGCAGGAAAGGTTTTACCGTTCTCAAGGGTGCGCAATGGTGCATATCTTGGAAAATCAGCAAGCATACATATATTCTCTAAGGCAATAGCTGATTTTTCAAAAGGTGTACACATGCTCTCACCCCTGACTGTCTAGAGGATTGAATCCTTGCTCTGCATATTTGAAATTCACAACATAAGGCATCATGAAAGCACAGTATCTTTTCCAAATGAAAGCACATGTGTAGGGAGGAGGAGAGTATCAAACTTTAAACAAACACATGCAAATAGGAAGCCTTAATCTGAGCATTGTGCCTCATATAAGGTGCTCCTGGCCTCCAATATCTGCAGCCAAATCCAAGATTTTTAACATCTTATTAATACACCCAAATCTGAAAATAGAGAGGTTTATCCTTTCTTCTCTGTACCAGTCCCTGGGGATTTTTTTTATTCCCTTGCTGCTGCTGTGCTGCAAATTATGTGCAAGAAGACTCCACTGAAGAATGAATATGGACACTAAGAGGTAGTTTCTGCCGCAGAGGGCTCAGCTGTAGTCTCTTTTCAAGAAATATTCTTGTCAAGACATCCATTCTGTCTGAAAGTCTTAGAGACTAAGGTCTTTTCTGTGGAACTATGCAAAGGCATAACGGGGAAGAGAGTGCTTTCTACCTCTGCTCCATCCAACTACAAACTACTCAAGTCTTGGGGCTAGATCTGAAGGACTGGAAAGATAGATACCATATGGAGGGGAAACAGGCTGGAAATACATGGAAAGCTACAGGTACACATACAGGAAAGAGAACAGGTAAAGACACAGCCCTGTCTGCTCCATACCACTCCAGCAGCGCTTGCTGGATGCTTGGATGTGAATTTGTTGTGCTTCCTAAAAGATTAATTCATAGATGTTTTCCTTAACCACAAGCAGAAAAAGAAGCAGCACATTTCTTCTCTCCTTGCTTTGTTTGTTGAGGTGCTGAGGAACAAGGAAATAGAGAAACATCTTAGAATCACATTACCATCTTTGTTTCCACACAAGCTGTGCTGAGCTCAAAAATACCTTGAATTCTAACCTTTAGATTTCTCCAAGATGTTGACTTTCATAGGATAGTCCAGAATTGTCCTTCAGCGGTTTATGTTCTTATGTGATTTCCTCAAGCCATCCCTTACTGTAACCATCTCATATGATAACATTTAAAAGAATATACACAGAGTTTATAGGCCTTTTTTTCAATAAAAATCAAATTTCAAATATACAGATCTAAAGCAGGATCCTTGTCGTGGTTTAACCCCAGCCAGCAACTAGGACCACACAGCCAGTCGCTCACGCCCCACCCCCCCCAGTAGGGTAGGGAGAAAAGGGGAAAAAATTCATGGGTCGAGATAAGACAGTTTAATAGAACAGTAACAGAAGAGGAAAATGGTAGTAATAATAATGTAGCAGGGGGGTTGGAACTCGATGATCTTCAAGGTCCTTTCCAACCTAAACCATTCTATGATCCTATGATTCTATAAAAGGATATACAAAATCAAATGACACAATACCAGTAGCTCTCACCACCCAGTGATCAATTGCCGAGCCCGTCCTGACCAGTGACCGTGGATCTCTGCCCCCTCAGCCAACTCCCATTTATATACTCTGCATGATGTCTATGGTATGGAATATCCCCCCGGGCCAGCTTGTTCTGTCTATGCTCCCTCTCAGCTTCTATGGGAAGCTGAAAAAGTCCTTGCCTAATATAAGCATTACCTAGCAACAACTAAAACAACATGTGTTATCAACATTCCTCAAGATTCTTCTCATACCAAATCCAAAACACAGCAGCTAGGAGAAAGAAAATTAACTCTATCCTAGCTGAAACCAGGACAACCCTACATCTTGTATCACGTTGCTATTACTGGTTTGCATATATCTTGTACAAGGTTTCTGGAATGCTATTTCCACACCCATGCTTGAAAACTGAACCTTTACACACATATTTATGCAGGACCTGCTCATTGCTTTGATAGCCCTTCAATGAAACCATGTCTGCGGAGGACCTGATAGCTGTAGATAGGAGCACACTATCCATTCCATACCAAAGCATAATATCATGAGCTTCAAAACATCAGATCAAATAAAGTGGAAAACAAGAGGTGAAATATGATGAAACCCATGATAGAATCACTAAATTTGTGAAGTTATTAATCAAAGCTAACATATATTAGAAGAATATTTCCAAAACCAGCTGTTTCTACAAAGGCTATTTTAAATTTGGTCATATCTGCCATTCTTTCTTTTTATTTTTCTGTGGATACTTGAACATTCAGATTGCTATGAATGTTTATGAATAATAAATTTTCCACTCAAATATTCATAAATTTTTCATTTGAAATTATATATTCATCTGTAAAATATCTAATTCATACTATGCTAGTGAGTTGTCTAAGCACCTAAACCTTTCCAGTGAGAGAATCAAGTAATATTTTAAGGCTTTCATAGAATGAATAAAGTAAAACCATTAGACTTGGGTAGCCTACTAACATAAAATTGCATTGTGTGTGCAATGAACAGTTCTTGAACCACTTACAAACCAAGAAAACAATGAATAATTTGAATAATGAATTCACCTGAAAATTAAGCAATCTGTTCACAGTTACTGAACATGAAAACAGGTGTAATGCCTTGAATATTTTTTTAATAATCCACTTTCTTCAGGCAATACTATTATACTTTACCCAAAGCAAATGTTATAAAGCACTTTAAAAATATATAAAAGTATTGTTGATTTACTCTTCTGCATCTATTGCTTTCTTAAAGTCATAAACGTTTTTTCATGTAGCTACACAGGTATGAAATAAGAAATATAAGCGCAATCATCTGCCTGTTTGAAGCAAACTTAGCTCAACATCACCCAGCCAACCTCTACTGCTTCAGAGTATCTGTCTTATCAAGCAGAGCTATGGCAGGACAATAGCAGCCTTTTAGGCACTTAGATGTCTGGTATCCAATACATATTAAATCAAAATATGCCCAGAATAAAACTGGAAATGATCCAGTGTCTTGCTTAGAGGAGCCATTGAAATGTGCCATCTTGTTTAAATGCTGCTTATTAAAGACTAGATTGTAAGTTTACAATTCAAGTGCTACTCCTTCTGGGTATCATGCTGGCATCACTTAGAAAACTAGGATGGCAGATACTCATTGATGTAAGGAAAAGCTCCACACAGGCTCCTGCTAGCGTGCAGTAACTGAATGGTATTACACTGCATCCCACAGTAACCTCATTTTGTGGTATCTGGGGCATGGAACAGCCATAGCAAGACACATACTTAAACGCAGACTTTGCATGCAGCAATACCTGCCTACCAGCCTGACTGACTAGGAATCAGAAATAGAACCTGTTGAATCATTTTCTTCCATTAAAAAAAAATTACTAATATGCAGACTTATCCAAGTGTTTGAGAGAACAACATAAGGGAAGATTTTCTAAAAGCTATAGGTTTCACTGTAAGTTATGCTAATCAGAAAAGTATATTGAAGATATTATGAAAAGAGGGTAGAACTCGCTAGTCTGTTATAAACATTAATAAAAACTGTTAAGTGAACAAATATTTATTTAGAAAAAGAGTAGACTGATTTGCCAAAATCTTGCTCAGTCTATATGTATTTTTACAGGTAGTTGAAGCAAGCTTAAAACTGCAGAAGTAAAATAGTTTCATATACTTTTTATATGGTCAAGCCAACCTACAACTAAGTAAATACACCATTGAATAAAATACTGACATTTCGTTAGACTAAATAAGAATACAAAAATGCAGCAAAGTCACAATGGAGAAGGCCTCCACTCTTCAAAGCATCTAAATTACCAAATCACCAAATTAATGCATGATATAATCAGATTAATTTCAAAATGGATGAAACAAAGAATTATTCTTTGTTAATTCTGTACTGGAGGTTGAGGGGACAGCTGATTTCCTTCTGGATCCCAAGTTGTACTCGAATGGGAAGACTTCTTCCAGGCAATAGGTATGGATATTTCTTCTGATATCAGACATTTTCCTGATGAAAACTTCTCTTAATATTCATCTTTCCCAAGAAAGGATGGGGGCTTTTCTTCTGACGTAGAGGCTATGCTTTTGTCCTTTATTTATGCAGTCATGGAATAACTTAGGTTGGAAAGGACCCCTGGAGAACTTATAGCTCAGCAAGCTATACGGTCCATACAATCTCCCTTCGAGTAATTTGGCTCATTCCTTTCATTGTCTTCAGGTCATTAGAGAAAGTACGAGTCATGTAACTAGGGAGACAATAAATCTGCTACTGTAACTTAAGCTTAATGCTTATATTTAGGAAGCCAAAACTTCTTTTATATTTTATTAATCTATTGACCCCAAAACAATCAAAGTGTTCCCAGGATCAAATTTTATTAATTAGCAATGATGTCACAACTTACTAATAGAAAACTGAAGTAAGCCTTTTTAGACTAGAACCTGATTTTGTCTGGCTTTTGCCCAAGGGCACAACCGGGAAAGAGTGTGTAAGCAGCTTTTCCTTTTACATGACACAGTGAGAGAGAAATATTTTTCCTTTTCCATTCATGAATCCAGCCAGAGAAGAGGAACGGGTATGAACTCACATCAAATAGATAATTGCCACTTTGTTTCACGCAGTGGCGGGAGATATGCAAAGAAAATCTGAAAGGCACTGTGCAGGAACTTCCCTTGCATAAAACTGCTGCGTTTATGGGCAAGGAAAGGTGAAAAAATAAAAGCCAAATAGCACCAAGTAAAGCCCACTGTCAGGATGCTGCATGAGCCAGGAGCCCAGGGGTACCCCAGGGCAGGGCAGGACAGAGCCTCGCCAGCCTGGGCTCCGTCCGACTGTGCCCAAGCCAGGCGAGCTGGGGAGACCCAGAGGTCATGGCCAGGTTCAGCCAAGAGTTGACATCACTGGGCAGAGTATCTGATGGCATTAATCGAAGAGCTGACTGATGCCACAGCAGAAGCCTCCCTTCTGTTTTCAGCTTTTTTGAGTGATTTTTTAAATGTCTTAAATAGAAACAGGGAACATTGCTTTCTTAATGTTTCTTTTCCACAAATACAATTGTTATAGTCACCAAAGACATGGAACACGTGCAGACAGAAGAGAGAATGACCCTCATGACAATAAACTGTACCAATTGCCATTTCCTGATGATCAGAAAGAAAAGGAAATTCAAAGCCATGGAGAAGCTGACAAGTCCAGTGTTGTTATTTCCTTTTACTCTATGGCTGAGTGATACGTGAAAGGTTAAAAATCCATCTCAAAGAAACTAAGTCTAGTCTGCCTCTATCAAGAAAATCTGAAAACAAATTTTTATATTTGTGTTTATACATGAGAACTGGAAAAAACTGTTATTTCTGGAGAAGCATTCAAAATAAAAAAATACTTTCTTGTATTCATCCATTGAAAAACCAACAAAACCTACAGACCTCAAGGTAAGTCACATGCACATTTTAAAAAAAAATAAAACCACAAAACAACAAACAAAACAGAACAGGGGAATAAAGAAAGGAAAATAGCTTTTTCAATAAAAATACTGTTGTGGTGCAAATGTAAGAACAGCAGTTGGAATCTTTGAGTAGTTTGGATACAAGGACTGTTGCTCACAAATATATAGAAGAGATGAAGGAAGAAAAATTGATGGAGAGGACAGAGCCAGATAAAGAGCTCTACAGATTATGTATATTATGACCTGTGAGCTGTAAGTAAAGGAAGGTTGCACAGTTGGTACTACCCCAGGAGAAACCTGTGATGTGATTAAAAGCCAAACAGGCACAGCACTTTCAGCTGCTCCCTGCTGTCTTAGAAAGGAAAATTGTTCGAGTTTTCCAGGGTGCCTTTTACCTTCTACTGACGGCCACCTGTGCTTAGTCCTCTACCTTCCCCTCTACTTGATTCCTGATGCTTTGAAACTCCTTATTTCCCACCGCACTAAGAACTAAAGCATGAGCAAGCTTAATGTACCCAGACAAAAAGAGTGGACATGGAGAACAGTCCTATAGTAGCCTGAGCCTTGAGGGACCAGCTATTCTACATGGAGCAAATGACGTATCCTTAGTGAATAGCATGGGATTGATTCTGAATCCTCTGACTGTGGTCTGGTAACACTTACTTCTCTGAGGGATACAACAGAAAATAAATGAGATTGCTCAGCATTAGTAAATACTGGTCAGTTAAAGAAAGGAAGGAATATGAGGATAATATCAAGGTCACTTTCATCATGGGTCATCACCTTTTCCGAACATCCAAGGCAGGCAGAGCACACAACTCTTGGGAAAGAATGTGGATGTGATGATATTTTGGGAGTTTCTAAGTAAAAAGAGTGTATATATATATAAAAATATGGATATATAAATACATCAGCAATACCGTAATTTTGAGTGACATTACAATTAATGGAGAAGGGGGAGAAGGGAGAGAAAGTAGTAGATTACTACAAGACAGTCACAGAATCACAGTCAATGCTATTTGAAATATAAATAGTTCATAATCTATCCAATAGGTATTAATCCTATTTCCAGTTGTAAGAAAGGAAAAATATTTAACCCAGTGCCCATTTGACATCATTTAGGAAATAGAACTGTCCCTGGAAGACTGACCCAGTACAAAGAATGAAATCACTACAACGATGTTATTTATTTCCTTTGCTGCATTAACATCAAGTTTAACTGTGCTACAAGACACTTGAACTCCAGTATAATATAAATGCATGATTGTGTTCTGAATGTTAATTAAAATAAGGTAAACACATCTGTTTAACAAAATTAGAACTTGATCCAGTGTTGGTCAAGGACATACTTGAACTGCCTAAAACCTCCTAACACTTTCACTGGGAGCTCAGTTATAACTTAGAAACTATATTTTTGCACAGAGAATAGAAAGGAAATTGGAACTATGCCATGATGATGGAACTAAAATATCACTCCCAAAAAAGACAGCCTTCTGTCATATTATAGTCATGTATACGTATGATATATGTGTGCCATGTAATTCTGCCAGCCAAGAAAACAGGAAGGTAAGAAAGGATTTGGAGGGAAAAAAGTAATGCAAGGAGAAGACAATGAAAGTAATATTTGCTAGACCTGTTTTTATTACCTTGGTGGGGAAGTCTCTACCTCAGGACTCAAAATCCACAGATATCACTGAGTTCCAGCTTAGGACTATGTTTTCTAATATCCAAAGAGAGCCCTTTGTTATATGCCTGTCTAATCAATGGCTAGAAATAGCAAGGATTATTTTTCAGGGAAGGCTTGACAGAGAAGTGTCTGATGGGAATTGGTTTAATAAGACAACCTTTTAAAATGGTATATTCAGGAAATCCTTAGAGAAGCACATACCAGTGTTAATTTGACAGCCCTCTCTGTACAAATCTTTTTTCTCTTAAAAGAAAATAAAAATAAAAGTAATGAAGCTCAATAGGGACAGATTTGTTTTTCTCTGGGTTTTTTTTTTTTTTTTTTTATGAAATTCCAGTGTCTCATTAACCAGGCCTGGGTTGGGGTTTTTTTTGTTGTTGTATTGAAATGTAAGCTCATTTAAAGCCAATGAGCCCATGCAACCATAATGGAAAGAGATACTGCTGCTCCTTTCTTCTCTCTGACACCATCTTTACCACCCACCATCTCATCAATATAAACCAACCAATATTAGTCCACATTAGTCATTAAATGCTTTGTAAAGAACTTTCCATTTTCTCATTTGTTAAAAGTAAAAACAAAATCAGGAAAAAATACTCCTTTTTACTGAGAAACTGAGGTGAGGAAAGCTACCTATACAATAACAACAATAACTTCTGTGTCTATGTTAATGCATAGTACCGAACGACATGATGCTTCTTCCTTAGAAGTGTTGCAGTGTTGAATTGTCTATTGTTGGCTCTTCACAGCTTATTCAAGTCCCTGTGATTTTTACATCACCAATAACCCAAATATTTGATGAGCACAGACTACAAAATTACAAGACATATTGACAAATTAAGATATATTACAATATAGAATATTTTCAGAGAATTTTTAGAGCCTTCATGGCTTACATATTTCATTTTTTGAAGCTTTCTTTGGAAACTTAAGAGCCAAAGAATTATTTTATGTTAAATGGAAATAAAGATTCTTATACTGATGCATGCCTTCCAGAACTAGAACTAAATAGAAATGCAAAATAATCCATAAATTGCCAAAAAAGAAGGCCACTCTGCTCCTCCTCCTGAGGACAGAGAAGCTAAGTGCAGACACAACACTTGGGCTAGGAGAAAACACAGTGTTTCATTCCACAGTTTGCTCAAGTTAATTTCCCGGAAAATCTATTCACAAATAGTAGAAAATATTAATGCAAGATATACCTGCTGCTCTGGACTGGACTGACAATATAAAGTCATTCAAAATCCATTTTAGCTTTACATCTTCATAGTACAAAGTGCCTTGAGTTCTTAGACTGGTCCTACAGATTCATCGCAGTTTTGCAGCTCCCAAAGACAGGACACCAGCTTCTCCTTAGTGTGTTATTAAAGCCCTAATTATTCAACTTTTTAATGGCAACTCCTTCGGGACATGCCTTTGGAACAGCCACTGCTGTTCCAGCATTAAAGAAAGACAACAGCTCCCAACATCCTGAGAATCTCTGGGTTAAAGAGTAACCTTATTTATTTTCCCAAGTTGAAAAGAAAAAAGATTTTCTTTTTCTAGGTTCAAAAAAAAATTCATTGGAACAAAGAGTGCATCTGAGATCCAACATCTAAAAATTATGGAGAAAAATAAAAGGATATGGAAATACTACTAGTGATTGGTTTTGCCCTTCAAAACACTGTGATTCGCTCACTGCTGCATGATGGGAAGTTTATGCTGAATACTTCTCGTTAATTTTGAACTTCACATTTACATAGAAATACACCCAGAATTATTCTCATCTCCCCCCCCCCCCTTTACATGGACCTGTCAGAATCTTATACTCCCCTTAATGATCTCCCTCAGTATATTTTTATATTGTAATTTATTTACATACAAAACATAAATTTGAATCTTTCTTTTTGCTGCCTAACAGTTTACATCCTTGACATTATTTGTCTATTTGTGCATTCCTACAGTTGATTTCTTTCTCTTATATCAGCAGCTATATTTGCAATGTCCTTCAATACTTTTTAGATGCCTCTGTGCCTCATCTTCATTTCCCTTGAGACAGATTTAAACAGCAGCTAGTTTAGTCATTTTAAACTCATTATTTTCTATCTTTATTCATGAGTTTACTTCCTTCCTGCTTTTTATTTTTTCTCACTGTAATTGTATAAGCCTCTCCAATTTCTCTTAACACACCAGCTATCTCCTTCTATATGTGTTGTAATTTCCTTTCTTCACACATTGTTCTTGTTTGGCTTACTGTCATATCCTTCCACTTGGCAGAAAACAAGAATGCTCAAATAGCCAGGCTGAACAAATCATATTCTTCATTATGCACAGCATCTTATTGATATGCATTTCTTATATACATTCTGAAATAATTGCTCTTGTAATTTATACTGCAAGTTCCTAGGAGGAAAAAACCTCTCGTTGGAATTTCAGTATTTAATTTGAAATAATGCTCAGAAGCAGCGCTTCTAATACATATTTGATTTAATCTTCAGGCATATGTATATTACTTAGTACTTGAGGGGATGGAAATCCTGAGCATACAACAGTTGGCCTTGAGAGAATCTAACAATTTTTGTATTGCTATTTCTGTATATGTTTTTGTATGTGTTTGAATATATATTTCTATGCACCTGTACTTAATTAAAAAAAATAATTGTAAATTGGTTACCTACTTACTGTAGTCATTTCTTTCCGAGTGGCCCCTACATTCCTCAGTTACACAGGGATCTCACCGCTCAGCTCAGCTCTGCCCCTGTTTGTTCGCCCAGTCCCTGCCTTGGACTTTGCAGGAAAAATCACCAAGCCTCAGTGAGTGCCAGCACATGTGCTGCTGTGACTCCCCTTTGTTCAAATCGATTTCCTCTTGTATGGGAGATGGAAAGAGGAACTACAGGACATTACTTCTGGCAGTGTATCTCCAACACCCAACACGCCCCAGCTGGAGCTGCAGACTTTAACCCTGCTCAGTTCTCATCCCTGTCAACTCAAAATGCACATTAAACTCTCACCATGCATGCAGAGAGGTCTGAGTTAATGGGGAAAGGGGTAGGGGAAGATGAAAAAAATCTGGACTGAACTTTCCTATCTGGGCACTTTTTGGCATCCCTGGTTGAAAAGGTACTGCACATGGGAAGTGGGTAATCACTGCCTTCAACACTTTGGTTTGGTGAATCCACCTCTTCGCTAGTGTTATATGGCCTCTAAAAATGAAGTGACTGACTTTGAATATTTCCTCTTCAGAACTTTCGTCACGGAGATGAAAAAAAATCCATTAGGATAGTGCTGTACTCAGAAGGAATCCCAGACCCTCTCACTCACAGCCCATTTCTCTTTCCTGAGAGAGATAGAAAGCAAGCTGTGGGGTTTTGTGGGGTTGTAGATTACCTGGTCTCTCTACAGCATTTAGGCAGTGAAACTCAGAGGTGAAGAGAAAGGAAGACAAAATCGGTGGGTGGTGACAGGGGAGACAATCTTGGGCAAAGGGATTACCCAAATAAAGTCCATTCCTGTTTACCTTATCTCTGACTAAGCGTTTGTGCCCTTGTGCATGCCTGGCTGGGGACAGCACAGTTCCTTTTTAAACAGCAACAAAAAAAGAGTACATCTGGCTGTTCTGCTGTGAGGCTGGCAAGGCACGTCAGACCCACGTAAGAAGCAGCCATGTGTGGTAGCTACTTAAATGTTACTAGGACATGCAAGCACAGGGCACGGGTTACATCGGCATTCTACGACTGACCAGTGGCATCTCCACCTCTGATGAGGTTGGCTACTAGGTAGATGTGTGTGTAGCAGGAGGCTATACCAGTGGAACTCCAATATACTGTAGGCTTGGTCTACAGTGTCTTGTCAGTGTGTCTTTTGGCACGTGTGCCGGTTATCTGGTATGGCTTTTGTCTGGGTTGTTCTTAAGTGTGTGGTCCCAAGGTTTCCCTGTGACATTCCCAGTCTTGCTCCTTCTCAAATTTGTACTTGCTTCCAAGGTCTGGGTAAGTAACCTTGAAGGTGCTTGTAGGGACTTTGTAACAGGACAGCATCTGTGGGCCAGTTTGTAACAGCAGAATATGACGGGGACTCCAAACAACTGAATCAGAAACCAAAATACACAGTGGAAAGTCCAGTAGAATTGAGAGCTAAAGTAGAATTGGGAAGCTAAAGTAAGGGGCTGTGTGGTCTTGAATTGAAAGTAAAAATGAAACTGATTCGATTATTAAAACCAGTAGGAACAAATATTTTGTCCCAAACTCAATTTTTAATATTAACATGCTGCAGCCAGCACGAGATGCAGAGACTGTATGTCGTGAAAGAGCCCAGAAAGCGTAATGTAGAAGACCAGCTGTCCTTAACAGTATGTATACACTGGCCATAGATCCTGTTCGTTTAGAAATTTCTAAACCAGAAATAGAGACAGAAACTCCAAGAGAAACTTGACCATCTAGTTAACAAGTGACAAGAAAGATTAGAAAAGGCCACTGAATATGTACTACTAACATTGAATGAAAATCTCCATTAATGTGTGTGTTTAGATCCCAGAACTAAATATATTGTTAAAAAAAATCCATGAAGTGACACATACTAATTTTGAAGCTTATTTAAATGTATCAGCCTTGCTCTTATAAATCTCCCCAGATAAGAGGAGTTCAAGGCAAGCCACTTTCAATGCACTATGCACAATGTAGTACTTTCACAGGCTTCCTTTGGCTTAAAACACATTCCTGAAGATTTTCACTAAGTGCTACATATTACCTGAAGGAACTGAATCTGTTGAAATGTATATTGATGGTGTTCTGGCTTGTGAGAAAACAGCAGCAGAACATCACAAAACACTAAAAAGTGCATTTGACAGGACTATGAAATAGGACCCAAATTATTCAACAAATGTGAAGGCTCCAGAAAATGTTTGAAAGAAGGGCTAAAGAAGATGGTAAAAAGAAGACAGTAAACTCCAAAATATTCCAGACTTCAAAAATCAAAAGACAAAGGAGTGTGCAAAGTGGGAGGGATGGTATAATCTGCGGGAAAATTCGTGCCAAACTTGACAGTCTTTATTAGTAGCTGTCAAGCACTTATAAAGAAGAGCACACAATGGTACTCAAGCTTGGACAAGAGACTTTCAAAGCTTACAGGGTTAATAAAGTTCCTATCTTCAAATATTTTGATACCAGTACACAGACCTAGGAATTTTCACATGCTTTGGAAAATACCTGAAGGATGGGATGCTTACAGAATAGGTTGAATACCGGGCACTTATCAAATCAGAATGTCCCTGTGCATTAGCGGAGAGGAAGAGGGTAAGTGAAAGAAGTCTTACATATTCACTTATGGAAAATTGGAATAGCGGGAACTAGTCACATAACATTTGTGCCCACAGCAAAGGTGGCACGAGTTAAATGTAACTATCACTAGCTGAAATGTTGTTTAACCCAAAAATCAAGATCAGGCTTCCTAGGTAAGTCAAAAACACAATGGAAGACAAAACTGATTCTGAATGTAAAATGACACAGTCATAGTATGATAGGAGTTCTAGGGTATTAACATTTTGGAAGCTTGGAGGTGCAGACTATGCATAATGGCATTTGGTGGATGCAAAGGGGCAGCAGTGACTTGGGAAACTGTGTTTTCTTCATCTTATACAAACTTGGGNCTCAGAAAATGTTTTTCCCTGAAAGCAAACTGGAAGCAGGATTGTACACAGAGCTGCTAGATGATTGCAGAGTGGTGGAAAACGGGTCAAAGTCTGAAGTGCTCTTAGAAGACCAACAAGAATATGTAGAGCACTACTAAAAGAACTGAACGTTTTTCTTATGACCCCTGTAAAAAACGGGTGAGATCAGTTTCTGGTTCTAAAAAAAAAGTGAAACATGAGGAATTTATGTACAGGCCCTTTGAGAGTAAACTAACAATGAAAAAAGTGTATGGCCTGAGACCATTAAATCAAAACAGTGAGTTCTGAGCAGAAAGCACATTAGAGTTAGAAGACAGCAAATCTGGATCTTCTTCTTATTATACTGTGGATAGTGAAATTTCACAGGAAAGAGAAACTCTGATAAGGGAAAGGTGACAAAGACAAGTTTCATCAATTATCAGCTGGGTTTTAGTTGCCAACTGCCAGCTGAGCATGATTTCACCCTGTAAGCGCTTCTTTTTTTCTCTGATCCAGCACAAAGAGAAAGTTTAAACACTCTTGTATAACTTTTAATTGGGATGAAGCAGATGAGCTGTGTTCACACAACATTGAAAATGGCAGAGATAGTTTAAGAACCCATTTCTTGCTGCCCCCCCATGATTAGTCACTCCTTGCCTGCTAAATATTCTACTTGGCTTTCATCTTATGAATATCACACATCTAAACGCCAACAGTGAAGATGCTTTGCAGCATAGGCCAAATAAGCAATATAAACATATAATTTTGCATACAGCTATAGTTGCACAGCCACTTGGACCTTGGTTGCAAGTAGATGCCTTCCTCCCCAGCAGCTAGAACTATTGCAGCCGCATTGGTAATCTCCCCAGTAGAAATGTACAGCAAAACTTCATTGGGTACCTCAACCAAACTACACTGATGTGACATTATTTGCAAGGATCAGGCAGCTGTGGAAATGTGAAACTGGTCGGATCCAAACAATTCTGCAATAATTATGCCGTTGGTTCTCATTCAAAAATGCTGGGAGATGAAAAATTCCCATGACCTATGCAGCCATTTTTAACTCCGTATCCAACATGTAAGCTGAATCCTCACCTCACTGAGACTAGATCACTCAGGAGCAGCTGAAACTAATGGAGTTACAGGTCAATGTAGTAAAAGAAATTGTATCAGGACTTATATCTACCTACAAAATTGGGTTTGCTTCAAATTTAGGCTTTTCAAAGCTCCTTAAGATGAAGGTGAAACAATAGACCAGTATGGTATGAGTCCCTAGCGGTCAGGTGCACTCACCATTAACCTGCCGTCTAGTCTGTCTGCAGAGGACAGCCCGGAGACAAGGGGTAGCACAATGCAGCAAGTTGGTACTCAAAGACTATAAACAGATAAAGGGGCAGATTATGATGGCCTAGTGTGCTAGGCATTTCAAACTCCTTTCTTTCTCATAAACAGGACATTTTCTTTGAGGAGAATATATGCTTAGGTTATCTAAGGGATACTGTGTTAACACAAATATGTGTAGAAGAGCAGAGATACAATCATACCATCTTGAGAAAATGTCTATCGCCATCCTGAAGAACTACATCAGTTCTTGAAATAGAACAGAGAAACACTAAGATGATAAAACCAGCAATACCTCACAATATGGAACTGTGTGTAATCTTAAAAAGCTTAAAAAGTGTTACTTGTGGCATCGTGAAAAATAGCAGCCAGGCATACAAAAAGGGAGAGAGGGAGAAAAAGCTTTACTGGGCAGTTTCAGGATGAGTAAATGTCAAAAAAACCCACCCAGTCCTCATAAAAGATCAGTGATAAAAATACCATCTCGTGAAGATTGAAAATAGCAGAATAACCTTACAGGAATAAGTGTCCCACTTTTCTGAATGTGACCTGTAGGATGAATTACTAAAATCTTAGCATAGGAAGCTGAAGATTAGAAAGACAGCGTGTAGCTATAAGTGAGTATGTATTGGACTAAAGATCTTAAAATACATGACTGAGGAAAGTCACAGAATAAGTCGTAATCCATTTAATAAGTTTTAGATGTGAAAGGACGGCAGCAACAGGTAGAATATCTATAATGTGATGCTATATTTAAAGACAGATGACATATACAGGAAATTAAGAGAAAGTAACTCTCTTCCAGCATTTTTGTTCCCTTATGAAATAGATTTCAAAGATAGTTTGGCCCACTTAAAAAGATCCAATAAAGGTTGTAGCAGCATATGAAAGGGAACAAATGAAAAAAAAGACAAGCCTGGCAGTGGATTAAACCCAAACTAATTTCATTTCATGAATTCATAGTTAGGGTAGTAGTTGTACCTGTAGTTCCAGACCTTTCATAGATGTGCGTATTTCTTCTACTCCTAGTTTTTTATTTTTCTCTAGGTTGAGCCAGCCTAGACAGCTAATACTCAGCCCCATTCCCTCCTTCAGATGGATCTTCCAAAGTCTGTGGAGTTTGTGCCTGAAAGACCTGGCTTAATCCACTTCTGGTCCTTTTCAAGGGACAGTGCTGACTTCGCTGTCTCAGAGGTGTCTGTATTCCTATCAGAAAACAAAAATTGTTTCCTGGAGGCTGTCAGGAGTTTGAAAAGACTCACCAAATTCCTAATTATTGTGTTAAGGAAGCAGAGCCTTGTACTTTTAACCTGAAGAAGACCACAGATTATAACCAATTGATCACTAAATCTGGAATTAAGGAATTTAAACCACAGTTACACTATGCCTTCTCAGCAGGCATTCTAGTGGAAGGAAGATAAAACATATCCTCTGAGAGAAGAGAAAATTACAAGGTGTAATGATCTACTGTGCCCTGCCCAGTCCTAGGAAGCATTACATTAGGTTATGAAGTATTGCATATGTACTTAATCTAGCCACTGAAATGTGAAATTGAATAGAAAGCATGCTTGAGAAGAAGAGCTTCCTGACAGAAACATTAAAACACTCTGGAGTAAGTACTGAATGCGTGCATGTTACCAGTTATATATGTTTAGCTAAATGAATTTCAAACACATAGACCACCCACACATTTTTTTCCAAAATGCTGGGGCACCATATGATTATTCATTTATTCATCTTTAAATGGAACTAAATTCCCAGAAAGCAAATGTGTGAGATCTTGCTAGAGACAGCTTTAGTGTTCCTTCTACTCCCTCCCTTCATTTATTCCAGGATACACTCTCACACTGGACTCTCTTCTGAAAAGCTGTAGTAACCACTTTGCAGAGTGATGAAGGAAATCACTATGAGTTTCAAGACTGCACTAATTTATAGTCAAGGATAAAGCCCTGTCTGACAGCCCCAAGGACCAAGCAGAACATAGCTGATATACATAGCAGTTCACTAAAATGTCTGGTAGCTGTATGATAAAAAACAACCACTGCGAAAAATAATTACAACAGAGTTTGAAGGTTCAGTTATACAAATATTTCCTTGGATTAAAGTCTACCAAAATAATGCAAACATCATAATCCAGGTCTCAAAATCTTATCAGAGGAAACTGAACTTTCCAGAACCTATTCCTATAAGTTTGATTGCAAATATAGGAAAATGAGTGCTTTTTTTGACATGTTCAGATTAAAAGCAGAATTGCAGAGACATGCAAATAATGCATCATTCCCAATATGAGAAGGACAAAGGCGTGTAACAGATATTTAACCTGAACTATTTTACTAATCCCTGCTCAAAAATCAATAGCAAATACGTCTTCTAAATTGCTTTTTTAGAAAAAAAACCCAACTCTCCAGATGTAAGATGCTAACACAGCACAGCTGAGAAACACTTATGTCTGAAAAAAACAACAAAGAGCAAGCATCCACAGGTCTAAGGTGAAGAAATCCAGTCAGCTATTTGGAGCACAACTACCAGAGGCCTGTTTCTACTATTAGTAAGCTTTTAAGGTCAATATGAGGTTTCACATGAAGTCAAGGTAAAGATTTTAAGATGGTGCTAATGTGTTAAGACAGTCAAGTGCCGCTAAGATTTTCAGATTCTGTCACTTTGTACAAAAAGGGTTTTGTAAACAACATAGAATCATCGAATTGTTTAAGTTGGAAAAGATCTTTAAGATCATAGAGTCCAACCATCAATGTAACACTGCCAAGTCCACCACTAAACCATGTCCCTAAGCACCAGATCTATATATCTTTTAAATACCTCCAGGGATGGCAATTCCACCACTTCCCTGGACAGCCTCTTCCAATGTTTGATAACCCTTTCAGTGAAGAAATTTTTCCTAATATCCAATCTAAACTTCCCCTGGCGTAACTGCAGGCCATTTCCTCTCATCCTATCACTTGTTACCTGGGAGAAGAGACCGGTCCCCACCTCGCTACAACCTCCTTTCAGGTAGTTGTAGAGAGCAATAAGGTCTCAGCCTTCTTTTCTCCAGGCTAAACAACCCCACTTCCCTCAGCCGCTCCTCATAAGGGTTGCTCTCCAGACCCCTCAACATCTTTGTTACCCTTCTCTGGACATGCTCCAGCACCTCAATGTCTTTCTTGTAGCGGGAGGCCCAAAACTGAACACAGTATTTGAGGTGTGGCCTCACCAGTGCTAAGTACAGGGAAATGATCACTTCCCTAGTCCTGCTGGTGATCACAAAGACCCCCATAAAGACAAAATTGCCTGGATCTGACCTTTAAAAAAGCAGAGGTGTTAAGTGACTCAGAGTGTCATTTTTAACTACAGGGGTCTGGCTTTGCAACACTTTGTATCATAGAGAATAGTAAAACAGAATCGGTAGATCCAAGGTTAGCAAAATATGATAGTATTTTATAATACATATAATATAACATAACAAAAAATATGACTAGCAAGTTGTGAAGAAGAAGTCATGCAGAGAAATGCTAGAGGAAAAGCCTCACAAATATTTAGAGATGAGCAATGTTATTTCTGGTTTAATGTTACAAAACTATGGGACACCCATAGCTTAACACAATGAAAGCTCGCCATCCAAATCCATCATAATAAAATCTTGATGTGACAGAGCTAGAGAAATTGTGACATTAATGTTATTTTTAATGCTGCATAGCTGAATCTGATCGCATCATACAGAAGCAAAGGAGAATGTCAGACCAAAATACAACCTTCTTGGCAAGCTGCAAAGTAGAGCAGGGGTCTCAGAACCTGGGATGCTTACAACCTATTTCAAGCCCATGAAACACAAAGGATGCAAATAAACCATAATAGCACTGGATTATAAAAATAATGGTCTACAGCCATATAAAAAAAATGCCACCTACAAGCAGTGGTAATTTTCCATCATATGAAGGACCGAGGGGAAGAAGAAACCAAAGAAAAACAATCTTGTCCTTTTTGTTCCATAATAATGCATTTTCAATTTACAGAAAAAAAAATCCCACATCTTTTATGCTTCAGGTCATTTGATGCTCTTTTTTGTCTTTGATGGTCATTTCAATAAGGGTTTATGAAAAAAGTCTTGCTTGTTCAGTATGCTTGCCTGGGTATGTGTGCCTGGGGATTTCATGCGATGTAGTGTGTGTATAGGTACGCAGTAGCCAGTATGTATGAAGATAGCTAAGGAGTGGAATATAAAAGTATAACAACATTTGCTGAGTTTATCAAGCCGTAATCACAGCGAAGTTCTTGTGATTACACACTTCAAGGGGCTTCCTGCCTGCACATCCTAACAGTTTCATCCGATCATACCTGCATCAATATTAGGATTAGGAACCAAGCTTTACTTAACCCTTTGCTTTTTATTCAGGCTTGCATTTCTGACACTTCTCTCCTAAAGGACAAGTTCATTTTCTCTTTGAATCAGTCACCAGTAATCTTCCCAAGTCAACAAGGTCTCATTTTGAGCAACCTTAAATGAAAAATCTGGCAAGCTGTCCAGATAAGGAAATTGAATAAAAATTAGTAAACAAACCAACCAACCCATCCAGACTTAGCATGAGAAAACCCTACTAAATTGGCCACAACTGAAAAATACAGATTGCTTGAATTATCCCACACTTTTTAATCCCACTGGTAACAGCTTCCAGCAAATCCTTTTGCCCAGCTAGCACATCCCAAGCATTTACTAAAACTTGGGCTGATATCTCTGTTTATTACTAAAATTGCCCGTTACTTCCTAGGGTAAGATTTTGTTTACAGTAATTTGTAACTTGGAAATCCACTGTGTGGATGGAAATGCTCTTTGCCTGCTGTTTACCTCAGGCTTTCTTTTTTATTTATATTTTTTTAAATGTCATCCAGAACAATTTTGTGATTTCTACTATAATGGCTGCAGAAAATGATAGTTTCGCCTTTGCAAAAATTCTCTGATGACCTTCTTCTGAAAAGCTCTTGCAAATTCCACCTTGAAATTTTGTTAGACAATTGTCTGAAAATCCACCTGTGGTCATGAAGTCTCTTAGGTGGGCAGCAGCCAGGGGAGGGCTCTTATCCAGCCCCCTGCTCGTAACAGGGTCAGCTCTGAGGTCAGACCAGGCTGAACTGAGACATAAGAGAGAGTAAGACAATAAGTACAGACTAATTTAGGTTTCCAACAGGGAAACCTAGGACCTGATCTTTTAGACTACCTAGAATTTTATTTTTTTTTAAATCTGTTCTGTATGTGTTTTCCATTCATTTTCATTACAATTGAATGCATTCAGCACTTTTTCAAATCACATTCCAAGGCTTCAAAGCCTGGCCACCTGCTAAAATCTTATTCTAAATGACTCGGTCAGCATCACACAGAAACGTGACGGAAGTGTGATGTTGTGGCAGAGATACAGATTTTTTAAAGAATTTTACCATAAATGGTGGCATTGAACTGTCTTAAGCAACAGACTCTCCCTCCTTGTCCTGTTGTCCTCTGTTTTGTTTACTACATCCATGATATTTCAGTACTTCCTGGGGGCAGAGTTATTCTAAACAGCAGTTGCTTTCTGACACAGCCTTGTCTGTACCCAGAGGAGGTCTGCAGCATGTACTGAATGAGGCACTGTCTTCCAGAGAAGAAACCTTGTAGTTAAGTAATTAAATAGCGCTTCATTGCATTTTTAACTTTCAAGTCATTTACTTCACAACTTCAGGAATAAACTTTTGAAGTAGTTCTCTGTGTGTGCATCTGTGTGTGTGTGCACACATACATCATGGATGTCCACTTCTTCCAGTTATTTCCATTCTTTTAAAGAAAGTAGTTCCCAGCAACCGCTTCTAATAGAATATAATAAGCTGTATGTTATCTCCTCTTGTGGAACCATATCAGGCAAGAAATAAATTAAGGATTTGAACACAGCTTTGATGATTCATGCATCTTTCTATTCCTGCACAGTTACATTCCAGATCCTTTTCATGCTTTCATTATTTTTACACTGATAAGTAAGGATCCTCATAACAAGAAATCAGGCCAAGTATATGCAGGCCAGCATAAATAAGTATATGACATCGAATATGTAGATTTTGTCCCATATTCCATGGGGAATCCATTTGATCTGTAAATATAATCATTTGTGGAACAACATGAGTTTTGACAGTTCAAAAATTAAAATGGAAAGCCCATGTACTATGGAAATGTCTATCAGGATAAAATAATAATCTCTTTTCTTTGCCCAAGTTTTTGCATGGATGCTATGCCTCCAGAGGTTCTGACAGGTACTGATATGCTTGGGGGAAGGTGTAGGTGGTAGTTAATCCCTGCCTTGATGGATAGCATCTGCCTACTGGCCAGCAAGGAGCAAGTCTTGGATTTGGTTTCACTCTGTTTTTATTAATCACCTGGCAGACAGATTGCTCCATGCTAGCATTATTAACTAACTATTCTTACGTATATGTGCATTAATTTGGTCTTATGTAACATGTTGTCATATGTCGCCTCCTAAGGATTCTTTGCAGCCTTGAATTCACTGCCTGCCTACAGTCATATGTTCCCTATATGAAGACTGGTCCTACCTAAATGCAGGTTCTCTTGGTGTCTAGTAGTGGCCTCTATACTTCACATCACTGAAATAAAATCCCTTATCTGCCATTATGAGGTGAATGCTTATTGCTCCTTGTTATCTAAGGGCACCTGCTATTCTCAGCTCTAATCATCTTTTTTATTTCTTTGCTCATACCATAAGACGCTTTCAAACCTCACAATACTACAGTGTGGATGCAAATTTCAGTGCTGACTGCCACGGATGACACGAAGAGTAAACTTGGAAAATATAAGTGAAATGAAATGGGAAAACAGTGCTATGCAAAAGTAAAATGCAGGTCTTTAACTCAGGAGATTTAGTTTCATGTTCTCAGCTAGACATCAAAATTCTCAAGGAAGTATAATTTTTTTTTTCCTGAAACTCAGTTTAGGAAAATGTTGGTTCTAATTATCCACAAGAGAAACACAGAGGAAAGAAAATATTGCTTAGGGTATAGCAATTAGGAAAAGAACACTGTCGGGTTTTATTTGTTTTCTTCTTTTGACTTCCTTTTCATTGTTGAATTTTGATTCTCATTAAAAAATTAAACACCCTTTTTCTTCAAAGTGCAGTAAGGGAGAAAAACGAGACACCATGTCAATCCTTTATGTAGCATTTTTTATCAACTTAGAGTTGATAATGCAATAGGGGCCCATCTCATTCAGATCAAATCTGACTACCATGGATGATAATGAGCAGATTCTTCTTTTTAATAGGACGCATGCATTGGAATAGTCCATGAGATTAGGAAGTTTGCTTTCAGATTTTTCTATACAGTGACTGCTGATGCCTTACCACCATTTTCTCCTGCTTTGTTTGTCCTTAATGGGTAATATTTTTTTTTATGAATGAGTAAAATGTTGACTTTAGTACATGACTGCAAAATGGATATCATGCTTGGGCATTTTGCATGTTAATTTTGCAAACTCATACCAAATAATTAATAAGTAGCAATGTCCAGAAATATTTTCCCATTTCTCTGTATTGACTGCTACAGGCTGTTTGCATGACTTTGTTGCTATGTACTTCCACCTCCTCAGCACAAATTTAAAGCTGCTGGTCTTGACTCACAGTAATATTGTGAGAAGAAAATCAAATTCCAGCTGCTTTCGTCAATACAGGGATATTTAAGGAAGGGATCCAACAGGAAATTACAGCTGATAAATAAACACCTTTGACATACTGCTTATGGCTATGATAAAGAAACCGATTCTCAGGTGAGATGTATAAGTGAAATCATTAAAAAACCACAGAATTTATTGCTTTTTTTCTGTCCGTTATCAACCAAAGTTAAAAAAATCCAAGCACTTTCAGCATGCCAAATGATGTCTATGTAAGTGAAATCATTAAAAATCCACAAAATTTATTGGGTTTTTTCTGTTCATTATCAACCAAAGTTAAAAAAATCCAAGCACTTTCTGCATGCTAAATGGTGACCATATCAGCTTCCAGGCATGGTAATCACCTTCAGAATTTCTTTAACATTTTCCCTAAGAAAATATATTGACACTATCTGACAGTACATTTAATACCCACCAGTGACAATACGCTTTTTTTTTTTTATTTTAAGAAACATTTGAAGCACATAAAAGTCAGGGAAGGATATAATTATTAGGCTGAAATGCTTACATACCACTCAGAACAGAGCTTATGATTTTTTTTCTCACACTGACCTTTTCTTTTCCTTATGGTAATGGCCACAAATCCCCTCTTGATAATAAGAGTAACAAAATCCAGTAATTTGAACAGTTTATTTTCTAGCAAATAGAGTTCCTCCTATGTTTATCATTCAGTCTGTAGGGATGGATTTTCAAAATAACACATGGAAAGTAAACAGAAATTAAGCTATTGTACTTCCATTAAAATCAGCAGGAGTCAAAGAGCTAATACCTTGGGCACTACTTTGAAAATACTGGGGTGAGAACCAATTGACTGGGCAGTACTGGTATCTGGCAAAGGATCTGAATTTCAAGGTTATTGAGACAGCATGAGTTCTTGCAACACTAAATTACAATGGGTAAAATCAGAGATCATCCAGTGCAATAGCCATCCCACAAAATCAGCTTTCAGGACGATCCCTGGTATATGAACTCTTTCCTCTGTGAACTGCCCTCGCCACTCAGCAATCAAATGACTAAAACATGTAGCGTTGTTATAGTCTCTGCAGTGGTCTTTGTGAGCCAGAATCAATTTATCAAATGGGATAAGTGTACAGAATTCTCTAGCTGATGAAAATGATTTCTGGATAATACCAGTACAGATAGATATTTATTGCTAGTTACTCCTGTCTTTATCTGGGGAAAGAATAAATTGAAATCGAAGTCCCAGGAACCATTACAGAGTGATTTCCAAGGAGGACTTACCCTTGTGAACTTTTGTTACATGAAAAACTGGAAATCGGCTTTTGTGCATGAGAGAGAGAAGCCTGCAGCATCTGCTTTTGGTTGAATTTGGACGTGTTGAAAACTGAGATGGTCCTACAGTTGTAAGGAGATTGCTTCTCCCTTGGAATACTCTCATTGTATGTGCCGGCAAACACTACGATGCACGAGGAATATACAATAGTGAGCAATAATGAAGCTCTAGAGCACCTACAAAATACACCTTGTGCAAGTTTTGGAAGTGCTACTTTCAAAACTAATACTAAATACTAAATACAATACTAAAACAAAGAAAAAATGCATTTGCATGAAGTTCTGCAATATAAGGAGAATAATTATGCCCACTCTGCCTGCCCCACAAAGAACAACATCTTTCGATTAGCTGTTTTAACACATTAATCATAGAAATGCTGGAATCTATGGAATATGTGGCTTACCCATTTTCTAGACTTTTCTCACAGAGAGAAAATTAGATATCTCTCTTGGACAAATGTTCTTCCCTAATTTATACAAATCATGAATTTTTTAAATTGACTAGCAACAACCCATATGTGAGGTAATCTTGACTGGACAGTAGCATCTAATCAGGAGCAAATGCTAAAGAGTACGAAGATATGGGACCAGATTCAAAGTGCACATGAGTTTTTCTATTGATTTTAGAGAGGTCTGGATTGCATGAGAAACAAGGAGCAACCTAGGACTAATGAATAGAAAGTGACATTTGGATTACACAGCTGCTGGTAAAGTGCATGAAATGAAGGAAAAGAAATCAACGCCAAGGAAAGTTGGAAAGGAAAGTAAAAAAATCATAATCTACCAATAACTGTAGTTTTAAAAGTAGATGTATTTGTATCACGTTACCTCTTTTAACAACTGTTGAATGCAAAAATAAAAGCGGAATACTAGAACCAAAAAGAGACCTCTGCTGAATCATGGTATGCCACAGCTGCAATCTAATCTGTATCTTATCCTACCACAGCAAATTTAAGAGTTGGAAAATATTAGCATATGTGTATATTTCTAAGGAATTCTGTTGCAGAATGCGCTCCAAGTATAGTCATTTATTACTCCAGGAAATTAATATTAAGACATTTTTGCATTTAATTGAGGAGTTTTGAAGATGAATAGTTACTTCTGATATTGGTCTAATCCTGCAAAAAATCTCCGCACACACAGACTTTTATGGCCCTGCAGAGACTTGCTGATTTCAGTGGTTTCTCTGCAGATCTATTCAATAGATCACTATTACATTACAAGTTCAGGTCTGTGCTCAGCAGAATATTTAAGACCACACTTAAATCCATACTTACTCATCAGAGCACTCAACTTTAGGCATGTACTCAAGCCCCTCCAGAATCAATATGACTTAAATGCTTCAGTGACTGATACTTCGGTTGGGACATTGGCCGTATATGCCAGCACATCTCATTTCTCTTCTGTAGCTAGGAATATGGAATATTTATTGTGACTCATGCTACTATTAAATTGTTGGATTTGGTTAAAATATTGTTGGATTATATTTGACCTAATACATTTATATTTTTACCTTCCAAAAAGGTTGCCGTAAACATAAGTCTAATGCAGCATTTCTGTGATGTTTTTCACAGGACTTCAGTATGACAAAGTTTGCTATTGCATTGCTCTGTTGGACAAATTTTCTAGAAACAAATGAAAAGGTGACCCATCTGTTTTCACTGTCCACTTTAAAAGAAACACCATCTCTCAAAATTCATTCAAATATACATGGAAATAGTTTAAAAAAAAAAAAGAATAAATGTAAACCAGGATTTTTTAAGCTGATTCAATACTGACTTGCTCTGGTTTTAAACTAGAGTAACTGTTCTGAGAACAACAGAATACCTGGGGCTGGCAATAGAGTACAGTTAGGACTGCTAATTTGAAAGCATTTCCTATGACTAGCTAAATACTGAATTAAAAAAGGTGAAATCTCTCATTTTGATTTTTCATATGAACACTTTTGAAAAGGTTGCTAGAAAAAAGTTACCCACAGAATGTCTTTAAAATAAGATATGTGCCTCCAAATCTAGAGGTCGAAAGAAGACATAATTATTTCTACTGGTAAGGGAAGTGGAAGATACATAAAATACCACAAAATTTATTTTGTGGTTTATATATTTTTAATGCAATTGGTTTGCAGCCAGAGGATAAGGATGCTGCCTCTATCTGCAAAAAAGAAAGGCCTTTGGAAACACAAATCAAAAAATACAAGAACTTTTCAAAACAAACAATCTACAAAACATTAAAAATGAAGGAGTCTTTGAGTTTAATATGATTCTGTTACAAATTGAATAAAACTGCAGTGCAAAGTAAAACAACTGTCCTTTGTTCAGAATAAATGTCAAAAGCAGTTATACTCCTTTATGTAATCAGCTGAAGTCTCTACAAAAATCAGTTGCATCAGTCACAGCACAAACCAAGGGCCAGTTTCATCTCTTTTCACAGTAAAAACTTTCCAGTGAAACAGTTGCCAGACTCCTAAAATCCATGTCATCATTTCAATGGCTCTTTTTAGTTCTATAACACCTCATTTAGAATTGTTAGCATTTTGATTGTGTTTTGATGGTACGTCAGTTGCAGGAGTTGCAGTAGCAAATAATACACAACTACAAGTTGCCTGATACTGTTACAACACCCTAATAGAGTATTTGGAACAGTTGAAATAGCTGGAAAAAAAGCATTTTAAAACAGCTAAGGCCCATAACTAGTTAAAGTAGATAGAAGCTTCTCATCTTCTTGTGTCTTCTGCTTGTGGTGTAGCAACCTGGCATGATAGTCGCATCTGAGCAAGAGACATGGGGTCTGTACAATAAGCACTTAGCAGCAGCCAGAAGGAAACCCCACCAGCACCTCATCGCACTTTGCTGTGTGGGTATCCCCTTCCACAGAACAGAGGGGTAACTTTGCATGAAATGTGTACAAAATATTGATGTAAAGTTGACAAAAAAAAAATTTAAGGTTAGTAGATTGCATTTATACATTAGGACAGTGCACGTCAATGTTTGCAAAACAAGGAAGGATATGCAGACTTTGGAAAGGACACAGTTCCTATGATTACCCTCTTACCCCCGCAAGCTTGAACAGAGTTAATTATCAGTTTTGCAGCCTGCAGGTCCAACTGAAAAGTCATTAAGAGACAAGGTTTTCTAGCCAATATTATACTCGCAGCAGAGGGGGAAATCTTAGTTTACCTTAAGAGCATTAATAGCAAAAGTGAAGCAGTTCAAAGTTCAGGCTCTGTTCTCCAAAGCAGCATCTATGTGTTTACAAGCACCACTGAGGGCAACAGGAATACTCCAGTGCTTATGGCAGCCTTACCAGAGTTGTAGAAAGCCTGACCAGGATAAAATCAGCCTCAGTGGCTGAAAAATTAGACAATAACATTGGATTTAACCCTCAAAAAGACAGACAAAGCTCCATATGCACGGATTATTTTTAACATAGAACTGGCAACACTGAAAGTCTTAAAAAAAAAAACCCAAAACACTACTTAATTTATTTTGAGCTTCCTGTGAATGCATCATTATAGAACACGTAGTGCTATAGACACATAAGAAATATGTTTTTAAAAAACTAATACTAATTTATTTGTCTTAACTATGTGACAACTTCCCAGAAGACTTTTTTTATTTTATTTTTCATATGTGTTGTTATAACACATAGGAAGAAATTAAACAATTGATAGAAGAAATTCTGAGAGGCTGTCTGTACTTCCAAACCTTTGCATTAGCGATACTGTATAGTTGTTAAAGGTGTCATTCAATAATTTTTAACAAACTAATCACTGACTTGTCTTCCTAATCACTGAGTTGTGCTGTATAAGGTTGACCAAGCACTGGCACAGTTTCCCAGGGAGGTTCCGGAGGCTCCATCCTTGGAAATACTCAAAAGCTGTCTGGATGTGGTCCTGGGCAACCAGCTGGCAACCTGGTGTCCTTGCTTGAGCGCAGGAGTTGGACCAGATGACCTCCAGAGAGCCCTTCTAACCTCATCCACTCCATGATTCTGTGAAAACTCTGAATTTATGGTGTTTCCTAGTCCCTTCTTTAACTATGAATATTCCACTGAATTTTTCTGAAAAGTTCTTGAACAAAACCAAATTCAGTCTTTGGTTACTACTTCATGTCCTTTTTCCACCAAGCAGAAAGCAGTCTAAGCCTACAGATACTACAAAGAATGTGGGACACTCTGTCTCTTATATTGCTTTTGCAGTGCTGACACCAGGAGGCATGCTAGCACAGTGCTTTCTGGGTGCTCCAAAGGAGGTTGCAGACAGATTGCCATGTGAGCTCAAATAGTTTATCAGGCTCACATCTGGATCCATCCCCATTGTAATTTGTCATGTGTAGGAGAAGTCATTTGGAGAAGGCATCAATGACAGGCTTGAGGGCTTCGTGCAAAATGCAGTTCACCTTGAAGTGACTGCAAAACAAAAAACTTCATGCCCCTTGACAGAAACACAAGGAGGCACCAAGACAGCAATGTGATTTTGCTTCTTGTATTTTACAGCCAAAAACCTGTCTTAAAAGAAAGAAGGGCAATGAGCTACGTCCATCTGGTCCCTCTGGCCTAAGGTAGAGTTAGTCTTAAAATATGCCAAATGAGCCCCTCAGCTTCAGTGTTGAGCCATGTGGCAAAAGCAATCCGATGAAGAACTAAAATCTGTGCAAGTTGTATATGCCTTACGCCTGTGGAAAAGAGAGCAGAGGGGACTGATCACAGAATGACAGAATGGTCAGGGTTGGAAGGGACCTCTGGGGATCATCTAGTCCAACCCCCCTGCCAGAGCAGGTTCACCTACAGCAGGTTGCACAGGATGGCATCCAGGCGGGTTTTGAACGTCTCCAGAGTGGGAGACTCCACAACCTCTCTGGGCAGCCTGTTCCAGTGCTCTGCCACCCTCAAAATAAAGAAGTTCCTCCTCATGTTAAGATGAAAGTTCCTATATTCATAAAATAATAAAATGAAATATGAAATGATAATAAAGTGAAAATAAGAAAGGCTATGTTCAACAAAGAATACTGTTGACATCGATAGAGAGCACTCAGTAGCCAAAGGATATGACCCTTTGAGTCCTCTACAGTCTTATATTTCATTGTCTTTTTTCTGATAGTCTGAAGACCCAAGCTGTTTAAAACCATCATCTTTGAATAGCTCACTTGTAAGTTAGTTCAGAATGTCTAAGAACTTGCCAGGAACAGTAATAAACTCCCTCCCAACTGAAATGTACCTCTAGGATGCAACAGTTAGTTTTAGTTGTACACAGAAGCACTTGTACAGCAGTTTAAAAAGAGAAAACAAAGAAGGAAAATTACACTCAAGGACAAAACTCCAAAGGCATAAGATAAAGTTACACAAAATGTCACGATTCACATAGAGGGTTCAAAGGAGACTCTGTGGGCTCTGTATAGGCTTATTTCATTTTGCATGGAATAACAGAGAAATAGTAGATCAGAGCATAAATCTGGGACACTTAAAACTTCACCTGAATTCCAAGATCCTGGAGACCCTTCAAGCTCCAGAGCTCAGGTGAATGTCCTGCTTGTGTCCAGCTCTGTAGTGGGGATGAGGCCTAGGATGGACCTTAACAGCTAGCCTTAGTCCTTCTGCCCTGCCCTTTGGAAAAGCAAAACCACACATACAACATTTGTTGCTCGTACTCTGATGTCTTCACGATGCACAGAGTTGAATTACCACAATTACAAGACCAGATACAGGAATTTTGTGTGTACACGCACATCTACCTTGACAATTTCTGTGTTGGAGTACATGGGTTTGTTGGCAATGCCATAGTTGGATACTTTTCTCACATTACTCACATCTCATCTATTCCTATTTCCATCTAGAGCTCTGCTAAAAAACTTCGCATGCCAAAAAACATGGTTAACAGTGGGAGAAGCAGTTCCCTACCACACATGGCTCCCAGCCAGCTCCCTCGTAGCGCCCTAGAGTGTGCAAGGTGCTCAAATTAGCTGTTGGGGAAAAATGTGTGACCCAGAGATACAAGATCAGATGCTGCTTGGAGTCTACAAGCACTTACACCTCCCAGGAGGAGTCGTGATTCACACCATTTCTTGGGGGTTGGTATGCAATTTTTATTTTCTGTGTGTTTGCCTGGAAAATACCAACAGTTTTGCTGCTTCCACTCTCAAACTTGTGGTAAACAAGTGAATTTAGGATGAAAAAATAATCCTTCTTCATTGACCCGAATGCGTTGTTCCACAGCATTAACAGGTTGCTCCACTCCAAATATCACTGTAAAAGAGACACCCTGTGGTACCAAAAATGTCTTGAGCCCTAGAATGGCTGATCTTCTCTATTCTTGTTATTTCAACTTTATTTTATTTTGGGGGCTGGAAGGGGAGGGTTCATTGCTGTTCAGAGCTTAGTGCACATGCAGCAGCCCACCAAAACTGTAAACGTAGGTTGCTTGGCAACTGCTTTTAAAGAGTGTTATTTGCTCTCAAAGAGACAAGCTGTTATTTCTTTCCTTTTAAAACAAAAACATAAAAGATGGAAAAAATGGGACTGAGAAAAGAAAAGGAAAAAGGTAATTACTTCACCAGCTAATAGTGTAAATGGCTCCATTATGCGCACACACTGGTGATGTGCAAGGTCTTCCTTGTTACCACCATATGATTTCCAACAGAGAACCTGCAGCAAAGAAGTTGTTTTCTGCAAGAAGTGCAGTCAAGTGGAACTGACATCTCATACCAACTCAGAAAAATAAATTACATGCAAGACAATGTATCTCATGGGGGAAAAAAAAAAAGCTGTTAGAGACCAAGGTCAAACCAGCTCAAAATTTTCTTTTTTAAAAGTGCTTGCCAGCAGCTCCTGCAGGAAAAAGCTGTGACTCCCCCCCTGCGTACCCCCATCCAGCTGCTTAATCCTCAGTTTAGAAGAGACTGTGAAGGGACGGTGTGCTCAGCACCGCTGGAACGCCGAGCTCACAGTGCAGCCGCAGAGCAGAATTCGTCCATCAGGATCCCAAGTTCCCCCCCAGCCCCCCACGTGGCCTACGTAGGCTCTGTGAAGGTGCTCTCTGCAGCAGCATTGCAAGGGACAGGGTCACTGGGCTCCCCAAGGAGGACACCCCCGCATCTGGAAAGCTTTCACGCCTTCTCATACATTCTTCGTATCCACTCCTTTTTTACACATCTGTTTCTACACGACAAAAATATCCCAAGTGTAAGCAGAGTATAAAGCATTTTTCCTCCTTCCCTCCTCCAAGCATGGCTGTGGAGATGGCCCTAACCCTGCTACAGCAGACACAAACAGTACCCAAGTAATGCATTTAAAGGCGCAGCAGCTACCAGTTGTACATCAAATCCCAGTATCCACCAATGTTGTCTGCCTCAAGCCATAGTCCGACAACAGTAATAACAGTTCCTGGCTTGGTTTAAAGTGCAATAGATGGATAACTCTGTTTTCTGGCTTCTCATTAAAATAAGCAAAAGACTGCACATGGAGTTTGGAATATGTTGTATTGTAGAAATAGAGGAAAGATACTAAAATGCAAGCATACTTTAAAATACTTCTATTAAAATGGTCTTTCATCTTTATTCATTTTCAGTCATCTTTGGCCTTTTCTATAAATATTAATTCCTTGGAGGTCACATAGCTTCTTACTTTAGCAAGCAATAACTGACAAGGATGTGTCCTAATTGTACTCATCATCAAGAAGAAAAATTTTAAAGCAAAAAAAAAAAGAAATCTTTTCAGGAATATCATAAAACTTAAGATTATTTTTCTGAGTAAAACATTACTTGTTTCTGGATGTTCTTAATAAAACCAAAATGTTGGAAGCAGAAGGGGACGTAGGTAACATTGCAAAGATGCCTGTATATGATTAGAACACTTACTTGCTATGGGAATATTTATATTCGGAACATCACCTCTCCCAATTCAGAGCAGGAATCTGAAGTGATGTTTAGGATGCTGCCACGTACAGAAAGAAATTTCATTACCATGCTAGTTGGTTGGGGTTTTTTCTTTTTTTTTCAACTCACACTGTTCATAATATTTGGCTGAACATTGGAAGTAAATGCTCACTGAGTAAGCGAGATTTGCTGTAAAGCTTGGTAATCACGGCTGGACATCAGGCTCCCTTCAAATTATTATTTTTTTGGGTGTTTCTACAAAGTGAAGCAATCTCAGCAGGGGAGGCTGAGAGGCTGAGCCATTCCATTGCCTGTAGGATACAATATCCAAGTTTTTACACGGCCAAATTTCATCGCCAACAGGAGCAAAATGCCTCAATACAAGAACAGTGGAGAACTTCAGTTCACATCCTTCCTCTAACATGTGTAGAAGAGGTCTGGTTAAACCTAAATGACTATCTGATGACTGGATTATAAGCAGTCTTATAAATTCATCCTGGCTAGCTTTGTGAATGGTATCTAACTCACCACACACTTTATTCAACCTGAAATTATCAATCAAATGTAGCTCACCAAACCCAAATTAATTGTTGTTTGACTGAAACTGCTCTTTCCTTTGCATTATTCACTGCTTACAGTTTGCTGAACCCTAGAGGAGACTGATAGTGGTATATCTCTAGCATTTATGGTTTGCACCAGACCTAACACCATCACTATTTGGACAGCTGAAAGATGAATTGTAAGTCACTGGTGTCAGCATTGCTAGTACTGTTGTTTTAACTGCACCTTATTAACCATTTAGTAGGAACCCCAACTACTGTTTTGATTTGTGGAGAGTGAATTTCTTTCTTGGTGTCAAAAAACATTGTGGGACACTACTGGGTTTGAAAAGACCCTGCTATTGCATCATACTTTCATCATTGCTGCGTTGCTGCTGGAGAATTTGTGAAACCTGAATCTTTGTCTTATTCCTAGTGCTCAGATTATGGCCAACAAAATGTCACCTGAAACTGAAGCCCAGTAAAACAAACTATCAAAGACAGCTGAAGGCAAAGATGTCACATGTCCATAGGTTCCACCACTTCCATCTGCCTCTCTTTTCCTCCTTAGCAAGTAAATGACATCTTAAAACTGCCTTAGCTGAATTCTGCTCGGTTTGGTGTTGCTCAGACAATGAACATTATGTTGCATCATAGCAGCGCTAATATCAGCTATTATTTCGCTGTGCAAAAATAAAGATAGCTTGCAGAAAATGGGCGTGCTGAAGGGACTGTAAAGTGATTCAAATAACATATTTGAAGATTTGTTTGATATGCGCAGTTTGGGTTGCAACTTGGCATGACAGAATGTGCGGTTTTTGAAACAAACACACTTCTCTTGAAGGAAAATCTGTGCAGGGCAGAGGTCCAACTCAGACTGCAGAGGCTAACATTTCAAAAGAAAGCACTTAAGGTACATATATGTCCTCAACTGGTCTTCAACTCAGGGATATATATGCATATATATTTTGTGTACTCTAAGCAAGTAAGAATCAGCTGTCTGAATTTCTCTGCAGAACAAACAGAAAGGTGGAGAATTGATGATAAAAATTAATTAGTATGTTTGAGTAAATACATTAGAAAGCTTTAAAATTGCAGGCTACAGCTTTGTATATGCTTGCAAGAAGATGGAAAATGCAGCAGTTTAATATTCTTCTAATACTGAAAGATGATTAGAGGTTAATAGTAACCAGGCTTATGTCAAGAATACTGTGCAGACAGTGGAAGTTCCCAAGTCAAAACACGATGACTATCTCAGCTACTCTTCTGAAAGATTAAGTCACTTGAAACCATTGTATGACTAGGGTTAGAAAATTTCATTTAGTTTACCTGGAAAGCGTTGTGCACAGTGAATTTAAATATCTGTTATCTAGCAAAAAAAAAAAAAAAAAGAGGAGGCATAGGTATGAGGCAATATAGAGGCCAAGGTTGCATTGTACTGAGTGTTTTGCATCATCACGTATACCAATGCTGTTGCACCAGAGAAAATCTGTATTGAAGTGATGGACCCATATCTCTTTCAAGTCCAAAGCTAAGCCACTGAAGCACAGGTCACTTTGCATATGGATTTTTTTTTTAAATTAATTTACCTGTGTAAGAATGCAATTCTAACTATAATGCCGTAAACATTTTGCGGTTTCTTTGATCGTCACCAAACTAGAGCCTGATTCCTATACATTATATTCTCAAATCACATATTGAGATGACACTTTAGGATAAAATTTGCTTCTGCAGAGGGGAACTAAGATGCACTCACCTCAGAAAATGTGTTATGAGAAATGTCTTTCCTGATCTGGTTCCAAAGTTAAAAGAAAAACCATATTTTTTATATACATTAAAAGCAGTTCTTAAATGAACGGCCCTAGGGATTTGTCTTCGTATTTTGTACGAAAAAGGTAAAGAATGCCCAACAGCACTATCAAAAAGAAACTCCTATGAAACATGGTTTTATTCGAGAAGGGTGTGATTTTTCTTTTTTTTTTTTGGCTTGTCATTCAGAAATGCTTTTCTGTAACTCTCTCTACAGAAAAATATTTCATGAGACTACGAGAGATAGCGGCAAAGGTAAATGCATGGAGTTACATAGCTGTGATCCTGTACAATTTTGTTATCGCCCTGCCAGTGAGAGCCAGCAGTAGTATCACCAGAAAAGCTTTTTATAGCCACTGTTAGTAGTGCAGAATCTGTAATCATCACAGCCAACTTTTAATTTGTTGGGGTGTTTTGTAAGAACTTAATGATTGTACCAGACATTAGGAAAATGTAGCGGCGCATACACATCAGATGGGCAACGGAGCAGCTGGCCAGCTGCCAGGCCTCTAAACACAGCAGTGGTAAAGCTGCAACGACATTTCAATTCAATTTTGTCTTAATCTAAAGCAATATGCAAGGGAGGTGCACGGGGGACTGTGCTGAGAAGTAATGAGCTGCTTTTCCTTCTGTGCAAGTCATAACTGACTGCAATAAAGCCAGCAATGGTTCATCAGTGTGGTCCTAGTGTCACTCAATCAGCTATAAGGCACCTTAGTCCCCAGACATGATTTTTCCCCATAAAACTGTCAATAACATTAGGAAAAGTGTAATAAGTGCAGTGGTTACTTTTTCAGAAAGCAATTTGTATTTCAGACTGCAATTATTGCTAGAATCAGCTTGAACAAGTTAGAGCCCTTTCCCAGAGCTGGAATTAGAGTAAACATGCATCTCTTCAGACTGCTCAGCCCTTTATAGCCCCCCACCCCGTGCATTATAACAAATGAAAGAAAAAAGGAAAGAAAGCACATCATCAAAGTGATTTTGAGTTCTAAAGTTAGTCTCTGTATACAGTCGAGAGGTGTAAACACATCTGTTGGGCAGTTGAAGGCTCCCTGGTGCATCCCGAGCCAGTAGACCAGGAATGGACAACCTGGTCTTCTCAGAGGGCTGCTGCTTCAGGTCTCTCCAGGCAGACAGGAGGCACTTGGACGGCAGAACCTCCTTAAGCAGGGGCATCATCCACCCGTGCACACTAACCTACTGGTACAGCTGTTCATGCAGGCAGTGACAGAAACCTGGGTTTGTGTTTTTTCTCAGTTTAAGAGGTTTGAAAGGCCCATATTTCTTCTCAGGTGTGTCTCAAGACATGGGTGAAGCCCATGGGCACTCTCAATTTCAGTAGCCTCAGCTACAGTGAAGTGTGGAAAAGAAGCTAAAAAGGAGGGCATGTAGTGGAGTCCATTTCTGTAGCCTGGAATTAGGCTGCTGAGGTGAGGGGAAAGACTTCTAGCTTTCACTCACTGTTTCCTGGATTGCTTATGCATTTTACATGACTTCTTTTTTTTTTTTTTTCTTCCCCAAATCAAGAATGAAACAAGCCAGGAAATTCTTAACTAAAACTATTCAGCACTGAGCTTTCCAATTGCATATTCACTAAAGCAGAGCAAGAAAATCAGAAAAATTATGGAACTATCTATACCATGAGATTTCAGACACATTTTTAGGAGGTGGAAAATGTGTCTGGATGTAAGATTTTTTTTAGTCTCAGGGCTGATTCAACAAAAAAAAAATTACAAAAAAGCAGTCACTTGAGCTTCCATAACATAAGTGTAAATTTTTATTTTTTTTTTTGCATTCTCATTGGGCAATGTTTTATGTCTGCTTAAAAACTACAATAACCACTCAAGTGACAAGCAACTAATCAACGTTTGGGGCTTCCATATTTCTAAAGATTGCAGCTAAACTCTAGCAGTAAAATGATAAAATACCATCTGTGACATTAAAATATGACCTCAATATGCACTACATCTCAGCTCCAAAATATTAACATCTATAAAATTATGAATTACCTGCACCTAACTTACTTAGCCTTTGTACAATTGGAGGCATATCTATTAGCAAACACATTCTGCACCACTTCAGTAATTCCGTCTGAGGTTTAAATAAAGAACTTGTGTTTTGATACTGTTTTGACTTTTGAATAACATTCAGACTTTAAATTGGAGATTTTCTAGTGAAGCACCATCCCTGACTGTAAGCTGGCAGTTGAACTTGTTATCCTTCCAGTAACAGCCTATACTGAACATGGATTTGTACTTCAGTAAAAGATAGTATCTAGCATTATCTGTTGATAATAGAAAAATACATGTACTGAAAAAAGATGCTTGAGTCAACACAATGCATAAGTTATGATTTAAAGCAGGTATGGATTCAAAATACTGACAAGCATTTTCTGCTGCTATCAAAATCCTTTGATTTGAGGGATAAAGGGGGGAAAGAAGGCTGACAGAAGCCTGAGCCAGTCAGACCCTTTGAAATAGAGCCAGCCCCCTTGAATTTGTCTTGAAATTATAAGCCAAAAGAAGCTCTTTCCAGCCTCCCAGGCTAGTGTTTCATCAGACCACAGAAGGATGCTGGCATGGCACCTTTCACCAGTTTTCAAGCCTGAAACAAGCTACATGGACCCTCTCCAGCCCTCCCATAGTGCAATGGACAACAGTGTGATTGAGTGAAAGCACCTAGATTAGGAAAGTACCTTTAAAGGAATTTAAATCAAAATTAAGTACTTGGCAAAGCACAGGCCTTTGATCAACCTGAAGCATCCTTCACAGAAAACAATTGCTGCTCATTTTCTATTCCTCCCTGGAATAAAGGGTTGCTGAAGTGCTTGGAAAAACAGAATTTCTCCTCTTTCAGATCCCCATTGTAAAGCTAATTGCTGGAAGTGCTGTTAGGTGATACAGCAACAGGACTGTACTTGCTTTTCTTAACTGTGCCTGTTGCCTTTTCAGGATGAGCCATTCAAGAGCATCCTGCTTCTGCTTCTCCTTTCAAGGATTTCTCCTGTTGACAGGAGCATTTACATGAGAATACAGAACAGGCACTGACTGACACTGTGTCGAGGCTCATATAATTATCAAATTATGTTAGATTAGAATAAATGTTATTGACATACAGGAACATAACACGCTCACATTCTGCGCTGACAAGTTTGAAGATTTACTGAAAACTGTTTAAAGGTAGTATAACAGTCTGTTCAAATTAGGGATTTTTGTTTTGTTTGTATATTGTAGAGAAAGGGAAAACTATCATTTATTTAAACTACTATGACAGGTGACATCTGATCAGTTTTATCCCATCTCACATTTCTAATGGAGACAAGTTTGAGAATATGATGAAATATGTATTCCAGACATGAAGGAGATATATCTCACTCTGTGCTATTATATCCTGTAAACAAATACACCTATGTGTATGGACACTGATATGAGTGAAACTTAAAAATAATGGAGCAGCTACTAATAAAAACCTCGATATTTTTTTTTTTTACTACTTATAGTCAAGATGTTGTATGGCTGAATTTCAAACCCCCAAGATATACAGGAATGATCTGCAAATCTCACAGCAACAGACAATTCCTATTTCTGGCCCGACTGAGAATGGAACGTAAAATTCAGGAAGCAGTGAGAGGAAGACTTTTTCAACATTTTGGGTGGATATAATAGGAACTGGAACAATACACATACAGCCTATAGACTAGAAACCATTGAGGTGGCGGCTGAGACACTTAAGGAGGGTGGAGGCACAGATACTGATAGTATTTTTTGCTTGAGAAGATGGATAAAGTCACTCAGCAAACAACATTTGTAAGTTGTGTCCAGCCAATAATGAAGAATTGTTTGAGATTGCAGAGAGATAAATTTGGGTCCAAGCGTTCATTAATTGATAGAGCACTATCAGAACACAAAGGATGGAATAAGAGCTGCTGCTCTCATTGATTGAGCCTCAATCAACTCAGGGAACAGAAAGGTATCTTGGTAAGATAATGTAATGTATAAAAGAGTGTGAAAAGTGCCATTTACTGAGAGAGACAGTGTTAAATGCAGAATAGCACAACCTTCTGGTGCTGCAGAAAATGGTAAAAACCCCACAACTCTTCAATAACAAGAAAAATTGAGCAGAAGTTTTAGATAAATGGCATGTGTCAAATTCAGAAATATAAAGAGCAGTGCAGATATAAAGGGATAAAACTCAAATTAAAAAAAACGTAAAGAAACAAAAAGATTATGTGGGTCCATTTGGATGAAGACCATTATTTAAACAGCAAAGGAGAACAAATAAATGATGTGGCACAAAATCCTTCTATGACCTCTGTCTTCAGTAAAAGATTAATCAGTGCTGACCACAATTTTAACAAAAGGAATCAAGAAAAGCTGGTGCCAAGGAAAGCATAGCTTCTGGAACTGTAAGATAAACTAGGGGTATCCCTGTTACAAGGTGTGATGAAATTTACTCTTGAATACTAAGGAATGGAGGGAGGCAGTCCCTGCACTGTTAACAGTTATCTTGAAGAGCCCATGAAAGAACAAAGGAAGTCTCGGGGGGACTGAAGAAGGATGAACACAGCGCCTATTTTGAAAAGGAGGGAGGAAACGGAGAATTTAGGGAATTACAGAACTGTCAAACTGACTTATAACCCCAAAAGACACTTGAACAAATTATTAAATGGCCCATTTATAAGCACAAAGAGATAACAAAGTGATCAGAAGAGACTGTATATTGGTGAAGAACAAAAGTTCTTCAACCAATTCAAATTCCTGCTTTGTCAGGTTAGATATATTAGTGGATTAGAATGAAATACCACATGTAAGATTAGGCTTTTGGCAGTCTCCTATGTGAGACTCATGTATGCGAATTACAAAATACGTTCCAGTTAACGTTATCGTACAGACTATATAAAATTAATTCAAACAATATTTAGTGTGTCTACTGTGGAGGGATCCAAAGACGTTTGTTCAGAATTCTGTGCTATTCCTTTTTTTGTCATTATTTTTTATTTTAATTTAGACTGGAAAAGAGAACATAGTTCTGTAATTTATGGCTGTACCAAATTGAGAAGGGTTGCATACAGACTGGAAAGCAGAATCAGAATCCAAAATAATCTTGAAAAAATAAAAACCAGTTTACTAACAACAAACTGAAAGTAGTGTCTCCAGGGAGAAATCGAAAGTCAAATAAACTGGGGGAAAAATGTATTGCAAAGGGACCTGGTGAATATTAAATGAATAACAAACTGAAAATGAGTGATAGGGTAAAACTGTCTGGGATATATTAATTGACATGTTGTATGTAAGATACCACAAATAATTGCTGTAGTCTACTTGCTGCTTTCTGAAGCTCTAACCAAAGTACTCATCCAGTCATGACCATAATTTTATGAAGCGTCAAAAATTCTAGCATTCCAGAGCAGAGCAAGAGGGAAAATATAAATTATAACCTATGAGCAAAGGTTAAAAGTAATGGTTTACTTAATCTCTTGAAAACTAAGGGTTAGGGAGACACATTAACAATATCCAGTATGTAAAATCTGCTAGTAAAAGCATAGCACAGAATTTTGTTCTATATCCAGAGTAAGGATCAGCTTAATTTCTGCCATATAGATTAGGTACTGGGAAAATTCTTTTAAATAATAAGCGTTGCAAAAAATTGAGCAAATTAACTTGGGAAGTCATGGAATTTCTTTCACTGGAGGTTTCTAAGCACCATTAGGTAAAAATACATCAGAGATCACTTACAAAGTAAATGCAAAAGAAAGGACTGGATGGTCCCTCTTATCCATTTCAGCACCATATTTCAGCTGGTTAAAGGACAATATTTCCTTTGTCATTTTGCTTTTCTGCTTCTGACTTAGGCTACTGTGAGGAAATGCATGAATAAATATGAATAAATAATCCTATAATTGTTATGCTCACTTTTTCACAGACAAAGATTCATTCTGGGCTCAGTTATGATGAATGCAGCATCCGTGAAGCCAAGGAGTGTCCAACATTTTCATTATGAAAAGACAACAAAAATGACACAGTTTTTATAGTGACATCTAATTCAGAAACTTGTAATTCAGAAGCTCTTAAAAATAATAAGTCAAAAAATTCTTGTGGCCCTTTAATCTCTTCCCTTACGACTAATGAGACTGTAAGGTAGAAGAACATGATTGTGCGACAGGTTCCTCTGGTAACAGCAAAAGAGAAAAATAATTTAAATTTGCGTTTATTTCATTTTGAAAAGAGTGCAAGCTCACCACCTAGGTTAGCCAGCATTTCCTAAAATTGTTCTGCTGGAGATTTACCAAATGTATTTAAGTTCTTAAATATTAAGCGACCTTATGGAAGATTAGGCATGATTTTTAGAATTATGTAATCAGTGAACTTCAATAAGTCTATAAAAATATGTATATTCAGAGGTCATTGCATTTTAATATTTTGACACAGTTTTTGAACAATGTACCGTTGTGGTTAACTTCCATTTTCAGTATTTATATTCAGGATAGTTGATATAACAGAAATCAGTCTTACTGCATAATACACAAACATTCAGGAAATGTTTACAGAACAACTGGAAATTGCAACATACTTCAACTTTCAAAACCTTTTTTCTTCAGGTAAGAAGAGCTTCAATGCTAGAAATATTGTTATGAGTTAAAATCCAATGAATTTATTTTAGAGATTAGGGTTCTGAGAGTAACAAAACTTATACAAGCATTGTAGTTTTAAATATAATACACTTCAGAGCACAGACTTACAGAGCAACTTTTTTACTTTGATCCTCTCACTTGAAGTCAGTAATTTTTTTTTCCCCTCTTTTTTCTGTTTTGTTTTGGGGGTTTTTTGTTTGTTTTGGCTTGGCTTTTTTTTTTTTCTGTCTTTAATCAGAGTGCTCCATGGCTCATTGTTTGCTGTTCCTTTGATTAAAATCTCAGGGACTGCCCAAAGAATAATGACGAAGAATTTAGTGAGCACGATGTAAGAAGGACAGAGTTCTGCATAAGTCAAAAAATACTGTTAATCATCATATCCACTAGCAACCCTGGAGAGAAGGTCAAGAACTTGCTAATGAAAACTGAAAATGGTAACAAACTGGGAAGAGTCATGCATACTAGTGAAGATAGAAAAATAATACAAACTGAACTAGAGTTATTAAAACATTAATAGAAAACAAAAGTGCAAAATTAAGCTGGTAATCTATTTAGAGAAGAAAAAAGGGATTTTAAAAGGATACAACATTCCAAAGCTTAACAGCAATTTCAAAACTAGAGAGATCAGGAAAGAAGAAATAGAGGTGAAACTGGAAATGCAGCAGAAGTAAGGTCCACCATTACCTATAACAAGCTTGGGACAACAGACATATCAGTGGATTAGTGCACTTTGTATGGAAGGATGTCACATTTTCAAAGCAGGCAGAAAATTTAAGAGTCTCATACTTCAGCTCTAATTAGAGAAGAGAATTAAATGCCCAGATCTCTGGCATTTAACCTTTACCACCAGGAAGACCAAAGAACTGAAGGACAATGGGGAGAACTGGAGGGATGGAGGGAAACCAAAAAACCTATACTTGATTAACTATGAGAAAATAATAAGTAATTGCATATGAAGAGCTAGACTAAGAGATTGCTAGAATCATGTGGAAAGGCTCGAGAACAACACAAATATATAAACATAAAATACACTAAACAGAAATAGCAGTTGAAAAATGTGGTGATATCAAGTGGGGAAAGGAACTGGCAAAAAGAAAGCTTGAGATGTGTACCATGAACATCTGACAGTTCGGTCCATTTGGCTACAGAACCAAAGGAAATGGCAGAAACCAGCAATCCCATTGCTTGCAATACTTCAAGGTTTGGCAAATGCAGAACATGTGTATTTCCTTGCCCTTGCAGGAAGACGGACTGCATGATTTATGGAGGTTTTTCAGCTCTAAATTCTATGATAAGACATACAGTCCCTGAAAGTGCAACAAAGCTATACCATTCTTTGATGAAAATACCCTAACATTTGGAAAGGTAGCTGCCTTTTAAATTTACAGGGAACCTTATAAGCTTTTTTCTCGTAGGAGGACATTTAGCCATGCTTATTATGAGGTGTAAAATATTGAATTAATAAGAAGGAATTGCATGTAAATAAATGTTAAGGAAGTATTTCATGATCCCTGTTTCTTAGTCACTAGAAGGAAGGCGACTTCTTATAACTAATGGTAATATAAGCTTCTTTGAAAATCTAAAGTGCTAGATGACATTCAAAGTACTATTATTGTTGGTCTGTGTTGGTAGCAATCAAACATGAGGAAAACCCATAGATCCCAGCCTACTGGAATGTGTGAAAACAATATTGATTGGTATTTGATATTTCCTAAGCCTGGTGAGCACCTTAATTCCCCTTGAAGTAAACGACTGGAGGGAGAAATTATCTCAGCATCTCCAGGAGCTCCACAGAACTTTCCAGCAGATTCTGGCTGCTTTGAGAAATATTGATGTTTAGTATGTGAATAAGCAAAGAGAGGAAAAAAATCCCAAATTCAAATAGTTTTCCTGAAAAAAAAAAGTTTCATAGCTATTATAATGTATAATATAGTTGTTATAATTCTTTGGATAACTTTTTGCATTATCAGGTTTGGGTTTTTTTGAAACATCCTTGGTCCTTACTTCTCTTGTCCAGTTGCAAACAGGCCAAAAATGGAATCAAGGATGCATATTGTCTCTTCACACCTTTCTCTGTAGTTTTTGATCAAAATGGCATTCATCCTCATTTCTACTATAAACTGTTCTGCAACATCGTAAATGGTGAGCTTTCACTTTATATGATTAATCATTCTAAGTCAAGAGAATTTCTGGAATAAGTAGTAATTAAAAGATCTCGCCGGTGGTTATGAGTTACCAGAGGCATAATTATTAGCTTTTTTTGATTTAGGAACATCTGGGAAATGTCATGTTATGGACATTTGATGTGTGTGTCTTTTCATTACTTTAGATTCTTACCAGAGAGCAGAATAAGAAAGCGTACCTGGAAAAAAAATAATCTTCAAGCAATACAGTCCACATGAATACAATAGCATTGCAATATTGCTGCAAGCGTTGTAACCCAAAATACTGAAATACTCATTAGCTGAAGCAATTAACTTAGGTAGAATCATTCCCAATTTACCAACTAGGTTAACTCTGCTCCAATATAGAAGAACAACATATCCGACTGCACACACAGAAAATTCTGACATGAATCAACAAGTCCAATCTCTAGACGATCTGTCTGTCTTCAGAGTGGGGCAAATTTGTGAGCTGTTCACGGTGTCAATGAAAATTTCCAAATAAACGCAGAAAACTTTTCTCATTTGAATTTGTGCTCTGACTTATAAAATCCTTAAATTGGGATTTCTAGTATAACATGCCTCTCAAAGTGACACAAAGGCTCATCCTGAATATAGATATCAACAGTGAAGGAGAACTTAAATCAGTAGCTCCCCTGATATCCAAAGGAGACAAATGCACACAGCATCTGCTAGCTTAAAGAAAATAGCTTTTGCTGAAACTCTAAAACCAACATAGACAATTTATGCTTTGGCTATCTAAAACTGAAGACATGACGAGCTTCATCCTGAAGCTCACTGTTGTCCTAACAGCTGGCTCTGAAGCTTAGAGAGAGAAATGTTCGTTTAATTTGCTGAAGCAATTATGAGGACCAAATTAAAATGTCGGTGCTAGAAATAATAAGCCTCTTACCTATTTTCAGCTTAAGGTAACAGCAAGTGTAATGGATTTCATCTAGGGAAAACACCCAGTTTCAAATAAAAACTATGTGAGAGGAGGTGGAAGACATGAGATGTACTGTGATGGATGAAACACTAATGACATTCCTTTCAGAGGTTTGGTCAGGGACATGCTGTAAGCAGCAGTTCTTGTGACTTTGAAAGACTAAAGCAAGGTTATCATTTAGATTTTTAAGACACAAGGTGTCTAGTATTTCAACACTTCTTTGCTGCCCCAGTCATGTTCATTTTCAACTGTCCTCTTATTTTGCTGCTCACACAACATTTCTAAGGATTTAGATCACATCTGCTCACAGAGCTCCAGTCCTGATCCAGCTGCTGCTTAACTTTTCCTTTGCTGTGCTCAATCAAAACTGTACAACACAATCATTCTAGTAGGTTGATATAATCACATTAGATCCAGTTCCTCTGCTGGTTCCTCTACACTGGAGCCACGTTTTCCTGGCTGTCCCTTGTATATTAGCTAGCTCTTTCTCCTCCACCAGACTCAGTACCCTGCTTCCCCACAGTCTATCCTCTGCTTTTCTCCCCAGGGCTCAGTCTACTTATTCTTCTCCAAGCACACTATCTTTGCCACTCAAGTGTGTTCACAAAAGCCATCTACAGCCTGAAAAGTGCACAGAACAAATCACAGCATTCTTGGGATACAGGAAAAAAGACAGCTCTTTCACTATGCTATGATTTTGATAAGCAAACTGTAATTTTACAGATATAGCATCTTCTCTGTGTGTCATCTCCATTCTTCTGGATGCCTTCTATATTATGGCACATTTTTCCTATTTAATAAGCCCTTTACATCAAAGATCATGTCATTATATTTGCACTTTGCCATTCCTGCTTCTATTCCCTTCCCCAGACTAATGCAATAATGGGAATGCTGAGGTAGCCATAAAGAAAAAGTTCTGAATCACAATGTTAAGGGTGTAGAGGGCTGTGATTGTTGCATTCAATATTAAGAGAAAGAAACGAAGGCAGGACTGGATCAGGCAGCTTGGGAGCCAAGGCAGGGCTAGAGAAAGGCACTGAAAAGCCAAGCTAGACAAAATTGCTGACTTACACCTAGGACTAGAACAGAAGCAAAGAGCTGGGGAGATGAGGCAAGTGCAAAGCAGAGATTGAAGGCAGGAATAAAGCAAAAGCAAGATCAGGATGTTAAGGCCAATAATGGAAGCAAGGAAGAAGGAAGACTAGGCAGACACCTTGCGGTGTTCAGAGGAAAGCCAATATACCACCTTGCATCACAGCTTGTCCAAAGCTGCTTCTCTGGGAGAGTCAGCAGAAATGCAAAAAGACAACCGAGGAGCTCACATTTCCCCTTCCCCACCATGAAACAAACTAGAGTTCTTCGAATGATGGAGACAGAAAGTCTGTCCAAATAGGAGCCATGGAACTCTTCAAATACTTACAGTCACCAAGCAGGCTAAGAGTACTACCGATTAATCAGCAAATTTGTTTTCTAGAAATGAATACACAAAAGAAGGGCAGACCTGGAAGAGTCAAGCAAACTTTAATCATAAACACCAAGATTTTTCTTAATAGAGTTATGGAAGGAGCTGAGAAAAAGGTGGTAATTTTCAGATACAGGAGACATATGGGTATACGTCAGTGAGCAGCTCCCACCAGAAGGACTGAAACTTTTGTCTTAGTCTCTGCTTGAAAATGGAGGCCTGCAGATATCCAGCCCAGTGGAAATCATACCAGACAGCAAGATACAACTAACCATGAAACCCATAATTCGGTGGGAGAAGGAAGTATTCCTACTAGAAGTGTTATGCAGCTCTTCTGTACAAACTCAGCAGAAAAACATTCAATCGTCTTGATAAAAAATTAATAAAGCATGATAAATATTGTTCTAAATTTTGACTGACTCTTTGCACTTGTCAATTGATTTATGAAGAATAATTAAAGGAAAATTATAGTTCTACCTCCCATAAGAAAACAACTCCTTCCAAAATTTGGAGATAAACCAAGCTCTCTTTCAAGGGCAGCTGGCAGAGAAGAATACCAAACAGCAATTGTTGTATCCAGTGTTGGACTTATACGTCATTCAAAGAGCTCCACTCTACAGAGCCAGCCAGGTGCTGGTGTGCCAATGACTCAGTTTGAGTAGTTATTTTCAGCAAAAGAAGTACAGATATCTCCCAGAATGTACATCTAGCACCACAGAAAGTTTTTCAAGTTGACTACAAACATCAAAAATATTTTCAGTAATTATCTATATTGTACGTGCTTGAAAAGAACGGAGTTTGGCAACAAAGACATTTCCCCTTCTTTCAAATTATTGCATGTGGTTACTATTTTGACCAGTCAGGTATGAGTCCTTTTCTTCTTTGTAGTAAATTGTTAAAGAAGGTGGGAACATTATTCATACTAGCAATTAGATGATTCAATGTTTATTTGTATCCAGTGTTTGCAATAAGGGGATATGCATTTTAGCTGGGTGTTGAGTGATGACATCATTACTGGCCCTTTGCAGTTGCTATAGAAACACAACTGGATTTTTCACAGGCCAGGAAACTGAAAAGCTTTGGAGATTTGCTTGTTTCTAGTTTTGATAAACAGCTTCTCAGCCAAAGTGTAAAGCCTTAATACCCTTTACCTTCTGGAGAACAGAAATATGGAAGACTCAGTTATCTACATCCTAAGAAGAGTGGATTTGATAAGATCACTACGAGAAGATCATTTTTTTCCTGCAGTTCAACCCATACAAACAGATCGTGACGCCAGCTAGGGAAGGACTTACTCTTGTATCTGAAGTCAGCAGAGTACTCTTACATGTGAGCGTCCTCACACTGCCTTAAATGAGAAAGTCCAAGTCATGGGTTTTGTACCTCTCCATTGCATTTACGTTTAGACATTATTGGCTGCGTGCATACTTCCCCATTGCTTACAAAACCAAAACAAAACCCCAAGCCAACAAGCGAGCATTCAGATGGACTTATTCCTGTTTAAATCTCACATGAAAGTGAAAATACCTAAGACCCCCCTATGGATTTGACTCTGCCACTACACCCTCAATTTCTGTAAAGCTCACATTGCATATTTTCTGGGGCATGCCACATTTTTTTGAGTGTGCAATATTTGATATTGCAGTTCAGGAGAAGACACAATAAAGAAACTCCAAGACCTGGGTTGGCCCTTTTTAAAGTATGTTCATAACTGAAAGCACACGTTTATGCTTACATGATTCAGTATCGAAATTGTCATCACAGTTGTGAGACAAGGCAATTATGCAGACGATTTCAGAATTTAGTTTTGAGCTATGTAGGTTTGAAACAGAAACACAAAAGTTCTCTGTGAAAAAAAAACATTTTGAAAATTTATCTTTTGAGGAAAATAATGCTATACAAAAGTAATTCTTTCACTTTGGTTAAATATTTTATAGTAGACAGTTATTTCAATATTTAAAGTTGTTTTGAAAAGAGAAACTAAGACTCCATGATTTCATAGAAGGTCTAAAAGTGTTATTTCTCCACTGTCAGTCTGTCCAAAAATCTTTCAGAAGCATTGAAACCAATGCAACTGAAATGCCACACATTGTACTGGATGCTACACAATCTCAAAATAGATATACTGTTTGTGATTCAGTCTCACAGAATGAAACCTTAATTTTTGTGTGTACATGAAGGCATGTTTACTTATATACCTATATGTGAGCCAGGTGTCAAAGTTGCCATTGCAGTCAAAGAAAATTTAATCAAATGCGGGCATCAGAGACCAGACAGTGGTTCAGATGGCCAGGCAGTATGTGTCTGCTTTAGGGAGACTGGACTGGATTTTAGGTTGTGTTAACTTGCTCTCCAATAACTATAGTCGGATCTTGGTCGTATAACATACACGTAGACACCTGCACTGAGACACAGTTTAAATGTCTTAATCTGTAGATACATCTCAACCATATATCTGAAAAAATGGGTTTAATCATTCCATATAAAAATAACATAATAAAGGGGGCAGTTGTAAAGGCAGTAGGAGCAAACACAAGTGCTGTGCTTGGGTATTATTCGTCCCTTACACAGTAATGCATTATGCTTTCATCTGGAAAAGCAAAACTTGGATTTCAGTTTATGCAACTCCAGGTGAGTGCTCATATACAAAAGTCTGTAAAAGAAAGGCCTTGGCATGGCCTCCTACAAAGGACTGAACTTAATTTCAGGAGTGGCTTTACCAGACAAAGTGCCTAACTTGACTGTGCTCTTAAAGAAATTTTTGTCATGCAATGAATGAGGTACCGGTGAGCCTTCCCATCCTTACATCCCCCTCTAACAGCTCTGGCCAGCTTAGTTCAACCTAAAGTATATTCATTTACCTCCACAGCTCGATTCAGTTTAAAAAGGTTAAACAGTAGAAAATCAAGCATTATGCATTTCAAACTTTTACATTGTAACAATATTCAAATTCACTATGTCCCTAAAACAAATGTTAAACAGATTTGCCAGCTGCATATTTCTTTTCTGAGGAAGGAGTACAGTTCCAATGCAGACACTGGATTTAGTCTTTTCCAGAAATGGATCCTAAGCCCACAGGAAACGTTCAGTAATTACAAGGAACAACCAACCTAGCACATCTGCACTATCTTTATTTAGCTCAGAAATGTTGAAAGGAAAGGCTACATTTCCTTTTGTATTACCAGGTTTAAACACTCGAGTTTGAGACTGAACAAATAGCATCACATTTCTTTGATCACTGAGCTACTAGAAAGCAGCTTATCAGTATTTTCTAATGGAAAAAATGTATTACAGTATGATTTGCATGCATGTGTAGTAGTCCTTAATGGTTTATTAAGGACTACCAAGCTTTAAGCCATTCTGCAAAATGACTCAGGTAATTATTTCCCTTGCTTAAGGAGATTATATATGAATTTTTATTCAAATACATGCAAAGAAAAATATCCTATATTCTCTTGGTTATAATGTATTATTCTTGCACTGGTGAACAATTACATGAATGTTTCTACTGAAGTCATCATGCCAACTTCAGTAATGAAGTGTTCAGCTAGATGAGTAAGAGATACACTGTGCAATTTAATTTTCTATTTTTTTTTTACATTAATACAGGTAAAGCTAATATTCTATCAGACTTTCTTACAACGAAAATTAACAATTCAAGAGTTTTGTTTATACACCAAAGGTGAGAAATTAGTCAAATGGAAAATATTTTTGAAATTCTAAGTGCCTAACAAAGAAGGATTTAGAGAAAATGCCAACTCGTATATGATTGCAGTGGTGCCATGCCTGTGTATCCATGCATTTACTATGGCATTTAAGCAATGCAACCTCCCCAAGTGAATAGCACAGAATGATTTAGCAGAACATGGTGAAAAATAATCTATTTTCCCTTCAAAATCCTTTGGCAAAACATGTTTCATCTCTAGTTTAATTAAAGCCATCCAAAGTCCAATATCTCCCTTTTTTGATTTGTTCACATGATTTATTTAACTCTGAAATCTTTTATTTATACAGGATTGTGCAGGTAATTTATTTATAACAGAGGTTATTTAAGTGAACCAGCAGTGAATTGTGCATGAGATTACCTGTGTCCATAGAGAGCTCAGCTGAAGTCACCTGGATCCTGCCTGAATGCAATTAATCTTTGAGCTGTGACCTTAATCTTGGCACTTTTCCTTTTAAAAGGGGGTTCAGATGCAGAGGATGCCACCAGTTATACCGTGTTCCCTGTAGATGTGTTGCCCATCTGTTGTTTCCAACAAATTGTTCTTAATTCCTATCACTTACACTAAAAAAGGGACACAACTTACATGCAAACCCAAGAATTTATTGTCACTTTAATTAGTCTTAACAGTCTGATCCATAATTTTTAATCTAATCACAATGATACTTAAATTTCATTACGTACATAATATAGTGTAAAATGTAGTATAATGTATTACATATGTATATAGTTATATACAGTTTAAATTATATATATCCAAACTTTCATGCCTGCCTTTGATGTTTTGCCCACCTCAAGGTTAAAAGTTTAGGAGGGGGATGAGAGGGTGCAGGGGATAGGAAAGAAGAAGGGGAGTCTTCAGTATCCAGAGAAGTTTTCCAGGCAGAAGGTGATGCTGATGGTTTCTTCCTCCTCACTCAGAGTAATTTTTAAATTTGCTGACATATTCTTGCTTTTTCTTCATTGGTCAGCAAGTCCACATTACAAGTAAATTCACCATATATTATCTATGTTTTTACTTTTCTTTGTTATGCCTGGAACAGGTTTTACCAAGCTCCCATGGTTGCATTCCTTTGCTGGCTACTGGTGAATTGCTTATAGCTCTGGACCTTCCAGCATCAATCTACCCCTGTGCTTTTAAGACCTCTGCTATCACCCCATGCCACTGCTGCTCTGTGCTGCAGTTCATTTCACACGCAGTAAGCACTTTTTTTATCTACTAGTTGCAGAAATAACAATAAGCATCACAACCACAGAGTCATAGAGAGCTAAACAAAGGCGAAACAAAGTAGATAATAGTCACTTGGTCATTAGATAATTGGTGCTGCAAGCTAAAACTAATTACTGGAAAGGCCAAGACAAAGCCAAGCAAAAAGCCTGTGGCCTGTTACAAGCAATAGCACCACCAAATTTTTACTGGGCTACAGGGTTACCTATGTCATCTGGAAGGACAAAGATAAACTTAGCTGGTGGTTTCTAGGACAGAAAAAATTCAGTGACAGATTTCTAGAGCAAAAGTAGATCTGGAATCTACCTCTGAACACCATATGTGAGATAAAGCTGACAGAATAATATGCTTGAAGTTAAGTCTACTGAGGTTGAGTTACGCACCCATGTAAGATGAAGGAAACGAGGTAAGAGTCATATCTGCTTATTGATATACAGACAAGGATATATTCATATGCCTAATTATCTATATTTTACTCCAGAGTAACAAGCTGCACGCACATATTTCCAAACACATGCCAGTCTTTCCCTAACCCTTCCTGGCCCATCTGCCCAGCTGAACAGTCCAACAGACCAAATCTCAAAGGAAACGTCTGAAAAACTATTTTGAACCCTGGCTTCAGAAATCTCAAAGACAACTTGCTCTTCTAACCTTCTATTTGTTCTATATAGACACCACAAACCCCAAACAATTCATTTCACTGCAAGATGCCACCTGAATGCTGTAAAATTATTCATTCTACAGTGTCACAGGTAAGATCTACAGTTTTTCATGCCAGGCTTTTTTTTTTATCTTGATCATTATATGTTGTTAACACCATCATGTGACTTCTTCCATATATAAGTACATCCTTCCTGCTGTTTGCAACACCTTCCGTGTACGACTATCTCTATCTTCACTGTCTACGTATAAAATTTTAAAACAAGCCCATACTAGGCTAGCTCCATGATTTAAATATTTATGAATGTTGCATAGATGCCATGGGAACCAAGAAGGGAAGCCGTGATTTGTATATCCACCAGGTTGCTAAGCAAAGAAGCATCTTTTCCATTACAGGCTGCATGACTGCAGGAAAGCTTTAGGGAAGATGCAATCCCTATAGAAGGGAAACCCACAGGTTGACAAGTAAGAATAACTTATTCTAATTTACATGAAAGCTTTCNAGAGTGTGTCCACTGCCAAAGGCTCCAACTTATATCAAACTGTTCCTTACTCTATTCATACTACGTGAAAGAATCAGTTTATTTTCACATTGTGGTGTTGTCCTTTATAATACGGGATTTCACAGAAGGTGATCTTATGAAAAACGAATAGGAAGCCAAAAAAATTGAAAGGAAATGTCCTTCACATCCTAGACAGCCATGTCTAGCATATTTGAACTTTCAAATAAACTGTTGGTATGGCAACAAAAAACATTCACAGTTCAAAGGTAGAACTGGTAGTGTGGAATATATTGTGTATTCACACAACTCTGTGTATTCACATTCAAAAGAACATTTTGAAGCCTCTGTTATTTGATTAGTTTTAAAGGCATTATCAGTGCCATAAAAGGTAACCTCATGTTCATTACTCATCACTATTCACTGTCTAGCTGATTTTCGTTCAATGTAAAGATGTCTTACTTCACTGATATGTTACTAAAGCACATTAGATCAAGCAGTCAGTGTGAATTTGCTTCATAGCCTACTCTAGTAATGGAAACACTCCAAGAAAACTGGCAAAAGATGTAGTTTGTGGGGCTTGGCAAGATAACACAGTATGTGAAGGCAACACATCTTCAGAGAAAACAAACAAATCAACAGGCATTTCATCACTTTCAGAATTCATTAGCTCAAAGAAATTTAATTCCAGTTCCTGTATAGGCTTGGTATAGCAGGGGATGTGTGTGCATGTATATGTGTATGTATGTGTGTGTTTCAGCAAGTTTTCCGGTAGGTTCTACTTTAAGCATGAATTGACACTACACTCTGCAATTTAGCCAAATCTATAATTCTCTGACACGAGGACTCTTGCTTTATTAAATCATGTTTTAACTTTATTATGCCATAGTGAGTAGGTGCAATTTGTGAGCAGAGTGACCAAAGTCGTATTTCTATTTTGAACCAAATCATCCACCTCACTTTGTCCAAGGCTGTAACTGTATTTGACATCACTTTGTGTCAGTCTGTACGTACAGCAATGATTCTCCTTCAGATTTAACAGGCCTTACTAAGGTCTTCAAATAATAACTGTAAAAAGAAAGAAATCCCCCATTTTTTTTAAGAGTTAAAAGCGTTTCCAATCAAGATCAGTATCTACTTTTTTGAGTGCAAATACAATGCTGGAAAACTGAAGGAACAGTAAAATCCGTTTGCAATGCTAATCGTGTTACATTAAAGAAAAATATCGCTTTTATCTTTTCTTATATACTTATTACACCAGAATTCACTGCATTTTTCAGATCATGCAGTAATGAACTCTTTTCCTAATAGTTATTCAGTAGTAAGTTATTTACAACAATTTAAATAACAAATTAATTCCAGAAGCACTGATTCCAAATGAATAACCACAGAGCCTCCGCTAGCCCCTTTTCTTTGACCTCAGACTCAACAGATGTACCTCTGGCCTCATCTGTGCTGACTCCTGGCCAGGGAAGAGGTGCTGCTTGGCGAGCCAGGAGGCAGTAGAGGTAACTTTAGCTCTCACTGAGCTAAAGGACACTGTTTTGGGGCTTCCCCTCTGCACAGATGGTGATTACAGTAAGACTGGTAGGAACTTTAACCCTGAAAAGCTTTACTTGTCTGCCAGATCTCTTTGAAATTGGCCAAGAGGCTCAATATTTATTCTAGGCTGCCTAGTAGGCAGGCAGATGTCCTGATCATGTAGGGTGTTTTTTCCTGTAGAAGCTAGGGTAAGAAAAAAAGTGAATTTCAGCTGAATTTATTCCCTTTCACATTCATTTTTAGAGCTAAAATTTTAATAACTAAGTATTCAGATGCACATCTCTTCCAGATCTAGTTTTGCCAGTAGGAAGTGTGATTGTCCATAAAGTAGAAGTTATACTACATTATTAAACAATGTACTCAGAAAGTTTTCTTTTTTTTTTCCTTTTTTTTTTTTTTCTTGTGAAGGGGAACCATGTGTTAAGTTTAAGTGCATTCCAGCAAGACTGTGAAATAAGAACTTCAGCAAGCTTATAAAAGCAATCATTCTTGGTAACGAAACGTCTCAGATTCTTAAGCTTCTTCAGGACCCAGTCAACTTTTTTTATTATTATTATTCTTTTTTATTTTTAAGGACAAATGGGTGCCAGATGTCTATTTCTCTGTTTGCATCTCTCTCATTATCCATAATTGTAGCCTTTTACATAGTATTTCATAGAATTATTATTACATAGAATTATTATTCATAGTATTTCTTATTACTGACTGATGGTACATTTCTTGCCAATACCAGGTACTTACTTCAACTCAGAACCAAGTTGTATACCTATATTTTGTCCTCTCTACCCATTTTTTCCTTTGACGACAAAGAGATTTTTAAATTAAAAATAAACATAATGACTGGGAAACCCTTGAACATTGATGTAAGAGACAAAGTAATCTTAGTGCTTTCAAATAATTTCTTTTAAAAAAATAAAAATCCGTAAGAACAGGATAGTTTATAGAACTGATGATGAGATGTGAAGACTTCTATCAGTATTCAGGTCCAGCATTACTACTGAAAGTAGAAACTTATTGAGTAGATCACCATACCAATCAATGAGTGTCTGTTATTGAATGTTTATTGCTGTGAATCCAGTTCCTCATGAAACAAAAGCAGTGCCATTGGAACACAAATGTAGTCGATGTATCATTTAGTATCACTATTCAGGAGGCCAAAGATGGTTTCCTCTTTAATTGAGAGCATTATATTGTTGGGTGTTACAACATCTGTTCAGTCCATAAAGGGCATAGTTTTCCCATAGCATATTAGAGGGAAAACAGCAGAAATCTAACTTCACTTTTTTTCCAAAAATAATTTAAAACCCGATTAATATATGCCAACTAGATAGCACACATTTATCCCCTGTGTTCTTCCTTATATAACCAAAGTATCATTTGACTTTCAGCACGTTTTTACTTCAGGGCAACTGAGGGAAACATACACATGCAATCAGTATTCCTAGCTAACACCTGAATAAACAGAGATCATCTAATCTATAAAACAACAGCAAAGCATTAACACATTAGTTGTCATAATGCTCCTGCAGAGAAACAAAGACAAGAAAGCATTACTATGCCCATTTCACAGACTGCAAAAAGACCGGGCATTTTCAGGAGTGCTTTGCTCAGGGACACAAAGTAGAAATAATAATGATAAATCAGCATTTCCTTTCTATCGAGCTTAGCTAAAGATGACCATCTCCCTTCTCTAAGCTGAAAACAACATACAGTCCCCAGCCTGCTCTCAGGAAAATTAGTCAAAGAGAAGCAGCAATACAATCCTAAAACCTCTGAGGAAAAATAGGCCAATAATGTAGCCCATAGCCTGATACAGTTAGAGTCGTTGAAGGTTATTGCTTCAAAAGGTGCTGGAAAAAAAACCCAAAGAACAGGTGTTTGTGCTGATGGGAATAAGGATGAAATCCAACACTTGTTTCTATTCTCTTAGTAACCCTTACGCCATGATTTTTGGTGTCCAATCTTAATGATCCTAATTCTTCTGAAAGTCAGCTGTGCTAGAAATGTCAAGCAGTGATTCAAAAATCATTCACTATTAATGCAGCAGCAGCTGTCCACAAACACAAAATTCAGGATTCAGACAGTTCATCTCAGGACTTTGTCTTATCTGAAATAACAGAAACCATGTTTACCACAGCCTTTTAACCTTTTAATCAAGTAGAAGCCACGGAGTGCCAACACACCCCCAAAAACAGTCTCTAAGGTATGTGTATTCTGATGTATTAAAAGGTTTAAAACCAAAGTCATTTGATTGCATGTGTTCTCCATTACAGGTCTACGCTGCCATAAATGAAACACTTGCCAGACGTCAAGGCATAAAGATTCTTCTTTATGAAGCAAACATGCGTTCAGCCACGGCTGATCATTGCCAGCAGTTGTTCCTGAATCGTGGTCAGCAAAGCATGGTAAATAGTCCTTACCTTGCCATATCCTACCATGACAAAAAACTCTGTGTCTGTACCCCCAGCGCAGCACTGCAATCCCTTCCTCACCACATACACCGACACACCAAATACATCCTCTGGGCTCAGCAAGCCTCGCATCAGGTCCTGCTTCTACATGATCGTCTGGTGAAAAGGAAAAGTTAGGGAACAACTGATGTGGAATAATCACAACTACAGAAGAAACTGATAGTTATCCAAGTCTCCGTGCTTGAGACTCTGACAGGCTCACTCCATTATTAGAACATGTTAATTAGTATATGCTCTCTGGTTTTCTCTCTGCTACTCTCTTGGCATGTAGAAAAAAAAAGTTGAAAATAAGTGTTAATTCACCTTATAAATTAACACGTACACAATGGGGAAGTGTTGTTTGACTATTTTCAGTTTGACTAACTTCATAACACTTAAAAAACCAACTCCTAGCCTCATAGCTACGTGAAATTATCAGCCAGTAAGAATCTTATATCAAATATCACAGTCATAATGTGTTGACGAACAGGGTTTTTCATTTTGATGCAACAATGGAGAGTGTCAGTTGGTAATCAAGAAAGGGCTTAGCAAGACTTTCTTACTTTCACTGAATTCCAACAGAGACGGGAGGTGTCTGACAAGAGACAAACCAAGAAGGAAAACAATGGAAGAAAGGAAGATCTTGCTGATCAGTAGATCAGGAGCCCTGAAAGATGCACTGATAGTAGCTGCTATGGTTTGCAACTTCCTTCAGGACAGTGTCCGTGCTGCTGTGTTGCCAGGCATCCAAGTTACTTCTGGGTCTTTTTGATAAATATTAAACTTCTTGCTCAGACCACATCAGTTCCCAGTGTAACAGTTGCAGGAAACTTTCAAAAGAGCTAGGGATATAGAGAAAAACCTAGCCCTTGGGATGCCAAGCAGTTCTGAAGTCACTCCTGCACATGTAAAATCCTGGCCGGTGTGACACTGATTAAATGGAAGGAGAAGGAAGGAGAAGTGATGGCTTTCCTCCCCAAAGCTGAAGAGAATTATTCAGAAGTATTTGTGAGCCAGCCATATGTGCCTACCAAATGTGTCTTTTGGCTCTAGCAGTGCGTCAGAGGGTAATGTGCATTGTGCCCTGCAGAGAATCCCAACCTGCAGGAAGAGGACCTTGCCTGGGGGATGTGGGACCTGGACATGCTCTACCTGGCCAACAACACCTGAGCCACTGATATTTAAAATTACATCGGCAGATTTTATGCAAATGGCAGCCTGAAATATATGATTGTAGACTGAAAGAATCTTTCTATATGGAAAAAAAACCAACCCCAAACCAAAAAACAAAAGCAAATGTTCAGTGTTTTCTAGTTGTTGGTTGGTGAAATTCTAACATTGGGGGACCCTTCGGAAACAGTTGCTGTTAACTACGGAGAGATGATGACACTGATAATATGCTGTCTTTGCTGTAAATATCACCCTTTGTTCCTCAAAATACAGGGCTGCTATTTACATGTTTGTTGCAGCCAAGGTTCAGTTTCTCTTGTAGGTCAGAGCAGAAGATTACTTAATTACATACTTTTATGGCTGAAAATCACTGATTCATATCTGCCTTTGTATCAAAATACATCTGCCTTTCATCTAGCTATATTAATTGCATCAGGTATGCATAGTCTGCATCCTGGTGTAAATGAAAAGTACATCATCTAATTTTCTGATACAAACAATAGACTCAAGAAATTAGTCATATTTTAAATTGAAAAGTTAGGACACTGTTCTGCTTAATAATTTCCAATGTATATTCATACTACGGCTGATTGTCAACATGAAGCCAAATTACTTTTCTGTTACCACAAATATGAAACCAGTCCTTAACTCTGATATAGATAAAAACCTAATCATAAATCTAGGTCCTGGTGTCTCACTGAAATAGCCCCAAGGTTACTTCTGACATTCATTCCCTTTGACAAACTTCAGATACTAGATTTTAGAAGCCAGTATAAAATACCTTTTCAAGTAAAATAAAATACACTTTTCAAGTAAAAAGATTGAATTGGAGGAAAGTTTAATACACCATATCAGTTACAGGTTCTATCTCTTCAGGCTTGCAAGCTTCAGGAGCACTCTAGCTTTTAACATAAGAGATGTCAGTGCTTCCATGCCACTCAACAGAAACCACAAACCAAAACGAGTCCAGACATGTCAATGCAGCTGCCCAAGACAGCGAAGATACACCAAGCTTTCAAGAGATCCCCCTCTTGAGCTTCAGTGAGGACAGAAAAGTCTCCAACACTGTTGGCCCTAGCCATGAACCATAGCTTCCTGAACCACTGCTCTTGGGCCAGTGGTCCCCACCCCAAAAGTGCCGAGAAAGAAACTCACTGGAGACAACTTCGGACTTTGCTTTCTGTATGAGCCCCATCTTCAACTTTTTTCAGGGATTATCAAGTACAACTTCATCTCCTAGAAACTATTCTGTCTTTGGAAACAAAATATTCCCATCTCACAACTGAATTTAAAGTTATGCAGAATAAAAACCTCTCAACATCACAAATCTACCTTCTGTTTATGTACCAGTAAGAAGCTTGTGTGCTACTTCTAACAAAGAAAGTATGTAAGTTATAGACATGCATCTTTTCCCACATTAAACTTATGCTGTGAAACAACATGAAAATGTAGATAACCTGAAGTATAAGACTAGAGAAATGATAAGGAAGCACATGCTAAATGTCCACCTTCTCACTTCTGAAGGTTTGGCTGGGTATACTATTGACAGAAATTTATCTGCTGGCTAACAAATACTTTGATGTACAGACATGCCCTTCTCCTCTCAAACCGTCCTCAGTTTTTTTGGCCACAAGATATGCTCTGGAAATTATGAGAGAAACTGTGAAAGTTCAATGAATTTACCTTTCAAAAAGATTAGTTCTTAAAACATGAGACAAAAAAGAATTTAAATAAAAAGTTAAACATAGCATAGAATGAATAAAGAAAGAACAATGAGATACAACAGCCTCTTATGACAAGGAGATCACGTCAGCAGTATGAGGTATGTGATTATACAGACAATATAAGAGAACGGAAAATATTAGACAAAAATCAAATTCTGCCTTGAAAATCACAGCTGGATGGCCTACTTATTACAAAGAAACTTTACTCATTTACCTCAATTCAGAAACAAAATTACAAATAAAATCTTGATGCACCCACAGGCAGAGACTGAGGCACAAATGCAGGTTCAAAGCACGAGGAATACTATTCTCAGAGACCTCTTAACAATTTAGCACTGACATAAAATCGTGTCACTCTCCTCCATGACTACTGCATAGCATGAATACTTAGTTATCCTTGAATACATAAGTTAACAAACATATCTATATCTAACATGTCATTTTATTCTATACAATGCTTACAAATACATCTGCTGACTTTTCAATCAAGCTGATTTTCTGACCTTTGTGACTGGCAAGTCTCAGCTCATTTCTTTTTTCTGAATCTTCTTCCCTTCTGTGTTTTCCAGTCATCTTTAATTAGTATGATTAAAGCGAAACTGAAGGTATATTGGCTATAACTTTTACTCATTCTTTGCTTACCTACTAAATGTCACCCTGTGCTTCTTGTTAAATGATAATATAAACTTATTGCTTACATTTCATACTATTAATAACATATTTAGTAGTCCAGAATGTAAGGTTAAATTATACATGTACACTTTTCATAATGACCACGCAACCTAAGTCCTTTCAAGAAATCAGAATTAACCTAAGATCATATGTGTTCTCTATAATTTTTAAGTTAGATCACTATAAAGTCTCACACTTTTCTGTGACAGTAACCAGGCAAACATTTACCAAAATGTTATTTTATGGAACTTAAAACCTATGCTTAAGATTTTGCTGAACAGGAGCAACAGCATCTCCTTGACCTAGCAAAGTTAAGTCTTAATTAAGCTACTGAGGAGTAGTCCTCTTTCTTCACTCTTACAGTGTTTAAGATGCAGTTTTAACAGATTTTATAGGAGAAACCATGGAGTTCGCAATGAGCGGCTTCTTTGAAAATGGTTGATGCCAAAATAAACAGATTTTTTTAAACCTGTGACCAATCTGATTCTTTTGCTTTCCAAACACTTATTTTGTGGCAGCTGTGGTGAGCAGCTGAGTGATCTCATCTGTTCCCAAAGGGGCTCCATTTCTATGGATGGTCACTACTTTTCTGTGTTATTATAGAGCTAGAAGATTTGAGTGTAAATTCACCATTAGATGTGGGGACAACAGTAACCAAAATAACCAATCAGCAAGATTAGCATGTTGTCAAAGATGAGGGACAGTATCAACCATTACTTATTATGAAGATTTAGTGCCTGGAAAATCTTTACCTTTTCCTGTCATACCTCAGGTATAATGGCTGTCAGGACATAAGTGTCAAGTATTGGAATAATCATTAAAAACTAGAGCCTAATTTAAGTTCAGATTTAAGGATTCTTTTTATTTTTCCAGATTCAATGTTTTTGAAATAAATATTTCCAACACCACTGGTCTCTCCACTGCCTAGAACAGTATCCCTCAAGATTTTATTCTAATTTAAAAAAAAAAATAATTAACAACAACATAGAACGTGATTTATATGATGTACAAGCTATTTTGAAGTGAGTACAAATGGAATCAGTTTTCATTGAAAGCAACTGGGTTTCAAAATTCAGTTAATAGTACATCCAGCCTTCAAAGAGCTGAAGACCGTGCATGACCAGATTCATAGTATCAGAACCTCCAAGAAAGAAGTGCTCTATACCCTATTTCATGCCAGATACAGCCAGATTTCATTTAAACATCATTAGCATAGGACAGCAAGAATTGTCCCATCGGGGACCCTAGCTTTGCCTATCGATGATCTCCACAGGTGTTTGTACTGCAGTGGCTGTAATCATCACAGAACTGAACTGTGAATCAATGGGAAGGTTTAAGTGTGCAGGGTACAGTTCAGTAACCTGTATTCTGTGAAGTGGAGTGAAGCTGGGGGTGGGGGGGAAGGCAGCTGTAACATAGGGGAGACAAGATGCAAGAATTTGAGGGAAAAATAAAGTTAGTTAGGAGGAATTGAGTCAGTAAGCATAACATGAAAATGACCAAGTCAACAAAGGAGACACATGCACACACACATACTCACAGCCAACAGAAGTAAGAAAAAGGAAGTGTGAGGAGATTCAGAAAAATGAAAGACCAGACACGATGTTTAAGTGGGAAGGCGTGCAGGCCCATTTACAGAACTCCTAACCTGACTTCTCACTCTTTGCTGCCTTTTTTAAACATATCTATGCAAAACAAGAACATTGTCCCTGCTCTGGCCCACAAAACCCCAATAAGAAACATCAGGACAGAAGCGGGAAGCCCACATGGGAGGAACCACCACGTTTCCCAGAAGACTGAAGCAATCTCAGATAAACAAAACTACTCCAAAAGGTGACCTCCAGCTCTCGTCTACTTTATCAGGAACCCCTCTGCTACCAGGGCATAAGAGAAATGAGGTTGTTACCTCTTTACTGAAAAAGTTCCTTCCTTCCTCAGCAACAGAACTGATGCTGTCAGCATAGGATCCTTTTCTGCCCTGAAAGGCAGGAGTGTTTCACAGAAAACATGGTTCTTCCTCTATGTAAATGTTTTCAAACCTCTGCATCTGATGCTGGAATCAGAGGCCTGGATTTCTCTTGCATGACTTTGGATGTGTGATATGTGTTGCCCTTGTTGCAGTGGAGCAGGGAGACAGAGGGATGGACAGACAGACAGGTGCCTTCAAAGAGCAACTCAGCCATCTGTAGGGAGCTCAGGGTGACTGCCCTCCTTGCTCAGGTACTGTGGGAAGAGCCTAACCTACAACAGGAGGACCGCAAGCCTAAACAACCTTCTCTCTGGTTCTCTCCTCCTCTCACTAATAGACCATTGTACATATCATGGAGCTTTTCTGTCATAATGCGTGTTTGCAGCTGCTTGCTAAGGAGTTATTTGTTTAGGGAGTGCTCATTCTGTGTTCTCCTCATGCATATAGTATGAGTATGGATGAGAGAAGCCAGCACCTAAGTTGCATACTTGATACTCTACATCCTGAGGCCAGTCTCAGACAGAAGCTTTGTATTTCACACAGAACTGCTTCACGCTGTTACAGAAAACTCCCTTCTGCCATTTTGGCCAAGGCATTGGCCACGGTTTTGACCCCAAAGACTTCACATGTCTTGTAGGTAGCTTTGTCAAAGATCACCAAGTTCCTTAAGGATAAGGAGAAAGCTGAATTTGAGTAAGGATTTTAAAGCCAAGTTACTATTCTATGGGGAGCCAATGCAAACAGATGATTTGATGTGCTCAGGGTATCCCATGCTGCTGAGAAAGCGTGTTGCAGTGTCTCGTGCTCCCAAGGACTTGCGTCTATATAATAATTGTATTGTGTTGGTGTAGTTCCCAAAGAAAAAAAAATAAACCAGGTTTGTATTACTATCATTATCCATGAGAACAGGATGGAGTCTCATAGACTACTGAAAATGGCAGGAGATTTTGATTTGTGGAGTCACTATCAGCATGGATTTCAAAAGAATTACTAAAACTACAAAGGAATGAATGAATAATACATCTGCTGGAAATTACACTTGTGGGGACGTCAAAATTATTCACCAATTTGGAAAGCATGGAGGGTTAAATATTATGACAATTTATTTTGACATTCTCTAAAAGAAATAGTTTCAATATTTTCAAAATAGGAACATTCTGACTTTCTATTTTGAAATAGCATATTTGTTTTGTATTTGACACAACATTGTTCTGGATTTAACAAAAATGTTTCAGGTTGGCAGAGAATAAAATTTTTCTTCCTGCTGAGAAAAGGAAACAAACTATTAAACTCATTAAAAGTTGTTTTGACTTGTTATAAGCATTGCCTCCAGAATGCTTAGTTCAGACACTAAGCTTTCAAAACGGTGATGAAATGTATTATTCGTACACCTCTTTGAAAAAAGGAGGGTGGGGAAGCAACTGGGGATGCCTACCTTTCAAAGACCCTGGATTCAGAGGTTTCTTTTTCCTTGACTACTATCCCACTGCAGCATAAATTTACTTCCTATGTTGTAGACCCAAAATAAGCACATACATATTACTTATAGCACTGTACAGCTATTTTCTTCCTCTGCACATCTGCCACTATCATTTAGCTCCCCACATACTCCATAGTGGTCAATAGATCCTGGCTCCTTCAAGAGGGATGTAAATCATTGCCTGCCTCGTGGGGCGATTTCAGTTACACAGCAAGGCTCCTTCTGCTTTTCAGTCTGAAAATTTGTGGCAGTTTCATTTAAATGAATCACAGAGCTTTATATTAAGTTACATACAACATGGAATAATGCAGTCAATACAACAGTTAAAGTCTTATTTTTATGTTAAATTCAATTTATTCTTACAATGTCTCCACTATTTCAGCTTTCACTATGCTCAGACTTAGGCATTAACAATGTATGAAGGTTATTTTAGAGATTGCCAGCAGCAGAGAGCTGGAAAATCTGGACAGGTAAGGGGCAGGTACATGAAGCTCTGCTTGCCTGGGGACACAAAAAGTGATTTGGGGTTAACAGCAAAAGTAAATTTGAATCCGGTAAAATACCTGGCAATGAAACAACAACTCTTAGACTGTAAAGCCTAGTTCTGCAGCGAGAACTGCAATCTCAAAGTCATAGATTGCAAAGAGCCCTGAATATTCCAAGTGGCTCCCCAAAACCATTTTCTCTAATCCAAGGACTCTGGCTTAACAAAAGCTTAAGTTTTTAAAAGATGAAGGGCTAGATTCTGGACTACAACTTTCATTGGCTCAAGCCAGAAAAAGGAGGAGCACAACTTGAGGTCGGTCTCCATCACTCTGCAGCATCTCTTTTTGGAGCTCTTTCAGACAAACTGAAGCTTTACTCACTGTGCCCATACGCTGTGAAAGAATCACAGCAGTTTGATACAGACACTTTCCCCTCCAGACTCCTAGTCAACCTCTTTCCACAGTCATCAGGACAAGTGGCACAGCTGCTCATGCTGATCCTGAACACCTCCACTTAAGCAATGAGGACATGGCCTCCAGGCAATCTCAAAATGGGGCTTTAGTAAGTACGAGTAATTTATCCTATGCTGCAGCAAGTCTCTTTTTGAAAGCAGCGGAAAAAAATCTCCCTTCTGTGTTTGGCCTTTCTTGTACATTTTCTCCTAAGTGATTTTTGTTCAGTTTTAAAATATTATCACTATTTGCATGAGTTGCAGTAGTGACCAACCAATGTGCGTGGCACTGCACAGACCCAAAAGATTGTCCCTTCCCCAAAGCATTTATAGTCTGCAGAACCTTAAAAAGAGTGCATTTACTTAGAAAGAAACATGAGGACAAACATGATGTTATGTCTAACATAAATGATGAAAATGAATCCAGGTAGACTCCTGTTCCCTTTTCCATTAGGAAGACTTGATTCAATTAAAAGCCAGCAAATGTAAAGTACACAGAAGACATCCTCTTATATTCAGACTAATGTGTGGAACTCAAAGACGCCACTGAGGTTTTGTGGAAGTAAATAGCTTGGGAAGCTTTAAACAAGAATCAGACATTAACAAACAAACACAACATCTGTAATTTCCATACTGAGGATGGAAATTACAAGGACTGTCAATCATCTGGCTTGAAACAAATCAGCCAGTCAGCAGGCACTCCCAGGAGATATGTTTCTTCACAGAGGAAAAAAAAAAGGAAGTAAAAGATCTTCATTTGAATTGCAAACACTGGGTGTTCACCACTGACAGAAACACAACCCTAGAATGCATGGACATTTTTCTTTTTTAACAGGTAAGCACTTTGTATCAGAAAGTTATTCTCATTTCACACTCACTTTAACAGCACTGTCATCCAGACGGTTATTCATGATTCACAGCACCATGAAAACAGAATTCAGCCCTTGGTGCTTTACTGGAGAGATTCAGTATCGACAAAAGCATTCTTGTTTTGAATCCTGATGGTCTGTCCACCTCTGTCTCCAGTTTTGAGTCATGATTCTGCTTCCATTCCGTTTGTGTAATTTATGAAGACTCAGCTTGTTTCACGTATCTTACCACATCTCAATCTGGATCAGAATAAATAATCATTGCCTGAAACCAATCTATCACTCACCATGTGTTTTTCCCCGTACAGACTGTTATAACTCATCCTCTCCCACTTCCTCATTCTACATGCCTTCTTCCTACAATGTATGTTTGCTTTCTCACATGTTAGCATCACCTCTTTTCCTTTCTTAGCCTTTTACCTTTCCTGCTTCTTAATTCTGCCTGCATCTCTCTACAACTGCAACTCTTACCCTGCTGGAGTAGCAGGTTGTGCAATTACTTGCGTTAAGCCTTCCCGTCTAAGAAGTTTTCCCACAAACATAATGGCAAACAGAAAAAAGAAATCAGTCATACTTGGACAACAAAGCTCTTGAGAGACACTGTGCTCTATTATCCTTTATTTCTATTCTCAGGCTTACCAGAGAGACAGTGGCAAGTTTTTTGTGAAGACTTTAAACTCTCCATTCCTATTCTGGGTTCATTTAACATACATTGTAATCACACTGCTGAGACAAATTCATTTGAAATGCATGCAGATTAACGCCTCTAATTTTGTACCCTAGGTGTTCCATTGTAAATGAGTCTGGGCACTGGCCTTAGCAGTGCTACTTTCAATAGAATAATAGAACGATTTGGGTTGGAAGGGACCTTAAAGACTATCTAGTTCCAACCCCCCTGCCACGGCCAGGAACACCTCCCACTAGACCAGGTTGCTCAAAGCCCCATCCAGCCTGGCCTTGAATACCTCTAGGGATGGGGCTTCAACAACTTCCCTGGGCAACCTGTTCCAGTGCCTCACCACACTCAGTGAAAAATTTCTTCCTGATATCCAATCTAAATCTCCCCTCTTCCAGTTTGAAGCCATTACACCTCATCCTATCACTACATGCCCTTGTAAAAACTCCCTCTCCAGCTTTCTTGTAAGCCCCCTTCAGATACTGGAAGGCTGCTGTAAGGTTTCCCTGGAGCCTTCTCTTCTCCAGGCTGAACAACCTCAACTCTCTCAGCCTGTCTTCATAGGTGCTCCAGCCCTCTTATCTTCGTGGCCTTCCTCTGGACCTGCTCCAGTACACTTCAGTGTCTGCTTCACTTGCTGACATTATGTTACCTCTTAGTGAGTCTTCACATTTACTCAGTTTCCAACTCTGAAAATGATCAACTGCCAGCCATCGAAGTCAGAACACACCACCTAGTTTTTCTCTTTATACTATTGTCTATCCTATCCTTAGAATTTAGTTTTAAAATTTTGATGATAACATGTGAGACCAGATTCAAGTCAATTACCTTCACAGCATTGCAGGTCTCTAAAGGCAGTAGTGGTTAATATGATAACAAAGCTTCATACTGTATTTTTTAATGGCAATAGTGATGCAAAGTCCCATCAAGAGCAGTTGAAAACAACAAAAGGGCCAGTCATACATAGCTGCATAGCTACTTTTTGTGGTCGTCTTTTTTTTTTGACTGCTATTGCACAACCAGAAACAAGAAGAGGATACATCCCTCCTAAAGTGTTAGGTTTATTTAATTATGTCTTTGGATGAGACTTCCAAAAAAAAAAAAAAAAGGGTGTAGAGAGCTGAGATGCCTAACATAATAGGAGCAAACAGATAACACAGAAGGGTTGTGAAATTAACCTGCTCCTCAAGTATCTCCATAATATGAGTAGGATTTTCAAGAGTATGTTTTGCTTAATTCCATTTCTGATTAAGAAAATGCTAAAACTCCTCCTGACTTCACAGAAAGAAAATTATTTCAATAGTGCAGACTTTTTACTACAAAAAATAGGAGGCCCATAATGATGGCAGGTGCTGAAGAGTTCAGTATGTTAATTGGAAGGAAAGTCTTGAGACTCAGGTAAATGAGGATAGGAAGACCAAGGAAGGATGGATGAAGATGCAAGGAACAAGACACACATGCAAGGAACAACTAAAGAATGCAAATAATATGCAACAATAAGGAGGCAGATAAAACCATATATTCAGAGATTTATTAGAAGAAGAATAGAGAAAATTTAGAGTTTTCCTGTTAAATAGCAACTTACAATTATTCAACCTGCTGTGAGAAATCAGCAGAAACCATAACTGGAGTCACATTCAGGTTGTCATTTCTGCATACAGAAGTGCTTAAATCTGATCTATTATGCAGCTTTCCTAATCCTCATGTTAACATGCAAGAGCTGATATTCAACCTCTACTTAGTAATGCTTTCTTCGGATGGAAATCAAGGAATTGAGTTTTATTCTGTAAAGCAGAGAAATAATACATTCCATTTCTACTAACAACAGTAGATCTTTCTAACTCTGACTTGTATTGCACACCTCTAGTATTTAAGTAAAAGAGGGCCAGGAGGAAAGAACTTGCTCCCCATAGAACAAATAAATACAGCCAAACCATCAGCATGGAAAATAACCGTATGAGCCCTAGGTACCAAAGCTTACCCACAAATAGCTCATAGTGAATAATGTATATGGTTTAAAGTCAGTTAAAATAAGTGCCAGGTCAGTTATCAAGCAGCACTGAATTTGCAAAGTTTTGAAACAGAATTCTTTTTTTGATTCTTCCTCTCTGAGGTACAAATAACTAAATTAAGGTGGAGATAGTAATGACTGAAGTGAAGTGTGCGCATGAGCTGGCCAGTTCTTCAGTCTTTCACTCCTACATCAAAATAAACTGGTGGTGTTGAAGAGACAACAGTAGCATAAAAGAGCCAGCTTTGACTTTCTGAAAAGAGTTCTTGACGTCATGTCAGGTCCTAAAGTACTAGTATGCCTCAGAAGTGGAAAGGATTTGTCTTGGCTGAAAATTTCAACAGAAAACCAACAGACTACCGCCATAGGCTAATTGCCTTTAATTTCAACTTTAGAAACATTATGTATTTGGCTGTCAGATTACAACCTTTTCATGACCTAAAACTTCCACATTGTATGCTCATACAGATGCTTCAGGGCTAGCATCTTTTCAGATGAATTCAGCTCCTCAGACTGCTAAATGCTGGGTGCATTTTCCAGCCTTGGAAAGGTACCAAGGGTTCTCCAGCAAAGCTGTTAGGTTAAGGGCATTTATGAAAGGGAAAAATTAATAAAAATCAGGTAGTATATGGAAATATGTGGTCATTCCCCGCAACATTGTACCCTGCTTTGGTCAATGAGCCAAAGGCTTTAACAAGCAGTAAACTGCTGCACTTAAAACACAGCCAGCTGATTATTCATGGAAGCTCTAAAGCTTTTCAGTCACTGCTTTCCAGGATTCAGTGGAAAGGTGTTTAAATTGCAACCCAAATTATTTTTTCCCTGATGTGCTTCTTCCTGACAAAACATGTTGTTTTTATGAACACAGCTCAGGCAATTATGTTTACCTTCAGCCAATACCTTACCTCTAATGGCAACATTTTCTAGTGATCCAAGGACTGGATGATTAATTTGCTGTTTAGAATTAAGAAATAACACCTGAAAAAATATGGGTTTTTATATTTTGAAGGAAGGTTTTCCTCATGTTTTACTAGAACTGCATTAAGTTACATTTCTACTTGAGGACTGAAAAGCACCAGAAGTAAACTGCAGAAATTCCAAAGTTCACATTATTAGGGTCTTATTTTAACTGTTGTCAGTAGAAATAAAACTGCTTAGCTTCCTAACCATTCATAAAAAATCCCAGCCTCACAGAGACATGCCTGAAAAACACCTGGCCCTAAGTAAATTATGCAAAGATCCTTGAAGTAGCATCATTCAATATGATTCATTCACACAAAAGTACAGCATATTCTTCCAGGTGAGCAGCAGCTGTCCTGCTACCGGTTTCTACAGAGGCATGTTAAAACATGTACAGCCTAATAAATAATCCATCAACAACACATAGCCCTATGTAATAACTGAATGATTCTCATGTCCATGTAGAATCATGGAATCATAGAATTAGTGAGGTTGGAAGGGACCTTTAAGATCATCAAGTCCAACCGTTAACCTACCCTGATAAAACAAACAAAAAAAACCCAACCAAAACCACCACTTCTAAACCATGTCCCTAAGCACCTCATCTACCCTTTTCTTAAACACCTCCAGGGATGGTGAATCCACCACCTCTCTGGGCAGCCTATTCCAATGTTTAATAACCCTTTCAGTGAAAAAATGCTTCCTAATATCCAATCTAAACCTGCCCTGACATAACTTGAACCCGTTTCCTCTTGTCCTATCACTTGTCACCAGGGAGAAGAGGTCAGCTCCCATCTCTCTAAAACCTCCTTTCAGGTAGTTGTAGAGGGTGATAAGGTCTCCCCTCAGCCTCCTCTTCTCCAGGCTAAACAACCCCAGNGCCTGGGCACCCTTCTGGCTCATACTCAGCCGGTTGTCCACCAACCCCCCCAGGTCCTTTTCTGCCAGGCAGCTTTTGAGCCACTCCGCCCCCAGTCTGTAGCACTGCATGGGGAATATAAATTCATAGACAACAAGCAGACATTGAACTGTTGCACTTTTTCAGTTTTGGAAGACTTTGCAGCAAATTTAAAGGCCAATAATTTCCACCAAGATCATTCCTTCTTTGCATTTGGTTGGACATTACTAGCTTAGACAACTCTCCCCACAGAATCCATGCCAAGAAAATTTGGAAACACTGAACCAAGTCTTAGTTTTCCTTTGCTAAGCGAGAAGCATAAACTGCCTTATAATCACAGAAGTTTTTACCAGAAAACAAGAGATAAAAGGTTTTTGTCCCCACAAGTTTTACCATCATGAGGTTTAAGCTTCACATCTATTAGTGCACTTCAGGATACTTGGGCCCATGCTTTTGTCTCCTCTCCTATTCCAGTGACTTAAGCAAGTGAAAGATAACATTACTTTGACTTGATAATCAATTACACTACATATTCAGAAACAGGAAAACCCCATTCCCTTTTCTCCCCTCAATACAATCAACATTTATGAAAAAGGTATGTTCATGACTACCATTAAAATGTGTACATTGCCTTCAAACAGGTTTTCATGTCCTATTTGTTAAATCAACAGCCTTTCATACCACTTTAAAAAGCTATGAAAGGATTTACTTTCTTAAAATACCTTAACTTATATATTTGTATTTTAGTAATCAATACTGCTTCCACTTTAGTCTTACAGGTGTATTCAGGTTTTGCTAAAGTGTTGTATTTATTTTTTGTAATGTTGATATTAACAATTCATACAAAAACTTCTATTTTTCTGAATAACAGCCTGGATATTTTCATTCAAACTCCTGTGTAGAAATCAAAGAATTGTCCCAGAACAAAAGATACTCAAACCTACATCTAATCTAAATATTATCTTCTGTGAATTATTTCTTACCACAAATAGTCTGCAAGCACTCAAGTACAGTTTAAACATACCATTTCACGTCTGGGTGGCCTACAACCTTAAATCCCTACAAACAATCCTTTCAGAAAGTCTTTGGATTCATAGGGAAGTACTCCTAAGCACAGACAATTCCAAAGATCATATGGGAAAATTGACCCAGAAAGAAGATTGTGATGAAGTTTTTGGGCTTTTTCTGTGCCTTCAAGATATTGGAGACCTTGTATTTCATGTCTGTCAGTATGGGATCTTGCTTGGACAAACTGAGGCAGGAATTTACATGGAGTGCTGGAACATGGTCTCATACCTGTTTCCTCTAAAGTGGATTCACATTATCAAGCACCATATGGGAAATCCTATGTTAAAGTCTTCTGTGAAGAACCAGTGATAACACGGAGAGGCCATGGCTGAAATTTACTATTTTGTACTTATTTTCATTATACAAAGCAGAAACAATCTCATTTTGAGTTACAAAAAAGAAAAAAAGAGGTTTTTTATAAAGTTGAGTCACATTTACAAAAGCACCAATATCTCACCTATGACTTTTGAAAATGTCATCCTCATTTAAAATATTAAGTGTATCCACAGAAACATCTAAGGGTTAATCCATGCTTTTGAAGCTAATCTTGGATGCCTATATGAAAGAGATTACAGGCTTGATTATATCCAAAGCCTAGTTTAGTTCATATCCCATAGAAGGGAGAAGGAAGCAGGAAAAAAAAACCCCAATAGGTACATTTCTTGTATTTTCTTGTCTCCGAATAAGTGAACACCATCGCTGTTGTTAACATCAGCACAGAAGTGCTCTCTAAAATCCCAGCTAAGTAAACCTTAACCTTAGATCTAATTCATCATCACTATCAACAAGCAACAGCCATTGGTGCGCTTTAAATACAAACTACAGAGAAACTCAAATCAAATGCAATTCTGCTGTAATATATGCATATTTAATTGGCACTTGACATGTAATCCCATTTTAACATGGATTGATGATGTTTTAGGTTAGAGAGTAAACAAAACATGCTTGTTCATAGTCTTCTTGTATCATGTAATGCTGTTTCCATCCACACTGATTATAAACTCTCATCATAGGTACTAGACTGCAACTGCAACTCAAACCATGAATGAATAAGGAATACAAATCTGTAAAGACTGACATGTTCTGAGGTTCCAAACTTGATAATTAGCAATGGATCCTATTACCAACCTTGATAATGTTCAGGGAATGGGCTGATGTTGCCAGGTGGGACTATCTTCATTGGCAATATTTTGCTCAACTGCCAGCTACAGTTAGACTTTGAAAGTATTTGAACACTGAGCATGAATGATTTTGGCATTTCAGGGAATCTACCTGAATTTTAATCCAGCATTTTGAATTCAAACCCAGCTAAACATCTGATTACATCTAAACATTTATTTAAATACATAGTCTTCCACTAACTTGGAGTGTCAACAGCAACAGACTCATTCTGAGCCTCTTTGGCCACGGAAGCACCAGACAGACAAAACAGTCTTCTTCCTGCTGTAAACAGCATGAAAAGTAAACATTTTGCTGCTTAAGTTACTATCTTCCTATTTTTCAACATGCCACTTGTGTTACCTTTACTTTAGGCTTTTGGACCACTATGAGTTTTCTCACTCAGACTACTCACCCAAAAAACAGCACGTGGTGTGCTAGTGCTTTGAGTTCTAACATATCCATTTGGCAATGCTGGATTACTACCAGTTTTCTTAACGCAACATTTCCACTCATAGCAAGTTGGCGTAAAACTCTATCATGAGCAACAGTGTGATATCTACTGTTTTTGCCAGATTTACAAGGCCTAAACCTATCCTAGATAATCTAGGTTAGCACCAGGCAGGCTTTTTCCCTGATTGACAACATACTGTTGGCTCTTACTGAGTTCTTTGTAGTTTTTTATGTACTTAAAAATAGCTAATCACAGTTTTTGGAAACAGAGTTAAACACATTGGCCCTGCAAAGCGCTTCAGCTTCTTTGGGAGAACGTGGTCATTTCTCATTGATTTTTCATAAGCATGGGGCAGCCCCTGTCATAAATGGAGACACTGTGCGTTGGAGACAGAGTACAGCATCTTTTCTTCAGTTAGTCTAACTGAAAAGAACAGGAATACGCTTAGATGGTCATCTTCTTTATGAAAAACATCCCAATCTAGCAGCAGAATATTCTCCGTAACTCTGTAGGTAATGTATAAGATACTGGCACCATCAGCTCATCTCGGAGGAATAGGCAGGCAGCCTTTTTGGTCAGATATGGAAGGTGATATTTGTGATACTTCGTTATTTATGATACTTGAATTGCCAGAACTTAACGAAAGAGAAAGAAATGCCTGTCATCATGCTGTTCGGAGTGCAGTCTATGTTATCTGTGGTGGGTTAGCCTTGCTCAGCAGCCAAATGCCCACCCGACTGCTTACCAACTCCCCCCTGCCCAACAGGACAGGGGTAGAAAATAGGATGAAAAATCTCATGGGTCAAAATAAAGACAGGGAGATTGTTTAATAGTTACTATCACAGGCAAAAGAGACTCAGCTTGGGGCCAAGTAATTCCATTTGTTGCCAATTAAAATAGAGTTGGATAGTGAGAAGACATAAATTAAAACACCACCTTTCTCAGCAGTGGACTACTTCCCTTCGTAATTTACAAGATCATCCCTGAGAAGATACCTTGCCTTCACACTCAACAGGAGCTACCTCCAGAGGCTGTGGATTGTTGCCTCTTTTCTGATTTCTTTGTCTGTTCCCTGATCCCTAGCACAGTATCCCAGCTTCTGGGCTTCCTTGCTTTCTAATTCCTGTCAGCCTCAGTATCCCAGCATCTGAGCAACCAGGCAGCATTCCATTCACCTGGCTGACAGACACAATCTTTCCGTGTATCTCAAAGTTCATTCAGGGACCAAGTCATTTCTGTCACCTCCTTCTCCTGTTTCCTTGCCAAAGAACCAGCTTCTTGATCAGACTCTTCCTCCTCCCTTACTAATTGGTGGTATGGACCTGTGAATTTCTGCTTCCAGTTTTTCTTTTTGACTACTGGTGTGATTACTGTAGGTAGGGTTTAGGTCCCTGTCTTAACCATGCTGTCCTCAGATGTAGAGGCCCTCCTTCCTCTGCTCTGATGTCGCTGAACAGAGGCTCAGTAGTCACAGTCACAGTGCTAGGAACTAATAGGTCTCTTTCAGGTAAGCAAGGCACTCTTCCATCAAGTGATGCACCAATTCAATGGGATTACATGCCCATTCAGGCACAAAAAAACCCCCCAGGCTTTGGAAGGTGATAACAGCCCTAGGCACCTGCCAAAATTCTCCCCCACACCCTGCCACCCAGGGACTGACCATGTCATGGTATATTTCTCTGTCACCTCACCAACAAGTTGTTTGCTCTTACATCTGGATGAAATAAGGTTCCACATATCCAACAATGTCAGATAATAGGACCAAACATCTTACATTGACAATGCCTTGTCAATACTTTAGAAAGTGTGAAGTTAAATGCCAAAATATAGTTATTAATATTGGCTTGTGAAGAGAAAGCAGTCGGGAAAAATTTCATAGCACTATGCATCCTGAAAGCTTTGTCATCTTATGCTAAAAGGGTTTTATTACATAGAGAAAAAGAACTGACTTGCCCTCCATTATGCACTAGGTTTACAGAAGAGAATCCAACTGTATCTTCACTGCCAAGCGTCCAAAATTTCAGCAGAGGTCACCCTGCCAAAACTTAAAATTCGTAGTTCTACAACAGCTCATAGAGTGTTATTCATGGAGACCATATAACATTGGAAAGCCTACGGAAATCAAGCGGTACACAGTCTATTACCAAGTGTTATGTTGAAAAACAGCATGTGCACTAATATATCCCTTCTTTCCTAAAGTTCCTCATATGTTTACACAAACCATTGTGTGTAGGAGTTTAAAAGATCTTAAAGTTGCAAAAGAGCACTTTCATTTCCAACTATTTATCTAATATCTCTTCTCCAATGATCTCAAAGTAACTCCTAAAATTGGGGATCTCGTTTGTGTCTTTCATTTGCTTTGCATTACCCACACAGATTCTGGCAAGTCAGTTGCATGCCTTTTCTTGATGCACCATCCCATGAGATATACAGGAGATTCATCCGTCTTGCACGATTCTCACAAAACCTAATTGATGCTTATTAAGTAACATAAAACCCAGTGGCCTGAATAAACATGATTAGACACATGATGTTGAGTATCTTTCTACATAGTCTCTTGACATCAAAACCAATTTCTGCTAAAAGAGCTATCACCTGAGTTCCTGTAAGAGTACAGTTTATTTTCTTAGTGTAATTTTTGCCTTTGGTTAGTCCAATAGTATTCCAATCATTGTTTTTATACAAAGCCATGATCAATTTTTGCCTTCTCCTTTCCCTTTCTAAAGCTTTATCAACCTTAATTTCATAGTTTAATAAATTTTCTCACTGAACTCTCCACTACATTTGGACACTGTATCGATTTCAGAACATCTACCATTCTCTCTCAGGTGGGATTGTAACCTCTTCTTCTATCCTGTTTTAATCTCAGTTTCCCTCCAGATTCAGAAATAGGAATCTCCAATCTGAATTTGAGAACACTTGTTTAGATACGGTACAAATAGGGTCCTAACTCCATACCTGAGAAGAGTCATCCCATCCCAGAAAAGTCCCCAGTATCTGACAACCTAGTCCTGGCTCAATGTAACCCCCTAGAATTCTAAATGTATCATTCCCAGATTAAACTGAAGTCAAATTTAGTTCCCGGCTCTCTTTCTGATACCTTAAATTTAGTTAAGCTAAGCTGTGCCTGTCTGCTTTGATCAATAGCAATATTGAGGACAGAGCAGGAAGAGAGCTATTTAGGCAGGTGTCCCTTTGTAAAGGCTTCCTCTTTACAGTGAGTCAGAGCAGAGTATGGGGTTGATACAGTGCGGCTGATAATAAACCTGTGGGTAAATTAAAAGCTTTGTTTAGCTCATTATTGCAAAAAATCTTGATTTCACATTCACTCCCACTTCCCTCAATTAAAATAATGTTCTTAAAAGGCTTTTGGTTTTTTGCTTAGCTGGGTACTTGAATAAAAAAGACTAAACAGCATGTCAGAGCAACGTTAATGCGTGCCTCAGTTCCTGTTTGTATATAGATGACCAAATTCATAGCACTGCAGTTTTGCTGCAACTTACTTGTGAATAAGTTTGCTAGATTTGCCATTTTTTAAAATCACTCAATTAGGACAATTCAAAGAAAATGTCTTTTCTTTTAGTTCTGCAAGCACATATAAAACATGTGCAAGCCCTATAATATTTTTTATTTCCACCAGCTGTTGGGCACAATCCAGACTATGCAAAGCAATAGCCAGTCTGTTATATAATTGGATCAGCCCACCCAGCCCTAAAAAGGACTCTCCCATATTCAATTACCAGCATAAAAGAAGAGTATGTGAAAAGCTGTCTGAAAAACGCATTGTGATTTCCAAAGGAATTCCATTATTAGCATTTAATAGGTGAGAATTTCTGACAAAAAGCTCAGAGCAACGCTGTTGGGCAGATTCTGAGACAAACAATTGAACTAAATAGAGTAGCATAATGCTTGATAAAGGCTTTTAGTCAAAATTTCAAGCTGGAAGGTTCCATACATCCATGGAGTAGGGGATCAAGAAAATGCCTAATTGAAAACTAAGGTTTGCACCACCAAAGTACCTAGTTTTGGTGCTTAATGTAGCAGACTGATTTCCTTTGGCTCTCTGTATGGCCAGCATCAAGAGGGAGCACCAAAGTCAGGTGAACAATAAGACACCATTATAGAGGGACAGCAGTACATGAAGAAAGCACAGCATGGCGTAAAGCTGCAAGGCATTTACAGAATGACCAGGGATGCTGTCACTGAGACTTAAGTTCAGTTTTTTCAGTGAAGAGAAGAAACTAACTATAATAAAATTAAACATGTTAGTCCTGAAACATTCTATTATTCATTTAAAATTATGCGTATTGAATGATGCAGTTGAAAAGTATATGCACAAATCTAGAACATAATACCATTTCCAGTACCGCCTTATTCTTTGTTTCATTTTAATGCTGACGGTTTTCAAAATGCGCTATATCTTATCTACACACACTCCTAGAGATACAGTCTCTGCTCCAAGTAGATTGCAACCAAAGACTGCAACAAAAATGATGAAAGGAGAGCCATTGATTGCTTTCAGATGATTACTTAGGCCAGATAAGCTATCTGACTTCTAGAAATCATAATTGTGGGTTTTAAGGAGTGATAAAGTCAGGAAAAGACCAATATCATAGCACATGGCTAAAGGAGAGCATCCCAGTCATGACAACGACAGACACAAAGACTTTAGGGAAAGAAAGAGACAAAAAGAAGTCTGATAGATCAGAATGACAACAGAATAAAAAGGCAACAGAAGCTAAGTAGGTATGGAGACAACTGTCAAAGGCCTTGAAGGAATGGTGTTTAAATAACAGATAAGAAAAAAACAAAGAGAAAACAGAAGGATTAAAAGAGAAGACAGAAAATGCCAGTCCTCATCATTTGAACAATATTCATCAAAACAGAAAATCAGACACAAAGACATTGCAAAAATCAAGGTGAAAGTCAAAGAAGCCTCAAAATAAGAACTATCACAAAAATGGAAATGTGGACAGATTATGTGTGATAATACTAAAATGACCATATTTCAGTGAATAGCTACAAAGATAAAGTCTAGAAGAAAAAAGCAAACATTCTCATTTTGATAAAAACAGTCTTTGCCTATCCAATACACATACCTGCACTGTTACTCTGGTAATATAAAAAGCACATATACATACTGACTTGTTTGATGTTTTAAAAAACAAATAAGTCTGTGTAATATCAGTGCCCCGGCTTTCAACAGCAAAGATCAGAACAAAGCTTACAGCTGAGAATACCAGTAATCACAAGACTGGAAAAAAGTTCAAGTAATCAAAAGCATTCAATATTTTGGAGTTTCAAATTATCAGGATAAAACCTTAGTGATACACATAAAATTTTGTCATGTGTCACACTTCCAGATCACATTCTGAAACCAGAATTCTTCACTCCCTTATTTATTCTAAAATCTGTGTGTGAAACGTTCCCCTAGAGTGTGCAAAAGCACAAAAACACTAATGTCATATATCCTTATAAAACAGTTAGTAATTAACATTTACTTCAGCAAAAGTTAGCATGACGATGGCGTACATCTTCATATCCCCTTCCTGAGATATGGTCTACTGTCTTGCCACTTGTTTTCATTCATTAGACAAGTAAATATGGAAATTACCAGAAGCCTGAGTTGCACAGTTCTGAAATGAAAGGACTGCCTACAGTATGAGAGGGAGAGGACAGGTAGAGAAAAGTGATACTCAGAGCCTTACCTTCCAATTAACAGGAACTCCCCAAGCACTCCCAGGCGCCTCATGGCAATGAGGATCCCCCTCACTGTCATTCCCTCGCAGAAGCAAACCACCACTCTAGCCTTGGGTAATCTTTCTCGCAGCTTGCGGAGCAGGCGATCAAAGCTCTTTTCCCCAGCGTTGCTGTAGATCTTGTCAGAGTGAGCAATGCAGAGACCCTCTTGGGCAGCCAGCTCTTTGAAGGCTTCCATTCCACTTTCCCCATAATTTCCTGTTAAAAAGAAAAGTTGATATTACAACATGCATTTAACTAAGGGGCAGCTGTGATGGGAAAGGGATAGTTTTCCTCCAAAAAAAAAAAATATCAATTTACGTTAGCAGAAGAAAGAGCAAGGGAGGTCCACCAAAGTAAACATGCTCAGAGTGTGCTGGAGCAACAAGATATCCACATATCAGTAGGTCTTAACTGACCTGGAGACTGCAAGTTTCTTTTCTTACATTGATTTACCAGTGGATATTAAAGGGTAAACAAGGGATGGTTATGTCGAAAAGGGGACGAGGACAGATCAGACAGCAAGGATGAAGTTTTATTAACATTTCTACAGCAAAAATCACAGTTCTGCTAGTCCAGAAAAAGTCACAGTAAAGAGAAAAAAGGATTTCCTTCCAAGCCATTCTGTACCACATGCAGCTCCCGCTCATAAAAGTGAATGAAAGATGGATGTAAACTTAAAATATACTGATCTGGCAGCATTTTGAAAGCAAGTGAATGCTAATCTGACTGACCAATGCCTGTGAAGTTAAAATTTAGGCTTGATGTTTCTCTTGGAATAGGAAACTTTTGGTCTGTAAGAACTTTGGAAATATCTCTTCCTAATATAAAAATATTTTAGCTTTGTAGTTGAGACAATATCAAAGCTGATTCTCAAATTCCCTTCGTTTTCTATTCATACATTTTGGAAGCTAAATCAACAGCTTTACAAAACTCAGACTGCCTTCAGCTATGGAGACAGGTGAAATCAAGTTTACTTTGCATATTTTATGCCTGCCATGAGCACAGAATTTATGATGAACATCAATCAGGCAAGAGGAGCAGATGGATTACAAAAAATTGTCTATTAACAGTAACAAGAAATCGTTCAAAAAGAGAAGTGTGAACTTTAAGCTATCCAGATTCCTAATGTTTGCTTAATTTATTGAGGGAGTAACATCAGACACGTTGATCACTTCTAGACCCAGACCTTTTCAAGCCAGGGGTGACTGAAGAGGTCCATCTTCCCCCTTTGCAGTGATATTTTGAAATAGCAAATCAAATTGCAATGAGGAAGACTTCTGAGTCAACTTAACTTCCTCTACAAAAAAAAAAAATAAAAAATCACATCAAGACAAAAGGTGTAGCCACTAGAGAGAAAATTCAGCAAGAGATAGTTCAGGCATTCTTTATAAATCCAACAAAAACACATGCATTTTTCCAAAAACATGGATCATTTGCCACAGATCAGACACACTATGACAGTCGTAGTCATACTAGGATGCAGCCTGCCAGGTCTAGTGTCAAACACAAAACTCAAGTCCCACAGCCTTTTGCACTGCACTGCCCTAGTTTCTCACAAATTTACAGAGCAGCAGAATGGCCTCTTTTTGAATCTGTGACTCGACACCAGATACAGCAAGCAGGTCAGTCTGCTTTTTTGTCTGTGAGCCAGACATACGCCAGAGCAGGAGTGATGCTGTAGCCCTGCATGGCTGCAGGGAGGGGAGAAGAGAGGAGGAGCTGTGCCTAGTGGGAACACACCACCAAACAGCCCCCACTATGGGCTCAGCACTGCAGCCCCATCCCATGACCCTGCACTCAGGTAAGTGATATGGCCTCATATAGGGCTTGTCATAAACTGAGAAGTCCACAGGTGGAGACATTTCCATATATTTATAGGCCATAACCTGCAGTCACCAAGGGATTTACCCCAGGACCTGAGGTCAGGCAGTTTGAGCTGTACTGCTTTTATGCCTTGCCTCAAGCCCCAGACTGAAGCAGGGCAGCCTCATTGCTGACTTGCCACTAACAAGCACCCTACGCTTTGGAAGGAAATTAGGATATATTTCCCAATTCCATGTGGAACCTTCTGCAACACAGACTCATTTGAAACCAGTAGGACTATTCTTAAAGTCTTACCTAAGGCAACCCAGGGTACTAAACTGAATCTTCTTAGATGTTTAGGCAATGCATATTAGAAAATAAATGTAGTGGGCTTCTACCTAAATATTAAGCTAGGATGGGATTTTCTCATACACTAGTACAGAATAAACTCTGCTGCGTAATTCAAGTTAATGATTCCAACAAATGAAAAATTAAATCCACTTGAAATGATTTTTTCCCAGCTTTAATTTTGATGGAATAACAGTTACCTCAAACAGTCACACCGGTACTGACAGTACAGCAGCCTACCAAAACACAGGCTGTAGTCGGATTGTTGCCTATAAATCCAATGAGGGTGATAAGGAGCCCAGAAGGGAAAAAGCTAATTAAGATCAAGAACAACACTGACACAAGATCAAATAGGCATAAAACAGGCAGAAATAATCTGAAGCTAAAAATGAAACCTTTTCTGTGTGAAATAAGTAGCACAACTGCTTTCCAATAGCAGCACAAAGAGAAATCCGATGTTAGACTAGCACTTGCTTAGGTCACAAGAGCATTGCATAACATAGATGTCTGCAACAGCCAGCAACGAGATTTGATGACCCAGGAGGTCCTCAAAGTCTGCTCACTCTGCTCCCAAAGCAAGACAGCGTGCTGCACACCTTCCCTCTCCAGGGGAAAGGATCAGGGAGAGAGTGAACACGTAACAGATGTTAGACACTTTGTTCAGTGCGCTCAGCTACCAGGGTAAGCACAATGTAAGGGCATATATGGGATAGAAAACACTAATTAATTCTGCGCAACAGCCAAGAACATATCCATCTGTACCAGCTTGCTGCATACATCCATTTCAATCTACATGCATGCACAGCTGAGAGAGGAAACGTGTAATGAAAGAAATTTGCACGAGACGGTAGACAGTGAAGAGTTACAACAGGGCTGTGGGCTGAGGACCAATTTTCCTTTGAAAGAGTCATTGAAGAAAATTTCCAATCTTATCTGCAACTGTCTTTTGTTATCAGAATCAGCTGTGAAAAGCCAAAGTATTTATTATTGCGAGGTTACAAACAACTGATTTTCATTCTGACCTGTACGCAAAACTAGGTGAGCCAGTAACACACTTTGAGCCCCACAATACCTTGCTAATTTTTAATGGTTTTTTTTCTCTTTTTTTAGCTCTGTTCAACTTGTACCCTACTCAGAGAACCAGATATTTTCCTTATGTGCTCCAAGCAGACTCTGTACAACAGCGTAAAGGTAAATTCTAACCCTATCATGGCTGCAATTTTACTAAGAGGATTTTCACGACACCCTTCTCTCAGTGCCAGAGACAGCTTTGCTTCACCACTGTAAAAATCATAGATAAAGCCATTCCTGAGAGGGATCCACATATCTGAAGACGCTGGTGAGAACTATGTGTAGTGGGAATTATTCACACCCATTTTATTACATGCATTAAATATCATAACAAAAACATTAAGATGCTGTGGTAAAAATAAAAAAATGTTATCTTGATCAACAGAAGACAGACAAAAGAAAGTGCAAAAAATTTAGCCTCCTAAATTGCTCCTATGAGACAGTAAGTATTACATTTGTGCCACAGCTACACTGCAAGTAACGCTATTTGCTTGTATTAACATTTGAGCAGCGTGGGGAGCAGAACCCACAGACTCCATCTAAAAGGTTTATATTCTTCTTTTTATTATAGCTGTTTGGCAAATTTACCCCCATTCTCTTTGTCAAGAGAGCCATTTATTTTTCATTTATGAAATGGAGCGGAAATGTAGCCTCAGCAATCAGATGCTTATGAGAATCCTGGAGATCATCTTCTTGAGGGATACACAGAGTGGCTGTGTGGGTCTTCCCAAGCCACGTGACAGAAAGTGCTGTGTTTTCAGCGGGTTTATAACCAAAACAGTGTGTCCCACATAAATCAATGTCAGATTTCATTCAAGGATAGGAATTATTTGTGGGACAGCATAAGGAAATATGAACCGTTCATATTTGTGCTGCAGAGAACATCCCCTTGAAATGCAGGCTAGCACCTGTTTATAAAAAAAAAATCTTAACGAGAAAGAAAACCATAATACTGAAGAGGAAGACTGAGACTGTTCTCTCACTGTGCTTTCAGTGTCAATAGGAAATAACTACTTTTTTAGAGACCCCTTTAGAGATACATCTACAAAACCAACAAAAACCCACAGCAGAGGACTCTGCCTGGAAGAATGTTCCAATGCGCTTAAATAACAAAAGGCAGGGAACAAGAGATACTTCAGCTACCTGGGCCATGAGCAATACCTTCAGGTGAGGTCACCTATACCTTACCATTAAGGGCTTATTTGCTGCGTTTTTCCTCTAAACAACAGCAGTAACCACAATGTCGATGAAAGGTGAAAACAAACAAACAAACAAATGTATGTCCTGCAAACACACAGCAAAGGAAGTGCACTGATAACACAACCACAATATCTAACTTTACCATGGGGTACTACAGAGGCAAGTCATATTGTAGGAAGGTCCCCCTTTTCACAAATAACAAACGAGAAACTATTCCCTGTCCTCTTCTTTCCTCTCTCAACACTGTGATTCTTTTGTTCACCTCTCCCAAGCTTGTAGATACATTGCTGGAGGTATGAATTTTGTTTCAGTGTTCAGTATTGATTCACTATAAAACATCTCTTTTCCTCAGTTAATTAACTGCTTTTTGGCAGAGAGAAAATAAGAGGATAACAAGAGCACTGCATGACATAACAGCGAGGAATAACTCTCAAAAGCTTCTCTACTGCAAAGGCAGATTATTTGGGAAGAGCAGAGTAAGGACATGATCTGATTATTAAGCTACTTCCCGATATGTTGCAATAACTAATTTGTAAAAGCTAGTGGTAATATTAATTATGACAGCAATTGTACAGTGGCCAAATACAAGTCTAGGAAGACTGGAAGGTTTTGGACCACCAAATAGAAAAAGAAAGGGGGCAAAAAACAAAGGAAAAGAGTGCCAGTTTTCCCTCCTATGACATTTTGTGTTTCTCTATGCAACAAAGGCATCTTTGAATAGGGTCAGTTAGTAAGAAAATGATTGAGTTATCACATTTTAATGTGTTTCTTATCAGTTAAACCGTATTAAATAATCATGTGCATACTCTTAGTCCATTGCAATCTAAAATTAATAAGTTCAACTATCAGATTTAAACTAGTATGTTAGTAACAGGTTGAGAACACATACATAATCAGCTAATGTGTCTCAGAAGACAAGCAGTCACTTTCTAAACTAATAATTCAACCACTTACATCAATTTGTCCACACCTTTGATTGGAAGAGTTAAAAATAAAAGCTAAAGCCTACATTTATTCCCTGAATGTAGCAGATTGATAAAAAATGAAAAGTTGTAGAAATGGATCTGCCCATGTGTGTTATTTTGGTACATCCCAAGCATAAATACTACACTCATAGAAAGCAGCTCTGTTGGCACATGGCTTCCGGGACCATTGAACTGACACCGTCCCTCCTCTGCCAGACTTCTCTGTCACTGTGGAAAGGGCAAAGATCAAACACTTCCATGTTTCTTAAGAGTATCTTTTTCAAGGCTAAAATCACACTGATGTCAGGAGGGGTGGCATTTTACCAGTCGTCACTTATTCCAGATAGGATTTGGGTTTCCTTTTTCAGTGAACCCTCTTCACTTAACATTGACTTTGCAACCTAAAGCCCTTTACCACAGTCTCTTTCCAGACTTCAGATAGCTTTCTTAACATTTTCTTTCTTCACTGAGCGTATCTCATCTCAGGTTTTTTTAAGGGACAACTTCAAAGCAGGCAAGTTAGGCTATGAGAGCACTTCACAAACCCTAAAGAACCGTCCATTTTACAATAAGAAGAATTCTGCATGGATGTGAATTCCAGTTCTGATATCAGTCAGGACAAAACAGTGGACAAAATGCCAAAAGAAAAGCTTCACTAGACCTAAAACCCCAATCTAACTGCAAAGCTAAAAAGGAAAATTCTACCTCTTATTTTATTCTAACTAGTTTGTAGATAAATGGGAGGGGGGGAAAAATGCTTTACAAAGATTGCTGAAGTATCTATTTTAACTTCTCTAAGTACAATGGCTTTAAAGAAGAGAGAAACAAGTCCTTCCAACATTGACCGCTAACAACAGTTTAATACAGGTTGAACATCACACATCCTTACTACGGGTTATTTTTCTTTGACAGCATGAGAGAGATTTTGTGTTGGGTGGAGACCTCATTGTCCTTTAATTATGGAGAGGGCAACTCATTATTAGAAACAGAAATAGCAGTGTATACACTCTGTGTTCTTTTAAACTATTTTAGTAAAGTTTTCTGCATTCAGCACAGATTTCAAAGCAACTGCACTTTAGCGTGACAAAAGCCAGAAAGACGTGTTAAATGAATGGAGTCATTTTTGGTACACTACAGACCTCTGCCATCTGTGCTTACAGCCCATTTTCTTCAGAACTTAAGACCCTTCTAGAAATTCAAAAAGTGAGCTGTTGAGACCAGACTAGTCTTTTCATTTTCTCAAGTCGAGTAAAACTGAGCACAAGGGAGAAAACAGAAACAGAAGATGAAAGGGTGGAGTTAGATGGTTTTTATAGCCATAAAACAATACAGTATTCCTATCATCATGCAAGTTTTCAGAGATTAATCTACATATCAGATAAGAAAAATTTGCATGATTTTAGTAACTGCTATATTACCTTATGTCATTAATTACAAAGTATGCATATTCTGCCAGCAGCTCACCATAGTGATGCATTGTCTCAGTAAAGACCCAAACATAAGTAAAACCCTGCTACTGGATACAGTGGTTACATTTAAGCCTTCATCCTGCATGAGGCAGGTACATCATCTTGAAAAACTAATTGATATTCTTATCAGAAATACAAGCACAGGTGAAGTCAGTTCTGAAATAATGAGCGTATTAGTGCTAAATTACACTTTCCTCATAAGAGGAATGCCAAAATGTGGTCTTATTCCAAAATTTTTCCTAGATGTATTCAAAGACTACACCCCATGCTTACTTATTATGTGTCCAACAAGGAGCTTTAGAGATTTATTTATATTCTAATGGAACAATATCAGCTCCAACCCTGGCTGCTATTCAGTACTTGTAACAAATTTACTTGCTAAACTTGGTCTTTCTGTTCATGACTTATCATAAACAAGTAAGTAGCTTCCAGTTTTCTTCAAAATGTATTAAAAACAACAGTGGTGCCTAACATTAACTGATGGTTAGTTCTGCTGATGAGCATTGGTTGAACAGTGGGTCACAGATGTTTTCTGTTTCCTGATGAGATTGGAGAAAGTAAACATATGAATCACTTCAACACTCTCCCATGAATAATGTCTATTGTTTTTTGAAAGCTTGCTTTGAATATTATAGTTAGTAAAATAATCTACAAAGATAGTTATAGAAAGAATACCCAAGAGGGACACCAAAGTAGGAGAACAATATTCTCTTTTCTCTTTTTTTTTTTTAATATGAGCAGACATTTCAAAAAGAAGGAATGAACTATATGCTCAGTTCTGCTCATGTTTCAGCAATTATGCATTTAGTTTAGCTCACATTTCAAGCACAAGATTTAAAACCTTGATGCTAACCATGAGCAACCAAAAAAATCACGCACACGTGTACCTTACTGTGAATGGAGGTTTGAACATAATGGATTGAATAGAAATTTAAAAACATATTTCTACTGGTTTTCTGGTTTCTGAACCTGAGGGCACAGAGAGATCACAGTTTCTGACCTTTCCCCACAATGTTGAGAGTTAAAAATGGTTTGGGTTTTTTTTAACCTATCCTATCTGATACTAACAAATTATATGTTATCATAGGCTGGGACTTAGAGGGACAAACACAATGAGATACTCCATAAATAGTCAGCAAGACTATGAACACTTCCCAATAACCTACATTATCAATGGCTTTAGGAGGTATCAGGAAAGTATGTTAGAAATAAGATTACTTTTTGAAGTGTATTTTCTACTCATTTTCTCATTAAAAAGAAGTCAGTGCTTGGAACTATTCCTACTGAAGTCCTCAATTTCAGTGGCTACACTATAAGATGTTTATTAATTCTTAAGAGGGCCAAAAGAACTATTAAATTATATTCTTTACTGTCCGTTAACACACACCTTTGAAACAAATATCCAAAAAGCTACTGACCTGAACTATAACCCCAGAGCTGAAGGTTCATGGCCTTTAGGGCAATTTTGGCAATTTTAGGGCAATATGATTTTTAGACACCAATACTTTCTGTTTATGTGAGCCACAGCAATAAATATGAACTATATCAGATTTGAAATAACATCTAAGTAATAAATGTTAGTCTTCTGTCTAAAAAAACTATACCGAATCATGGCTTACCCATCACCAGAGAAATTATTCATCTAAATGGAATAAAATTCTAGGTTTTGTTGCAAATTACAAGATAGACTTTTTGATGTGTGCTTTACCAAATCCCTGGGTATTGTAATCTTCTTATTCAGAAGAAAATTATGTGATTTTAGAAAGAATTGTGTTTTAATTTCAACATGTTTAAGAAAGACAGTGGCTGCTTTGCCTTACATGCCCATTAAAGAATTTGATGAAAATAAATATAATTTCCTAATATTATCTGAACTGTCTACCCTCACTCACAGCCTACTTTTGATTTTGACTATTGTGACCAGTCATCTGTAATTGATTATATTGGCATAGCTGGAAGAATCCCAGAATAACATATTAAACAATTCTGCCTCTTGGATTGATACAAGAAGCAAAGAAGCAAGCCAGAAAGGTTTGGATGCTGAGTCTGAAAGCTAGAGATAAGAAGCAAAAACGTATTTTTAACAATTTAAGAACAAGGCCTAGGAAAAGAAAACTGGAACGTGTAAGCAAAAATAAAAGGTATGCAAACAGAAATGTTTCATTTTTACAGAATCAACACTTTCAAAAAGATTTAATTTAATAAATATTTTTTAGTAACAACTCCCTCCAAAAACCATTTAGTCAAAATATTTCCAATCACCCCTAAGCTGAAGTCCCAGTTCTGCAAACACTGTCACAGATGGTGACTTGAATACTCACAGTGATGCTTTAAAAGACTTACAGCAGAGAAGTTAAATACATAGCAAAAGTGTTTGTAGGATTTGAAACTAACAGAAATAAATTAAAAAAAAATCAAATCCTAATTTTGAACGGTTCTCCTAATGATGAAGATATTCATGCCAGCATTTTCAATTGAGTTCATAACCTCAAGGATTAACACAGTATAACAACATTCGAATTACACAACGTTAAAAGGGATATCTAGTGCTGATTGGTGAAACATTTGAAATACCTTTCCCTGCAGGCTACTGTGGTATCTGCAGATGAAAAGGTGACTTAATGTTGAGAATCCAGGCAGAGCTAGTACAGGAAATGAATGTAAAAGCTGGATTACCACAAGGAAAGAACAAATTATTAGTTTACTTTGCATAGCTCCCACAGAGGTAATACAAAAGAGTGAACTTTAGAAGGGCAGACTTGTGAGATAGAAAACACTGGCTAAATGCAAGTAGGACAAAGTGATAAGCCTGAAAACATGAGATATTGTAGTGCACTTAAAAACACTGCTTGTTAATTAAGAGCAAAATGAACTGTTGATCTTCTCTTCTCTGAATTGCCATTAAGTTACAGAAGCACAAACTGGGACTGAGCACAGATATGAGTTAGCTAAGACCTAAAAGAACAGAACTGTCACATCTGTCACAAAACTGACAAAAAACTCTTGCACTAACTCTAACACACTTTTCACTTTCACATCAGAAATCCCTACCTTCCTTCCCCCAGTACCCTAGGTGGTAAGGAAAGGTTTTGAAGAAGAGTGACCAAAGGTAACTTGGAAAAGATAGTAAAATGACATAGCTGTTATCTGACCTCAGCAGCTGGGAATGACAAACTCCATCCGCCAGCGTGTTGCACGCTGATGGAGAAGCATGGCGGTTCTGTGTCCACAGGGCTTTGCCAGGCTGTACTCCAGCATCAACACCTCAAACCCCCTGAGTCATCCAGCACCTGCACCTGTGCCCAGGACAGCTCCCAGGTCACCTCCCGTGCTCTCTGGGCTGAACAGGGGAGGCCTTAGGGGCAAGAGGCCGTTGCAGCACTCCTGATGCAGTTCTTCACACCTCATGCATCCTTGGGGAGACCTATGCAACGCTGCTATGCAAACCTGTGAAACGGCTTGTTGGAGGGAGAAAAGGACCCTGTGCTGAGTTAAGAAACAATTAAAGGACAATTCACATAGAAAGACAAAAAGATTGGGTTTTTTCCCCAGACATTGAAATTTTGCGTTCTCCATACCCACAGCCCTGTGGCTTGCAGACAACTCCTGAGGAACAGCAGCAAGGTCCTCACAAGTTGTATGGTCATCCAGAAGGTCCCAGCAGCTTCCTGTCCCCCAGCTTTAAACAATCTGAACCCAATCACATCATCCCAGCATGGCTTCAGCTGCTCAGCCCTCAAATAAATGATCCTGGAAAGGTGTGCTGGGGGAAGGCAATGGCCTTCTGCTGAAAGCCTATGAGATAACCACAGGCCCCTCCCAGCAAGCACCAGAGAAGGCAGGGACAGCCCTGCTTGCTCCCACCACCTCATCTTTTCCCAAATTGCATCTGTGAGGGTCAAAGCACTTGGAGAAATGAGGCACCAGTGAAGCGGGCAGGTGTCAAGGGCACTGGCGGCATGCCCTGGAGGCATGGCAGAGCGGGGCACTGGCCCCACAAGACAGGGGCTGGCACCCCAGCAGCCGGGCTGCCCTCACTCCCAGAGGTGGCTGCTGGCAGGGCAGGCATCTCTGCCAGGCCCTGTCTGGTTTATTGACATGGGAACTCAGGTCAAGAGGGAAAGGGGGGAGAGGGAGGGCATGGGGAGGTGGGTGACCCTGGATGGCGGGGTGGCGGGTGGGAAATGGGAGGAGAGAGGCCGAGGTTGTGCATATATCGAGCACATCCGAATACAGCAAGCAGCTACTGAGGGCAAGATAGCTATGTTGGTACACTTTACTGCGTACAAGCTCTCCAGGAACATTGTAATTAACCGCTGCCAAAGCAGGCTGTGAGACTGCAGACTGCGAGGTAGATTTGGGTGGCCTACCAGCCTCGGCTTTGGCACTTTGCTGGCAGCGTGGAAGCAAGGCCTTTGGCCTCCACAGCAGCCCAAGGGCGGCACCGACACAGCTGGATCTGATCCCACTGCTATGGGAGCCAGGAAAAATCCATCTGCAGCTGTGCAGATGTGTTCCTCTTGGTGAAAACATTACGGGGGACTCCTCGGCCAGTCTGTGCTGTTGCTCCAGCGCTGTGAGACAGCGTAGCCCCCACCTGCCAGGGCTGTTGAATGAGGGTCTCCATCAAGGGTGTAGAGGAGCGATGGGGCTTTTCAGGGTGTTATGCGTTTCTGCCTTGAGTGAATCAATAAATGACTATATGGACGCCTCTTGATCACGTGACAGCCAGTGTGGTAGATCTGATCTGTGGACTAAAATCCTCCATATATTTCTCTCCAGCAACAAGATCTACTTTAGACAAAGGGAGTGCAGCAGTTCAACAGATGTACTTCTGCAACTGGTAGCGTTAGAAAATCGGTCCCTGAAGTCCTGACCAGGTGCCATGGGAGTATGATCCAAAAGCACAAGACTCTACAAATTCCATTTTGGCACTGTATGAACTAGCATCATGAACATGCCTCCGGTATGAAATAACATAATGTTCTGTGACAAGATGTAAACAACATACAGTGAGAAGATACTGAATCCTTCAGACGCGTAGAGTGTTTTCAGGCCAGATATCATCTGCTTCTTGTATCTGTCTAACCCAAACACAATCAACTGAATTGGTGCTGATAACAAAACACATGTGAGACCCAAAAATAAACAAAATTTCGGTTTCTAATTATACTGGACAACTTTCTTATTTTTTTCTTTCTTTTTTCTGCAGATGGGCTGAAAAGTTATTTTTCTCTTTCCTGCATTGCCATTAAGCTTCAGAAGCACAAATTGGTATTAAGCATAGGTGTTAAGTTGGCCAAATATTAAAAGAACAAAATAAAAGAGTGAGGCTATTTATGACAGCAAGCTCATAAAAGGTTCATAAAGTGTTACATAGCTGGAGAGGAGGAATGGGTCTTCTTCAAGAAAAAAAAATCAGCAATTTAGAGGTCACTGCAAGTTCTGTATACCGAGGTGTCACATAAACTCTTTCTCTCTCCAACAAAGCATTTCCAGTATTTAAGTGAAGACCTGATAGTCCTTTGTACAAGTCCCACATAATCTCCTCTCCTCCACAGTAAGTACAATATTTGTTAGATCTGATGATTGTTAGTACAGATCCAAGATTTCACCAAGAGAATATAGAAAACCTTGACGCTTCCCATACTTTTGTAGAAAGAAGCTAACGATTCTTCTTAAGCCATAACTAAGATATACCAGTCACATACACGTTGGGTGTCACTTTTATTAATTTTAAATGTTTTCTTTCTTAGCACTATTTTTCATGCAACCGAATAGTTTGTTTGTATGGTTTGCATGCACTTGCCTATTTGAGAAGTTGATCATGATGCAGTGATCCTACAGGGCACCTTTTAGTAAATGAGATTTGCCGTAGCCTATTTTGAAGAGTCCTCTCCTATCAGATGCTATGCTTAGATTGGATTAAACAACTGATGTTTCTGTAAGTATGTGATTGTATAAAGACACAAACCCGCAGATGCTTGGAACAGGAAAGTTCAGGACATCTGTGAGTCTGCACTACATGAAAGCAGAGACGTTCAGGGCAAATCCCACTTACATGCTAGGGGAATTAGATGGCGCAGAAAGCGTTTAGCTGTTTCATTATCAGCAGGATTTCTCTGTTTCAAAAATGTGGCTATATTTTTCACCATCCATGTGTTCAATAAATAGTGAACAGTGTTTTTATTTAAAATATGGTCTGAATGCAAATTCTTCTCTATCTCCTTTGAAACTGTTTGGAGCCTCAGAAGGTAATATTGAAATTATCCACTGCTCGTTTCCTTTGGTGCCATCAGGACCCAGCTCAAGACTTCCTGGCTGCACAGACAAAATATCAATAGGGTAGGTAGGGAGAAAAGACTGCTACTGATAAATAAAATCATACACAAACTGTTGTCACAAATATCAGTGTATTCCATTTATGGATTCAGCTCAAACCCCTCTAGGATGCTTACCCAGAGAAATAAGGAAATAAGCTCCTTCGTGTATGCAATATGCACAACTTCATGAGCAATGCAAAGCAACTCGTTCCAAGCTATTACTCTCCCATACGGACAGAGAGCAAAAGGTGCCCTCCAAGTCTGGCCCTGAGTCTATTCTGTTAATGCGATGGCCTCTCTTCCACTGTCACTGCAGCCGCACACAACGGGGGGGTAGTTGTAGTTTTGATGCATCTGGGAGGGTGAGTACAAATGCAGAAGGCTGCTCTTGAAATGTCAGCCTGATGACAGGAATTACTGGCACAACTGTGAGCAACCTCATTCCCACAGAGTCTTTGGCAAAAAAGAACCTCAAAATCATGGACAGAATTTCTATGAACATATACATCTTTTGGAATTTGTTAGACTTTTCTGTGGTCCCTCTGTCATAACAACAGTTAGGTTTTTTATTCTATGTGGATGAGATTTTGTGTCTAAGATTAGTTTTGTCCTTAAAAGCATCTCCCATATTGCTATGGTATATTCAAAGGAACTACAGTCTTATCATATACATCTGTCCAGGTTTTAATATAATCAGAAAAGCATATGGTTATGCATATTAACATATTATGAGAAGGAGGCACTTTAGGCAGACCTCAATTTTCAGTTTTAATAACTTGATTATTTATATGCTGTTGGAAAGCACACTGAATTACACAGTGAGGACCAAAATCTACTCTGTTTTGAGGATGCAGATTTCACTGATTGAATCAGAAGCTACGTACGCTAGCAAGTGCAAAAAAAACCACGGCAAGTAGGGCTTATATTTTTGACATTTTTAAAACTGCCATTGCAACCTGATGCAAAGAAAGGCCAAGGGATTAAAGTTGTGTACACTTGGAGATTTAATTAATATCAGCAACACTTGTCTTCCAACTTTTGCCTTTCCTGGTTCCAACATTCCTCTATATATTCTTCAGGTGCTCGTTGTCCACACAGAGGCAAGGAGATTGTGTTGCCAGGATAGTTACAACTGTACAGAGGGGCCACGTTTAAAAGCAAAAATGCATAGCTGACAAGGTATGCTTACAGGCTTTTGGGAGCGTTGGAGATGATAAACTGATTATCTCTTCTGAGATAAATTGGTTTTAAAAAGCCTCAGTGTATGGAGCTTGAAAATCTAAAAGCGGTATAAAATGACCAGAAATTATTACTGAACTCTGGAGGACCATCAAGCACACCTTATGGAACAGCCACGGCAAGATTACCAAGGAATCGGAAAAAATAAATGGCCCTACAAGAAGCTTTCAAAGTTTGCTAAAGGTCAGTTGAAGTGAAAGGTAAATCATTGCATTCTTTTTTCTGATCCCTGAAAAGGCTTTATTTTGACTGATGACTATTGGTATAGTATTTTTGCATAAGGATTTCCATTTTTAGCTAAGTAGTTTACCTGCCCTAATCTTAGGTCAGTGGTTTTTGAGAAATTCCAAGCTCTTATTAACTTAAGACCAAACCATTAAATTGTGCACCATTAAAAACAGACTGAAGTTATCTGGACTGAATTTCTATTGATTTTATTTTTAAAAAATAGAGCCTCAATCAGATGATTGCTGAAAAAATTGAGGGTTGCAGGCTTATACAATGCCTCTGAGAATTCTTACAATATAGAATGGCAATATTTCCAAACTCTCTTATTGCATCTTCTTTAGCTTACAAAGAGGGCATATCAAACCAATAAGACATGCTAAAAACAAAATGAAGAGATTAGAAAGCAAACAAAACGGTATCTGATAAAAAAATGTAAATCGCTAGACTCTGCTAGAGGTAAATTTGACTTCTTATTTAAAGATAATATTTAAAGATAGTATTTTTAAGACATCATCTGACAGCTTACTGCAATTATTTTAAAAAAGGAAAAACAGGCAAACTGTTTATTTACTGAATTAATATATAGGAAACTTCTGAAATAATTTCTTGCATAGCGGTCTGAAACAAAAGAAACTGTATCTGATGATTCTTTTTGTCCTCTCTGTTCCCTGCTCCCTAAGATTATTCAATCATTCAGTGTGGGCAAAAATCCACACTGAGAAAGACAACTGAGTAGCCAAGTTCTCCGTGGCACTAGGACCATGTTTGGTGGCATACTGCTAACACACCTGCCCAGGGAGAATCACCTCTCTTCATGGAAGCATTGACCTCTTAACTAGTGCAGTGGCTTTGCGGCTTTTTGCCCTGTACTGCTTGCTAAAAGTAGTAGTGGTAGATACTTTCCTTGGAATCACTTTCACTCAGTAAGTGTTAGAGAAGCCTCATCATAACATCTGAAGAAAAGCTCAGGAACAGCAGGACCTTTTCAGGACTTAAACCCTGTTGTGATGAGTTTCACTTGGCACTTCTCAGCTGCAGATTAGCATCTAACTTAAGAGTCAGCAAACAAACACCATGACTAATAATTAGATCTGAAATACATTGCTGAAATACCTCTGAAATACCTTGTTGGAACATGACTGCCAGATTTGCTTTCAACCCTACATTCCAAAGACAGCGTAACTGAAGTTTTAGAAGTAACTTGCAAGAGTTCCCTCCATAACACTCCATCTTCTATTAAATATCATCAACAGTTATAATAAAATAATGTTTGCATTCCCAATGAAAAAATCCAACTTGAGACAGAAAAGGCTGTTAACAAAGTCATGCTTCAAAATATCACCTCATGCATTGCCTGGGAAAAGATGTTAGATGCTACAGTTTTCCTTGTCAATGTTAATCAGATTAATTACTTCATTTTGCTTACAATCCAAGAAGCTAATGGGTTTGCTATTTTTGTAGGTAGATATCTGCCTATAACAAAAACTATTGATGGTCAAAGATAAACAGATTTAAGAAAAAAAAAATCCAAATCTGAATTATCTATTTCACTGACATCATAGTTCTGGGAAAAAAAAAAATAATTTAAAACACCACTTCCTGAATTGTATCCGCTTTAGTTACATTTTGTTATAAGTGTCAACTCTGTCAGAATATCATCTGTCAAAACGAATTAGTGCAAAATTGAATACTTCACTCTTAACGAAGAATAAGATTGTAATAGCATTTCAATTTTCCTTCATCCTCTTGTTAGAACTTGATAAATGCTCTCTCACAAGCGCTGCTGCTCTTCTGACATGGTGCCTGCACTCTAGCCCATCTAAAGAAAGTCAAAGGCAGAAAGCTTTCTGGTTTTCTTACCATTTCTTGAGATCTCTGCAAGCTATATTCATCTTGACAATTTAATTTGGGTGGATTTGTTGTTTATAATGTTGTTTATAATGTTTTATTTTAAGTGGATACCCATATTAGCAGAGATTAATGAACACAAAACAATATGTCAATGAAAAACATCCAAAGCACTTCTGTATATTCATGTATGTATATACAACAAGAGGGGGATGAACTACATTGTCTCTTACCTATGGGGTGCTGTGAAAATTTTTTATTTAATCACAAATGACCATTTTTCTTTCTTTTCTCATAGAGTTGAGATCCATCATAATGCTACATTAGGAACAGATATTTCCTGTGAGATATCTGCTGTACTTACTATCCTTGAGAAACAAAATATGGTTTTCTTCAATGCAAAACCCAACTGTAGACATAGCTAAAGGCACAACAATGACTCAAATGGCCCAAATGTTGACTGGGCAACCTTTCTGAACAACACCATCAGAGATTTCCCATCTTCTGAACACGCAGAGCAACAGCCATCTGCTACACAGGGAGCTCTGTCACTGAAGCTAACTCAAAGTTTGTCAAAAGCATGAGCAGAAGGGAGGAGAGGCCCTGAGATGCAGGGCTGGGTGAAAACTCTGGAGCAGCAGGTTGGTCACTCCTGGCAGTTCCCAAGATGTGGAGGCTGGGAGCCCTGACGGCTACTCGCCGGAGCTGTCATTCCCCCAGCAGCATCAGCTACTGTCTCATACGTCATCTCTTCCCTTAACGACACCAACCAGCTCTGCCTGCCAGACTAAGCACAGACAAACTGGGCAGCAGAGCTGTGCCTTCTTCTGCCTCTCCCAGTAAGCCCTCCCAGCCACGTTCTTTGCTTAGATCTGAACTGGCCCTCCTGTCTTGGAAAAAAAGGAAATTATGCCATTTGGCCACAGTTGGTGGTATGTGAGTCCAAAAGGTAACAGAGAAATGTTAGAAGCTGGGAAATGAAAAGAAAAGAAAAGGAAAGAAAAGAAAAGGAAGGAAAAGAAAAGAAAAGGAAGGAAAAGAAAAGAAAAGGAAGGAAAAGAAAAGAAAAGGAAGGAAAAGAAAGGAAAAGAAAAGAAAAGAAAAGAAAAGAAAAGAAAAGAAAAGAAAAGAAAAGAAAAGAAAAGAAAAGGAAAGGAAAGGAAAGGAAAGGAAAGGAAAGGAAAGGAAAGGAAAGGAAAGGAAAGGAAAGGAAAGGAAAGAAAAGAAAAGAAAAAAAAAGAAAAGAAAAGAAAAGAAAAGAAAAGAAAAGAAAAGAAAAAGAAATAAAGAAGGAAAGAAAGAAAGAAAGAAAAAGAAAAGGATACTGATAAAAGACGATGATCATGGGTCAGTGTTAGAAGGGATTCTGCAGAACAGGAAGAAACATTTAATAAGTTTTTATGGTCTGTATTTTGGGGAAGAGACAGATAACATATACATACCAGAAGATGATGATGGTGTTGATGGTGATGATGAATGGTAATTTCCCTTCCCAACTCAGATGGAAATCAAGTGGCAGCTCCAAAAGGCAGGTATTTTAAAATGTATTCAGATCACTTCTGACAGAAGTTGCTGACGAGCTCTCTGAACTACTAGAAATGATTTTCAATAGCTTTCAGAAGTTGTGAGGACTGCAACAAAGGCCATGTTGTGCAATACTTTAAAAGAATAAGTGAGTTAACCTGAGTAATTACAGGTCTGTCAGCCTGACATCCATTCTGGACAAAATAACTGGGGAGCTGACATGGAACTTGAGTAGGGAAAAAATTAAGGGAGTGGGGCAATATAACAGGTGCCAATTGTTATGTGTATGTGGAAACTATATATTTCAAATTTAGTTATCCAAAATATCTTTTATCAATGGATTTACAAGCTTGGTTATTAAAAGTAATAATGTCAATGCAATACAGTTAGATTTCCACAGGACATGTACCTTCATTTTGCATGACATTTTGGCTATGAACCTAGAACAATAAGAATCAGTGTTGTGCATATAAAATAGATTAAAATCTGCCTGGTAGGTGTCAACATATACTTGCAGTGAAGGAACACTCATTGAATGGGTGTCCTTTATTGTGTCCCATAAGGATCTGTTCTTATATTTTACTAATTAACATAAATCAATGACCTGAAAAAAAAAAAAAAAACAAAAATACAAAAGCATTACTAATAACATTTGCAAATGACAGAAAGATTGGGAGACAAGTTGCTAATGCAGAATGATCTAGGTAATTCAGTAAACTGTGCATAGACAAAGAAATATACAGTTAAATATACACATAAATTTAAATTCTCAGGAACTAAAAATTCTGCACATACAGGATCTTGGACTCCATCATAGGATGCAATTACTGGCTTGCCGATTGTAATAGATAAGAATTGAAGGTAATGTTGTGGCTAACAAATAATAGTATTAGGTTTTAGTTATGTAAATAAGTGTGCTATTCTAGTAACAGAGATCACACTAACTTAATTCTATTTCACAGCAGTATGACTGCTTCTGCAGTAATATCCAGTACTCCAAGATATTGGAAAACTTGTGATGTTTCAAAGACTATCCATCAAGATCACAACAACAGGAAGATGTTACTTAAAGTGAGCTATCCAAGGACTCGATCTCCTCTTGGATCAAAAAAACCCCAAAACCAAAACAAACCTCCAGAGCAAGAACCAAAAGCAAAGCATTAAGCAGCTTTTAATTGTAGAAGGAATGACATTCTAGAACAACATTCCAAGAGAACTATTGGTATTAAGGAACTTACCAGGCTGGATTTTAAAATGGGTTAAGTGTACACACACAATTATACAACGTGGGGGATCCATGAAGAAGATGCATGAAGAGTCATGTGATTTTGAGTTGAACTAGATCTTGGGAAACTTCTGCTCAAGTGGTACCAAAGCTGGACCTCTGCCTCTACTCTGCATTCCTAAAATATGTTTCCTATTTCAAAACAGTTGAAGTTCTCATATAATCACACCTTCTAGAACACTTTGTAATATCTTAAAAATTAAGAAAATTTCAAACTTAAGTGTAGCAAATGTCATTTATCTGTAACATGCCCCTATAACTTGTCAGCACAGTTGGTCACACAGATATCTGGGCTACTTAAGCACGAAGCATCCAACCTGGAAACTGTTCGTGAGAGTGCTGTAAGCCGTAAATCTGCATTAAATAATATCACACATCTAAGTACTTGATTAGCTACAGTTTGAAATGCTAATGCCATTATCTCTAATGTGTTAGTTGTGAAAGCTTCAGTACGCCGACATTACAGACTCAACAAGGCATCTGCAGACATAGAAGTTCAAGAAAAGCAGTTCAGCATTTAGAGCACTCATCAGAGAAGTGGGGTATATGGCTTCAATTTCAATATGAGAGGACAAGAAAACATATCTTTCACACAGCAGAGTGACTTAGTCACTGAAATACGGTGTTTCTTGAGCTGGTCTCTACTGGATCTGACTGCAGTTGAGTTAACTTTCTTTATAGCAGCCTGTATGTGGCTGTGCTTCGGATTTGTGGCTAAAACAGTGTCCATAACACACCAGCGTTTTGGCTATTGCTGAACAGTGCTCACACGGCACCAAGGTTTTCTCTTTTTCCCACTCTGCCCCCTCCTTCCCCCACAGTGAGTAGGCTGAGGATGGGCAAGACACTGGATGGGGACACAACCAGGACAGCTGACACAAACTGGCCAGAGAGTTACTCCATGCAATATGACAAAGTGTTCAGCAATAAAAACTGAGGTAGAAGGGGAATTTGGGCTTCCAAGGGGGTCATTGTTTGGAGACTGACCGGGCGTAGGTCTGCCTGTGAGATGTGGTGAGCAATACCCTTTGTTTCCCTTGGGGTTTTTTCACCCTTCCTGTGTTTATGAAGCTGTCTTTATCTCGATACCCAAGTTTTCTCACTGCTGTTCTTCTTATTTTCTCTCCTCGTCCCATTGGTACAGAGCGGGAAGGAGTGAGTGACTGTGTGGGTGGCTGGCTGCTGGCCAGGGTCAACCCACCACTTGGAACAATGAACACATAAAAAGTTCTTGCAAAATACAGCAGAGCAACATTTGACAGTAATGCTTCACAAAATGGTATTCCCATCTTCTCAGGAGAAAAGTTGATCCAGAATCTGCCAGTTAGTGTGATCAGTGAGATAACATGTAAAATAAGAACCACCAGCATGTTTCCGTCCTTGGCTCTTACCAACAGTGCCCCTGAATAAACATTTTTTTAATGTTGAAATAATTTATTTTTAATTGTACAAAGCACTTTTTTTTTTTTGCATAATAAATACATGAATGAATCACCTATCTCTACAGCTGAGCTGTAGCCAATTACCATTCTGAGGTGAGTTAGGATTAAGGTAAAACATCACCTTTTTTTGTTTGTTTTTTCATGTAACTGTGAAACATATCTGGATCCCTATTTCCTCCTGGATCTATTCCTAATTAGCAGTGAAGCAGAACTCCTTGATGCATGCAGAACTTAAATGCTCTGAATAAAATCAAAGTTGCAGAAATTAAGTAAAACATCTGTGCTTGCAGGTGTGCATCATCCCCACCCTCTTGTTCATTAAAATGTATGCCTTTGTCTATTGGTGCTCCTGATTACAGTATGGAGAACATCCTTTTCCCTTTATTCTAAATAACAATGGCCTTTGTCACCACTAAGATAATTAGTAGCAGCAAAAAGCCAAGTTTCCCTGAGACTGGAATTCAAATGTACATCACCATGAAGGAACTCTTTATAAAGACTTATATTTTTAGAATATATCCCTGAAATCTTTCTACATAAAAATAAGGCATACTGATGAAATATTGTTTCTATTAGTAAGATGTACAGGCTTTCCCTCAACTCCCTTGTTTTATAAGCCTCTTTCCTCCTATACATGTACATTTTCCTTGTGTGCATGTACCTTTGCATTGAAATTGTGTAATAATTATACCCAAAACCTCTTCCTACAGAAATCAGTGGCAAATCTTCCATTGACATCAATGGAATCAGGCTGAAAGTGAATTCTATTTTCAGATTAAAATAACTTACAAAAATAAAAAGCTAATTATGATCTAATACTAATGACTATAAAATCTTTTTCAAATCCTTTGCCCATCTGAAAACGAAGCTTGCAGGTCAGCCCAGACGGATTTTTTTTTTTTTTCAGTCTAAAAAAAATGGACTTTGCAGTGACTGAGGACACGATCATAAATTCTGTGTGCTTCGGAGATGCTTATGTCTGGTTGTTCAAACTACCGAAATATGGCGGCTTATGGTAAAAACATGAAAAAACCAGTACTGAAGAAGAAAGATTTGGCAATAAGTGCATGCTTTTCCAGAAAGGCAACACCTTCTGAAAACAATAGACAGTCAACCAAGCTTTTTAGAAACTGTTCTAGGTGTTAATACAGATTCTGACATACAGGCCTGGGGAGGGAGGCTGCAGGAAAGGCCTGGGCTGTACCAGGGAGAACTCGGTATGGAAAGGTACAGGCTGTGATTTTTAGGGGATGGCATAATAGGACCCAGAGTTAAAGGCAGAGACGGTTAGAAGATTCATATAGGATGTTTCCTCCTTTGGAAGGTGCTGATTCAGTGAAATCAAATGATTCTACAAAAATCTCTTCATTTCAACAACTTTCTCCCCAGAACAAGGCAGCCCAGTGCTGTTTTGTGGCAGCTTCCATTCAGTCACTTTCTGTGTTCTGCTGGATACACAACGAAACTTTCTACTGAGCAATGAAGCGTAAATAGTGCTTATTCTGAATATGAGCTGTAAATTGTAATTTTTTAAAAAAATCTGATTCAGAAAATATTGTGTATTCTGTAATTTAAGTTAGTATTTGTTAGAGGCTAGACAATTTAAGACAGCTTCTTTGGAGGTTAAGAAACTTTGTAGTTTGTACTAGTTAAAAGGAGGCTGGCAACACCAAAAAGCCAGTAGCCTTTTACAAGAGAAGTTTTTGTGTGATGGAGACACGGAAATAGTTCTTTTCTTTTTGTGCCCGGTGTGTTATTTTCCTGCATGTATTATAATAAAAGAGCTTTCTGAGCCTGTGAATTTAAGCACGTACAAATGAGTCCTCTAAAAGTATTCATTAAAAAATGAGAGAGGAAAAAAAATCCAGGTGACATTTGCCCTAGTGTAACCCAGTTATGTGTGTTACCCAGCAAATGGGTAAAAGCAAAACAATCAAAATATTTATAAATAAATCCTAATTCTTACATAGGCAAATACAATGAAGTTTCAGCACTTGTTTAGCTGCCTACTGACCTGGGTCTTCAATTTACAAAATTATAAAGGATCGCCAAGCTAACCAGTTATCTCAGCACTCCACTTTAATTTAAGAAAGACAGAGACAACTAACTTTTACCTGTCTTTTCAAAGCAGCACATCCAAAATCCTGCCCTTTTTCTCCAGTCGGCTGCAGCCTCTAGTCAACCCACTTATCAGTTTTCATAAGCCTCTGATATGCACAGTTCTAAGGCTGTTTGGTTTCCCCTTAGCCTAACCCACTACACAGACCTTTACGAAGCTTGTAAATGTTAGCCTAATTGGTAGAAAGCCTGTCTTTAATGTGAGATAAGCACATCGTGCCTAACCTTGTAAGGCACCGGACACTGCTGTGATGTGAGCAATCTCCAGAAACGGTGTCCCTTAAGTGTAGGGTTAATTCTTGTCCTATATAATTCAAGTGCTTAAAGTTAAGCTAATGTTCACATGCCCGTGGCAATCAAGCAAGAGTATCCTGCACTTTAAAGGATCTTTCCACAGAGTCAGGTGTATGGCTCAATTTCAGTCAATAGCTAATCTCCTATTGACTTCATTAAAGCCGAATCATAGTTCTGAATGTAAATACAGATGTATTGCCAGAATTTTAAAGAGCATTTTATTATTCATATCTCCTCAGGATATGAACTATAAAAAGCAGTGACGTGACGTTGGATATTTGTGGTACCAGCATATTTCTGCTTCACACTTCACAGGCAACACCACAGCCATGACAAAAGTGGAATACGTTATTTCACGTACATTTGGACTCAGTAGAAAAGGCACAAATAGGTGTGACAAGGACAATGAGTTTTCAAACATGACCATACTCTAAATTGCCATGTAAGAGGATATTAAGATGTTCATTGCATGAAGGGATAAAATTACAGCATGCTGGTTGTGTTCTGAAAGAACAAGAAAATATCCATGCCCATATTTTCTCTGTTAATATTAAAACAAATATTCACACTGAGTTCCTTTCTAGAAAAACTGCTGGGTAAAAATGTTAATTACTCAAGCTACAAACTTCTTGTTTTCTTCTGTAGTGCTTTTTTTTATTTATTTTGCATAGGCTGTCAGATGAATTATATCATTTTAGGTACAAAGTAGTATTCTAATTAATGAAACCATAGGAAAATGTCACTGCATCCTTTTGGAAAACTCACTGCTTTCTTCAATCACAGGGGCCAATATTTATGTCACAAGTAAGAGAACAAGTGCAATATACAATCCACATGAAACCTAAAATCTCCACCAAGGAAACAAAAATAGTAGGAACTAAAGGGCCCTGTAATCTAATAGTAAAATGCATAACAGGCACCAACTGCTGGTAAAAGAACAAATATTGACGTAAAATAATGCATAGAAACTGCAACAGCAGAATGAATTTGACTGAAGGGTTTATTTTGTCCTGAGTTTCTCTTCCTCTACAATCAGCATCAACAGCACGGGATATTTTGAATTTTCCGAGGCAGATGAGCAGCTGAGAGAACAAATGAATGTTAAGCTACTCTTTAAATTAAACTTTTTTTCTTGCCTGCTTACATAATCAAAACTACCCATAAATTAATAGGATTTAATGCCAGAAAGAACCGTCAGTTCTTCATATGTGACCAAATGTATAATGCCAGCCCATACATTCATTCCGGATCCCGCTGTGCTGTGTCCAGGGACTTGCATTTCGAATAAAACTGTTCTGGAACATCTCCAGCAAATTTTGATTAGACAACATCAAAAGTCTGAAAACTTATCACTTTCCTCAGTCATTTGTCCCAGCAGTTAATCACAAGTTAAAATGTTTGGGTTTTTTCTAATTGGAATTTGTTGGCTTACCAGCAATTGGTGCTTATTATGCATTTACCCATTAGCATACAGAGCACTGTAGCTCCTACTGGTTTTGTTTACTTGGAGGAAATGAAACATTTTTTGATAAATCAAGCTTTATCTCTTTTTGACAAACTAGATAGACTGAGCTTGTTTAGATTCCTGCTGTAAGGCATTTTTTTTCAGCCCTCAAATCATTTAGAGTTTTATGCCTATCTCTTTTCAATACTTTAACTTTCTTTTTAAAATGTTGACAACAGAACTGAACAAAGAATAGCAAAATTAATACTAATAATCCTTAGATTGCGGTAAAGTTCCCGCTCTTTCAAGGATGACATTGGTTTTTTGTATTTTGGGTTGGAGTTTTTTTGATGCAGCTCCTCTATAACCATATAGAGTATTTAGGACTTTTTCAGGGACACAGTTCTTCTATGTAAGTTGCACATGTGCTTTATTCCTGTGTTTATGTTTGACATTTGATTGTATTAGCACGCGTTTTCTTAGACTTGGCCTAGCTTATCAAGAGATCTGAATCTTCCATTTTATCTCCACTAATTGCCATTTCACAAATCTGAATATCTTGTCATCAATTATGCTTTGTATATCATTGATGAAGATAGTGATACATTAGACCCTTTGTCAAGCTCTGTGCAATGCGATAGACAAAATCTCATTTGATGGTCACTCTTTACTCACTGAGGTCAGTGTGCTGAGTTTTAATTTACGCAACGTCTGTTTTCCTGACATTGCATAGTGCTTTTTTAAATAAAAATATCCTGTAATACTGATTCAGAGCCTTACGGAAATCCAAGATTTTTCATCTGCACTGTTATCTCTAGATACCAAGTTCACACTTTCATCAGGGAATAAAATCTTTTTTTTTTTTAGGAGATCTATTTTCTGTACAGTCACACTGATTGGTTTTAATTTAATTACAATTTTTTGTCAGCTGAATCCTGAATCATCATCTTATTATTTTTCTGGGGATTGCTGTCTCAGTAGGCAGAGCTGTCTGGCATAGCTCATTTGTCTTTTGCATTTGGATTTTTGGCACAACTCAACACTGTCCATTTTTGGCTAGTCCATAATATATTCAAATAAATATCCATTGCCTCCCCCAATTTCATAACACGAATTTTGCACACTACTGTCCTCACACTGCAGACACAGTCTTTTACTACATCCTTATCCTACCCTTTTGCAGGACACCAACATTGGACACCGTTGCAGGAGATTAGGGGCATGTGTTCAACAAAATATTGACCATCTCTTTCTGAGGTCAGTGACAAATCCAGAAGGAGCTCCTGGAAAGCCTTCCTGTCATTCTTGTAATTTCACATGCAGGATGGCACTGTGTGGGAAGGAGGAGGAATTCTGGGTCTGGGTGACTGGCACCACGTCACTTAGTGTCACAGACTGAGCTGTCAGATGTTGGAGTCCTGGTCAAACTTGATAGTGNTTCTATGATTCTATGATTCTATGATGATCAGGGGAGCGGAGCACCTCTCTTATGAGGAAAGGCTGAGAGACCTGGGCCTGTTTAGCCTGGAGAAGAGAAGAGTGAGAGGGGATCTCATCAATGCTTATCAATATCTAAAGGGTGGGTGTCAAGAGGATGGGGCCAGACTCTTTTCAGTGGTGCCCAGCGACAGGACAAGAGGCAACGGGCACAAATGGGAACAGAGGAAATTCCATCTGAACATGAGGAAAAACTTCCTTATATTGAAGGTGACAGAGCACTGGAACAGGCTGCCCAGAGATGTTGTGGAGTCAACTTCTCTGGAGATATTCAAAACCCGCCTGGATGTGATCCTGTCCAACCTGCTCTAGGTGAACCTGCTTTGGCAGAGGGTTGATGATCTCCAGAGGTCCCTTCCAACCCCTACCATGCCGTGATTCTGTGACTCTGTACTGGTTTGAGTTGGGCAGGTATTCACGGGAAAGAGGAAGGCTAAGCCTATTTACAAGGAAATGCAGTGACACATGAGGGCCATAACTGTAGTGCCTTGACAGGGAAGGGCCCAAGAAAGGACTAATGAAACGTCAGATGGCTTAGCTGAGGAAGTTCCCGGCTGGTGTGCTGTGGCTAAGTGATACCCAGGCTGGCGGGGCTGCTGCCTGCCTCATTGCCCCCTCTCAAAATCTTGAACACCTTTGTTCCAGCAGAGCCACTGTCCCAGCTCAGCACTTTGCTTCATATAGCTGTAGAGTTTTTAATTCTGATCCTGAATATGAGTTTATCCTTCCAAAGAATTATGGCCTGGCAAAAAAGGCATCCTCTGAGAGAATACTGCTTGCCCACTGCTGTTAGCCCATTCTGACCAGTTTGGTAAGAATGGGTCTTAACTTTCCAGTCTTTCCAATCATCCTACCAGTTTTAGCAATGCTGATAATATAGCATTCTTTTACAGCACTGTCAATATTCAGTTTCACATATTTGCTGCTCAGGCAAGCGACTGAGATTTACGCATGTGGAACTTGCAGTCAGAGAAATACGTTCTCGCTAGGAGGATCGTTATCTTTCAATACCCAGTGTGAGGGTCTACATGCCAAATTTCCATTTGCTAAAGCCTCTCCACAGCACCGTGCTGGTAAGATAGGCTTATATAAATAAGCATGAAAGGTTTTCTCACTTCCTGACAATTAATTACAAATTTATCTTTTATATTCTACTCCACATAGGAGGAGACATTCAATGTTCAATGGAGCCTGGCCAGACATTTTAAGAAAGTATTTATGAACCCTTATTCAGATTTCAAATAGCTGTCACTTCAGCAATATTCATGCCTGGTTCTTATAGCTGTTTGCCAGGATGAGTTTTGTTTGAGTAAATGTTTGGGGAATTACTAGCTTGTACAAATCCATCTGTATCCACAGATGAATAAGGATGAAAGTTGCTGGTCAGACAACTGCAAATTGTGACTGCATTTAAGAAAATGAAAGTTTGCTCCTCAAACAATTTGCAGAGAGAAAGAAGAGTTAAATTCACTGGGGAATTTGTATGAAAAGAAGTGAACTAGATTCAGCTTTCTTCTAGTTGGAAGGAAAAAAATATGTATATGAATATCCTCTAATATCGATGCAAATCCAACTAACACAGTTTGCCTCCACACAATTTTACACTACTTTCAATTGACTATGAGACCCTTCTAGCTGTGGGATTCACAAGCCCTGTGGATTTTTAGTACTTTCTGAGGAATGTCAGCTCCATAACCCAAAACGGTAACATCTGATGGCCATGCTGAGCCCCATTCAGGATCCAATGGAGCATCAACAGAGAACCACCAACTAAATTCAGTGAGCCTTGGATCAAGAGCCTGACAGCTACACTTCTCTCTGCACCAGCCCGGGACATGTCTTTCTCCACTTTGTCTACCAGAACTGCCAAATGCCTATCTTTACAACATTTCTATAAAATTTCAAAGTTACTTATAAATCATTGCTGGCTGTTAATATAATCCAAATATACTTTAAGAAATTCATTTGTTTAAAAACATTCAAGAGACAATACAAATGGAAATAGTTCAAACAGAGGACCATGGCCTTGTGTAACAAACAATAGGACTTTTCGGTAAAACGAAATATCTGTCGCACTGATTTGTGGTAAACAGAAGCCATCTAGGTAGTGGCACGTCGCAAGAGGAAACAACAGCTTGCGATGCACAGTACTTTTCATTAAAAAGCACCCCACGTGTTCACAAAATGCTATTAACACACCTTGGCTCTGTATGTAGTGCTGCCAGACTGTATGTTAGAAATGTAATGGAAATGTAATGGAAAATGAAGGCAAATCTTACATACTGTGCATTGATTTCTTTTTTGTGTGTGTTACTCATCTGCTCATTGAACTCGCAAAAGAAGAAGCAACTCTTGATTTAGTCTTGAGCAGGATACAAGGCCTTATGAAGACCTGACTATACAAAAAATAGTCTGTAATTGTGACTGTACTTTTACTGAAAAAATCAGTAATAGTAATATTTAATTTAAAACATTATAAATTATATAAAAATGAGAAAGCTAATTTCAAGGAAATTAAAAGGAGCAGCTAAAAGAGTAAAATACTAACAAATTACATGGAGACTACTCAGAAATATATGAGAGGCTGAAAGCCGAAGTCCAAAAGGATTAAGAAAGCCAGCATGATAAAGCAGAAAAGTAAATTTCCTAAAGCTATTAATATAAAATGAAACAAAACAAAATGAAATAAATAAAATTAAATAAATAAGATGAAATAAATAAAATAAAAAAGAATAAAATAAAATTTTAAAAAATACTTTTAAAAGTCTAAGTTGTGTTCTGATGGGGGAAAGAGAACAGAGTATACCTTGGCAAATGAAATACAAAACCACAATAAAACAAGATGAAACAATTTTGAGACATAAAGGCATAGAATCTAATAACCCACCATTCTTCAAATATTCCAGAAATGGGAAACTCGCCTGATATTCAGTGATAACCAGTTGTATAAAAAGAGCACTCAGGGAAGATAAAACCATAACAGAAAAGTTAAATTAATTCTCTGAGTCTGCGCTGCCTGTGAAGGCGGATAGGATGGTTCTCATACAAAGGTCATTCCTTCTGTAGGATAAGACTGAACCATTGCCTCAGAGTGTCAATAGAATGTATTTTAGAACAAATCCGTAAGATGGACTTTAACAAATTGACAATACCAGCTAATTTTCTGTTGTGGTACTTTACCACCAGTTAAACTGGCCTTAGTACCAAAACAGATGGAAGCGGAAAAAGTAATTTTATATTTTCACATATCAGTTTTCATCTTTTAACAGAATTTATAGAGAGTACAGAGGCACAGAGGGCAATCCAGTGAACAACAGACGTATTTCTGCAAACTTAAGATATTTCTGCTCAAAGCTAATTGGTAGGAACCATAGCAAAAAACAGTATTAATGCACAAGTAAATAAATATGCCATATTAGGAAGAACCAACATAGCTTTTGCAGAGAAATTACATACCTCAGAAGTTTATTAGGGTTATTTGTTGGAGCAGGTAATCATATGAATGATACAATCACTACAGAGTACTTGGAATTTAAGAAAGCTGTAAGAAAGGCTCTGACAGGAATAGAGGTAATGCAGGATGAGACAGAAGGTCCTGGATTGATAATCGTCTAACAGACAGGAACCAAAGTTTAGGAAATAAATTTTGTGTCAATAAACGAAGAGTAACGCACATGAGGAAAATCCCATGTATAATGGCCTCTTTACCGTTTAAGAAAAAGGGTTTGTGGTAATTTTGAAGTATTTTCTGACAACATCCACTCAGTGCATGGTGGTGGCTAAAAAGGTAATGGTCTGCTGGAAGTTTATTAACAAAGCTCTGAGAGCAGTACTGAAGTTGTTACTTCACGAGTTAATTTAACCATGGTGTACCCCCACCCTGAATACTGAATATAGCTCTGTTTCCCATATTTCATATTGGAATTAGAAATGTGGAATAATGATCGGTAATAACAAACGATGAGAAGTTTCGTATGAATGTAGGAAGGTAATGCAGTCATCAAGGAATAGTTTAAATAACGGGAAACACTTTTTCACACAACATACAATAAAGTTACAGAAATCATTGCTATGATACTATGGTGACTGAAATATAAATAGATACAGAAAGGGATTAGACAAATTCATAAAGGAAAGGTCCATTGGCAGCTGGTAGCCCTAGTATTTGGGAAGTTGCTACATACCAGTGCTGTGAAGGTATGCTCTGTACATGCCCTGCTCTTGCTTCTTTTAATGTTCAGCCCACTGTTGAAGGACCAGTACAGCAATTTTAATATTTCTTTAATATTTATTTCCTTTTCTCAGCCAAAGGCAGTTTATTTTTCCCATAAAACAATTACTACAAAGAGCCTTTATATATACACCATTCTTAGCCATAGTTCTTACACACCATTTGTCTATGGTGTGAGGTATTCTAATTGGGACAGGGTTTTAAAAAATGGCCCTCATCCTGTAAGTGTTTCTTCACTGGTAAAGAAGAGAGATTGATGTAACCTCGGTTGACTTCCGTGACTTTATGACGGTCTAGTGTCCATGAACAGCTGCTTGTGGGCACTCCTTTGCACTGGACAGGAACTGGGGCCACAGGCAGCAATGGCTACAACGGCTTCAAAGATCACAAGACTCCTGCAACCTCTCCCAACAGCCAACTTTGTGCTGCATTGGTAGAAAAAACAGATCTAGAAATTATTCTTTAAGCTGTACATTATTTTTATTATTATTATTATTGTTATTGATGATGACGTTGTTGTTATGTTATTGTTATTGTTGTTGTTGTTGTTGTTGTTGTTATTATTATAGCAATATCAGTGTTTGAGAAAAGATCCAGTCTGAAAAATTAGCCAGCAAAGCCAAGGTGATTGCCCACTGGGCAGCATTCATTTGTGGCACACCTCTCCCCACCTATCTTGGGCAATATCCCTCAGCATCCCTTAGATACCCGTAGATGATGGGATGGCTTCTTTAGGTGAAACGCTATTGTAGTTCATGTCCAGTCAGTCAAGCCCTCCCATTCAGAGTGCCAGCACAGGTGTTAATTACTGCCATCTGTGACGGTGGCTTATGCTGCGAACACCTGCCACCCAGAAAATATACTGAAATCCCCACTTTGTTTCGCATGGGTCAGTGAGCACCAATTAGTAATGACTTTGATCGGTATTTTTCTGGGTCGTGTGTGGCAGGTGCAATGCTTCTGGTCTCCCACTACAGTTACCAGCTCACTGATGCATCAGACCCCTGAAGAATCCTTCTCAACGGGTGACACTACTTCTAGTTATATGATTTCATTTCACATAGCTTTTGGTTTTCGGTCTGAGAAACCTAAGCACAAGCACCTTCATATTATGAACCATATGTTCAAAGGAATATTTTAGAGGCATTTTCACATAGCTTTTCGAGAGAGCCAAGATCATTTAACATTTTTAAAGCAGTCTTCAGTGAGACAAGAATCCTGCAGGAGTTTACAAGGATCGTGGGACGCACAAATCTGAAAGCGAGGGCATAATGCAGGAAAAATAGAAGTAAGGCACAAATGAACCCATGGTGTTGACTGATAAATATGAACTCTAGCAATATTGCTGAGAAGGCAGGCACAGAAGTTAGATGAGTCTTTTCAGCTGATTTTACTCATGCAGCTGCCAGTTGTGCAGCTGAAAAGCTAGATTATTTGTGAATTTAGGAGTACTGCAAAGCAATATATTTTCCAGAAGGAATTTCTCTTCATCTCTGCAGTGTTTGTCACCCACAATAATTTTGTCAACATCAATCAATGTGAATGATTCTCCTGGTACCTTCTAATAAGTACAATTAATGCGTCCAATGAAGGGAATATTCTAGTCCCTACTTGGTTTCAAATTGATTTCTGTCCTCCTTGGGACGGACATACCTCTCTCCTTTTTTCCCTGTCACAAAGCCTCTGAAGATGGTTAGTGAAGCTACTTAAATGGAGAAAAAAATAGATTGGAATATGTATACGTGAATGCACATCTCAGGCACAGTTCACAACACTTCATGAGGTTAATATTTAAGAGCATTTTTATAACTGTTAGTTCCTATAGAAATATTTGTAAACTCTGAAATTTCAAACATTTGAATTGGAGTTGCTGTTCTCTATTGCCTGACCATAATTTTATCAGAAAGTATCAATCTTCGAGTGACACCATGGATTTAATAACGTAACATTGTTAGAAACAGCTGTAGGAATGCCTAGTGAGAAATTCAACATAACTGTACAAAAATTATTCCTTGGAACTATTTGATGGACATCACCCCACTTATCTTTAAATAGAAGTATTATTTTCTAGCACCTCTAAAGCTACTTCAGTGAGTTCTACTGAAACAACTTCTTTCCTGTGAAATTTGCAATAAAGCGCAAGATTCACTACTTTCCCTGCTCTTTCCCACATATATAACCATGCTTGTGAGTTTCCTGTAGGTTACTACAATGGAGAGTGTGAGGCAGTCAGGTTGTCAAAAATCATTGTGAAGATAATCTACCTACCATCTACTTTGATCTGAAAGTCTTTACAGTTGTGCCATCTGCTTCTTCGTAGTTCATTTTAAGCCTTATGCTCAAGCAAAAGGAACAGCCTGGCAATACAAATCTGACAAAATCGATCAAGATCAGAAACATCTCAGTGCTCTCAGCAAAATTAATCTATAAAGAACTAAAATTTGGTGCAATTAAATTAATCATTCCATTTCCAAAGGTGTTTCTACAGAGCCTGCATGTTAATCTGTTGGAATGGAATTTTTTCTTATAAAGGGGTATTGGTACAAAAGTGTAAGAATGGTCCATAAATCACAAATGGCACTCAAATGGATCTATGCTGCACAATCAGACTTCATACTCAGATTTAGCATTCACAGGATCAAAAACCTCACGTACGTTTTATAAGGTTAACACATAGGCAACAACTGAAATGAAAAACCAGGCACAGGCACTAAGTATTTCTATTTGTTTATTCAGAGGTGATCTCCTTGGAACATGAGGTGACAGAAGGGCTTCTTACACCATCACCTCTCCTACTTTTTGTATAAGAGGAACAGCTAAAGGGGAGAAGGGATTTGGTGGAGACTCCGTGCTGATCACTAGTCAGGGTGCAGGCGTCTTGTGGGTTTTGGGAGCTGGTGTAACCTACAGCAATCTCTCAACCGCTCTGCATTTTCTGGAGAAAACCCTGTTAACTTATGTGCCTTCAGTATCAAAACAGCGCAGAGATGGTGCCCACCCTCAGCATTTCTTGCCTTGTCCCGGGGGCTGCCCAGGGTCTGTTCTCTGGGCAAGGAAAGAAGTGTCCCCTTGTGGTTCATCACAGTTTTACCAAATAACTAGCGGCTGCCTAGTAAATTGAGAATAATACCCAACTCTGAGGTTATCTCACTGAAGACCAGAGTATCTCACTTTGAAAGTAACCGTTAGCAAGTGTGGCTCTTCCTGTCCTTATCACACTCGGGTTTGTGCCCAACTTAACACATGTGCTTTTGATGCCTTTGATTTCCATAGGGAGCCTTGGCTTGCAGTTAGACATCCACTTATGTGCATTTCCAGATAAGAATGACTTCCAAGCCTCAGAGCTGAGATGTACACACGCCAAGAGCTCCAACACTGAATTACCTTTGAAGAAGCCTTAAAAAAATAATAGCCTTGCAGCTACTATACAGTCACACAGCCTTCTGCCGGCAGATGCACAGATTTCTCACATCGTTTAATGACTGCTGCCCACTCTGGAAAAAATGCACTCTCACAATGTGCAACTATGCTCAACTGAGATACATAATAAAATAACCAAACATAGTAGCTTGCCTTTCTTTGTTCTTGAATGTGGAGCTTTATGTGTCAATTTTAATCTAAAAGGAGCAATGTGCTATGTGGGCCTTTGAAAACAGATTTTATTCACTAACTGAGAAGTTTCTACCCAAGTGCAATGTTTATACATCTTAATAAACAACTGTGCAAAAAAAAAGAAAAAACTCAGGCCAAAACAGGTATGGCATACCTCCATGCAACTTCGTGTACCAGTGTGCAGAGACTGTGTATAGATAAATGTCATCACCACTAATTAACACTAATTATCTTATTAGCACATGAATACACTTTCATGTCAAATGCAATGTAGGATATTGGGGACTACTTAAAGACATCATGGTACAGATGGCGTGACTTTATTATCTTCATTCTCATGGCATGTGTAGGCTTCACATTAAGAAAGATGAGCACCAGTTGTGTGGTATTTATTACTGATTTTCATTAAAGGTATAATTGCATAGACTGGTGTTGTTTCGGGCATTCAAATAACTCCAGCTAGAGGTTAGGAGTAGAGGAAGGGTAAACAGAGGAGTTGGATGGTTCAAACTGTCAGAGAAAGGGCACATTACGCCTGGGCTATTTCTGTGACCCTGGGCCCGTGCAGAGCGAGGCGCAGGGCCAGCTGACACAGGTGTCAGTCAGCTCAGTGGTCTCATTGCATCCCCTTGTGGCTGGGTGGTTACGAGCGCTCAGGATCGTCCATCCCCATGAGAACGAGGGGTCGGGTAAAAACGAAGCAGCTTTTCTGTTCTCAGGTAGTGACCAGACAGGATCTGGAGTACTCGGAAGGTGAAACAATTAACTTCTTCACAGTGTCAACCCGCGCATTTCCTAGAAACACGCCCATTTCTCGCAGTCCCTGCTAAAGTGATTCTCCAACCCATGATACCCTAGAATTCCTCCCAGCACATTTTGCAGCCCACCATAAAGACAGCATAGAGACCTATGAGTAAGTGTGGAGGAGGAATGTTTCTAACTACACTTTATCCCCGTATTTCCAAACATAGCACGGATGGAGCAGCTCCTGTTCATGCAGACTATTATTCAGAGTGGTTTTGTGTTGTCTGCAAAGAACGATACCACCTGTAACACACCAGCAAGCAAATCTCTCACAGTGAATGCATGGGATTTGAAACAACAGAAACGTAACAATTAACACCAATTTTCACGAATACTAATTTAACTTTGAATAGGGAGGGGAAAAAAAAAGGTCTTTGGAATCCACCCAACAGCAACTGGGATGGAGTTAATAACTTGTCTTTCTCGAAAGAAACACAGAAGTTGAATCTTGCTACATATTTCCAGTGGAATGTGTATCTTGAATCTAACCATAACGGTATGGTAGATACAGATTTATAAAAACTTTAAAAAAAACCCCAAATATTCATCTCGAGTTGCGTAACGTGCAAATTCCTTGTGACGTTTCCTAAGAGGAGACTGTTGCCTTGTGGGGTAGAACTGACCCACTATTTTCAATAGTATCACTTCAAAGTCTATAAAATCTTGCAACAAGCATTTTTCATCCGTCAGTAGCGTATTCATTAAAATAGGTACTTCATTAAAATTTCTCACAAACTGAAATTAATACTTATCATGATCTTTTAAAAATGAATGAGCAAATAACTTTCATAATCTGTTGTCTTTTCCAAAAGAGGTAGGTCCCACTAATGTTAAGGAAAGTCACATCTACAGAGCTGAGAGAGCGAGGGAGCAGCTCCCTTGAGGCAGCTCCTCAGGCACTGTGAGTTAGCAATAGCTCCCCGAAGTGCATTGAAGGGAGAGATGGCGATTTACATCAAGAAAAAATTTACCCCTTTCATGTTTGTTTTTCACCCTGGCCTGCCACAAGGTCTAATCATATCTGTCAGCAATAGAGAAGCTTAATAGCTCATGTCCAACTCCTGCTAGCAGTTCGTTTTCTCATCTAAACAGGGCATAAATGAACTGCAAATGTCAGGTCATTGCTTCCTGCTCTTACTTCACACACACACACACACCAAATTGAAGCACTTTCATGTTTTAGGTGTCCAGTTTAATCCAATTCACCCTTGAATGTTGTCTATGCAACTCTTCCTGGAGATTCTTTTATTTATTCATTATAATATATGTTCTTAACTCTTTTCACTTAGTCATCTCTGTGAGAATAAAAGGTGTGGAGTCAGCTCAGTAAGCAGAGGGAATCATAAATCAAATCCATACAAGAGGTACAGCCAGACAAACAGAACGGCTGCAGAACTATAGCAATAACGTGGTCAGGTTTGCCATTTTGCACTTAAAAATCCCATTTTGAGGACCATAACGGGACTATACGAAAGTCACAATAATATAGCACAAGAGTTTGCTTTCTATCAATTTGCGATTACTTCTGTAATTTGTGCTGGTCCACCCAGCCTGGCTATAAACCGACGTCTCCTTTTTAAAACACCCTTACTTTTTCTATTCTTCTCCTGATATTCAAAATTAATAAAACCTGTTGACTTTGAACAGGTTGTACAGAGCAACATTTTTTACTACTGCTCAAGCTGCATGAAAACACGCTTGCCCGGACCTGCTGGCAAAGCACCCACTGGCCTTTCTTCCCCACGGGACGCGGCTTTGCAGGGGCTATCCGGACGGCAGAGGGATTTTCAGAGTGTCTTGCCTCTGCGTTCGCGGTCCCAGAAAACGAGCTCACACGCAGCAAAGCCAGCAGCTAACCCTGGAGTCCCTGCCGAGCCGTGACTCCCTTTTGCTCAGGGCAGAAACGCCAAAATTCCCGCCGTGGCGGCGTGTGAGCGAGCCCCGCTCACCAGCCCCACGGGCGACCTCCGGACCCCGCCACGGCGCAGCCGGAGCCGCCAGCAGCTCCAGAGCTAGATGCCAGCAGCAGTTAAGTTTTTATTTACAAATACACGAACCACACGCTGTGTGTGAACGACGACGGGGGACGGCACCGCCGGCGAGACGCCCGATTTCATGCGGGTTTTCCTGCGCTGCTGAAACCCCTCCCGCTGCCCGCCGCCGCGGCGCCCGGGGCTGGGGATGGGGGGGGGGGGGCTGCTCCGCGCCGGGGGGAACCGAATCACCCCCCCCAGGACTCTTCCCCGTTCCCCTTACGGTGTCCCCCGGTGGCGGCGGCCGGCAGTGTCTCGGGGAGAAGCCGGCTCCCCCCGGGGTCCCGGCGAGTAACCCGGCACCGGCGCGTCCCTGCGGAGCGCCCGCGGAGGGGCGCAGCGCCCGGGGCCGGCCGGGGGGCGGCCGGGGGCTCCCGGGGGAGGCAGGGGGCTGCCCCATACCTACCTTCCGTGTGGACGGCGGAGACGTAGGTCCAGTTGTAGCGCTTGACGATGTCGAGCATGGCCCTGGCTTGCAGCGTGTCGGAGGGGACCACCCTGAGGAAGTATTTGTAGAGCGTTTTGTCGCTCAGGTCGATGCTGGTGGCGGAGTAAGCGATCTGGGGGATGTCGAAGAGCTGGAGCAGATTTTGGACTTGGATAGCAACCGAGCTGGAGCCGGGGCCGATGACCCCCGCGATGGGCTTTTTCACTCTGGCCTGGGGCTGGGGCTGCGAGTCGGACACGCAGCGGGTAGCTCCGTCCCTGTCGTCCCTGATGGAGATGAGGGAGTCCCGTATGAACTCGATGCTCTGCTCCAGGGCCACCGAGGAGTGCCAGCAGGAGTCTCGGATCTCGCTGCCCAGGGTGATGTTAGGTAGCAGGACCGGGTCGGCGTTAATTTTATCCAAAGTGTGAAACATGGCTTCGACTCTCTGGATGCCGTATTGCTCCCGGATTTCCCCGCACTTCCTCTCGGGCACTTTCTCAGCCGGCGGCTGGTGATGGACAGAGAAGAGGGCCCCGATGATGACATCCCCGTCCGTCCGAGCCACCGACCGCTGCGAGGAGGCTGCGGAGAGGAGCACCTTGCGCCCGGCGCTCCTGGGCAGCACGTCCATCTCCAGGAGCAGAGCAGGAAAAAAGACCAGCAGCACGCCAATCATTTTGTTGCACGATGTCATCCAGACCCAGGTTACCAATTTCAAGGGCTCCTCTTGCCTGCACATGGTTTAAGGACATGTAGGAAATGGCATCTGCTTCCCCACGCCAGTGCCCAAGTTGCTGCAAATAGCATCACAGCGAAGTCTTACAGCATCGCTCCCGAAGGTGCCCAGACAGCCGTCATCCTAGTGACTTTTAACCTGGTGGCACAGAAATAGGAGATAAACCACGCTACTCGTGAAATCGATGTCAAACCAGAGCTCGATAAAGCAACCCCGCACAGTTCGAGGAGATGAGTGCTTTCGCAAATGGCCAGGTCAATTTGCTTCGGTAAGGGCTCTCGAAAGGAAGTTTCAAGAGGGATTAAAACACGTATTTATTTGCCTTGACATACGACCATGCATACTCACATATGTTAAGTTTATACGATCCTTTTCGCGTCCGCTTTTCAAGCCAAGGCGGCTGTTTCCCACACCTCCAGCCGGCACACACCCTCCCCTCCGCCCCCGGGAAGTTTTGAAAGTTTCACGAGGTAGTTAGCTCATCGGAGAAGCGTCCTAGCCTGGCCCCAGCGGCCCCAGCCCTGAAAGCGGGGTGACAAGTGCTTCTCTTCTCGCATTCTGACTACCTGAAGGCATCTGTGTCAGCTCAAGAATTTCCTTTCCCAATACAGAAAGGGGTGAAAAGAGAGAGGGTGCAATCTGCCCTGCCAGCGACGGGAAATGTCATTTAAAGGTCAGCGAAAGGAGGAAGAAAGGGACCGCTTTACAGTTTAGATTAACTTTTCCGTGTGTAGGGGGCAAAACTGTAATTCAGCCAGGGACACACATATGCAAGCGGGGGGAAACACATACTAGTTACTAAGGCAACCACGGGCACAGTCCTGATGTGCCTTTACCGGCACGCCTGCCTCGCATTGCAGGCTTCGGGTGGGGAGAGGCGGCCAGCCCGGCGGCTGGGCTTGGAGGCTTCGAAACGCCGCGCTGGAAAAGGGGCGACCGGTGCGGCTGTCACCGCCACCGCCGCCGCCGCCCGGGGAGCCGCCAGCGCGGCCGGGCCGGGCCGGGTCCCCTGTTGCACGGCGGCGCCGTCAGCACCGGGGACAGCCCCCGGCAGCCCGGGCCGCCCGCCGCCCCGCTGTCACCCGCCCCGCTGTCACCCTGCCCCGGTACACGGCTGTACCGCTGTGCGGCTGTCCCGTTATCCCGCTGTCCTGTTACCCCGGTGGCCCACTGTCCCACTGCCCCGGCCCCGCCACCGCCGGCTCGGCCCCCCGCGAGCACCGGCTGGGCGCTTCCCCCAAACTTCTGCCCTCCGCCCGGCGCCGCTGCCGCGGTCTCGCCGCACGCACACACACATACACACACCCACAGACACACACCCCACACACACACCCCGAGGCACGGAGACCGGCCGCGCCAACGCACCGCCCCAGCCTGCCCGCCGCTCCCCCGTCCCTCCTCGGCGGCGAGCAGGGGTACCGGTGCCGGTGCCGGTGTCGGTGCCGCCGCGGGGCTGCCCGCCGAGCGGGGCGGAGGGCCGGAGACGGTCACGGGGAAGGCGACGCTCCGAGGAGAGCCGCCGTCTTGGCTGCGTGTCCACACATGCACGCAGGCACAGCCGCCTGGAGTGGGCTCCCCCGGGCAGCCCCGGAGCCCGTCTCCCGAGTGCCTTCTGCCTGCCCCGCCTGCCCCACCGGCGGCCCCACGGCCGAGACCCGCCGTCTGTCGGGGGGGGTTACCCCTGAGACGTACCTGGCCGGGCGAGGCAGTGGCTCCCTGCCTGCTGGGAGCCGGCATTGGCGGCTCTCCGGCCGCCCCGAGCTGGCGCGCTGGCGGCGGGGCGAGGGCTGTGGGCTGGGCGCTGGTGCCCTCTGTCTTCAGCACCGCTCCACCGCAAGGAAAAAAACAGGTCATCCCGGGCTCATCCATTATCTCATACAGAAGGATCAGTCATTTTCTCCCCCTCCTTAATTTCTTCGGCTATTGTCTTGTAAGCGAGCAAGGAAGCATCACCCGGAGCGCGCTGCGGCTGCAGGGGAGGTGTTTGGTCTCACCTTCCGCCGCTCTTAATTCATTATCCTCTTGCCACAATTAGCAAGAGAGAGAGCAAAAGCAAGAGGCTGCTGCTCGAAGGGGACCCAGACCACGCTCGGGAGACCCGAAATAGTGAAATGTGCCAGTCTGCCTCACGGGCAGGGTTTCACTATTTAAATAAATATTTATATTTAAAAAAAAAAAAAAAAAGATACTGCAACAAGATAAAGCACCTGTAAGGATAAAGGCATTGAGATTACAGTTTTCAGGTCAAGATGAATCTAAATGAAGCACGTGAGAGGCATGTCAGATTAAAATAATACCAGATTGAATAATCATAATTCAGACGACCTGCTTGCATCCCTAACACAGGTCTCGGGTGTTTTACTTGACTGTATGAAAGTTAAAGTTAGATTACCTCCCCACTGGGAACTCTATAGATATTTGCCCTACTTTTGAAAGAAAAAGGCAAGGACAAACATTTAACTATTGCTCATTCAGAGAAGGGTTTGCAGTGAATGCTGCTTGGGGGTATCTTCTCCCTGTGTCAATATTTGCACTTTTTTAACCATCACACCGCTCGTTATTTGCCTACATTGTGTGTTTATCCATGAGGCATGTTCATTATGGAAGACCCAGCTGCAGGGTTTGCTGGTGCCCACTTTCCCTGCAAGTCACGTTTCCCAAAAAGGGAGCCAGGGGCAGAGGGGTTGCCTGTCCTCTGCCTCTGGGCATGAAGCTCCCCCAGGGCACCGCAGACCCAGCTTGGGGCAGCTCTGCCAGGAGCAGGCCTGGAGGGGCATCCAGATGTGCACATAAAGGGGGAAGAAATTCCCCTTCATCCACACTTTAATAATTAAACTTTAGTCTCTGCCCTTGACACAATGAACCTGCAACATGCCAGCAAATTATTATGATAGTTACGTGAAAGGTTTGCTGTGCTGGCTCTGGCAGGGGAAGCATTTGCAAATGCTCCCATCGGTTCCCCCCAACATTTAACACCCTGTAGCCTTCATCCACTCCAATCTGGTACTCACAAGGAGAGCAGGTCTTTCTGCTGAGGCTCATGCATGGCTGTCCCACAGAGCTGTTCTCCCTCCTGTGATGGTCTGAGTTTTGCTGAGACTGGAGAGCGGGTCACCACATCCTGATGTCCAGCCACGGCCTCAAACTGCTGCCTCTCCAATACCTACAGCAGCAGGTGGGAGTAGGTGGGAACTGGCAGAGGTCTGGGGCTCATGAGAAGAAACCTGGGATGTCAGGAGGCTTTAGGAAAGGCTAGGGAAAGAGGACACTGGGAATGCAGGGACTTCAATCTTCCCCATTGGTCATGGGGGAAACAAAGGCTTCCCCCATGGGGAAGTAGCACCATGTGACTCTGCTGTCCATGTCCCCCCAAAAAAGGCCAGAGTCATCCCACTGCCTTCTGCCCCTGTTTCCTACACATCCTGATCCTGCTCTGGCCCACAGATCTAATGCTTCTCCCCTCAGAAACAGCCCATGACCCAGTCTTACCGCCTTCTCAAATTTCTTAACACATGGTACTTTTATCATCTGGTAACCATCCTTGGGGCACTGCACAGGACTGCAATTTTTGCAGAGATATGACTGTCATCAGACAAACAGAGGATCAGGGCATGAACAGGGCAGGGGCCGGAGCTGGCTTGCAGGCAATTTTTGCTTTCCTTGGGAAATTACCTGACATTGAATATTTTTCCTTCCTGAAATGGAGGAAAAGTGAACAGTTTTCAGTCTTCCATGGAACACAATTTAAAAATCACTTGGAGGCTGATTGAAATATTCTATTTTGATGGCATCAAAAGTGTTTTGTTCTGTTTTCTGTTTAAACATTTCATACAGTGTAGCACAGTGTATAATTATTTTTACTTCAGATGAAATCAATCATCAGCTTAAAATCGAAGTTATGTTCCAATATTTCCTCAAAAGATTTTAATTTTTTTTTTTTTTTTTGGTACAACAGGCATACTCCTGTTAAATGTTTCTATTTCATCAAAATGACCTCTTTCAACAGCAAATCTTCTATTGGAAAAGTTCTGGTCAGCTGTAATGATTCAGGCCAGTGTATTGTAGAAAACGGTTTGAAAGGGGGGGTGGTTTGGAGTAGCAAAGACTGAAGTTTGGAAACCTGAGACCCGACTTCTGGTTTCCCAAACACGTCTTCTCCCTCCTCTACTCCCTACCAAGAGAGAAAAGTCAGATTGACTATCTAGTCATGCAGACTCTCCAGCTAATTTATTCGGGAGATTTAAAGCTCTTCTGTAAGGATCAATGCCGCTAAAATTATACAATTTTATTCTGCCTTGGAAACAAGTAGAAAGCTCCTGTGTTCTTAAGTCAGTTAAAACATATACCAGCTATTTTACAAATTGTCAATAGTCCTTTCTGTTCTGCTCACTCAGATGCTTTCCTCTCATGATTTACAAAAGCCACCTACTATATATAAACAGCGTGCAAGCAAAACACAAAGGTAGCTCAGATGCTTTCCTCATGATTTACAAAAGCCACCAACTATATACCTATTCAAAACATGCATAGGTAGCCCTCTGTAGTAGATACTGAAACGTTTGCTCATGAACAAGGATTTAGAGTCATCTCATCATCCAGTAGGCTCGTTTAGTCAAAACAGGGATTTTAATTTTCCGAGTATATTCAATATATTTTCTCATTTTCTCTTAGTAAAGCAAATGTTTCTCTTAGGTTTTCATTTAAAACATGTGCCAGCTACACCGTTTTCACCCTCTTCCTTATATTTAAGGTCTTAAGTCATCCTATCTGTTAAGAAACAAAGCAACAGCATTTTTAACAGTTTTGATTACTTACACTTACTTGCTGCAGCTGCTATGAAATGAACATTAATGGATCGATGTCAGTATATATGGCGCTTCATAAAGGTCTGATTGCTCAGCTGTTCCTTGTACTAGTAGATCCATTAAAATTAAATAGGATTAACCCATGAAATTTAGGCCTCACTTCTGCAATACTTAGAAACTAGCGATAGCTTCTACACAAACTTGCGATTTTATGGGGCTATTCTGCTCATTTCTTGACAGGCATACACACTCCTTGATTCCATGGATCCCCAGAAATTTGAAAGCTTCCATTGTTAGTTATCACACACCCTCTCATCCCCTGTCTCAAGTCACAGTATCCTGAGCATATTTTACAGGCTTAGGAGATTTCACATCCCTTTAAAAGAACCAAAATGCCTCCTCAGAGATTTAGTCGGGAGGGAACTGTCTGCCTGGTTATGATTTCAAATGTCTTCAAATAAGTGTGAGATCCAAATCAATGCAAAATTCAGCATTCAGGGACGTCTTGTAAATTTTTGACACTCTAAGGATTATAGACTCCATGAAGTGATGAATAGACTAGATTTATCCAGGCGTTCAGCAGTTTCCATCTCTGGCTAGCAGAGCTGTTAATAAGCTAAGATTAATTCTTTAATTTTAAAATAAGGAACTGATAGCTTTTATAACACCATATTAAAAAACTCTCAGCAGAAGTACTTCACGCCGACTGTTAAGGAGAGAGGCTGGAAGAGTGTGCTCTGGAAGAGAAAGGGCCTGGCCTCTCCTCAAGGAAAACTCTTCTCACAAGTGATTTCTTTGCCACAAACCCACGCCATCCAAGCAATGACATGCGATAGCCAAAAGCACCCAATTCTCTTTCACTACAGGAAGGGCACGTGTCTCAAAGCATGGAGATTTCCTGGGCACCCACTCTTGTGACACCCAAGGACGAATTTCGTCACTCTGATAGCTACAGAGACACTCCCAAAGAGTGAAGGAGAAGTCAGATGAACGTCTCCTTTGCTAAACAGCACGAATATTCAGTCCTGGATAATGTTTCAAGCCATTCCTGTATTTATTTATTTCTTAACTGCAAAAATGTACTTAGGGTGCCCTCTAGGCCAAAATGCTACACAATATTTACAACACACTCTTACACACACCAATTCTATCCAGCTCAATTAATTTTGATAAAACTCTCTTGCCCTGAAGTCCCCTGATTTCTCTGAAATCATCCCCTAAGAAACAACCTGAGTAAATAGATAAATCTGTAGTGGGACTTGCATGCCAACAAGCTTATGCTACATCAGGCCAAAAAGAAAAGTGCATTTCAAAGTCAAAGGTCCACAATTTCTGAGCTTCAGACTCTCCATTTAAAGTCCACAGCCTTCTAATTTAATTCGGAAATGTCAGTCTGAGTCACTGGCTGAACTTGCCAGACAAGGCCTTATGTAAGTGTGAGGAGAGAGATGGTACCTTGGATATATAGGATTTAATACAGATTAACTAAAAAGGTCTACTTAATTAGATTGAAACCAACAAACACAACAAAGAACTTAACTAGAAGTCACTGTACCCTACTCTGTTTGTGGGAAATATGGAAGCTAAAGCATCTCCTAGCTGGAATTTTCTCATGATTTTCAAGGACAGCTCTGTGTAAAGCCATGATCTGCAGGAATCCAGTCTGGTACCATAGAAAACTGGTAACATCTACATATGGAAAGGCAGTCCTTGCCATGCAGATGAGGGAAAGGTGTTCCTGCTCCCTCCTGCCATCTCGGCTTTCAGGCTGGAGCTGTGGGTCAGTAAGCCCTTATGCTGCAAATTTCAGTTACAAAAGGAAAAAGTGACTTGTGGAGATTGAAAGTTTGGTCTCAGACTGCACTATGAAACAGCACATCTCTGCACCGCTCAGAGGGAAACCTGCAAGTACCTAGTCATTTCCGAAATTTCTCCAATGACTATGGTTAACAACAAAGAAAACAGCTCTGTATTTACTGGCCGTTATTTGTATCCTTCATTTCATCACATAATTCTCTTCTAGATATTTTGTAAAACAAAAAGAAGAAAAAAAAGTCACATTAAAAATCATAAATGTTGGAGACAAAAAAGGCTAGCAGTTCTTTCAAAACAGGAATATTTTACACATGACTAAAGAATCAATGAAGGTTTTACAAACATCAGTTTAGCAGTCAAACCACGTGTAACAAATAACACATTTTATAGAACCTTTCCAATGGAATGGAAATCAAAAGTGTAACTTTTGCTGAATACCCTAGAATGTTACTTTTCCCATTTACAGTCTATTGCTGTTTATGCAACACTATATACGAGATACTTTATCAGCTTCCATAAATACCTATTTTTGAAGTCTGCAATAAAAGAATAAAAGAAGTCTGCAAATAAAGAATGGGAGAATGGAATACCTGTAAGATTAGCAGGATTTTGTGGTGACCTTTAACAGAAACGATCTCATTTTCTACCCTGCACCTTCTTTATGCATTTATGGATCGATGGAAAGGATGCCTTAAAATCGCTGCCATCAGACTGGTTGGCTTTTATTCACTTTGCTTTCACTATACATGGGTGTAAATGAACTCAGAGGTGTCAACTAGGGGAACTTCAGGCCTATTGTTCTAGTTTCACACTCATTATTTTGATTATTTTTCTAAATATAGATAAGGTGACAGAATAGCACATCGTTGAGTAGTTACTCAATACAATAATGGAAGACGCATGTTTTAAAGGGGTTTAGAAGAAAAGATCTCAAAGTAGATCTGGGGTTTGAGATACGTTGAACTGCAGAGATGTCCATGAGTGAATTCAAAGGGATTGAGGTGCCATGGCTTTGCCCTCTTTCAGATTTTATTCATCTTGCCTGGATTATCCAGTGTATAAGCACTATGGACTGAACAAAGTGAGCAAACAGATGCATAGACTGAAGGAAAACCGGTCTGGATTCACATTATGTGAATGAGAGATAAAGAGGTGTCAGCAATGCTCTGCATCCTGTAAACAGCCATAGAAAAACACTCCACACTGAACATATTTATTTCTGTGCAGTTTACACACTTTTCATGGTTTGGTCTGAACCCAATGGTTCAGTCAAGGAAACATGACATAAAATACTAATTAATACTGTATTTATTTTTAATACATAGCTATTACTTAAAGCAAGACATAAAGAGTAAGAATCTGATATTCAGAAATGTCATGAGGATATAGCGTACAAACTTTGCTCTTCCAACTATTTGCAAATGGCTTGATGCATTTCTTCAAAAACTTGATACACAAAAGCACCACACCTACAAAATGAGAGGTTAGTTCAGACCATTTAAAAAAAATAGTTCTCACTAAGTGTTTACACTGTCTGACATCTTCTGTACTATAATAAACCCAAGAACATTATTGGAGTACATATGTTTCTTTTAAGTACTTCCTTTATTTATAGTCCTCATGAGGAATTGCCTTGATAACAGAATTTGCACACAGACTTTATCATTTTGACTTTCTATCCAGGCAAAGCATTTCTGGAAGCATTTCATTACTTCAGGATCTATTAGAATCATTGTTGTAACTCTCTTTCCTCTCACTCTCCCTGACGGTATGCTGCTGTGGTTTTGGTGACACATTAATTGCTTTTTCTCTGTGATTTCCTTCTGGTGAAGTGGCTGCACTGTCTCACTGGCCCACTGCCATTTCAGGGATGCCAAGACCTTGATCATCACCTGGGGTGCCTGGCTCCTCCGCCACTAGCTATAACTGGCTGGTCCGTAGGGTGTTTCAAATCCCAGCTCCTCCAGAATCAGACTTTCTTACTCTTGTCCAGCTATGCAACTCTACTTGACTTAACACTGGATTTACCACAAAGATTGCCTTTATTAAGGCAGGAAAACAAACATCAAGCATAACACCACCACTGGTGACGAAATGGCTGAGGTCCAGCTGATCCAGCAGGTTGAATCCATTGACTGTGAATGCTGGTCCTCAGTAAGTATATTCATATGCTTTTTATCTCGCATTTCCATCAGCTGTTTGCCTTTTGCCACCTGTTTGTTTGCCTGTTTGCCCATTCTCTAACTAGGCAATACTTCATTTATATCTCCAGTCCACTTATGATTAATGACTTACGTTTGGTTCATGCATTAAGTCACAGAGCTTCCAACATCATACTTGGATGTTTTCTCTCCTGCATATCTTCCTTATATGCTGTTATAAATCTTTTGGCTCTTGCTGAGCAAAACATAGTTGTAAGATGCTGGTTTTCTATAGACATTGGAGTAACAATGTTCTGAAATACCAGACCCTCTGACGTGCTTTTAATTGGACATCAAGAAAAAGGATTCACCTAAACCCATTAGTTTCTTTAAAAAATCTCGCTTACTGTCTGTAGCCACGGGGTTGAACTGAAAATGGTCAAAAAGGAAGGCCAAAAGCAGTGAACAAAACCCAAAGAGAAGAACCTCACATAGTCTTAAATAAAGACTTTTATCTTGGTTGTCTAAGGAAATAAAACCGGTGTGTTTACTGTGCCTACTGCCTCCACAGCCCACCCTCCCCGACAAAACACCAAAAACTATTCAGTCTGCAACTGGGGAAAAAAATCACTGAAATTTGAAAAAGTCTTGAAGATAAATACTTCTGTTCAAGTTTTTGAAGGTCAGTAGTTGACTAGAAGAAGAAGGCCTACGTCAATACCCACACTGGGATACAGGCAGGTGAAATAACCAGCAGTGGCACCAGATGGCCAGTCTGCACAGCTGTGGGCCAGCTGCAGAATGGGGTGTCTCCGCCCTGGGGAGGGACAACCTGGTACTCAAGAGAGGTGATTTTCAGAGGCGGAGGATGGAGCGATCATTAGGAAAACTGATTATGTGTGCATGATTACTAGGGTTGGGTAGGAAAGCAGGATCCTCGCGGAACCGCTTATCCTCTCGTGTGTAAATCGCATGTATAAATTATTAATTGTAACTCACAAGGTGATACTTGTAACTTGATTAGCAATGAATGGATGAAGGGACAGGAAGCACACATGGTTGAGGTGCTGCGTCATCATACTGTAACTAAAGCGCATAGGCAATCAACACTTCCTTCACTAAATTAAGAGAAGTCACTTAAGGGAAAATTTCTAAATAGCAGCTAGTTGTATTCTTTAGAGAATATCTGCATATTCATGATGATGAGTTTAAAACGAAGTGTCCTCGTGGTTTTCAAATTATCTGTACAAGCCTGTTGCATAAGCACATATTAATTTCATGACATAGCCTTTTATTTTGATTTTAGAGGACATTTTCTTGATAACTATAGCATGTGCTTGTTTTTATAGCATATGCTTGTTTTTGTTTTTGTTTTCCTTTTTCTTGGCAACAGCTTCTGAAAAAACTCTTTTTCATCATCGCTGCATTTTTTCTTTATCTGCGAACCATAAGTCCCCAGTAAATTACCCCAAACCAGCTCAATTGATTTGACAGCTGCTAACTGTCACTACAGTAACAGGCAGCTATTGATTTCCATGTCTTTATTTAAATTCAACGAACACTTGCTGGTGCTGCATATAAACATCTTAATTTCTATTGTGTTTCTCATTTTTAAATGGTACCTACACTTAAGTTGTCTTCTTTGCCCTGTGTTCAAATCTCAGGAAGCTTTTTATGCTGGTTTTCACTGGGATAGAGCTAATTTTCTTCATAGTAGCTAAGATGGGACTGTGTTTTGGATTTGTGCTGGAAACAGTGTGGATAATACAGGGATGTTTTCATTGTTGCTGAGCAGTGCTTACACACAGTCAAGGCCTTTTCTGCTTCTCACACCACCCCACCGGCGAGTAGGCTGAGGGTGCACAAGCCGGGAGGGGACACAGTCAGGACACCGGACCCCAACTGACCAAAGAGCTATTGCATACCACGTGATGCCATGCTCAGCACATAAAGCTGGGGGAAGAAGAAGGAAGTGGGGGATGTCTGGAGTGGTGGCGTTTGTCTTCCCAAGTAACCGTTACCTGTGATGCAGCCCTGCTCTCCTGGAGATGGCTGAACACCTGCCTGCCCATGGGAAGCAGGGAATGAATTCCCTGTTTTGCTCTGCTTCTGTGTGCGGCTTTTGCTCTACCTGTTAAACTGCCTTTGTCTCAACCCATAAGTTTTCTCACTTTTACTCTTCCGATTCTCTCCCCCCGTTCCACCAGGGGAGAACGAGCAAGTGGCTGCGTGGTGCTTAGTTGCCGGCTGGGGTTAAACCATGAAACCTTTTCAAATCTTTTATTAGATCTCTCAGCCTACTCAAACATCTCATGTCCTAGCTGGCTTTTCTTTTTCTCTAAATTCCAACTACTGTCAACAGAGGAAGCAAATCTGCACATCATTCTTTCTTCTTACTCTCCTTTACCAGACAATGCAGCATGCACCACTCAAATAATTTATTCAACATTTTCAACCTGTTTTCTAAATCATCCTAAAATTTGAATGTTCGGCCTAAATCTGTGTGAAAAGTCTTCCCCATTTGCTTTCATTTTGTGGCTACATGTATTTGGACATATGCTTAACTCCACTCTCATTTAACACAGCTTTTAAGTTTGTGCCCTCCGTTTTCTCTTTAGAAATTGAGGAGGAGGATAAGCAGAAGTATTCAGGGATATGTGGTAAAAAGACCGCCTTCAGCTTCAGTTGCCTAGTTCATTTTTAATTTTGTTTATTCATTTCTAATGCAGTAAAAGCCTCATGAATAAATAAATTAAAAAAGGTCTGCCCGGTAAACATTCAGAGGAACTACTATTCTATGAAAGGAGTAACGCACATGTTTTCCACCTATCACAGCTATGCTTTTCACCCCTGTATATACTTTCTAGTTAAAGAGCCCCACAGCTGAAAAGAGAGAGACATGCAGGCCTATTTGTTGCTGTAAGGAAGACCTGATGCTGCAAAGTCAGAGTTCACACTGGCTCCTTGAGGTTGCGGGGTACATATGAGAGTGTGGAAGAGCTCTAAGGGCGGTTAGAAAAAAGTCTCTTCATATTTCATGGCTGTAAATTTTACTTTTTAGGATGCTGAGATTAAACTGTTTTACCTCTTTGCCCATTTTCACTGTCTTGGTTGGAGATATGAAATGTGGGTGAGAGGAAGCTGTTATTCAGTTTGATGCTATTTTTGATTTTATAGTGTAGATAATGTATTCAGAAACCTTTTCTTTGAAGGCAATCTGCATTCAGCGCTGTTAAAGAGTATCACATCTTTATATAGTTTATGGGATAATTTTGATTAGATGCAGTTCTTACTCTGTGGACAGAAGCGTATAATACCTGCAATAATTATGGTAATTGTATATCAGAAGTAGGCTATTCAGGAGAAAGCTATTTGTTTAGCATATAGTACTTCAGGGCTTATGAGATAGGGAAGTGTCTGCATTTGAAGAATAAAGACCACTTTAGAGCAGATTGTCCTTTATGTTACTTTACATTACACATATTGTAATGATGACTCACATTGAAGTTATCTTGCTCCAAACAACATTAACTTCACCAGAATCTCTCAGAAACACAAGGCACGAATGGGGAGGAATCAGCTTGGCTCCTCAGGGAATACCTTGCTTGTGCAGAAGCAGATGTAGAAGGCGCATGTTGCCTCGGAAAGGTGGCACCAAAAAGTCAAAGCCCACCAAACTCTCATCAGGCATACCAAACCCAGGCCTGAACAATTTCATCTGGGCCCGATCAGGCAGAACTGGAAAATGTGACTGCCTGGGCAGGACCCTTCTAGGAAAGCTCTCAAGTCACAAAAAGCTGGGACAAAAAAAAAAATGCGAGGGTTTGCTTGGTGTGGATGCTACCTCTTTTTTCCCTTCTCAAACGATGATGTTTATTTGGCTTAAGAACAAGGAGCAAAACTTTGGAACAACACCGGCAGCTGCTAGCAAAGCAAAGCAAAACAAAACTTGGCATCCAGGGTTAAATCACTTTCAGTGGCTAACTTATAAATAACGGTAAGCGGCTGGTTCTCTGAGAATAACCTCGCATTTCTTGTGTTACCAGTGATGTCTGTGTTCAGGTCTTCTGACACCACACTCATTAACAATGCACTTACCTGCGCCAGAAGCTGGACCGACCCCGGGGCAGCAGCAAGTGCAGGAAGCTCACCTGACACTTCTCTCTTCACAGGACCCCACCAGCAGCTGCGCACAGCACTGCCACATTTCTAATCATTTGGGTTAAAACGGGATATCGTGGGTATTTCCCACCAGGTTAATCTTTTCTGGAAGGCTTCCTGGCAAATGCTGTTTCCATGTACAGGAGAAAGGAAAAACCATCCTTGGCCTGCAATGGAAGCATCCTTGTTGCTCTCCTTGCAGAGCAGATGTCGTAGGGCTCTCTGGGGGCCTGTGGCAGCAGGGGATCCCATGGGGGTCCACTGGGGCAGGGCCTGGGAGCCAGAGGCCATCCCACCACCCCCGCTGTGAGTGGGGCAGGTGGGGGCAGAGCCCCAGTGGGGTGGCCAGACAGGGACAGTCAGGGCTGGTGATACCCCCGGTGCCCTGACTGAAATACACTGACTTATGCTTTGGGCAGGAGCCAGAACTGTTGCAATTTGTGATAAGCCATAAACAAGATGCTCATCAAGCCAGAAGATAGGCATTCCTTGTTTTGCTGGTATCTCTACACACAACATTGTAGTATTGTTATTTATATCCTGCAACATCTTAATCATTTATCACTTTCCATCTGTGCTGCAGACCCAGGACTTCACATATTAGGAACATCTGCAGGTCCATAAGCATCCTAGGAGAATATTTTTTGCAACATTTTTGTATTCTGTTCCAATTGCCTAGAGGAACAAATTGAAGTTAATGAAAAGTAATACTTTGTTGGAAAAAAGCAAAAGATTTATTTTGCTCTGACCACATTACTTTCACAATCATTTTTCAAATGAAAGCCTATTCTCCTACCTCTTTGTGCCTCCCAATTACCTCCTCAATTAAAAAGGTTTCTTTTTGCTCAAGCAGGGTTGTGAGATGTAATATTTAACAGTTTTATTGTTTGACAACGTGGTGGTTTTTTTTTTTCCCCGGAGACTGTGTTCAGTGGCGCACAGTCATTTCTGCTGACTCATGTCCCCAGCCAGAGAAGGTGGATGCTACCAACCCCAGCTAAGAGGCAGCATGAACAGTCCTGTGGTACACAGATGGGACACTGCATAGGAAAATGCCTGAGAACAAAAGAAGTAAAAAAGAAAACCCCTCAGAGCATTAAAAAGAAGGAAGGAGATCAGGTTGAAGCATGGTTTATTATTGAAATTTGTGTACAAACTTTCTAACTGTAGTGCTACATAACAGATTATGCATCTACCCTAGTGAGAGTACAGGAGACATGGAATTATTTTTTGTTATTGTTTTACAGCTAGAACACAACCCACGCAGCTGGGTTTGGTTGCACGGGGAAAGGCAAAGTAGAGAGTAATGAAAAGAGAATATCTACAGATATTGAAGATTAAAGAAAAAAATTAGATTTCAATTAGAAATTTTCGTAATTGGAAAAGGTGAATAGTTATAGATACACCAAAACTAAAGTATTTCAATTGCTTGCACCACTTGCGCTGGTTATAAACCACGAACTAGAGCTGCTCATCTTCATCATTCATTCCCCATGAGGTCGGGCTCTCCGTGGTACCATGTAGAAAAAACAAGACCAAACACACACTTGGGGCCCCAAACCAACTTCTCATCTCTTGTTGCTCATTGCATTTCTAAGTTTTAGGCCAAAGACAATCAAAACCACAGTTTGATTAATAAGTGTAGGTATTTGTAATATTTGAAGTACAATGACACTTAAATCCAGAGAAAATATTCTTTTTTGTTAGTTAAGGTTGCAGCCTTAGTGAGTTAATGCCCCAGGTCAAAGTAAAAGGTCCGCTCAGGGATGCTTCAGGCACCTCTCTACTAGAGACTTGCTCCAGGGACCCACAGTGCCCAACATGGCAGGGGGTCTAGGGGCTTCTGGTTCCTTATCATTTCTCCCTGAACGGCAGCATCAGCCTCGTACTACCACACTCGGGCCTCTCCTGTTCCGGATTTACTGTGCCCTTCAGAGAAAAGTTATAAGGGACCAGATCCCATTGCATGAGCAGCACAAAGCAGCCAGTTCTGCTGCCCAGCCCAGAACTGCCCCGCTGTAATTCCCTTGCGGCGCCGTGCCGCACAGTACCTACCCACCTCATACACTGCAGATAGAAATATCCCCACGTCTTCTACCAGGAACGCTGTCTGGCACTAACGACACCCAGATAAGGTGTAACTACCCCGAAGCACCGGGTAGGTCGCTGACAGCTTTGCGGTACCTCCTCGGCTGTTCCATGCCCCGCGCGGTCCGTGATTCAGCACATTCTGCTCCCCCAGCTCAGGGTGGGAATGCAGGCTGGGCGGTGCGGGGTACACATCCCACCCCCGTGTGGAACCAGGTGCCTTGTCTGAGCCAGGGTAACAATCCAGGTGGGCTTGAAGGTGAATTTTGAACAGATAATTAAATAAATACAACACTCCTCTAAAGAGAATTATTATTAATCTTCTGCCATGAAGCTACATCAATCTTTATGTACTAATTTTAACACTAAGCCTTGTTAAACTTGAAGAAAACATCTTTGGAGGGAGAATTTCATCTATGTTAAATAAATACATTGGTTTGTGGCTCGAGTACTGCAGATCTCTCTGCACTTCACATTTCATAAATCAAGGAAATAACATCCCTGATGAAGTTCATATTTTCTTTGACAGAAAATACAAAGACTGCTTCTAATTTCTTCATGAGAAAAGTTTCCAAAAGAAAATTGCTCCAGAAGACTGCACATTTTTTTAAATTCCACTTTGAATTGCCTTTTTATCCATAGTGCAGACCACAGATAAGAATTTTGCACGAAGAAGTTTTGATTGGCTTAATTTTTATAATAGAGAGTTAGCTATGAATTCAAATCTTCTTTTGCCAGGGTGTGAAAATAAAGATTTTTCACTGCCAAGAAAAGTATCTCTAATAGATAATGCCTGAAATATCTCTCTGTCATGAGTGTCCTTCAGCTCTCCTCCAAACCACTCTGCCATGTATTGTTATAAGCATCTATATTTTGAGCCTAAGTTTCCAAATGCTTTTACTGAATTTATAATAAATGTTCTATTTACTTAATTACAGTTTTATTAGAGGGCTTGCTTTTTCTCAGGAACCGCAAACTTTTCATTTATGCGTTTTTGTTACGTAAAAAATAAAGGCTCATAAAAGCAATATTGAAGCAATAAAACCACCTTATTTAGGTATATAATTAAATAACTCCAAGAACTGGATTCCAAATCCTACATAGTAACCCTAGACGATGTCCTAGATGCAATGACATGGTTATTTTTTTTTTTTTCTGCTCTATATTTAGATCGTCTTTTTAAGTGTCCTTTTCTCTTGGAAAAAGGGAGATGGGCTTAAGTCCCACCAGTGACTGATCAGCTGCTACCGTCAGTCCTGAGGTCAGGTGTATCACCTGGTTTTCACAAAACCAGCACGTAGCTCGACCGAGCGGCAGATGGACAAGGGTGTATAAGAATTGTGCATACACGTGAGGCGAGACAGATGGCCTGAAGAGTGTTATTCCGTGGGGTGCAGATAGATCCCTCCAGGAGACGCTGTGTTAAGAGGCAGAAGGGCACGGGTGATATATTGAACGTCGCTATTCTGAAGGAACAGAACTGAAGCCCCGAAGAAGTGGAAAAAAAGGGAGGCTTGCCATCCTGTGGCTCCGTGGTATTGTTCCCTGCGTGTCGGGGAGTTAGCCTACTGGCTTACATGATTGCTTTTGGCACACGAAAATACCCTGCTCTTTGTAGCGCTCTGAAAAATATTTAAATCTTCTCCTCTTTTGCCTGAAGCAGTATTATGCACTGCGGATGGCAGCAATTGTATGATAACACTTTAAAAGTCCCACTATGATAGCTGCATTATTTTAAACCACCAAACACTAAGGAAGTTGGGTAGAGCTGAACCCATGAACATAATTTCCTACCAGGGCACAGAATACTGACCTGGAATAGACTGGAGCCATATTATGCCTCCACTGGGGTCCACTTTTTTCATTTCTATCATAGGGTGGTTTTTATCTATAGAACTCGAAAAGATTTTTCCTACTAGTTAACTAACCGATTAACACAGTGGGTGGTTTTCTACCTAGTCTGCTGAGGCACACAGATGCTCAGTTAGCTCTTCAGCATAACGTACAATAACTGTAGTGCAGGGAATACAGTCTATCTGCCCTCAGTTTTATTCTTTTGCTGCAGCCGTTCGCGTTTCCTGCCACCAGAACCAATCTGGAGACAAATACAATTTTTATTTTCTTTAGAAGACTTCTGCTCGCCTTTGCAACTAAAATATTGGTGGAAAGGACTCTAAAATATCACGTCGACTAACACGCTGTTTTCTCTTCTCCATCCTCCCTCAAAAAAGAAACGCTTCGCAAGGTGGCATGTCTCCTGCTTTTATCTGCTTACTCTTTCTGGGATTTAAGAGCTGCTACTGAGAGCAAAGGGCAATTTTTACCCATAGGCAAGGGAAGCTATGTTCTCAAGCGCAGTCAAAAAACCCACACGGTCTCATTTTGTCATATTTTCTTCTCTTCATACCGTTCCTTTCTATTTCATTAAATTAAATGGCAATTATCTTCTTTCATGCATTCAAGTTCTTTAGAACAGACGGGAAATTACTAGGTACTAATCACTAGGATCCTTAGTCACTAGCTGCTGAATAGAAATGGGCATTCTTCCACCTGCTCTTGACCCTCATTTCAAAACAGAGCTCGTTTATCCTGAGAACTAAGGAAGATATTTCCTACAGAATGGGGGTGAGAGAAAAAGAGAGGCCCAGACAGAAATGGTTATGCAGAACAGGCACCCTCTTGGTGCCATTGTATTTTCCCCTCTTCTGAAAGCAGAAAGGCTCCTTTCTTGTTTACTAATTTTTACAACATCCAGATGAGAAAATAAAGTTCACCTTCACAAGTGAAAAGTAGCCATCGCTACCAAAGAAAGCACAAATCCCAACCCTGGAGAGGAAATGGTTAAATAGAAGACATGCACAAAATAGAAATACGAAAGTTAACTAAAAGACAAGGACTTATTAAGAGATTCGCAGCCTTTAGCCTGTGAACAGAGCTCGCTGAAGCATGGCTTGTTGTCTGCTATTTCTATATGGATTCTTGAAGTGTATGTTGTTGGAGCAGTTTCTAATAATGGGTGACTGATTTGACTACCATCTGTCATGTGTTTTTCTTTCATTCTTTTCCCACAGGAGAATATGTGATATAATGTTTTGGCTCAGTCACTTTTGTCTGTTCTTTTTTGCACTGCCATATATTTGCATTGGAGAAGTCTGAGTCCACGAAGTGCTCTTTGGGCTTTTAGTGGGAAAGGAGCAATTTTTTGATGGTCAGCATTTCCCAGGGAAGCTAGGGTAAGGGCTAGGTAAGATAGTTACTGCTAGAACATTACATCTGTAATGTGTTTTTCAGTTTGAAGGAGATTGGGAAAATTTCTCCGGATGATTCATCAGCTTCTGGATTCAGAAGTGGATGGAGCCTGTGCCAAAAGTTTAGTGCTCCTTCAGAAATTCAGAGTATTCACTCTCACAAAGAGCTTTTGGGAGGCTCACAATTCTGAACTGGAAAACTGAGTTGTTGTCAGGGTAGATCCATCACATTTAAGCGGGATTTACAGATTTATAATGCAGTAGGATACCACAATATTCCTTGCTAGCTTTATTGCTAGTTGTAGATCCCAGGACATTAATAAAGCTGCTTCCTACTACTAATCTTAGGATCAGATTGGACAGCAATTATGGATCCTTACAGAAAGCCTTTTAGGCTACACCTGTGGAGCCTCTATCAGGCATGCCAGTGGATACAGGCCAGTTCCTGGGCAAGTGGCACAGTTTATATTGCCTCTAAGGTCTTTTGGAAGGAGCTGTGACCAGTCTGCATTTAAACAGGACTGACCTTCAGCGTGACAATAATCTGGAAACTTTTTGTGTTTCTCTCTGTTTCACTCATGTCTGTGATGACCCCTCCATACCCTTTATAAGGGCACAGGCCTGACATACCTCAAGTCTCTCGTCTCAATAATTGGACAGTCATGCAATGCATTGCCACTGGTGCTAGTATTCCTAGGGAAGCTTAACACCAGAGCCCTGTCTTCAGAGCCATCCAAACGCAAAATAAAAAGGCAAGCGATCTGCAATGGACTAGGTGAAGTCTATATTCCCTGTATTCCCAAGTACCCTTGCTTAGAGACTGCAGGCAAGGGGGATTGTTCCATCTGGCAGACTTGCCTTTTCTTTCCTATTTCCCATTGCTGGTAGAACCCAGACTTCATCAAGTGGAGGAGGACGAGCAGCAGTCACTGGTGAGACTTTCTCACCGCATCAGGTCATCAACAGCAGTGCAGAACATTTGCATGAGGAGTCCCCCATTTGAGGTCCCATGCGGGGGGAAACCCATGCTGCCCCAGACTGACAGCATACCACTTTTATGATCCCCTCACCCCAGTAACAATGATGGGAGTTGTTGTCCTCTGCCTGCCCTGACTCCTGTCATCAGGAGCGGCAGTTCAGGACGGGAAAATCTGATGTTCACATCTCGCAACCTGAACCTGGGAGTAATCCCTTTAAAGGGAGCTGCCTACCCAGGCATATGGCTGCATGCCAGGAGGTGGGAGTGAAACATGGTAGCTTCATAAATTCCTAGAGAAGCACATAACTTCAACTGCTCACTATCTTACTGATTGAGTCAACAGCTAAATCCCAAAAGGCACATCCAGAAATAAAAGCCCTCCNCCAGAAGCATGGATAGTGGATCACTGGGGGTGGGATCGTAGCACGGGGAACTGTGGTGAGCAGCCCCCTGGGTGATACAGGCCTGGCCTTAAGCTTTTTGAACTAAGAAGACCTTTGTCCTACTCTGAGCAAAACTAGCTCTTTTGCCACCTCCCCAACAATTTCTTCATACAGTTTCCAGAAAACTTGCTGGCATTACAGCTGTGCTTGCAGCACCACCAAATACTCACCAGCATCAGCATCCTCAGGGCACCACCAGCCCTGACTGCCCTTGCCTGGCCCCCTGGGGCTTCCCCACAGCCCAGAATCCCATGTCAGCCCCCGGGGCCATCAGCCCCTGCCCCAGCAACACCACAGCAGAGCTCCCCACAGCCCTGCCCAGCCACAGGCCCCACCGAGCTGCGGGCCCAGGAACACCCCCCAATAAAACAGGTTTTCTCACTTTTCATCCCTTCAGTTGCTATTACTCCAATTACCAATGTACACTAGAGTGTCTTCCTTTTTGTCTCTGTTCTGCAGTAATTTACTGTTGTCACGTAGGACTGAGCCATGATTCTTAAACGAATTTTCATATAGGAATGCCAAATGCTCGTGTAGCAAACTAAACATTGTGAATTAAAACAGCCAAACCACCACGGCAGAGGGGCCAACACTGAAGGCTCCCTTCGCTAACGCACACCACAGTTTTGAGCAGCTCCACTGAACCCCCAGGAGCCTTACCATTGCAATAGGGTTGAAAATGGTAGAGAATCAGACACAGGCAAGTGATGAATTCATTTATGAAGACTAACAAATGGTTGAAAGGGTTGCTGTAAGAATCCCCCCCATCTTCTTACTGTAAATGGCTTTCCAATTTGTATATTTACAGCTGTTTTAAGTGCCCAAGTGTGGATCTGCATATTTCACAAGATGACAAGTATTTTCCTAGTTTTTTATTGAAGTAATATTGGTTGTTAAAAACTAATTGGACTGATTTTGCCTTTTTGCAGTGTGAAGTGCCCAGAAATCCTCTCTTTAAATCACTCTGGCCACATGACTTAACGGACCTTCGCGTGCCCCTCTCTGCTCCCAACACCGCTTCACCTCAGGGGCTGCCTCGAGGTTCCCCCCCACCCCCCACCATCACCGCCGCTTTGAGACAGGATTCTCAGTGGCTTTTTTCCCCCTGGCCGCGCAACCCAGGCGGCCTCTCCTCTCTGCTGCGCCGCAGTTCCTACACCCGACAGGCTTTGTACAGCAACCACACGAGCACGACCAGCGCCAGTAAAAGCGCGTTTAAAGTCACTCGAGCCGAGAGGTTTTCACTAGTCTCCCCCCGAGGCGGGCCTACCCCCCTTAGGCGACACCTGCTGCGGACACCGCAAACACCTCACAAACCCTACGTGCGGCTTCAATCTACCCGATACCCTCCAGCCCCGCTCTTCGCGGGCATAACCCCGACCATCCTCCCCCTCCCCCCGAGCCTCAGTATGTCAGAAGGCTTTGCCTAAGGAAGGCAGACGGACAGACGGACAGCCCCACCAGGCCCTTTTTCCGCCGCTCCCACAGCCGCTTCCGCCTACAGCCTCGTTCTCGGTCCTCCCCACCAGCCACGCCCCACTGAGGGCGCACAGCGCTTTCCCCGCCCACCTGGCCCCGGGAAGCCACGTCTGCGCCTGCGCGGCTCCTCGCCCTCCCCCCGCCCCTTTTTCCGCTGCCGTAGTAGGGGGGGGCGGGGAGAACTGTCACCTTCCTCAGATCCTATTGGTCGCCGGCCGGGCCAGGGCGGGTGCGCGCGCACCCCCGTCCCCGCCTACCCCCTCCCCTGCCCGGGGGCTCCTTCCGACTTTGCCAGCGGCGGAGGGGCTGCCGATCCCCCCCGTGCCCCCTCCCGCTCCGCGCCCCAGCCAGCCCCCCCGCTGCCGCCGCCACCGCTGCGCGGGGGGGGGTCTGCCCCGAGCCGGGGAAGGAGCCGCGGCCGTCAGGGCCGCCGCCGCCGCAGCAGTGTTACCCCTTCGGTACGTTGGCGGCGGTTGGCTCTGCTTTACCCCCTTCCCCTCACCCGCGCGGCTCTGGGGCCCTCAGCGTGGGGTCGCCCCCCGGGCTCGGCAGGGCGGTGGCCGGTCGGTCTGCCTGCCCGCTCGCCCCGCGGGCCGTAGCGCGGCGGGGCGGCCTTGCCGCGGCCGGCTGCGGGGTGACGGTACGACCGGGCCGGGCGGCCCGGGGGCCTGTGCGGTGGGTGCCCCGCGCCGGCTGCTCCTTTCTCGCCTGGGCCTCACGGGCCGTGTGGCAAATGGCGAGGATCGGGGCGGTGGGCAGGCGAACGGCGGCCTCTCGGACCTCTCCGGCAGCAGGTGTCGCGGGGAGGTAAAACGCCGATGGCGGAGGAGCGCGCTGGCGGCTCCTTTCCGAGTGACAAGTAACTTTCCTCGTCAGGGACAACGAGACTTGCCCGCGTCCTGGCGACGGAGCGGGGGGGTGGGGGGGTGGGGAGGATAGGGACACCGGGGGGCGCGGTGGGGTGGCACAGCCGCGGGCTGATTTGCGCACACCACGAACCAAAGCTCTGGGACAGCGATACCTCCCCTGCTTCTGTTCGCGGGGGTACTGCTGCGCGTTGTAGACGCGGTCGTTCTCCTGGACGTAGGGGTTTTAAACAGGTGTGGTGACACAGGGCAGTTCTGCGGCGGTTGTAGGCACCGGAGGGTGATGCTGAAGCTGGCGTGGCCCTGCGGCCCTGGGGATGCGGGCATCCCGCTTGCTTTGGTTTGAGTGCGGTGTTACGATAGCTGTGCTCGCCCCGTTGGGGTGTGCTTCCTTTAATGTCAGCAATGCTCTGTGAATGACTGTTATTCTGAAAAGCTCACCTGTTTCCCTAATTCTGTTGTGTTTGAAATTCAAAAGCAGCAAGATTTGTGTATTCCTGAATATTTCTCTTGACTTTCCTGAACTCTAAAATTTAGAGTTTGTTTGGGTTTGCTTTGTTTTCTTTTTCATTTGTTTTGTTTTGGTTTGTTTTTTTCAGGGGACCCTTTTAAAATTATTCAGAATTCTAGGAATTCTGCCCTGTTCCAGCGTAAACCCTTTTAACATTAGGATGTGCAACACTGGATTTAGTAACTTAGAATATTTGCCTCTTGTCTTCCTATATTTCTTTAAAAGTTGTATGCAGAAGCTGAATTGACATGGATATCTAAATATTTCCCTTTCTTTGGTGACAAAGATAGTGCTGTAATAAGAGGTCATAAATCTATTGCTGTGTTCAGGCTCCTTATTAAAACACTTTTTTTCAAAAAAAAAGTTTACTACTTGTTTGAGTATTTAAGTATGACCATGTAGTTTTGAGTATGTAGTTATTAGTTTCCCAGATGGGTCTAATATTCCATAATCTGCTTCTCCATGTGTATTGTTTAGCATGTGTACTTTATTTTCTAGTATTTAATCCATGAAATCTGTTCACTGCTCGGGTTCAGTCAAGGAGTTGTAGGTGTATCTTGACTTAGCTTTGCAGTTGATCAAAATCAGTAAGGCTATGCGTTTAGTTTGCTGATTGGTCGCATGGAAATGCACAGTAGAATAAGTAGGGCTCCTTTACATGCAATTTGTATATCCAGGGCCCAGGATGCACAGTTTCCTGGGAAAATAAAGTATTCAATACTACTAAAAGGTCATTAGGGACTTCTAAGGACAGAACTTGATGGCTTAGGCTCTAGACCATATTTTATGTAATGACAGCTTCAAACTTAGCCCTTTGTCAAGTTTGCATAAAGTTTCCTCTCAATGTAGGCTTTGAAAGGAAAGAAGAATGTTATGTGTGTATTTTCCCCACACCCGCCCCCGAATCTCCTGTACCTCGTTTCTTTTGCTGTCTGCCTCCACCCCTGCCTTTGAGGGATTCCACTGCTTCTCATTTTATATCTGTCCCACAAGATTCTGAGTAACAGCTGTGAAATGTAGCATTCTTGTTGATCTCTGTCTGTAGCTGTCTGGCAAAATGATGAGGCAAATGCTTCATGTCCAGCTTTGTGCGATGGCACAGGGACAGCAGAGGCTCTGTAGAACCAGGTGTCTTCTGAACAGTTAGATTTCTTACTGCAGATGTCTATGTCCAAACTTCTTGCAAGTTTCGTAGCTACTGCACAGTGAAATTTCAGTGTGGGCATTTGATTTTGTAATACTCACTGCTGACTAATTTACTTCATCTCGCAGAGACTGAAAATACTGTTGAGAAAACGACAAAATGAGTAGTCGTCGAAAACGCGCACCTCCATCAAAAATAGATGAGGAGAAAAAGAAAAAGCTCTGCTGGAATATGCATGAAGACCGGAGGAATGAGGTGATAACATTAGATGATGAAATGACTAATGAGGACCATATTCCAGGTCCAAGCACTTCTTCTGCATCCTTCATTGTTATAAATGATGATAGCGCTGATGAAGATCTCATTCAAAAAGAAGGCAGTGGCTCAAAATCTGTTAAGTTTTTGACAGTTAACGATGAAGACGACTCCTATTCCATCTTGACTCCTGTGTCAGTACAGCTAAATATTATAGTCTTGCCATACCGTGCAGATGGGTCCTGGAAAGCTTTGTTGGGAGAATTTGCTCTTCGTCTTCCTTCTGAGCAAATTCTAACTGATGAATTCCATGAAAGGAGCTTTACTTTGCGAGGAGACCCTGATGATCAGCTGCAGGTCTGTGTTCATGAAAGAAGTGAAGAAGAGTACAGTAATGAAACAAAAGAGTACCTGGGTGCTTATGAACAATGTATTTTGGTGGAACCAACTTTAGGTGGTGAAATATTGGAAGGCTTGAGATGGTTGCAAAAGAAAAAGATAATTGGACTTTATCAAAGACCTGGAGAGGCTCAAGCTTTAAAGGTATGGGTTCATGTATTTGTTTTGCATTTTAAAAGTTCTTCTTTTTAGTTTGAAATAAAAACCTTTGAACAACGAAGTCTGGCAGCTACCATATATTTTTATAATGTGGTGAACGTGCACTTTCTACATGCTTATGTAAATGTTTTCAGTGTGATTTTTCCTAAAAATTTCTTTTTAATGTTGCACCATTAGTAATGCATTATCCAAAGGAATTAAAGAAGCTTTTAACTTCAATTTACTGTATCTTCTATTTGGTGATTTTAGTAGGTTTGTTATATCTGTCTACATCTGCTAACTTTCAAAGCACTGTTGTTATTTTCATACTCATCTGTTTATAATATCCTTGTCATTCTAAAAGTTAAATGATTAACTGCATAACTGTTTCACAGGTTGGAATTTACCTTCTGGAAGCTGGGCTAAGTAAACCAGAGTTTCTCAGTGATGGAGGTGGAAGACCCAAAAAGGCTAATCAGCTGATTCAAAAACTCATGGAAAAGTTCTATAGTTTTTTAATTCCAGGTAAAGCGATTCAGTTGAATGTTGAGAAGTATTTTTTGTTATTAAAGTGTGTCTCTTTTTAGTAGTATTTAATGTAAGGGAAAATAGTACATTATTCCTGCCATCTAGAAACTTTATTTTCAAGTTAATATTATTAGGTAATTCTCTCCATATTATTATCTGGCTATTAATCATATGCTAATTAGTTGATGATCAAATTACAGGTGATAATATTCTTTCTCTACAAATAAGGCATTGAGACACATAGAAGTTTGAGTCCTTACCTTTTTGGGAGTAAATACAATTTTCACTGATTGATGTGGGTTGTTTGAACAGATAGATCTACAGTAACTTGTCTGAGTTACACAGGAACTGTTCAAAAGAATCAGGAATTAAATTTGTAAAGCTTTTGTTCCTAGTTTGGTGCCTAACATGCAACCGTGGCAACAAAATTTCTGTTTGCTATATATTGAAAGCAGTTATAATGTAAACTACTACAAAATGCACCTTTATGGCAATTTTAAGAATACACCACTGCAGATTTACAAATGTGAGCCTTGCCGTCATTTTGGAATTGAAGATATGTTTGCCAGATTATACTCAGTGGTGGTACAGATTTTTAGGGTGATCAATGACTGCTTTATGGTGTGATGGCTTAGGAACCTTAAAAAAACCCAAACCAACCTTGGTCTTCTTCCTGAGCGTGGCATGGATTCAAAATGTTAGTTGAAGCCTGACTCAATAATAGTGACCGTAATATGCCAAGTTTCAGCGTTTTTGCAGAAGCAACAGAAGCCTAACACCCCCCTCCCCATAATTGTACTTAATTTCAAAAGGCAGAATTGTATAAAAAAAATTAGGGAACTTGCTAAAGACAAGCTAAAATAGCTAACAGAATAAAATCTGTACATGCATGCCTGCTGTAAAGAACAAACGTGCAACTGTCAGAAAAAAGTTGAGATATACCAAGAGAAGGACCAGTATAACTAAGTATGTGGGAAAGGGAAGATACTGCGCATAAGAAGTTAACCTTCAAAAAACTGAAGTAATCTGACTGAACGAAATTCTTCAGCTTAGGTTTAAAAGCACAATAAAGCAGGTCCAAAAAAGAAGTCTGAAAAATAAATAGTTTAAGATGTAGAAATTAATAGTAATGTTTTTAAATGCATTAGGAGAAATACGTTATCATAAATGCTTTAGAAGCAGAATATCTGCCAGAGAATTCATAAACTTGACATGACTAAGGCATATAAAAGAATGCTCAAATAAAGTAGTGCTATAGCAGGAAGCACAATTTTCTTCTCTACATATATTCTCATTGTGGAAGAGTTGGGGAAAGTGATTGTTCACAGGTAAAATGAACAGTGACCTATTTTGAGATCCAAAATAATTTTCTGTGGGAACTTGTGATATTTGTCCTCAGTACGCTAAAGGATAGATTTTTGTGGACTACATGGTTGAATGTAGCTTACAAGTGAAGAGGCAATATAGCTTCTGAAAGGGAAGACATGCCCCTCAAAGTTACTGGAGCAAGAATATAGACCTGAGTGATTTGGTTGTTATGCCTTAACTTACCTTTTCAGAAGCCATGCAACCAGCTAAGGTTCATAACAGAGCTGTGTTGCCAACTGGTGAATTTTCTGACTGGTTTTCAGCATGTACATTTTGATGTGGTGTAAAATAATATAGTCTTGATTCTATGCCAATGAATGCCATGCATATGACTAAGTGAAATAGAGCGTGTGAAGAATAGAAATAAACGGTTGTTAACGTGTATGAAGATCACCAGTCAAGTCCTACAAAGGCAGGTGCAGCTTAATGTATTTTTAATGCTTTGGGAAATACAGTGATCGGTGACATGGTATCATCAACAAACTTTAAAGGTATTACTCAGCATAACAGATGAAGAAGCTGTAGAAGCTTGCAAGCAGACTAGGCAATGAACTGGAGATTTAGTATAAATTCAATATACATAAATATAAAGTGATGCAGAAGAAAAAAATCCTTACTTCACGTTAGAAAAAAACGATGGCCTCTTTGCTAACTGTTGCAACTAGGGTTGTAGTTCAGTAGGTAGGTGTATAGCTCAGTATACGTATCAACTTAGTGCTCAGTGTCAGTGAAACCAAATCAAAGGTAAAGAACTGTCCTGAAAGTATTAGAGAACAAAACAGGATAATTAAACCACTATATAAGACCATAGCATTTATTATGTTATCTTCAAATTAAAAAATAAAGCATATCACAGAAAAGGGAAAGATTTGGGAATGAATCTTCACACTGTGAAACCAGTTACGTTTTCTTACAGTTTTTCAGCACGTACTTTTTGCTGTAGCATAAAATAATAATGTAATCTTGATTCTGCTCCAATGAATGCATTCCTCTTAAGAAGCGTAAATTGACTTCCGTTACTAACAATTGAGTCTGTGTTGGAATTTTAGCTGTTTTTAAACAGAATTAATTGAAATTTTTGTAAAACTGCATGTAAGTATGTGTTTTAGCACTTGTCAATATACATCTAAAACAAACTCTTATTATGCAGCAACATTCAGAGATGAGGCTTCTTGTTCTCCTCATGGATGAGCAAATTCATGTGTTGATGGAGTTGTACACAAGGGTTTACGCGAATAAGAGACATCACCTCTCTATCCCTGCATTTAATTTTTATATATTTGTTTTCCTCAGTGTCCTCATGCTGTTGATGTCCTTCTATATCATTTTGAGACTTTGGTAGGAATTCCATCTCAAGTTATGGCAAGCACAGCATAGATGCATTAATGAATCTGCAAGAGAGTCACAGAATATTTAATATGCAGGAGCTTCATTACTTTTGAACATTAATTGTGGAGTTAACAATTTTTTTTAGAAATTTGTTTACAGAGATTTGTTTGCTTTTAATAAATAGCTGGGTTTGTAATAGCTTGTATAATATTACAAGCTATTATAATTTCTGTACAATATTATGTTGCTTCAGTGAACACACACACATAGATCCAGATAGCTTCTTTCTTAGTATGAAAAAACCCCGTAGTCTTTATAATTAAAATAAAAAGACTAAAATGTCTGATCAATTGCTATTTCTATATTTGTTCTAGTGAATGGTAAATGTTTTGGAGTTTTTTTTTCCCCATAGTGTCATGGAACTATAGTATGACATACAGTAGCATGGCAATAGCATATACCGTTCTCGTTCCATTTTCTTGAGAAGAATAAATTCTTTGTACAAAGACAAGTGGTTTTGGTCCTTGTATGGCATTTCTTATTACCAAATGTGAAGCAACAAGTCTTCCATTAAACTAGATTAAAGGGGAGAAATGATCACAGTTTCATTGATGTAGAATTCTTATACAGCAATCTGGAAACTGCCTTACAGGTAAAACTGAAAGATCCTACTGCACATGCAGTAGTCGAACTTTAGTTCAGTCATTGAAGGAATTAAGTATTATGAATTATGAAACATATCAGAGAAACTGAATTTTTAGATAGTGCGATACCATCTGTTTCTCAAAGGTAAAAAATACTAAGATGAAAGTGATGCAACTGAAGTATATTTTGAATGGGTGAAAGCATAATTAAATATTCACTGTCTAATAAGTAATGGTGAGAGAGGTAAATTTTCTTAGTATCCTTTTAAAAATCCCTGTGGTACACAGAACCATTTAATTAAAAAAAATTGAGAGAATGAACAAAGCAAGAAAGGTATGGACAAAATGCATCCAAATGTATGAGAAAACATTTTACTTTACAGTACATTGTAGTCTTTGGTCCCCTGTAAAATTCTGGATAGACTTAGTTTATATAGGTGTCAATTCATTATGCTTTGAAAGGTGAGATTTGAAAACTATTATTTTAGCAAGTATGATGATAGGTGTCATTCTAGACCAACTTCATTGATCAGAGTTATACTCTGCAATTACTCTAATGTCTCTGTTCTATCCATGAAGTGAGGAACGTGTGTGAGAGGATCCCTCGGAACAGTTTCTCTAGCATATGAAGCTGCATGCTCTGCTTGGTGCTTTTTCTTTGGCTGGAACATTAATAGCTCCACGTGTGCACTCTGGTTGCCTTCTTTATATTACAAGTCTTATATATACAGTTTTCATGAATTTATAGAAACTTAATATCTTTCAGAATTCTGTTTTCCCTTGTGAAGCACTGGAATTGTTCCATTGTCTTAAAAGGATTAGGGGAGGGCTCTGATGGCTCCTGTACATAGGCACATAATTTCCTGCTGTTTGTTTTGTAAACCATTCTTCACCTTCACCATTTATTTGAATGAAAGAAAGCTTTTGCTTTCCATGAAAGAGAGTCCTAATAGCAGCCTCCAAACCTTATTTTCAGATTAAGTTCTCTGGTGTTTTTATCCCAGGTACATCTCTTCTTTGTTAGCATGAGGCATCATCATTATGTGAGGCATCGTAATTATAATTTAATTCAATTGTGCTTGCCATTATCTGTTTTGTCTTTTTATCAGTATGATATTAAACTTTTAAATATACCTTAGGGTCACTTTGTGCTGGCCTTGACTTGCTTCTAAATTTATATTAATTTTTTTTTTTAAGAAAAATTCTGCAAGGTGGCTTTATGTATTAGCTAGGGTTAGTATCTTTCTTTAAACTATAGAGCTGTACAGCTGCTCTTAGGTAAGTACTAACAGCAGTTTTATTGGTACTGATGTTTTAATTTGAGACCTAAAACACTGTTAAAACTTGAGTTTTTTGTTCCCTCATCTTATGTCAGTTTCCTAAAATGCTGACCCTTGAATTTCTCATTTATTTTTGTTCTGCAGTGCTTAAGTTCTGTGTATGCCCATGTATCCAAATTATGTGGAAAAATATACATAAGCACAAGGCTTTCTTTCCTAGAGGGTAGAAAAGAAGGGCAGGCCTTCTGTCCTACAGGGTTCATATTTCTCTTGAGGTGGCATTTTAATTTCTAAAGTATACCTTGTCTGAATTTCTGCAGTGATGCAAGTGGTGAGAATTTCATTTTGTCCTACAGCTACAATTTTCTTATTCAGATGGCTAATTTAAAATTAACGTGAAAGCTTGCTGAAGAGAATCTGCTGGGGTTTTTTTAATATGTTATTTTATCAAGCAAGGCTTTTTTTCATAAAAAATATGCAAATCCTTGACAACTCGCTGTGATTTCACCCTTTCTATAAGATCATCAACCCATGTTAACCTTTACATCTGAAATGTGAGTTATTTGTGATTCTGTATGAGTTGGAAATGTTTAGTGAAAGGTCTTTATTAAATAAATTAGGTCTGGTCATTCTATCCCTAAATTCTAAAGGAACAGCTTTGCAGATTATGTGTACCTCTGTGATCGCCATAGCAAGTTAAGACTTTCAGGAAAGTAGTGCTCATTGTTTCCTACTGCTGCTGGCTGAGTCAGGTGCAGTCATGACATGTTTAAATGAAGTTTTGCTTTGCTTGCTTTCATGTGTTAACTAAATACATTGCAGTGAAATTTACTGAAATGTTGACCAAAGTTGATTGTTTTGAATGACTTGGTGTATGCAGATGAGCTAGAGGAAGATGAGGAAGAATCTGACATGGAAATAGAACGACAAAATATTGAAGAGCTTTATGACTTTGTAAGGCACACCCATCAGCAGGATATCCAGTTACTGAGAGAGGATGTGCAGCATCCTGCATTAATTCCTATTCTGAGGCCATACCAAAGTGAGGCTGTGAACTGGATGCTTCATCGAGAGAACCTCACAAGCACGAGCAGTGGCAAGTATATGGGTCTGGAAAACTTGCATAATTAAGGAAAGTGGCATTGTGTTGTCAGCAGTAACGTTTTCTTGCTGTTTGATTAGAAGCTGTGTTAATTATTTCATTGCTGTTTTTATAAAAGCTGCTGTTTGGGTAGTACACTAAATGAGAAACTAAACTGCTGAAGAGCAGTTGATGTATCTTGTTGGTCATGAAGCACTGTGGAGGTAGACATCTGCTTTTTGTCTCTAAAAGTCACAATAAGGCTATGAGCAATTCTAAGCAGTATGCTGTTTATAGAGAAACCTCATAATAGTAACATGAACTCTTTCTCCCTAGAAAATGCGCTGCACTTCTTATGGCGGGAGGTCATCACTCTGGATGGAGTAAAAATCTACTATAATCCATTTACTGGCTGGTATGTTTTTATAGTTATCGCTTCCTGAGAATACCTCAAGGGTGTGCTTTGTGAAAACCTTATTGGCAGTTTTTACCTGGAGGATATAAGATAATCCATAAATGTCGCTTTTCAGTTAGCAATTAAAGAATTAGAATAGTGATATCTTTAATTTGAAAAAAAAAAAAAAAAGACAGCAAACTGGTCTATATAATGCACAGGTAAATATGTAAATCTTGAGTTGAAGACATAATTCTTAAAGCTTTTCTTTAAAATTTCAGTGCAAATTTGTAGTTTTAAGATTAACTCTTTTTTTTAAATTAGAGCATTGGAGGCTTCGACCTTCTGATCCAACATTTTTAAAATCTAAAGGAGGGAGGCAGTATAATGCTTTTTATTAATGCTGGGTATTGCATTACTAATTCAGTTTCACTTTTCTCATTAATTTGGTTAGAACAGAACCTCTTGGTTGCTAGTTTGCTTTTTATTTTTTTCCCCATGTAACTTTCAGATCTTTAACATGTGAATATAAATGTATTTCAATTTTGTGGAGACTAATATTTTGATATGCTGAGGTTAGCAAGGCAAGGCCTGTTAGTAGGGGAAAAAAATCCAAGAACTTCTGGCATACATATTCATCTTGGTCATGTTTGTAGACCCAAAAAGCTTGCTAGCTTTTGTCAATCTCAGTTTATTTAATGAAAGAGAATGCCTCACCTTACAAACTTTGCCTTGCTGAAGCTATGCTCTCTGTGTCCCTGGACATGTGCTTCTCTGTCACACCATTCCATAGTTACTGACTTTCATTTGGGAATGTACTTGAATTTTAGTATTATCCGTGAATATCCGATTGCTGGACCCCAGTGGCCTGGAGGTATTTTGGCAGATGAGATGGGTCTTGGAAAAACAGTAGAAGTGTTGGCTCTTATTCTGACTCATACCCGACCAGACGTTAAACAAGATGATCTGACATTACCTGAGGTACGAAAACCAGGATAAGATTTAGTATGAAAAAAGTAGTTTTCATAATTAATGGAAATGCACTGCTCTTGAGTTTATTGGTTTGTTTTATAGAAGTGCAGATTTAAAGCTGGATTAAAGTACAGTGAAAGTTTTTGCATTGTAGGTTGTGATGCTTGGTGGCATAAATGGTGGAATGGTTTGCATGAGAAGCAATTGATAGTTTGCCATTGTTGAAGGGTGCTAGCAGGCAACTCTGCTGTTAATAGGCTGTTGGTAGTTGACACGCACTCCAGGAGTGTATAAATATGTAACTTAGTCTACTATGTTGGAAATCATTCTCCCCTTCGGGTCATTTTATTGCTGAGTATCAAACATCCATTAGACATACATTCTGTGCTAAAATAGGGACAACTTAAACTCAGTGAGTAAAGATTTTTGCTTTGCCTCTATTTCATATAATAAATGGGCTTATTTAGCAGCAGTTTTCCATCTTTTCACTTTCCTCATCAGGCATCCTGTGAAAACTTAGCACATTCACTAAAACCAAAAATTCTCTCTGAAGGGAGAGAACCTTTATCCTTAAGTAAGCTCTTAAATACTTCGGTGGGTTCCATTTTTTTTAATTCCTGGCAGCCAGTTTATTGTACCTCTGTTCATAATGATCTGCCTGCTTGTAATTTTATCAGTTAGAGACCTAATTCTCAGAGAGAATAACATTCTTCTTAAACGTATCAGAGGGTCAGCACTGAGGAGTGTGAAGAGGGGAGTATTAGCACTAAAGCATCTGGACATCAGCTGGCAACAATAGCTAGAGACCATAGCTTTTGGAGAACTGAAGTTATGAAACTGTTTCATGATATGAGTAGTTGGGACAGACAGCTAATATTTCGGGATCTTTATGAACAGAATTATATGAAATTGCCTGTGGTAAAAAGGCACTATTCCACTCATCCAGAAGGCCCCTTGTCATCTATATTTTTCTTGTCTTCAGATATAAAATGTCTTTGTATGATGTCCTGAAAAAAAACTAACCCCAAAACAAAAGAGCTTTATTCCAACAGAGACTTTCTGGATGAGTCCTGGCTTGTGTAAGCCAATGTCAGAGTTACTCCAAGTGTATCAACTCACTGTAGGGCTCGAACAGCGTCTGGAGTTTCATTGCAGTTACTGTTTAAGAACTCTGCAAAGCAACCAATTGGACAGGGCAGAGTGAAGTGTCAATGAATACAGCTATAAAACAATTAATCATAGAAATATTGGCACTGCATTTGTTCCATCTCTGGGATTCTTTTTTATATCCCTGTTCTTGACTATACGTCTCCTTAAATTAAATCACTATTCCTGAATCATTAATAATAGAGGAAATTTTTTGGGGGCAAGCACTAAGAAGAGAAACTTGCTTGTTATACAGCTAACTAGGGCTTTTCAATCTATATTGCTTTTGTGTTTTTAGCTACATAATAAATATATATTTTCCTCCCCCCGTTGGTAACCTAGATTGCTTACAGCTATAGATTCCTGCAACTTAATTCTGAAGTAGTGGAGGACCCAAGTGGCTTGCAGGACTGCTGTTTCTCTTCTTAGTGTAGGGTGCTGAATGCCATTTGCTGAGAAACTGATCTGAATGGGGTATCACTCTGTACATTAAAAATGAGCTATCTGAGCAAACTAGTGATATCAGAGCACACATCTATAGCAGCTCATGCTTATTTTAAAATGTGAAAAGTTTAATGAAGTTCAGAATTACTGTGAAGAGACATGAGCTAATAACTATTTAATGTTGTCTGCATTAGGGTAAGCTTGTGAACTTCTTTGTTCCACCTCAACCGTTAGAAGGAAATAAAAAGAAAAAAACAAAGGAAATGGAGCTTAAATTGAAGGAAAAAATACAATATCCCAGTAAGTATTTCTTATTACTTTTTTTAATACATTTTGCTTTTTCCATAAGTCTTATATTGGCCACTGACTATGAGTTCAAGGCTACTCTTCAGTTCTGCAGAACGAAATCACCCTTTTGCTGAGCACTGTAATGTAGAATTGTATGCTACAAACAAGTGATCCACACTTAAAAGTAAAGTTACCAACTCAGATCTCTGTGCTAGAGAGCTCTATGTAACTAAAGGTCATTGTAAGACAGTTTATGCATTTAACTGAAATGTTCTGTCTTTTTATAAACTTCAGTAAGAAAATTGAGTGACATGTCTGTGGCTACTCAATATTGTCTTAGAATCACTGAAAAATAGCGATTTGTAGGGCTACCTTAAGTAAAGCATTGTCAAAACTGCTGCCTGCCTTTTTTTCATTTTTTAGATGAACATAGTATTCAGAGTTCCATTAATATGCATTCTCTGAGGTAACTTCCATTTTATCTGAGCTGTAAGTTTCTTTGTTTTGATTCTGCATATAGGCTTACGAGTGATGATATTAGCAGCTGTAAAGGAAATGAATGTGAAGAAAGGAGCATCAATTATTGCAATATTTAAGTACATCAGTTCTATATATAGGTATGACATACAGAGAAATAGACGGCTTCTCAAAAGAACTCTAGAAAAACTAATTGCAGAACAAGTAGTAGAGCAAGTCAAAGGACATGGTCTGGCTGGGTCTTTCAAGCTGGGAAAGAATTACAAGGAACAGAAGAAGCGAGAAAGAACCAAGGAGCAGGTAAAAATGCTGCTGTAGTTACTTCAAAGAACGTTGCGAAAGCAGGGCTTATTTCTACCAATTGCATGCTGCTCTCAGCTGTGTTGTCTGTGTGCACTTGTTCAGTGACACTGGCTTATTGATAAAAATGAAGGAAACTGCAGCATTTCCTTTGACATTCACAAAGAAGCAGAAATCATTAGTAGATCAAACTTGGGGCTAAAATATTAACTACATCTGTCGTAAATCTTTTAAAATGGTACTGCAGGGGCTGGCAGATATATTGTTCTTACTGTGAAGTTATCTTTTAAACACTGGTAAACATTAACCAAATCCTCAAACTGGAAGGTTTTATATAAAATCTTAATATCTGTGTCTTGATGTGTTTATACATTCAAAAAAAAAAAAAAGGAGAGGAGAACGTCTGACATTCTTGGTTGATTTTGCTTTGTAGACAGCAAGGACTTCAGAAAGCATTCAGAAGAAGGAGTTGATTGATGCTAAAACTCAAACCAAAGAATCAAGAAATAGTGATGGCACTTCTGGAAATGTCCTTAAAACCCCTTTACGGGTGGATATCACCATGGAAGAACATGATTATTGTACAACTAGCAAAAATAACAGGAAATCTGAAGCAGATCATGAGAACTCTGTAAAAGAGAATAATGTTCAGCAGGAAGCTTTGGTCCCAAAGTCTCCTGATTTGCATGGCAGCCTCCTTGTCTCCAGTGACATGAGCAGTCATCCGAATTTTGATGTTTCTAAAACTACATCTGATGTCCAGCAGAAAGTTCCAAAGGACCAGTCCTCACATTCCCAAGAACTTGCCAGCAGCAGTGTACAACATGCCAGTTCTGTATTTCCATTTAATACCTCTGAATATCGTTTTGAATGCATTTGTGGTGAGCTTGGATTGGCTGACTATAAAGCTCGTGTGCAGTGCCTGAAATGTTACTTATGGCAGCATGCGGAATGTGTGAATTACAAAGAGGAAAACCTGAAGATCAAGCCCTTCTACTGTCCACATTGTCTCGTGGCAATGAAACCAGTTTCCACAGGAGCAACTCTGATAATTTCTCCAAGTTCCATTTGTCATCAGTGGGTAGATGAGATCAACAGGCATGTAAGATCATCTTCTCTTCGAGTTCTGGTAAGATTATGTAGCTTCATATTCTGGAGAGTTATTTTATCAAGGCTCGGTGCTTCCTGTCTGACACTGTATTAAGTAAAGTTCAGAGGTTTCTGTGTCAGAATTCTCCATTTCTTGCTGTTAGACCTATGCTTTGGCACCACACAGTTCATTTGCGTCCCAGAAAGACTGTCTGCATTTAGTTCTTCATTTTTTCCTTGTCAGTTGGTCACTGGGAGATGATACAGTAGACTAGTTATCTTTATCAAATGGAAGCAAATTTTGAGCAGTTGCAACAACAGGTGGTTTCTGAGAGGGAAGGCTGTGTTTTTGGGTTTGGTTTTTTTTTTTTTCCTGAAAGATTACCAAGGAACTTAGGCCAAACTATGGGTGTTTTGGCAGTGTCAAGTCTCACTGTACATTTGCACCCGAGCATCTCTTTGACAGTTGCTTCTCATTTTGTTCTAGATTAAAACAAATGTTTTGGTATGTAAAAAGTGTACTTTTGAATTTCTGGTTCTCAGGCTTTACAAAAGAAGTCTTGGGCCGTGGTGTTTACTGAGAATAATACCATTATAACTTGGGTGTTGCCTCTGTAAGATCTGCCATATTTATTAGGATGTTGCTTATCCTTTTACTTGATTTCTAATAGCTCTATCACTAAAATAAACCTAATTATACATATAGTAACTGTGGCTATACAAGATTTTTTGAATATAGTTATCATAGTATTCAAGGGTAGCCATTGTCTTTTATTAATGATGGAGTCAAGTTTTGTCCTTCATATTTTTAGTAGGCAAGAACCTTTGTAATGATACAGTGCTTTGAGAACCATAGATGCCTTCTATTTTGAATAATATAACAGTAGTAATAGATTGATAAAGAGAGGAAGCTTTGTATTCAGGGATGCATCTGATACCTTCAGCTGTCCTACATAGATGCCCAATGTTTAAATGAATTCTAGACCTCCAGTAAACCATTTGTGTGAGCAGTCTAATTAGCTTTAGTGCAGCAACTAACAAATGTGTAAAACTTGCACAGTTTTCATAGGACCCAGTCCAAGTTTTATACCAGCTTTGATGAAAACTGTCAGAAATAGATTTACATGGTAACAGTAAAATAGCTTAAATACTGAATGTTAGTACTTTATGCTGTGTGACACCTTCCATTCTAAGAGAGTTTTCGTTTTCTTTTTCTTTTAACTGCCAACTGTAAGTCATCCAGACTTGCTTTCAGTGTTGCTTCAAAGTGAAAATTTGGGGTTTTTTTCTGTAAAGTTAAAATGAAAATAGTGCAGATGTTTCCAAGAACCAGTTTCCCACGTTAACATTGCATGCATTGCATGTGAAGGGTGTTTTTTATTCTTCCAACGGCTTACAACCCATGGGAAATTCTAATGGTTTTATATAACAGAACAAGGAATTAAAATTTATCAGTAGGTCTTGCTTTGTGGCAGGTTGTCTTTTCCTGCTGCTGAGAAAACAATCAAAACTTGGCCAAGTTTTAAACCTCCGGAAAATCTGTTCATAAATACTTGGAAAAGATCATTAGAGTTTGACAGCTTTTTTTTTTTTCTTAACAGTTGCTTCAGCAAGCATGCTCTTTTGTTTCTTTTTTTTTCCCCATTCCCTTCTCTCTTTCATTCATGTGCATTGACCTGGTGGCACGTGCTCTGTTGTCACACTCTGGGGCTGAACAGAAATTTTCTGCAAGTGTTTGTTTTAGTTGACAGAAACATTGTTGTCATAATGCACAAATGTAGAGGAAGATTATTACTGGAAGAAAAAATACAGTTAACAGTGAAATTAACAGTGAAATCATGTGCTGATCAAGAGGTAAATAGGGGGGAAAAGCAACTAAGGTTTTATGGGGCCATCTTAATTTCGGTATTTTTGACTATTAGTGGCGTGAATTAAGAGAACATTAAAGTTTGTGATGCTATGAGGGATTGAAAGATGGTGTGATTTTCTTAAATGGTAAATGTGTTTGTAGGTAGTTGCAGATAAACACTAACCAAGATGGTCCATTCTTATATAATAAATCAAGAAGTTGCAGAATGAGAGGAATAGAAAGATGCTAGCTCTTTGAAGATGAGATTAGAATACAGATTCTTTCTTAAAAAGACAGGAATATTCCTTTATCTGTCAGAAGAAAGCCGTACCTATTTTAATATTGTAATTGATATACAGATCTAGATGAGTGGTAAGAAGTAGCTGACGATAAAGTTCTTAAAGTAAGCAATGGGTGCCTGTGATTTTGAAGTAGTTTCCTAAAGTAAATTGGGAGCAAGTGAAAAAGTTTGTATGAGAAGGGAAAAAAAGGTGATTGATATATAGCTCTGGTAATAATTGTTCTTAGTATCTAAAAATCCCAGGGATGAGAAAACACTTCTATTCTAAAAATATATGTCGATTGTGTACTGTACCATGCATTATTTGAAATTTTAACATGTTTTGATATTGTGAGTGTATTGGGACTCATAATATGTGCTGTATTTATTTTCTTTAGATATAGAATGCTGCCATGGGGAAGCGTATAGTAAAATGATTGGTTTAGCTTGTTCATTTTTTTGTTTAAACTGCTGTGTGTTTCCGAAAGGTTTATGCTTAAAATGATGAGGGAGATAAGAAAAATACTTCTGATATTGGAACAAATGTCAGTATGAAAGGTTTATAATAATATTCTGTTGGTGCACAGGGATTGTTTCTTTCCAGGGTATTCTCTCATGAGTCTCTGTAGAGATCCTTCTTGTAGATAAAACATTACCCAGAGTATCATTTCTGGTTTTTAAATATTTCACTGCATACTTCTGTCTTTGCCTAATCATCCATGAAATTTTTGGGGCAATGGGGAGAAAGGTAATACATCTACAGTAAAGGAGAGAAGACTGGACATGTAACACTGACTTACATAATCTTGCTCTGTGCAGCATTACTGATGCTCTTTTGTTTCAAACAACTGTTGCAACAAATAACTGTTGCAGAAAATACTAAAGTCCTCTTTTCTTCAAAGGAGAAAAAAATGTTGTGAAGATATAATTAATCATACATAAAAGTTTTGCGTCAATGTCTATATTGTGTTTATTATCTGTGTTACTCATATGGATTTCCCACCGTGCTACTATATGAATATGGGTTTTCTGAATGGTTTCATTTTATATGAGCAACACTGCTAAAAGCATGCATGTATTAAGCTGTACTGGTATTTTTGCATTTTTATTAGTCTCTTACCTTCATTCTTTGCTATTGTGCTATTGAATACAAATCTATGTAGGTGTATCAAGGTGTGAAGAAGCATGGCTTTTTGCAGCCACACATGTTGGCAGAGCAGGAGGTGGTTATCACGACATACGATGTCCTTCGCACTGAACTGAACTATGTAGATATACCCCACAGTAACAGTGAAGATGGGCGCCGTTTCAGGAACCAGAAGAGGTACATGGCCATCCCAAGCCCCTTAGTAGCAGTGGAGTGGTGGAGGATCTGCCTTGATGAAGCACAAATGGTTGAATGCACTACTGCAAAGGTATGAAATTCCCGGTCATGCATTTATTTAACTTCAAAAGGTTTTGACAAGCTTATTGTAAATAATACAATAGACGTCCCTCTCCCCCTCTTAATGTTCAGTGCACTCAGGTAATTTGTCCTTGTAGCTTGTTCTTGAGAATTGAATTTTCTGTTGGAGATATTTACTATTAAATGGTTCTTCTGTTGGAATTTTGGCAGACTGTGAAGTATATCCAACTCAAAAAACACTTAACATAATCTATACTGACAGTTTAAAGAACTAGGTCATCGTGTTGTATATGGTGTTTGATAGTTTCAAACAAGACACAAGCCTGTTCAGTGACAGGGTTCAGAGGCATAGATATGTCCTTTGGGTCTAGAAGCTAAAATAGTCAGCAGTCTGTCTGCAGACTGTAGGACTGCAGTCTGCAGAAGGAGATTATTTTAATTAGTATTCGTCCAGTCTTTTTGCCCAAGACAGGAGGACAAAAATGCTGCTTACATAATGGCTTATAGGCTTTAATTTTATCATTTTTTTATGTACAATTTCTTTTGTTAACTGTTTGCCTTTTGTGAACTCTTAATTGCACTTGATTGCTTGGAAGTGGATATGGCTTATCAGCTTTCAGTTACCTTCAAAAAAGCTCAATAACTTTATACACTTGTTTATCGTATATTGTATCAATGCTGCTTATAAGTCTGCTAATTTTACATACTGAAAAGGTGTTCATACTTCTTAAAAATAAGGTCCACGTGTTTTCAGACTGTTATCCACCCTGTCTTTGTTTTTCCTTTCCTACCATTGGTTCTATCTTTTGCTAGGCTGCTGAAATGGCCCTCCGTTTAAGTGGAATCAATCGCTGGTGTGTCAGTGGCACTCCTGTGCAGCGAGGATTAGAAGGTGAGATTTTATGTAGCAATGTCATCTGTGGGTTTTCCTTGTGGTGATAATTAGGTGGTGGTTTGAAGCACTTCAAATGTCTGCTAGTTTTGCTCTGAATTCATTAGGTACTCTGACTTGGTAAGCCATAGACCTTAAGCATGTAATAAAGCCATCAATAAATGTATCAATATAAAAATTGCAGAACTGAAATCTTTTTATTTCCCCGAGTTCGATGAACACTTTAAGGAGTAGAGAAGCTGTATGTCGAACAGCTGACTCAAGTCTGTTCTTCAGTTTTCAGTTAGCAGAGTGGATAAATACTAAACCCTCTTTATTGCAGCTAAAGGTAGCCTGTTCTGGTTACAGAATCCTTCTAACTGTCAAATAGAGCAAGCAAAGCTGTATTTGCTTTTTGCATAGGCCTGTATGAACTACTGTGAGCATCAACTGCCGTTGATGTGCAGGGAAAAAAAAATCGTACAAAAAAAAAATCATACTAAAGCTTTATGAAGCTGTCTTTAGTCCTTATGTAAGGACTTAATGAATTGATATGTGTGGAGTAGGAAGCTGTATGTTAGCAGGTGTCATTTATCTTGCCTTTTTGTGATGTAGTCAATTTATGTAGACAGGCTCTAGGCAGAGATAGGAAAAAAAAAACAGAAAAAATTGGCATTGAGGCAATGAGTTTGCAAGTGGATAAATCAGTGTAAGCATTTGTGTGTGCATTTGTGAACTATTGTTCAGATACCAAACTATTATAAAAGTCAATATTGTGAATTCTTTATGGAATTGTGGACTAAATTTATAAATACACATAATAGTTCTGAGAATACATAGGTAATAAAGGAAACACTATGGAAAGAAGTAATTGATTTGACTGTCGTGATTAGCTTGTTCAAGTCCTTATGTTTGATAGTGTTGATTTAATAAGTATCTGAAATGTCATGTTGTCCATAACACATGTTGGCGAGGTGCTCAGGCTATACTGGGGCAGCCCCATCACAGAGGGGAGAAAAACTGCTGACTAATGTGAATCTGTGCCGCCGCTGCTGCTGTAATAAAGTGGGATAGGATCTCTGGGTAAACAATTGCTTCCTGCATAGAAATGATTCCCAGGAGTTTTCTTGCCCTGGCCTACAATGTATTTGGGGAATGTCTTACAGGTCTTAACTAAATACCAAAATTACCATAAAGCTAACAGAATGAAGAATGTAGCCACCAGATCTTTAAGAACTATCTATAAGATACCATCATATAGTTCTATTTCTGCATTGTCCATGTGCAGCATTTAAACTTGTGCTTCTGTGTTTTTCAAGTAACATTTAGATACAAGCTTAACATCAGTATGTCCTTCAGTTTCATCCCCCAAAATGATGGGTTTCTGAATTGGGCAGTATTAGCAAGCTGTATTCTCTCAATTAGTAAGAAAACAATAGAAGTGTGTTTTATTAATTTCTTCTGCCTTAGTAGAAAAGTGAAAGTCTTCTCAATTGCAGCCCCTTTTAGAATGGTGGGCAACAAACAGTTGGTGCACAGCAGGCTGTGAAGTAATGATACTGAGCAATATTGTTTTAGAAAAACCTGGCAAACCCAGTTAACCATATGCAATCATGTAATTTCTGCCTCTCAGCCCTGCTCTGAATAGGTTTGAATTCATCACTCTGTTCTTCTAAACTTGAAATTAGGAAAGCGTCTCACAAATAGCTATATTCCAGCAAGTTCCAGCAAAATGAACAATGAGCTAAAGGAGAGAAGCCCCACCTTCCCCGACCCAGTCCCCTGGCTCAAATTAGTGATTTTGGTGAGGGAATGACTAGAAGACAAGTGGAAAAGGTAACAGCCAGAATGTAGTTGCTTTATGCCTGGTAACCTTTCTGTGAAAGTTAATTTTTTTTGAGTCATATTGTGAAGTATTAAAACACAAACACTGTACTAAAACACTTTCTTTTCTTGGCAGATCTGTATGGATTAGTCCTTTTTCTTGGAGTTGATCCTTACTGGGTCAAACATTGGTGGGACCAACTTTTATATCGACCTTATTGTAGGAAAAATCCCCGGCCTCTCTACAGTCTAATTGCCAAGATAATGTGGAGATCAGCAAAGAAGGATGTGATTGACCAAGTAAATAAGAGTTTTGGGTTTTAAAATTCCTGAACAACATTTATCAACAGCTTTATTTGCAAATTACTTATTTTCTTTTTTAATTGCAGATTCAAATTCCCCCTCAGACAGAAAATGTACACTGGCTTCACTTTTCTCCTGTGGAGAGACACTTCTATCATCGCCAGCATGAGGTGTGCTGCCAGGATGCGTTGGCAAAACTCAGGAAGATTTCGGACTGGACTCTTAAGCTTAGTAGCCTAGATAGAAGGACTGTGACTTCTATTCTGTACCCTTTGCTGCGGCTGAGGCAGGCCTGCTGTCATCCACAAGCTGTTCGGGGAGAGTTCTTGCCATTACAGAAAAGGTGAATTTCTGTCACTTCCTTAAATGGCTTGCTTTGTTCAAAGCAAAACTCTAATTGTCCCTAACAGTGCAAGACCTTGTACAGTTCTCAGACAAGCCTGATTTTAAGCTTTTTTTCTTTAAATGTGCAACTATGCGACGCCAAGCTATCTGACCTCAGAAGCTGAATAGAATGCAGTGGGGTAGTTACTGTAATTCTTGTGTTAAAAGCGTACTGAGAGGCAGTTGTTTGTGCAGTAACACTTTAACCTTATGATGCTGATGGATACTAGGGTGTTGCAGGTGATAGACTGAGTTTGAAACAAATCAGATTCTTTTTCAGTTTTAAATAAGCCCGTTGATTTTCTTTGTGTCTTGCAAAACTCATGTTCATAAATGAGAACAATGAACAAAATGAATAAACAGAATGGAAGAATTCTTTAATTCAGAGAAAATGTTTTTCATGTGAGGTTGCAGAATTTGTAAATGTAGATCCAAACTTGAAAGCTGTTCAAATGCTTTTTTTCTTAGTACATTGGTGATTTTGGTGGAATGCTTGTGGAGTGACAGCTGCATAATAACTGTGGTGGAAAAAATAGCAACGAAAATTAAATCTTTCTTAAAATCATGTGTATGAAGAAAAGTTGTTTCCAGGCACTATTTAGATATCTCTTGTGAACCAAGCTTGACTGCAGCATTGGACATTCCCAGAACGGGGAGATTTAGCTCCTGGCTTTGCTTATATGTATGAGAATAGTGAAGAAATTCAGCGCTACGAATTTTGAAAAAGAGAAAGTTACTGAAACAAGAAAGTTGATGCCGGAGCATATGGATAAGACAAACTGGCCTGAAATAAGAAAGCTGAGCTTGGAGCATATTCTATGCTAGATGACTCTCTTTTTTCCCACCTGTGTAGTGAGGGCAGTAGATAGGAACATCTACTCAACAAAAATATAGCCCTCAAAAGGGAGTTTTCTCGGGCCCTCTAGTTAAATTGAGTGAAAAATACCCTTCTTTTTGTCTTGATACGTAGCCTGAGACTAACAATTAAATTGTATGCTTTATATGTACATCCTTTTGCTTTTATAATTTTTCTTGAATCTGCTGATGGTTTTGAAAATGAAAGGTAAGTAGTGTAGTGGTGGAAGTATCAGCGTATTAGCGGCAGGTGCTATGTGTATTTGCCAATACCTTTTCAGTATTCAAGCTAATTATAAATAGTGATTGTATTGATCTAAAGCCTGCTCTACTGTAACACTGTAGTGTAAACTCAAGGATCCGTTTCTGCAAATGGAACAGTGTTGCAAGCAGAGTAAAATAAAGGCCTAGTCAAGGATACTCTTCCAACATACCTTGGGCTCAGACTGCTCAGGAGTTATTTCATCTCTTATTCTACTCTTCAGCATTAAAAGCTAAATAGTAAATACTTCTCCTGAAGGTGAATGAAGCTGAGGAGAAGGGGGGTAGCGTCTGGTCTCATGGCAGGAATTGGTCGCAGAAGCAGCCTCAGGTCAGCTGTTGGAGACTGTTGTTGCAGTTTACTCTTCTGTCTCTTTGCATCAGTCTTCTTCCTGCCTGGATACTTTGTCCCTTGGCCTTACTCCGAGCTGTCCTTCGTGCTTCTTCTTTGTCACCTCTGTTCTTCTCCCTCTTACCTCTCCCTTTCCTGTGCTTTTATGTTAAGCTAATTCTCTTCTGACTAAATTACTCTCAAGAATTACAAATACTACAAACAAATGTAGAAAAGGAAGTTTAAAATGATACTTGCTAATCTTCACTATTCTCATTCCACACATTTACCTCCTTACCTTGACACCTCACCTGTTTTGCATGTTTAGATTGTTGATGGAGGTGAGAAATGTAGTCTCTCAGCTGTTTTCATTTGAACAGCTTCTAGCAAAATGAGATTCATTTTTTGCTTGTTGCCAGTTCACCACAGTAGCAGAAGGAGCAAAATATTTTGCCCTGTGAAGAATTATTTTGCCTAGTTCTAATTTTCCTCTTGTTTCTTATTTCTTTTTGTCTTTAGGAGGTGTCAACCTCTTGACATACTCAAGTTAGGGTAAAGCTCTACCTGGAAGAAAAGCTGACAACTAGGGGTTTTTAATAAGTAAATAAATCTCGAATAAACATTTGCACAGTATGTTGGATGCATGTAACAATATGTCATGCTGCACACCATGACAATTTTACTTCTCTAGTATTGTGGTTTTGTTTCAAATTTGAGCCATTTGGTCTCCATTTCAGCACCATGACCATGGAGGAACTGCTAACATCTCTGCAGAAGAAATGTCGAACAGAGTGTGAGGAAGCTCACCGACAGTTGGTGTGTGCTCTTAATGGCTTAGCTGGTATCCATATCATTAAAGGTAAGACTGGATGACTGTAGCATATTCTTTACTCCTTTTAGTAGGCTAATTATAGTTTAGATGACAACACATAAAAACAGTGGGGTTTCTGAATTCAGGGAAAAAGCTACAGTGAAATCCTGGGAAACCAGAGAGGCTTGTAACAGTGTTTGTAACAAAAAACAACATTCATTCTAGATGAGGGAGAAAAGAATAGGTGTAGTTTGGTGCATCTTTGAGATGTTTCGTAGTATTTGTGGCTCTTTTGTTTTATATTCTTTCTTGATTCTACCATCTATGTGTACTAGGAGGATAAAGGAAGTCATACTTGCCTAATTCTACTTACCCTGCTTTTGTTTTATCAATGTCGTGGTTTAACCCCAGCCAGCAACTAGGACCACGCAGCCATACACTCACTCTTCCCCCGCAACTCCTTCTGCCATAGGGTAGGGAGAAGAGGGAACAAAAGGAGAGAAAAAAACTCAACGGCTTGTAGGTTGAGATAAAGACAGTTTAATAGAACAGTAACAGAAGAGGAAAATAATAATAATAATGGTAAAAGAATATACAGAATAAAGTAATACAATACAAATCGCTCTCACCGCCCAATGATTGATTGCCCAGCCCGTCCCGAGCAGTGATCATGGATCCCTTATCCCTGGCCAACCCCCATTTATGTACTGAGCATGATACCTGTGGTACACAATATTCGTTTGGCCAGCTTGTCCTGACTGTGCTCCCTCTCAGCTTCTATGGCAAGCTGAAAAAGTCCCTCACTTACTATAAACATTACTTGGCAACAACTAAACTGGTATCTGTTATCAACATCATTCTCATACCAAATCCAAAACACAGCAGCCACTAGGAGGAAAATTAAGTCTATCCCAGCTGAAACCAGGAAAATCAGTACTGCTTTCCAGGCTTCCTTTGTGCTCTCTGCCATGCAAACTGCTGTGCTGATTGTAGAATCTGTTTGCTGCTGCTTGCTATACAGCTCTGTCAATATAGATTTTGTCTGGATTAGGAGGAAAAGAAGCTTTGAATGGGAAACAAAAATAACAAAATAATAATAAATTAAAATAACTTAGTCATGAACGTGAAAGAAATGCCTCTCTGCGAAGTAACAAGTCTTCTTTTCCAGCTCATGTGAAAGTCTTCGTTCAAAGGCAAGAACAAGCAAACTGCCTGTTCTGTTGCTTGCCTTACAGAAAGACTACATTCAGATTCTCTATAGTCTGCAGTTAGTAGGTTTGAAATACTTTATGATTACAGGATGGAGATCAAATTTTTCAGATAGAATTAAGTGCTTAAAAAGATTTCTGTATTCTAAAATACACTAGTTAAGTTTTGGCCCATTTTTAAAAGCAGATTGATGAAAATTGTGTCAGGTGAGAAACAAAAGCAGGACTAAGGCAGAGTTCTGGTTTATATAACTTCCATCCTTTGCTCCCCCCCTTCCCCAGGATTACTGTTATACTCAGTCTTCTTTATCAGCAAGGAGGAAGCACAACTTGTAAGTTAATCCATGAATTTATGGTTAGTATAATTGAAGTCTTATAGATCTAATTGTTATTAGTCCAGATCTAATTGTTACAGGCAAAAAAAAGAATAATAATCACATTTACTTGTTTCTACTGCTTGTCCTGCTTCTATGCTCACCTTTCTGCTGCCTGTCTGAGTCCTGAGGTCAATGGTTTCATACTGGTGGTGGTGGTGCTATGGCTAGTTGTCACCACCTGGAGTTCTTCGTCAGGAGGAGTAAGATCATGTGTTGATGGTTTCTTCTTTCTCACTCAAGGATCCGATTAGGGTCATTTTTATGTTTGCTAGCACACTTTTACACCGTTCTCTTTCTTCATTGGTCTGCAGCTCCATGTTAATACCAAATTTGGTGTACGTGATGCCTTTTATGAATGTTACATACTATTTCTTTGTTCTCTTTGTTGCCCCTAAAACCAGTTTTGTCCAGCTCTAGGTCTGCATTTCTTTGGCTGTGGGTGAGTTGTTTATAGCCATGGCTTTCTTATTCACTGCCAAGCCTGTGCACCATCTCTCAGCATCCCATGGCTGTACTCCTCCACACTGCATCCTATATCTTTACTTTTCAAGGCCTGCGCTGTTGTTACTAGGCCTGTATTTCTCTACACTATATCATTGTGATAGTTGTAAATATCTCATTCTACATAGAATAACTGCTTGTTACTGCTGTCTATATAAAGCTGTGATTGTACCATGCAAAGATCAATAAAAGTAAAAAACAACAAAAAAAAAGTTTAAAAAAAAAATAGCCATAGACACCTAGTGAATTAGAGGAATTGCTCTCACAGCTAAGCCAAGTAAATGGTCCAGGCAGGTCAAGACAAATTCAGAGGCGGCCTGAAAAGCCTCAACCTTGAGGCCTTGCAAATTCAGCACGTAGCTTTGGGCCTCTTACTCGTAATGGCAAGAGTATTTTGCACAACTACAGCCTTACAGCTGGCAACTGTTTCAATGTAGGAAGCAACAAATCTTGTTGAAATAGGATTGTTACACTTCCAAATATGTAGGAAGATGATTTTTATTTTGCTCTGTTATCTGTCTTTATACATTTCATGTCCCCGTCCTTCTCCAAGTTCTAAGAGTCTTCAAAGACTGTTACTGGCTAAGTAAATTCCCGTCAGTTGAGAAAAGAAAATAAAAGTTGATTTTTTTTTTCCCCCTGCCTTTCCATATGCAACTTCAATTTTGTCTGTCTTTTTAAATTTATATAAACTATTTTCTGAGAAGTGATTGTCATGTTAGAAGCTTACATCAGTGGTTATGCTCCCTGCATGTATTTAATCATTTCTGCATTTCTGAAGTATGACACAACTTTCATTTTTTTCACTGGAAGAGTGAATAATGTATTTGCAGTGTGAATTTAGTAATGCATCACTGCAGTGAGTTGTAGGTGATCTTTTTTTTCGTAGTGCAACATGTGAGATTTTTTTTGACTTATGCAACTGAATACATTATAAGATCAAGAAATCTACAGATTTTGCAGTCAAAAAAGATAGTTAATTTGGAAACTGCTTTAGTCTTTGTAAAATATAATACTCTGTCTTTTAGCAGGTTGTTTGGGGCGAGGACAGGGAACGAATAGGGAAGATTTGCTTGAAGACAAGCAGATATTAAATAGCCTCTCTGAAAACATCTTACTATGTAACAAGTGATGGCCAGTCATGGCTGTTTGTGTATCTAAAAACCAACACTATATATGTATGTTTTTGTTATTCTTTTTTAATTCAGGAGAATATGCACTGGCTGCAGAGCTGTACAGAGAAGTATTGCGGTCATCTGAAGAGCACAAAGAAAAGCTCAAAACAGATTCCTTGCAAGTGAGTGAGCATTCAAATGTAAAGAGACATAGTTAAGAACTGGAATACTTTAGATTTTATTTAACAGGTCATTCTTTTCTTCCTCCCAGTGGTGTGCTGACTGACTCTTTCAGCCTGCTGTCATTATCATAATTAGATAGGAATCTGTCCAGTGACCTTCACTTTTTTTAAAAAAATCTACTGTATTTCTAAAAACTTTTGCTTGTGAGTCTTCATGATATCCCAGAAGCAGCGTATGATCTCCACCTGCTGTTCTGCAATAAACTTAACATCAGAATTCCTAGACTTGTGTATGTGACGGTGATTGCTCACATTAATGGTACTCTATTACATTCTGTGAATACAGGATGCTGGGTTTGCATTGAGAATGATATTAACGTGCCAAATGATGGAGAATAATAAAATTGTTGCACTGCAGAAGGTGTTCTCTGAAAGGGCACCAAGACATGAAAAAGAATCAAAATGAATTTTCTCTTCAGGAAATATATTGATAAATTTTGAATACTATATTAAAAATATGAATCTGTTTTCCTGATTAAAAAAATAGTGGTTCTGTAAGTAACACCTTTATATTTCTTCAAGAAATATCACTTCTAAATTGACCAAAATTCTCCTAAGCATAACAGGATATGTAAAATGTTAATGATGGATACGTAGTTGATAAATAGTGATCAGTTGTCTGTTTCTTTGCTTGCTTTACTAAGTAAGTTATTCTCTGATTATCTTGCACGTGGTCATCTGATGGCTCCATGGCGCTTCTTTGATCCTTCCTTCTCCTTTGTGACTTCCCAGAGGCATTTTTTCACTTAGCATAGCCGTATCAGCATAAACTTGTTAAGACACTCATAATAAGATTGTTAATTTAGCTGTTTTACTGGATTATGCAATCCAATAAAGCTTTTTTTTTTTTTCCTGAAAATGTATACTGCCTAATATTGCCTTTGTGTAGTAAAACTCAACTTCTGTTGAATACTTCCCAGTTGTGTAGGCTTAGCTCTTTAAGATAATGGCAAACCACTGCTGGCCAGTGCTCTTCAGTCTCTGAGATGGTAATAGGTCAAAGGTGAAGTAAATCCAGGAGGTGAGGAGGGCACAAATTCATGATAGTGAAAGTTGTTAGTATGAGTTTTTGGGAGATGTGCAGGCAGCATAATATTATGGGTCTGGTTTGGGATAAGTAGTCTATTCCTAGGGAAGAGGAATAGACTTGCCTCATATTAACAATTAAGTGTATTTTCCCTAAACATAAACAAAAAGGTCATATTTTATTCAGTCATCTTTTATTTCAGAAAAGTGGAAAAAAAAGTAGAAAAACGTTTGAAACTCTTGGGAGCTGTTTTTTTTTTCCCTTATATTTTATTTCACTTTAGATAGGCTAAGTGAATTGTGTCCTTATAATATTGTACTCTGAGATAAATAAGTTGTTTTCCATTATAGTCAGGGGCTGTTTTAATTAGAGGGTGAGTACAGGACGGAATCTGATGACATGGTATCAAACTTTCCTGCTGATTTGCTTTTGAGGTGTTGAAGAAGATCTTTTTAATGTTTCATTTCCTGTCTCAGTAAAATGAGGAAAAGAATATTCATTTTCCTTATAAGATGTTTCCAGATTAACTGAGGAAAAAAAAAACCAAACTAATTTTAAACGAATACTAATTTCTTGCTGTAAGCTTTCATTGCTGTTTAAGCTTTCCTGTCACAGATGTTACAATGAATTTTTTCATGATTGCTGTTGACTTTGTGTATACTTAGAGACTTCATTCTACACACAATTTGATGGAATTGTTGTTGGCAAAGCACCCAGGAATTCCCCCGACTTTGCGTGATAGTCGACTTGCGGAAGAGGTAAACATTGTTCATTTTTATATAAATACATTTGAAGAGTACCTTTTTATTTTTTTTTTATCTGTCAGTGTTTTCTCTAACTACAGAAATAACATTAGATAGCTTTCAGGTTAACTACATACATTTCCTTTCAGGTTAGTAAAATCAAGAGTTGTTTAGCGTGTGAGATGAGAGTGGAAATGTCCAGTACAATGCTGCTGTTCTGAATGCTTCGTGATCTCTGTATGTTGTGAGTGTGTTTTATGGTAGTTATGTAGGGGTGATCAGTATCTGTCTTATTATTTGATTATCTTGTGATATGTTATAATTTTTATGCAAATTCTATACATAGGTATCATTTTTTCTGTTTTAATGAGACTTGTTCTCTTAAATATTTAAAGAAGTTTCTACAAGCTTTCATAAAAATACTGCCCTTTTTTGAATTGGCCTGTAACTCTACCGATTATTTTTTTTTTATATCACCTTCTCCTAACATTATTGTAAAGTGGAGGATTGGAAAATTTGTATTTTGCTTGTAAATATGAAACAGAGGTTGCTTTTCATATTCTCTTTTGCCAGTAGCTCATCCAAATACATGAGTGCTGTCCACTCCTGGTAAACTAAGTTCCATCTGTAACAATAACATAATTGTTTTGATAGTAGCAAACAAAAAGAAGAAAGATGTAAACACACCCTAAAATGCACAAACTGAAGATAGCTAGTGAAATCAGAATGTAATAGTGAAAGATACATATGTGTGTAAATGTTACTTGTAAGAAATAAAAGTTATTTGTTCATCAGTTTTAAAATACCAAATAAACTGGTACTGGTTATATTGTGGAGACAGCTGCATACCAAGAGGGGTTTTCACTGTCAGAAATAATTTTTATTAAAAAGTCATACGTGGTACACCTAAAAATAATAAAATTTAAACCTTTCTTGTTATTTTATGGGTATGTTTTACATGTAGGTAGTTAAATTGTCCTGTTCCTGGATTGTTCTAGGATCTTTTTATTTTTTACTTTCTCAGCACAATATATTTTAATTTACAGAGAAGTAAGAATTATAAGTTAAAATAATAAGACAGATACTGATGAGTATGAATCTTTTTGTAACGCGATATATTCCTATTGTGTTGTTTGGAGTTGTCTAAAAACAAAATTGCATAGTTACATCTTTGTTGCAATTTGTCTTCTCATATTTTTTGGGGCTTACTAAAAAATGCTAGATTCTAGAGGAAAAATTAATGCTAAATATTGCTTACTAATGAAAGTGGGTAGCACGTTTGCAGCTAACTGTTTTAAAACATTATGGTAGTTGAGGAGTTTTTTCATTTTCAATTATTCCTCATAAATATGAGTCGTGCATATTTTAAGCTCTCATTTTCATACAGGCAGAACAACTTCGACAGCATTATATGAGTAAATCCAATGCAGAAGTTGCAGAAGCCCATCAGGCCTTACAGCCAGTTCTTCAGACCATTCGGGAGCTCCAGAGAAAGGCAGGTACCTCTTACATATTTGGTCTCTGAATTTTGAGATTTTTTAAAAATACTGTTTTCATCTGTTTATCCAGAACTCCAGCTGTTTATTATCTCTAACAGTTCTCTGAAGGCCTGTTTGGACACAGCCCCAAAACATATTCTGTGTTCCCCACATAAACACACACAGTACTGATGAACAGATGACTAAAAGCAGAAGGACATGGTGGGATGATTCTAGTAAAGTTTAAAACCATGCTTGATTTTTATATTAACTGTGCTTTACCTGGTATTTAGGTAAGTTGTAGGTTTTGGCCTTGAAACGTTTCTGTGGTGTATCAGATAGTATTTCAGTTACTTTCAAAGGAACTGCTCTTTGACATGCTTTGACATTGTGCTTGAGGCTTAATTGTATTTAGTCAATGTGACAATTCAGATTTCATGGGAAGGTGCAAATCCTTAATGAATTGATGAACACCTGAGTTGAAATGCTGCTTGTCACTTGCATAATAATAAAGAAATAAAGAAATGGGGGCAAATGGCAAATGAGGAAGTAAACTTCTGCATCTTCTTTCACATTTTAAAATTATAAGTTCTCTTCAGTGTTGCTCTATTAATTTCACCAAGAGCTTTCACCAAAGATCCTTTCATCTCTTTTTGAGAGAGAGAGAGAAAGAGGAAACTTTGACATCACAATATCTCTATGTGGCTATTATGTGTAGATGGCCTCAGTGAATCTAACTCTACTGAAGCAATTTAAAGGTGTGGAAGTAGGTGGAAATGTAGAAAATTTCTTGACCATGTATTCACTTAAATAGGAAAGGGGATATTTTTTAAGCATACTCTCATCTTCCACTTCCCATGGAGTTTAACAGTCTCTGAGTGTGGCCTGAAGAGCAGTATAAGCCTCTGTTGCAATGAGTAAATTGATTGTTTGGTGAACGTTCATGGATAAATCTGTTCTTTTTCATACAGATACATTCAGGTTCTCCTTGGTGGTTGGATGTCATCCAAACAGCAATACAGTATGCCATCGATGAGGAACTTGTTCAACGTGTGCAAAACGAAATAACCAGCAACTACAAACAGCAGACTAATAAACTCTCCATGGCAGAGAAGTAAGAGAATAGCTAAAATAGGCTAATGAATGCAGTTAAGTCTCCTCAAGTCCTCTTATCAGTTTGTGCTAACAGCTATTAAATAGCAGGCATTTTTGCTTCAGAGCATCTGGGCTGCAATTAAGTTTCAAAAACAGTCCCCCAAAAAGCGTAACTAGATAGAAGACTTTGAAAGAAAAGCAGGAGAATTACAGTTTTTTCCTAGACAAGCTTTCTGATAAATGTTTCTTTGCATTACCTACTGTGGTTTTACAGTCTTCTGCACTCATGCAACTGCTGAGCAAGAAAGATTCAAAATTTATTGCATTAAAATTTAGTAACTTCTAAAAGAAACTGACTTGCTTAAATGGAAAGTAGGTAGACAATATCAGAAAATCCTTGTCTAACAGCATAAATAGCATCACTGTTTTTCTGAGCAAAGAATTTTGGTTTGGTTTCATGATAGAGACAACAGTACCACCATTGCTGTTGTGCAATTACAGAATAATGGATTGGAAGGGACATCTGGAAGTCACCTAGACCAGCCCCTGGCTTATAGATCCAAGCCCATGCTCAGAGATTCAGCCTGATCACGTTCTACAGGGATTTGTCCTGTTGAGTTTAGGGTATCTCTCCAAGGAGGGAGATTTCATAGCCTGTAAAAAAACCTCAAAAATCCCTCTATCTAGTTAATATTTCCTGTGTTGCATTTTCTGTCCATTGTGTCTTGTCCTTTCACCATGCACCTTTGAGAAAAGTTTGTCTCAGTACCTTCCAGTTAGATAGATGTAGAGAGCAATAAGGTCTTCCCTGAGCGATCTCATTTCAAGGCTGAATAAACCCTTTTCTCCCAGCCTCCTCTTGTATGTTCTGTGCTGCAGCTCCGTAAGTTCATCAGAGAAAAGGGAGACATAGAAGAAGAGTGCTCTCACAGTTTAACTTCAGGCAGTTTTCTCAGATACATAAACAATCCTTACACTCTTAAATACAGTCTTTCTGAATCATGTTTTAGTTAAATACCTATTTATTATTATATCTAAATATATTAAAATAGATGTATATAAATGCATATATAGGTATATAAATATATGTGTATATAAAATGTGTATGTGTGTATAAATTTAAATACTTAAAATATGCACAGATTTTAATTAAATATGTAAAGACATATCCTCCAGTATGGCTACTATGTTATCATGATCCCAAAAAGTGGCAATTCCTTCCCTTGCTGGAAATAACCATATCTTTTACTTTTTCATACTTAATGTAATTCTGTTGAGTAATCTAAATAAAGATACAAAGCTTCACTTCTTCCTTCAAAACTCAGAATTATGCTGAGATGGAAGAAGGAAGTTCTGTCTGTTCAAAATGGGTATTGGGGCCACCCAGCTGGAAAGTAGCTTTGCAGAAAAGGACCTTGGTGGTTCTGGCGGACACCAAGTTGACCATGAGCCATCTATGTGCTCTCGCAGCAAAGAAGGCTGGCTAATGCTATCCTGGATTGCATTAGACAAAGTATTGCCATCAGGTTGAGGGAGGTGATCCTTTCCATTTACTCAGTGCTGGTGAGGCCACACCTGGAGTACTCCGTGTCCAGTTCTGGGCTCTACACAACAAGAAAGAGATGGATGTACTGGAGAGAGTCTAACAAAGGGCCAAGAAGGTTGTGAAAAGGACTGGAGCATCTCTCATATAAAGAGGGGCTGAGAGAGCTGGGACTGTTCAGCAGTTCAGGGGCGATCTTTTCAATGTATATAAATACCTAAAGGGAGGATGTTAAAAAAGGTGGAGCCAGGCTGTTTTTAGCAGTGCTCAGTGACAGCACAAGAGGCAATGGGCACAAGCTGAATCACAGGAGGTTTCGTCTGAACATCAGGAAACATTTTTTACTGTGAGGGTAACTGAGCACTTGCACAGCAGAGAAGTTGTGGAGTCTCCATTCTTGGAGGTACTCAAAAGCTGTCTGGGTGTGGTCCTGGGCAACCGGCTCTAGGTGACCCTGCTTGAGGAGAGGGTTGGACAAGACAACCTCCAGAAGTCCCTTTCAACCTCAGCCATTCTCTGAGTCTGTGGTATGAATGTTTCATGGTTAAGCGTTATTTGAGAATGATGGCATCTCATTCTGGTCAAAATAAATTTGAGGAAAGGATTGTTTGCGTGTTCATGCTGCGCTGATATGCCTGTGCATCTCTGTATGCTTGCCTGTGTCATACCAGAAAAAAATGTTTTGTTTTTTTTTTCCTCAGTTGAAATTAGCTATTTAGGAAGTATCTTTTAAAATTGTTGCTGCTTACAGGTTGTATAACTTTGGAAAAGTTATCTGTGACCCAACTGTTTCTTTTATAAAATAGGGATACAACATTTCCTTTTTAATTTATTTCAGCATATGCAATAAAAACTTAAAGACCAGAGTCTTATGAAGTATCATTGGCCAGTGGTGGAAGCAATGAGTGCTAATCTCTAGTTGATTATTAGAGGTGGTTAATCCAGTGTATAGTGTGGGAGGTTTTCAAAAATCTGGAATATTTGGCAATTGACAGTATTAACAATAGACTTGTGATTACAATTTACATTTATTTTCAGACTACTTGGTTAGGCAAACTTGTCTATTTTATTTTAAAACAATACATATTGCTTAAGTAGGTAATTTTAAATGCCAAACTTTAGGAGTGTTGTTAAACCTGTGCTTTTCTCTCCACACTTTAGAAAGAGAAGTTTTGGATCAAACTTTCCATATGCGGTAGAACCACAGTCTTGTAATACACTGTCTTGTATATGAATGCCAGACCTTGTATGAATGGTGCACTCTCAACAAGACCTCTGCTAACAGGAAAAACACAATATGGGAAGTGCTTAACTGGTGTTCATGTTCCCACTCCAATCAAGAAAGACAGCTAGGTTTTAGGAAAATAGTTCACTGTTGTGTCTGTTTAATAATTTTAACTTTGAAAGCTAATTTGCAAAATGCAGTCTGTTTTTGGGATGGGTGCGTGTCTGCTGTGAATTGCACAGGTGCATTGAAGATCAGCTTGTTGGTTAGTAAGACTATAAGTATGTGCAGTTGTTTACCTTTAGCAGATTTGCGTTGAGGACCAGAATGTTGCAGGTTGGTGTTGACTACTAATATTCAGTCACATCGCTCAAGTCTTGGAAAGAGTCTTTCTATTCTACAAATACCAGGCATCATCTCGGAGGATACAATGGAATGATTTCTAACAGCATTACATGTCGTAGTAATGAGCATTTGCTTATGGTATAAACTTCACAAGTTGTTCGATATTTCTATTTAGTCATTTCTTTTCTGCTTCAAAATACTGAATTAAGTTTGGATTCAGTGACTTAGTGTGCAATTAGTTCCCTTTTTCTTTAAATCAGATTCCGTGACTGCAGAGGCCTGCAATACCTGCTCACAACCCAGCTGGAGGAAGTGAAGAAGTTCCAGAAGATTGTAAGAGAAGCGGTGAAAAACTTAGAAGGCCCTCCCTCTAAGCAGGTTATTGAGGCTGCCACTATCTGCCATTTGCGACCTGTTAGACTTCCACTTAACAAGTACGTCCTGAAAATAGAAAATATACTTTAGAGGTTTATTACTAATTTTTCCTTCATTTGAAATAAGAAGATATTAAAGTCTTTATTCTGTACTCGAGATTTGTGTGCACACAGATATCGCGGATCCATTTGTTAGAATCATGACCTTATTTTGGTTTTATTTTTATAAAATCTTTTCCTGTCAGTTATATTGAGTGTACATAAGACTGTTCAATTGTTCTTTTTTAAGGACTTTGTGTGGTTTTTTATGTTGACAGGGAATTACAGGAATTACTTTGGTTTCTGATGAAATTCTGAGTGCTTCTGTTTTCAATTTTCTGTATTGCAGCTGTGTCTTTTGTAAGGCTGATGAGTTGTTCACAGAATACGAGTCAAAGCTCTTTTCTCATACGTAAGTTCATAGCTTTATAAACTCGCTACTAAAAAAAAGTGAAAGTTTGATTGTTTTATATTTTCTACTTAAGTTTTATGAAATAACTTTATGAGCAAATTACAGCAACTTCTTGCTAGTGGCCTTGATAGCAATTTTATTAGGTTTAATTTTCTATGTAAATTTCATTTGAAAAAGTTGCATACAAGGAACAAATACATGCCACTTTTTCTCAAGTTGCTATAATATGACCATACATTTGAAATGAAATGTTGAAGTGTTCAGAAACTGTGTATACAAATACAAGTGTGCTAATTAAATGCATGTTCCTGTTTGTGCAAATATTTATTTGCAGTCCAGTTGCAAATGGTATGATACCATACTTGTTCACAGATTATTTTTTTAGCTCTGTATAATTCATAAAGTAACTACATTTGACCAAAGCCACAATAAGAGAGGGGATTTCAGACAAGAACACAGCTGTGAGCTGAAGGAAGGTTGCACCAGCCTGTGGTTTGAGAGAAGTATGTGTAGTGGACAGTACTGAGACACATAGATTACAGCCCTCTGCGTGCTTTCTCTTTGACTTTTATCTCTCATATCCCTCAGAATATCAAAATTAGACTCAAAAATCTTGAGGTAACTGAGAAAACATTTTTGAACAGTCTTTACTGGTGGGAGCTCTGTTACCTAATGAGTGCTGGAATCATTAGGAAACAGTGTGTGTTTCTGAATTAGCCGTGTTTGTCAAGGAAGGAACTGGGAAGCTGTAGTGTTCTTAAACAGTGCAATACACAGCAAATTTTGCATCAGAGTTTGTCTGCAACTCTTGCTGATTTAAGAAGTCAGAATTGCAAATTTTGTAAATGAATATGAAATTAATCATTAATAACTACTGAAAGATAATTAAGATGCACAAGCGTTTACAAAAACTATTAATTTTGAGCTGACAAGATGGCCTGTACAGTGATTTCATTGCTGGTACTGAAGTCACTGTGTTCAAAGCAAGCTTTGGGGATACCAAGCAATAAAACAGCTGTTTGTATTTGTTTGGTTTGCTTTATCCTTTAATCAAATATTAGAAGGCTGAAATATGTGACGAGTAAGTAAAAGTGGATGTGGAAGTACAAAATCAGTGATAAGTATTTTGTTGGGTTTGTTTTTAAGTGTTAAAGGCCAAATGGCAATATTTGAGGAGATGATAGAAGATGAAGAAGGGCTCGTTGATGACCGTTTGCCCACCACAAGTAGAGGACTGTGGGCAACCAGTGAAACTGAACGTGCCTTGAAAGCTATTCTGTCCTTTGCCAAAGCTCACCGAATGGATGTTAAGCTAACTGAAGAAGGCAGCATATTTCTGGAACTCTTTGAAGCGTGGAAAAAGGAATATAAGGTACAGTAAATGAGATGGTGACGAAACAGTTGGGTTGTCCATTTAATGAAATATAAACAAATTTAAGCTGAATATGAACAAATCTAAGTTGTATTCCTGAAGTTAAGGTTTGCCTTCACAAAGCTTTTTCACAGTGCTTATTACAGGATTTGATTTAGAATGGTTTATATATGATTTAAGAGTTTCTAAAAGCTATACTGGCTACTAAGCAAATTAGTAAGCGATGTAATTGCATCTATCAAGACAATATACATATATAATTAAATGTGTTCATCTGTTTAGTTAAATCAGAATGTAGCAAGACTCAGCAAATCGAACATCGCTCCATTCTGTAATTCAGTTTACCTTCAGTCTTCTGCTAGCTATGGATGTCCTTTCACTATTGCTTTATTTCCTGGATCTTGTTTACTACACAATGTAACCTGAAATAATTAGCCTCCTGTTGTATGGAGCTGTATGAGTGTACTGTGGCTTTCTTCGTGCATCTTTGTGTGTCTGTGTTTCTTTGCAGTGAATACATACCAGTGATGGAGAAGGGAGAAGAGCTGTTGCACACAAGGGTCTCATCCTGTCTTACAGCTTAGGTGTAATCGAAAGTGTTTTCTCTTGAATGCTTCTCCTTCTCATTTTTAATGAACACAGACCTCAGCTTCAGTAGAACACCCTTAGTACGCTAGTTTCAGGTTTATTGACTTTTTTGTACACTTTTTTTATGTGGTCTGACACCAGAGGAAATTCTTGTTCCTTCAAAGGTTTTTGCCTCTGTGATCTTTCTCCTAGTCCTTTTGTTTCATATTTCTAGGAAATTGTCACTTAATTTGCTTTTTCCTAGGAGGTTTTGAAAAAGTAAATATATTTCTTGCAGAATTATACAATTAAATGTTTGTTATTAGCTTTTAGTCCATAAGAGAAGATACTCTAGGGAGTAATTTATGTATATTACATTAATTAAGGGAATTAAGTCTGTCTTTGTTTTTCAGCAAACTTGGTTAGTGATCACCTACTGTCCTCAAATTGGTGGAGCTACTTAGAAGTGAGACTTAATCTGAACCTGCCTTAAAAAATATTACTAGATTACAGTATAACACAGTTGAAAACCTTTTTAAACATAATGACATCTCAATCAGCATTTAGCTATCTGATAGTTGAAGTTATTAAATACCTCGTAAAGTTGTGCTGCTCTCACAAAGTCAGGTCACTTGCTTATGGTACCAAAATGCTAATTGGAGAATAATCACCCTAGCTGTTCTCATGCTTCATTATTTTATGTCCTGGCTTGCAGCAGTTCACAAAAAGTCACCCCAAAGTACCATATTTATTAACATAAAAAAGAAGCACAGATAATTTGTAGTTAAATTCAACGTAATGATAAATGTTCTGAAAACAAAAGTGAGAAGATTTTTTGTTGTTGTTGTTTCTTAGTCACACAGACTTTTTTTTTTAATAGTCTGTTTTCAAATACGAGAAGCTTTGTGCAGTTCAGACAAATGATTAATATACCCAAACTCTGACTTGGAGGAGAAAGCAAAAGTAACAGCCAGGTTTTTTCATTAATGAATACTAACTGAAAAACTTTTGTGCAAGTTTGGGGAAAAAATTGTATGATATGAATACTTGAAGGCAGTCCTGGGATTTCTGAGAAAGCATCAGGTGGCAGTAGAATTATTAATGTCATGAAAAGGAAACTTCAGTTACTGCTGATGCTACTTGAATTAGCTTTTAGACTGGCAACCAAGAGCCTTACTAATTTTCTTTAATCACACTTTTTTTGTTAAAGAAAAAGTAATTTTAGCTTAGTTTCTCCCTAATTTTAGTTTAGTTTCTTTAGTTTTGAGGGAGTAAGCTCCTTTCATCTTATTCTCTGTCCTTACCCTGTATGCCAGGTCTAATACACGGTGATTTTATGTTTGTAATGTAGGCTCAAAACAAATGCTTTAGTAGTCTTTCTTGAGCTAAAAGAAAACCCCAAATAACCAACCAGCACACTCCCCAGCAACTGAGTGTTTAGAAATATCTTTACAATTGAAAAATCAGAAATCAATAAATAGTAATTTTTGGCATTTGCAAATGGTCTTAGAATTTCAGTAAGATCACTGAAGATTTTTTATAAAATACATAAATAGTGGAAAGCTTGGGAAGAAGTATTTTACAGTATTAACAGTAATTTAAAAATAATGTCAGTTTATATGTATAGTGTACTTCCAGTTATAGCCATTTCTTTTGTAGAAAGCCAGAATTTACTTTTTCTCAGGACAAATGAATTTAGTGTTACCTTCACCTTGTGCTCATCTGTGTTTTTATCAAGACTACTCAAAGTGTTAACATTTCTTCAAAACACACTTCATCTTTAAGATGCAGTCTTAGTACTATAATAGCTAGCTGTTTAAAATTGCTTAATCATTTTTCCTTATTTTATTCGGCATTTGCTTAGTCTTGCAAGGCATTTTGTTTCTGAACTTTTAGATGTATTATTTGTTGTAAAAGTAATATTTGTAGAAGAAATGAGATGGCTCTTTATGGTTGCTCATAAAGAGAGACTGCAAAAGAAAGCAGGCAAGATGATCTCTGTACTGTTTGTTTTTCTTCGTAATTTGTTGTTGTTGTGGCTGAATTACTGTAAAGAAATATTATTCCTTACTCCAAAAAGGTTTTCACTTTATATATTGTATGTCAGAATCATCTGAAGGGAACTCAGGTTAGTTCTGCTCCTAATTTGTTTAGCCTTTTCTTACAGTTACTTCATGAATATTGGATGGTACTGAGGGATCACGTATCTGCTATTGATGAACTGGCAATGGCTACAGAACGGCTGAGAGTGCGTCATCCTGATGAGCCAAAACCAAATCCACCAGTTCTCCACATCATAGAACCACATGAGGTAAAGTACTTGGCAGGAAAGAAATGGGTTTTGTCTGAAAGAACCTACCTCCTACAAAATAAAATCTGTATCTAGGTCTATGTATAAGGTCTATAATATGCCTCTGTTTCCATTTCAGTAAGCCTTTGTGGAGTAAAGAGTTCTTATCTATTTCTATATTCAGTGTATGGGCCTATTTGGGCTTGTAACTCTTATTTTGATACATTTTTGTCAGCCTTCTGACTGTAAGAGTGGCATGTTTCCAAAAGACTGCTGCTCATCCAGCAGCAGGTGAATGGCTCTGGGACCTTTCTCTACAATTGCCCAGGTTTTCCAAGCTGGTGGAAAATTAGGTTGACCTGATTTCTCACCCATATTTCTACTTTCCACAAGGACCTATAAAACAGCAGTGAAAACCTAAAAGACAAATCTTTTTTCAGTAGCTTGGAATTTCTGAGCCACCTCTGAGACACTTTCTGTTCATGAACATAGAGAAAATGATGGTTGATTTAACATCTTAATTTTTTTTACACCAATAAAAATATGTTTTCAATAGAAACATTTTGTGCTTTTTTTCGGTGAGATTCAGTGTTAGATAAAAGTGCTTTCCTTTCTGTAGGGAAAGAGATATCTCATCTGTGTATTAAAGCCATTTTTAAGATGGAGCACTTTGCTTAACAAATGTTTAACAAAGTGTAAAATTTATGTATGTATTTGCAAGGATAGAAGACACAGCCATGACTTTGGCCTTCATCCTTTGGGTGCTTGGCTCTTCTGCAGTATTAATAACTACACCACTACCACCTGTAATTAATCTAAAAAGGAGTCAGCTTGGTGTTTCTATCTTTGTATAGGTTAAAGTGAAAGCTTCTAAGAAGTATAAAAAAGTAATTAATTGTTTCTTACGCATTTTTTTGGAACTAGCAGTAGGTTCTAGGATCTATTTGGCTGTAAGCAGATAGATGATAAATTGAATGAAATTTGAAAGAAACTTTTTAAAAAATTAAGGTATTTTAAATTGGTTTGGCTCTGGAAATAACTAATAATGCAAATAAAACAATAAAGAGCAAGTTTGTGTACCTCCTGGGTCTCAGCCCATTCACAGTACTGTGTTTGTACTGGGTACAGAAAAGGAATAGATAATCAATTTTACTTGGGGAGAAACGCATCTTAAATTTACAGAATGAGCTGTTCTTCTATCTGTCCCCAGTAAATTATTCAGTTGAACTTTGCCAAAAAATGAACTTAAGCCTTATTGTAAAACTTAACTATTTTTTTTCTTTTCTTTAATATGTGTTTAATACTGTTTCCATAGGTAGAGCAAAATCGAGTGAAGCTTTTGAATGACAAAGCAGTTGCCAAATCACAGCTTCAAAAGAAGTTAGGACAACTTCTGTACCTCACTAATCTGGAGAAAGTAAGGTTTACCATTCCTTGGTCTTTAACAAAGTGATGTATTCTATTTGCCTAGTAGAAGAAACCTAACATTATTTTTATCTAAAACTTATATTTTAAAGAAAATATATTTTCTGTAAAGATTCATTACATGTTGAAACACAGTTGTTCTTTGTGTTATTGCATAGTCATAAAGTTATTTATTACATTATATATTTTGGCTATTTGCTTAATTACACAGTTATAAAACTATGAACTATTTTTAAAACTTTCATTAAAACTAACTGGGTCATGTTTAGTAGAGGCCTTGTAGAATTATGTACCACTCCACATACCCTTACTATTTTACAAAGAGCTTACCTTCTTAAACAGAAGGACAAGCAAGTCTGGAAAAAACCCCAGACAAACCCCATGTATGTTACGGTATTTTAATCATAGTGTTCAAGTAAGTACAATTATGTGTAAACAAACATTTAAGTGTTTTTACAACCATATAAAGCTCATAGAAAACATAAGGAGTTTCTTGTTTGAACCTTTTATTTTACCAGGATTTTTCAAAGCTGTAGTAGGGATTCAGATGGTATCTGAAGGCCTGTAGTATGAACGGGGCTCCTCTTACCGTAAATTAGATATTTTTTTAACTCCTCAAGATAGACTTATTTATTCATGAATGATATATTTTAATTTGAACACACACTTTCTTTAAGGACTTTGTTATCCATTTTTTCTAGAAGTTTGTTTTAAATTTAGAATAACTTTTTATTTGTTGAAACACAAAGTTTTCTTTTTTTTTTTCCTTTAGTCTCAGGATAAAACAACTGGGGGAGTTAACCCAGAACCATGTCCAATCTGTGCACGTCAACTGGGAAAACAGGTAAGTTATTTAGTCAGCAGGTTTTGTTTTTAGAACGTCTTTACCTAGATCTGAGTCAGTTATGTATCAAATTTTCAACATCTGATTTTAAATGAACAGTGTCTCAAAAAGCCCTTTCCTGTAATGTACCAACCAGCCTCTCCCCTGAAACAACATCTTGCTCAGATGCAAGCACCTCTACTGCCTGTAGCTGTTAATATCAATGCTTAAGTGTTTTGACAGAAGTGTTCCAAGAATGTGTTGCTGATTGTTTTATAACTCTGGAGTTTTGCTTTCATACTTTTGTCAGAAAAATTTCTTTGCTATTTATAAGCTAATAGAATGAAGAAATAGATAAGCTTCTGTAGTAGGAGAACTCTTAAAATGCTTTCATTCCTGTTTCTGCATGATTTTACGAATCTTACAAAGCTTAAAAGATCTTTTGCTTGATAATTGGTCATTTAGTCAATTCCCACTGCTACTTGGACCTGTGAAAACTGTTTTATTTTTTCCCTTTTAGAATGGCCTATGTAACAGACTAGTACAGAGTAAGACCCTATTTCTAGGTGCAAAAACATTGGTTTTCAAATTACTTCTCTGTTAAGGAAGGTCACACCTGACACACAGACGTTCTAGGCCCTCAAAGGAAGGACAGCTTCTCCAATGCAATCTTTTGTTTCTAATGCATTCTGTCAAAAAAAGATTAAGCTTCTCTGTTCAAAATCTTTTTTCCTTCTTAAATCCAAAGATGTTGTCTAGGACTTAACCATGTGTCAAAATTAAAGCACTTTCTTTAGGACTTTTTTAATAAAGACTGAATGTATAGATAAAGACTTTTATAGAAGGCCAATACAAACACTTGTGTAATATTTAAAAAAATGTTGTAAATACCTAATCTATGTAGTTAATCTATGCATTAAGAATCATTATTTACAGGAATGAAAGACTAATGTCTGTCTTCAAGTTTAAAACTGGGAAAATGCAAAAAATGAACAATATATGCAGAGAACTGCTGTGGATCATGAATCTTTCTGTGCTGGAAAACTTTGAGATCCATGCTTTTAGCAGCTGGAGTGCTTGAAATTCTGAAATTCTTCAATTTTAATCTGATGGGTTTCATGAAAATAAAGATGTGTTTCTATGAAAATGTAATTTGTCATGTATTAGTACACTGTTTTTCTTTTGCATTGATCTGAAACTGATACTGTGGTGTGTTGTTTTTCTTAATTCTCTGCATAGTGGGCAGTGCTGACATGTGGACATTGTTTTTGTAATGAGTGTATAGCTATCATCATAGAACAGTACAGCGTTGGCACCCGCCGGAGCTCAATTAAATGCGCCATTTGCAGGCAGACAACATCTCATAAAGAAATATCCTATGTCTTCACTGCGGAAACTGCAAATCAGGAGGATGATATTCCTGTAAAGGTACGTTGTTTATGTGAGCTTCCTGGCCAAAACTTTCAACAGTGCATATTTGTTGTGTTTTGTTGTGTACTGCATTTAGGCAGACAAATCTACCATATACTTTTATAAGTAGGTTCACTTTTATAATAGGTTTCATTTATAACAGGTATAGTTCTTTTTCTTTTGAATGGGACATGGTGTATTATAGGCCTTTCCTATAGTGAAATCAATGTTTTTTGCATCCTTCCCCGAGGAAGGATACACATTTTCCTGTCAAGTAAAAGTTGGGGGGGTTGTTTTTGTCTGGTTTAGTTGTGGGGGTTTTTTAACTTATCCTTTTCATAACTTTTAAGAGTTCTGGAAACAAAACATGAAAGGGAACAGCATGAAGGAGAATATCTTTTTAAATCTACTCTTTAAATGTCCCTGAGGAAAGCCTTGTAGATGGATTATGAAATTACACATCTCTTACAGTAATGTTGTCTTGGGGGGAACAGCTTTTTCTGAGCTTCAGTTATGATTATTTTTTTTAGCATTTGACACTGGGTAGAAAGAAGTGCTGTTTGTATGCAGGTTCGGGTTTTTTGGTTGTGGTGTTTTTGGCTTTTTGTAGCTAATGAGAAATGAGGCTTTTTGGAGGCATAGTTTTGCTGTGTTTGCTTGAAATAAGTAGTTTGAGAAGGCTGCCTGTACTATAAGGCTGTTAGGATAATATAAATATTTTAAATTGGTTCGTCTTCATTGTTAGCCGGAGAAAGTAAATCCTGATTCTGAATTTAAGATTAGTCATCTGGAATGATTCTTGAGCTACCTGAGAAGTAGAGTAGTTGTTTTACGTTTTGTGTATTCATGTAATATTGTCTGTTATGCAAACCATAATTAGGAGGAAAAAAAGACTACTTTTTTAATAGGGGTGAATTAACATAAAAAAACTGAAGGGAGATAATATTTATGCTGCCTCCATCTAACCTGTCCACTAATGAATTAGGGGACAGGTTCTAATGAGTATATTCAGTAACTTGACCCAAAGTTTATCCAGTAATAAATCAAATCACAGTAGAGAAAATAAATAATATTTTACAGGATTAAATTTTTTCTGTCAAATACAATGCTTTTCATTGGAACCTGTTGACCATGAATTTGTTCTTTGGAGAAAGGTTTCTCTGGTGTGATGTTGGGGTCATTCTCTTTTCTTTTCCCTGCAAGTGTGTATCATCAATAACACGGTTGTCAGGCCACTGTCATAGAATCATAGAACCATAGAATGGTTTAGGTTGGAAGGGACCTTAAAGACAATCTAGTTCCAACCCCCTTGCCACGGGCACAGACACCTCCCACTAGACCTGGTTGCTCAAAGCCCCATCTAGCCTGACCTTGAACCCTTCCAGGGATGGGGCATCCACAGCTTCTCTGGGCAATTTGCTCCAATGCCTCATCACCCTCAGAGTGAAAAGCTTTCTTCAAGTTCATCCCCAATTCTTTTGATCTAGTTGTGTGGTGTAAGCTTTTTCTCCATATTCTAGATGAGTGTTGAGTCTGTGCAGTTGGATACTCTGCAACAGTATTATTTCTGGGTCTTTTTGTTTGTTTTTGTTCGGAAAAATCAAAAGGAAAACTTTGGAAAAATTATTACTGCTTCTTGCCTATCTGCATTCTAAACTTACCGGTATTTGGTTAAAGCCTTACTGACTGGATACATACACCTATTGAAAAGATGATTGTTGAATACAGAGTGACTTTTGTTCTTAAAACGACCCCCTGCCTGCTGGGCAATTTCTTTCTCAAGGAATTGCTGTAGTGACAATGTAGAGCTCCATTGAAGACTGGTAGCTGTATTTTCCACTGTGACTTTCTGTGTTTATTCCTTTTAGCCTGGCTTTCTAAGGAGACAAGGTCTTTTCATTTTACTATCTTAGACTTCTTCCTTAATTTAGCAACTTTTTAGATAATTTCAAACAGCTTGACAGAGAGTCTGAATTACAAAGGTAATTAATTTTCTACAAGTCTTACTTTAAGTGGATTTTAATATGTCTCCTACCTCGCGAAATTCTGTGGCTTGACTTTCTTCTTGCTGTGAAAGATACCCTAAAGTTCAAGTCTGGGGGGGGAACTTTATTTGTAACTTATGCTCCTTCCTAATGACAAAAGTTGATGAACCTCTAGACACAAATGTGTAGGAAATCAATTCTGATTGTACTGTTTTATCTACTTTTCTTGGTATCACAGGGTTTTCATTAGGTTGAAGGCAGGTGTAGAGGAGAGACAGCACCTCCATGAGTCTTTGGCAATACTGACACACATGTAGCACATAGGTACATTTCTGCTTTGCACAAATCTCTTATAGAATAGTGTTAAACCAAAAAACTGTGGTTATTGCAGTTTTGGAAAAAATAGAGGATTCTGGACTAAAATGCAAATGTAAAAGACTAATATTGGTAATATTTTGATTTAGGTGATATTGCTATCTTTATTTAAAATATGATTATAATACAGCTGGACCTACCAATCATAGTTTTAATCTGGTTAGTATAGTCAAAAGTAATAACAAAATGTACCAACAAAGAGTTCCATGGTATCTGTGCAAGTCTCCTTGAACCTTGTGGGTATAGTGGGGTTGCTGGCCTGTACTGAAGTCAATGCTGCTATGGTCACACTACTTACATCAGCCTCCCTGGACAACTGGAATTCCATTTCATGAGTAGATGCTTCCTAACTCCAATTATTAGATTTGAAGTAGTTGACAGCATGTGGCACCAGGGGGAGTAAATAAGCTATGTTTTTGAAGTGCTAGTTATTAGAACCTCATGGCATATGTGTTTTGTAACAGATTACTTCCTCAGGGTTGAGATATCACCCTGTTTCTAACAATAAAATTTCAAATAGGTTTCATAAATTATGTTAAAAAATAAAAGAAATAGAATAACTAAATTTCATAAATAAAACACAGAAGGAACATGTCATCTACTGTCCTGTGTAAAGGGTTGTAGTGTTTTCTTGAAGTATTTCTGCATGAAAAACTTCAGGCAAAGCAAAAAATATGAATTCTGTGTGAATTCACGTGTCATCTTGAGCAAGGCCCATTCTTGTTTCATGAAAAATTAACAATTTATACTGTAGCTTCATTGTAGGTACTATCAAAATGAGCAGCATTGGTAAAAAATTATACCTCATATTCCTTTAAGGACAGTTAACAAAGGATAACTAACTGTGGTTTTTATAGAATACTGAGGTTAATGATCAATATCTTGCAGTATCTATATGAAAATTGTGTGATTTATTCAGCTTTCGTATTTTCATCTGAACGTTCTGAGTCCCTGTGGTCTCTTTCAGTATACAGTACCTCTTTTTTTTTTTTTTCTTTCCCTATTTCTGTTGTGTCATACACATCTTGCTCTTTATTGTACCAGCACTACCTATCTTAAGTTAATGCCTTGGACGCAAAAGGACTACTGTAAATGGGAGCATTTTCTACTGAGAGAGAGATTACTGGCATCCCTGCGTGTTTTGGTTCTGTAAAAGCTTCCAGTGTGTGGTCAGTATTGCAGTGGGTGTTGCCAGCTTGTCATCTGAGACACAAATTGTTTGTTAGAGGGTAGTTTTGATTCTAATGTGTGCTGCTCCATCATTAATTAGAACTAGCTAATTTGTTTATAAATACTCATCTGGATATTAAACAAAATGACAGACTCAAAGTGTATGGGTAATGAGCGGGGTAACATTTTTTTTTTAAGACAGGATGAAAACCAAGAGCTCATAATAGCAAGGGTACTTCTATCAGTTTTATCCCTCCATAAATATTGAGAACAAAACTGAATTTTTTTTGTATGCTGTGAGCCAATGTTAGTTCAGTGACACGTCTAATATAGTTTATCTACTATAATGTAAGTGGAAGGATAGAGAACTTTGCTCACTTAGTTACCGTGTTTAAAAACTAGAGCAAAGAGACTGTAACTGCTTTGAATGTTGTGCTGTTCCTTTATTTGCCATAGTTCCTCTGACTGATCTTGTACAAAGTCACACTTGTAACACCTGAGTCACAGGAAGTCTGAAGGGTGGAAAGATCAACAACAATGGCTAAAGCTGCTGTCTCTTATAGCAGGGAAAATCACAACCTGTGGTAAGGTCCAAAAAAAGTCTCTGAGGAAAAGACAGAGCAGATTAGGAAGAATTATCATCATTGAATCACAGATTAATGGTATCAGAAAAGCACATAAAAGACCCTGGCATGTATAGGAAATACCAAAAGTTAGTCTCGTATCTCCGGACTGAAGGTGGTTGTGATTGGCAGGCAGCTGCCGTAGGGCTGCAAATGTGTCATACATCCTTGCAGATCATAACACCTACTGACATAAGCATTTTTAATTGCCTACGTGACTTTTGGAAACAGTGTTAATGGCTACCAGGTGCAACAGAGTTGTAATGAGAAAAGCTGGTTTATTTCTATGTCTGTGACAGAGTTGGAATCACTATGGAAGACCCTGGGAAATAAAATGGTATTGCTTATTGCAACCTTTGGTAAAACAGTCTGCAGAAGTCTTTTACATGTATTTCTGGAGCATTCCTTTAGCTACATAACATATGAATGATCAAGCAGCCCAGCATCGGCTCCCAACTTGTGCTTTTACTTGCTGACATCCTTCTCCGTCAACTCTGCAAGCAGCATAACTTCAGTAAATTTGATCTGTCATTGTAGCAAGCCAACATAGTTAATTCAATGTTCAGAGGACAGGTGCAGACAGAAATAAAACAATATTTGTCCAGCTGAATCTAGTGCAGCTTGAAATTACTATGCATGTAAGAACTAGTAAGGAAATTAAATAAGGGCTTCTTAAAAAATATATTAGGTAAAATTCCATTAGGTAATACGGAGTACATGCTGGAGGAAATAGAGGGAGATACTAAAGAACTGTTTCTTGGAATCCCCTTCCCAACTTAAGGGGAAAGGGAGGAGTACAGAAATCAAAGTGTACAAAAAATAGAATGTAGTATTGGATTCATTAGGCACTGAAATACTTCTGAATGCAGAATATGAAGATGTTTCCATTGCAGCGCACAATCCTTCAAGAATGAGTTTAATTATAGTTACCAATTTCATACTATTTTAAATATAATTAACAAGCTTCATAGTACTGAGCATAAGTTTGGTGTTGCCAGAGCGAGAAACAAAAGCAACAGAAATAGCATTCAGGTAGGTTTTTTTCATTGCCAGTTTTCAAGAGGTGTGAAGGGATGGAAATGTAAATGTGCATTTGGAAGATTTCTTTAAAGATTTTCCACTAAGTTAAGCCTCAGGAGGCCTAACGGGCATGTTTGGTGCAACTGTACTGCTTGGGCTATCCGTTCTGCCTCGTGCAGAACTAGACAGGTGTGTATCTGTGTAGCACTTTGTTCTTCCGTGTACTGCACATGCTGTAACACACTGCTGATCCCGTGGCAGGGCATTAATAAGGAGGTATAAAAGCAGTTCAGTGGTACTTAACCTGCCCTTCCTTCAGGTTGCTAATTTTTAAATTTGTGTAAGATATGTAAGAGTCCTAATATAATGTTATTTAATGAAACAACGAGTGTGAAAGGAGTTGTTTAATATCCTACTTTACTAATGCTGTTCTTTGACTTTTCAAAGGGAAGTCACTCCACCAAAGTGGAAGCTGTGGTCCGAACACTGAAGAGAATTCAATTTAAAGATCCAGGGGCTAAATCCTTAGTTTTCTCAACGGTATTAATCACCTTCTTCTGTCTTGTCTTTGTGTATGTGTGTAAGTTCAAAGCAGTCATACTATTTTCAGGAATTAGTTTAGCTACCAAAATGTTGAATCACTCTGTACAGCCACTTGATTGTTCTGAGAATTTGTAGGGCAATTCATGTAACTGGGACATGAACAATGACCATAGTCAACAGATGTTAAAGCTTGTTTCTCTAAAGGGCAAAGACTTAGATTTATTTGGGAGCATTAGAAATTCTAGATATTTTTAAATGCAATGTCCCAATATTTTTTTATACATTGTAAAACTGGTTTTGTGAGGGCTACCGATTTCTTTTATTTAAGCTGATCTATTTAATTATGTTTCTCATTTAGTTTTATGAAAGATTCGGTTCCTGGCACACAAATCTTTTTTCATATTCTTTTTCCTTTTTTTCTGAATTGCAAATGCGAGTATTTTGAAAGGCCTCTTTATCTACTCTTTCATAGGGAAGTTAATTAGTATATTTTAGTTGTCGTAGCAGTTTGTAATGTTGAGTTAATTTTATTGTGTTGTGTGGTTTTGTTTTGGTTTGGTTTTTTTACAGTGGCAAGATGTGTTGGACATAATTTCAAAAGCTTTGTATGACAACAACATGATTTTTTCTCAGATCAATGGAATTAGTAAATTTCAGGTACGTTAAGGATATTTTTCTTAAAATTATATTCAGTGGGGAAAAATACAGTTCATATAAGTTAATTTGATCCTTTTACTTCATTGCTTCATTTGGGAAACTGAAAGGGCAGCAAATTTGTTTGGCAGAGGCTTTGATCTCTAACTTACTAATTCTAGAAATCATAATCACAAGTCACAACTTAAAGCCTTTGGAGATAAACAGTACATTCACTTCTGAGAAAGAAGCGTTGGCATGGATGTTAAGGATGAGGCACAATGATCAATGTTGCAAGAAGTTCTCGCCTTCCTGATATCTGTTGAGTATCTGTTGAGGGCTGATAGGTCTTGGATCAGTCAGGCTGCAAGGTCGTCACTCTGGGGCCTGTAGTAGCTGCTATAATTTCTTGAAAATATAGAGATGTCCCCCACACTCTTTATTGAGGAACTTTTCTCACGCTCCTGTGATGTTTCCCATCTAGGAAAATCTCTCTGCATTTAAATACGATCCCAACATCAATATTTTGCTGCTGCCTCTTCACACTGGTTCCAATGGACTAAACATCATCGAAGCGACCCACGTTCTGCTTGTGGAACCCATTCTGAATCCTGCACATGAGCTACAGGCTATTGGCAGAGTACATCGCATTGGCCAAACAAAGTACGAGTTAAGATTGCGTTGAGTAGTTTAGATGTAGTCCAGAACAGAACTGTATACTGTAATCAGAATAAATCTAGTTCACTGAACTTCTCAGTTTTGGAGATAAGGGTATTCATAGGAATCCTATTTTTAAAGATGATCATATAAGGGTCAGAAAGATTAAAATAAAAAAAAAACAGTTTGCTGAAAATACACAATTTGTATTTTAGGGAGTTCTTTTGGGCTATGGGGGTGACATGCAGCAGTAAATTGCATTTAGGTATTTAGGAAAAGCGTAGGCTCTTGAGTCCAAAATCCTGAAAAAACGTGTCCAGCTGCTGCCTTATTTTATGTGTGTCATTGATGCCTTTGTTTTTGATTTTGAAATTCTGCTTGTAAGCATGTCCAGAAATGCCTTGGCTTTCCAGGTCTGAGCAACTCACCATTTATGTTATATGTGGCGAAGTTTAGGCACGGCCCTTCCTAGTTTCCTTGAGAGGTTCCTTCTAGCTGGTCATTCCCAGCTCTAGATTAGGAGCTGTGTAAGTTGATGGGGAGTTTGTTGGTTTGTGTTTGTTTTGTTTTTCTTTTTTTTTTTGGGGGGGGGGGGGGGGGGCAGTTTTTTGTTTTGTTTCCAAAAGGAAGTTATAGTACACACTTTTTAGAACACTTTTTTTTTTTTACTTTTTAAATCACAGTTTAGTTTTAAATCACAGTTCTGCCCTCACCCTTGTCTGGATCTTTTTGAAGATATTAATTAATCTTCTATTTGTTTCAGTGTTGTAGATTTTATGTGGGTTAACACATGAATGCTTAATAAAGGTTTTGGAAAGTTTGTCCTGAAAGGATAAGATGTATATGGTTTTCCTTAGGTTTTATGTCACTTGAAAAAAATATCAACACCCTCCCCCCCCCAAAAAAAAAAAACCCAAAACTGTACATGAAGAAGAAAAATAGCTGGAATCAATTCTGGAATAATATTCTCTAATAATATTGGGGTTTGTGTTCTGGAAATGGTGGCAAAGCAAGAGGGCATGAATATGGATGTATGTGAAAGAATGTTTATGAACAGGTGGATATTTGGGTATGATGGTAAAGATTTTGAATTAACTGTGCGGGCGTAAGAAAGATTGATTGCAACAGCCTGCATTATAATCTTGCATGATGCTGGCACAAAAGGTCTGGCAAAAACCTTGCAGTAAAACCAGCAAGAATGTGTGCTGTACTTCTTAAGAATAAGACTTCGGCAAGGCTTATTTGAAAAGGGGCTGTGTTCAAGTACAGTGAGCATAAGGGAATACTCTGTTTAGTTTCACTGGTGCAACTATTAGCAGCTCAGTTATTATTTACTTCTCTTTTTTTGGGTAGACCTTTGCCTATGAATCACAAAGTATTCCCCCAGAATTCCTCTGTGTAATGTTACCTGCCAAAGTTTCAACTTAAGATCTGAAAACCATCCAAGCACTTTCAAGGGTTCATATCTTGAAAAATGTTTATATTGGGGAGCCTGGAGTAATTTTTCATTTTTATCTTTGGAGCTGACTCTCTTCCATTTCACTGTGCCTGACATTTATTTTCTTTTGTTACAGCTTTATTTTTGAAATCTTATTTCGCAAATGGAGTTCTCATTTTGTTTTATGTTTACTGACATTTTGGTTTTTATGTTTTACTGGTGTTTACAATTTAATGTTTACTGACTACAATTACTGAATTAAAAAAAAAAAAGTATTATGCCATCTTCAAGAGCAATATTGTTAAAACTCTGGGAATGAGCTTTAATTACCCATCACACTGAGCTCTGTCTCTTGGACTGACTTGTGACAATGCAGTATAAACATTGTATATAATCAGTGGGCCAAAGTAATTTCTTTAAAAGACAGGCTAGGCTCTTGAGGACTGTTTGTTTTTAGTAGGGACACAGAAAGCAGAACTTTGCCCAGCATCTGCTTTAGGATTTTAGTTAATACAGCTTATATTCATTTAGTATGTGACCCAGCCAAGTGGAAGTGTGTGCTCTGGGAGGCACTAAGCATGCTTAAATGTCAGTGGAAGTTGTTAATCATCTTGTAAGATTTCTTTCTTAAAATACAGAGGTGTTTTTTCAGCACTCTTATACAATAATTAGTATGAGACAAAAATGTGATCTTGAACTTTGACAGTAACAGCATAACTTCTGCTCACTTCTGGTCTTGTTGTTTGTTTGTTTTTTTAAACACATGCAGATCTACCATTGTTCATAGGTTCCTGATAAAAGCAACAATAGAAGAGAGAATGCAGACTATGCTGAAAACTGTAGATAGAAGGTATGTGTTGAATCTTTTCAAAACATCATTATTGCACTGAAAATGAAAAAGTGGTTCTCAACCATACTTTTATTACAGTTAGGTATGCATATCTTAAATACAAACTTCAGCTGTTCTCCTTCAAATTGCTTTGATTGACAAAAAGGTTTTAAGACTTGAAAATTTTATATTTTCACCTGGTTCCAGTAACTTGCAGCTTAAGGTATTTTAATTCTCTGGAGAATGTTTTGGTTATATTTTGTATATTTTATTTCATAAAAGCCCAATTAATAAATTATGTGTTAGATTTGTCTTTTCAATTTACCTATTTCCATTAGTATGAAAGCATTGCAATTAATCGAGTAACACTAAGCCTGCCACTGGAGTAACAGCATATGTTATAAGCTCTAATATAGGACGTTAATTCTTTCTGTCAGTGTTTTTAAATTCTACAAATCTAGTCTGTCAGTTCTGTGTCACACTGGTTGGTTTTGCAGTCAACGCAAGAGTTTTCCAGATGCTAGCTCATAAGTCAGTCTGGTGTGCAGACACAGAAAGCAGTTTTCACTGTGTATCTTTTCAAAATCTATAAGCAACGACAGACTGGGAGTGGAACAGAAGTGCTATTTACATTCTTTATGCAGAAAGTATAAGTGGTTTGTACCTCTTTAACTGGATTGTATGCACATAACAAATCTAGGAGGAGGCCTTAGTTAAAGAAAATTAATTCTTTTTCCAGTTTTTTGGCCGTTACAAATTATGAGACTAAAAATTTACACGCGTATCTTTGGCTGTAGCTATGAAAGAGTTCAGCTTTAGCTTTGAAAGAATGATTTAATAGGTTTCTATATCTGTAAAGTAGCACTACTTTTGCATATAAAATTCAGATAAATATACAGTGGTTGAATGATCCAATGAGGGCTAATGTTTTGAAAGTAATATCAAGCTTTATGCTTGGATGCTGAAGCCAATCCTTTAAATGTTAAGAGGGCAAAGCGGATTATCCCATGTTCTGCTGCCTCTGCAGTGTTTGGTGTTGACCATTGTTAGGGACAGTAGACGGACTTTGTATCTTACTCAGAATGTGCAAGAGAAGTAGCTGATCAGGGTTTGTATTTTCCCTGATGGAAAATATGTTTTCCTGATGAGCTTCAAAGCTGAACAGTTACTGGACTCTGAACCGTGTGGTCTGCCTTCAGTGCGTACAGCTTGTTACTTAAGTTGATTCCTTCTCTGATGTCTGCATGCAATTTTTTCCCACAGCCACACGAGCTCTTCCATGAAACAGTCAGAAGCCTCAGTTCTGACAGTGGCAGATTTGGCTGACCTTTTTACAGAGGAAACTGAAGAACTTGAGTAAAAACATTGGTTTGGCCTAATGAAATCAGAAAGTACCTGACCTAATAAGCACCGGTATATAATCCACTTGATATGTCATTCCTATAAACATCGTTTAACATTTGTCCATAAGAGAGGTATTGGAAATCGAAAAGTCTTAATTGTTACTATTTTATTCTGTGGTGAAGTTCTTAGCAGCACACACTTTTAATAGCACTGGAGAAAACTTGCACTTTGCACATTATACAAAAACATGGATTTTATTCCCAAAGAGCATTTGACCTGGATGCTAAAACTGAGATGTTGGACCCTTGGTTGAGAGGACTTTTACCATCAGGTTTGATTGGCTAGTAGCTCAGTCTGAGAGCAAAACTATGTGGGTGGTTGGGGGGGAAAGGGAAGCAGAAGAACACAAATCTAATTTTTTTTACTGTACAAAGAATTGCTAGAAAGAATGACTGTAAATTAATATTCTTCTAGAAAGGGCTTGTTAGTATTTAATGCAGAGTTACTGAACGTATTATTGGTAACACTTTAAGTGACTAATCTTTACTAATAATTTGGATATTTGTATTAGGCTTTTAGATATTCACAAAGACTTGTGGCAGTTAAAAATTTCATTGTTAATGCTTGCTTACTGCAAAATGATGATAATTAAATTATGCATTTTGTATGTGTGTTGGTCTGGTAATCAGTTAAATAATCGAACTTCCTGTACATGTTTTCACTTATTCTTGAAGCCATGACTAATTTAGTGCTTTGTTTAAAAAAAAAAAAAAAATGCATTTGTTACAGAATTTTTTAAAAATTAATTGGTTAAGCTGATGATCACTTTATAATAATTTGGTGCTTGTGTACATTTTCTCACCCTGTTTTTTTTGTCTAGTTCTTCCCCTTAAAGATACCGCAATTTAAATATTCAAAATAGATGAAACTAAGCTAGGTAGTCTAATTATCAGGTACCTAGTCTAAGTTAGATAATCAGTGGAGAGAGATGAAACTTTTGTGAAATTTCATCCTTAAATATGCGAGATCACTCCACCCCATCTCTATTGATAATAGAGAGTTTAGAAAGCAAATCTAGAACTAACTTTGAGACTGCTGGAAGTAGGTAAGATACATTTTAAGCCTTTTGGCATAGGTTATGGATACACATTTACATAACGTCATTTCTGAAGGTATTACAGAAGCAAGTTCAGTTACACAGTTCATGTTAAACACAATTTGTGTTTAGAGACTGGGCAAATGTTATATGCATAAGCAACAGGCTACTTCCCTCAAATTACAGTATTTACCAGACATTTTTTTGTATATTTTAGAAATCTTACTTGAAGTTGAATTAAAATGAGTCCTTTAAGAAACTTCATCTTACAATTTTTACTCTAATCATGTCTGCTAAATAGATTTACTGTATAGTTATTGAGCTTCTTGAGTTCTGCAGTCATACTACATTTGGGTTGCACCATTTGGGTATTCAGCCTATCTGCACAGCAGACAAGTTTTCTGCTACTGGCGACAAATATGAATAGAATTTACATGAATAATATTGTATCACAAAGTGGGGGTTTGGCATTTATAGTCTGTTGTCCTTCTGGACAGATTAGATACTTTGCACTGAAGACTATTTGAGTAAATTTACAGACAATGTATCTTTATTTTCCGTATTTGTAATATGTATTAGTCTTATTTGTACATTTTGTTTTGGAGACTCCTGATTTTTTTCAGGTTACAGTTTTCAGCAAGGGAAATAGAATAGATAGTAGACTTTTTTTAAAAATTAGATTGGTCAAACAGTTTGCACAGAAACTGTGACATCTCCATTCTTGAATGTATTGGGAACTCAAATGACCCTGAGCAACCTGATCCAGCTTCAAAATTGGCCCTGCTCTGAGTGGTGTGTTGGACCAGATGACCTCCATGGATCCCTTCCAGCCTAAATTATTCTGCAGTGTACTGGAGATTATGCTGTACAGACACTCCAGGAACTCTGAGGGCAGCAGCATTCCAGTTTCCTCATCGTCCTCAGAGAATTTTAATATTGTACGATGTAATGTGACTGAACATTACAGCTGCTGTTCGCTCTGAGAAATGATATAGCTATGTTAAAAACTGTGGAAGCACATAGTGTCTATATTCATAGCTCCCATTTTAAATAACTAGATGTGGGAATAATATTTGTCAGTGAATGTGAAGACAGAGAAGCAAATTGAAAAATATCTGCTATGAGAGGTTTCCCAAGCTCTGCAAGTTTTTGGCTTATTTATATAAAGACAGTGGTTTAATTGTTTATTTACAAAAATGTGGCTTTTGGATTCCTAACCAAAAGCATAGCTTCTCATCAAGCATTTTTTTTTATGCTCGCGTAACAGCGTGGAATGCCAGAGATCTGGCATGTTGCTGTGAATTGTCCCCTGTATCAGCTGAACGTTCACAAGTCCATGGGGCCTGATGGGATTCATCCCAGAGTTCTGAAGGAGCTGGCGGATGTTACAACAGGACCTCTCAATCATCTACTAAAGGTCTTGGAAGTCTGGGGAGATCCCTGCCAACTGGAAGCTAGCTAACATTATTCCAACTCACAAGGAGGACATGAGGGAAGACCCAGGGAACTACAGACCTGTTAGTCTAACCTCAGTTCTTGGAAAAATAACGGAGATTATACCGGGTACTGTTGAAAGGCATTTACAGAATAATGCAATCGTCAGGCACAGTCAACATGGGTTCACAAAGGGAAAGTCCCATTTAACTAATCTGATATCCTTCTATAATAAGGTCACCTGCCTAGTGGGTGAAGGGAAGGTAGTGAATGTAGTCTTTTCTGGATTTTAGTAAGGCTTTTGATATTGTCCCTGAGAGTATCCTTCCGGACAAGTTGTCCAACTGTGAAATGAGCAGGCTCATGGTGCACTGAGTGAAGGACTGGCTGAATGGCAGAGCTCAAAAGGGTTGTAGTGAATGGGGCTACCTCTGGCTGGCAACCAGTCACCAGCAGTGTTCCTTAGGGTTCAATTCTAGGGCCAGTTCTGTTCAATATATTTATCAACAATCTGGATGCAGGAATTGAATGCACCATTAGCAAGTTTGCTGAGGATACCAAACTGAGAGGTGCTGTTTACTCTCTTGAGGGACAGGAGGCATGCAGAGGGATCTAGACAGATTGCACCATTGGGCTATGATTAATGGGATGAAATTTAACAAATCAAAATGCTGGATTCTGCACCTAGGATGGACTAATGCCGGGCATAAGTATAAATTGGGAGAGGAATGGCTGGAGAGCAGCCCTGCAGAAAGGGATCTGGGGGTGCTGGTCGGCAGCAGGCTCAATGTGAGTCAGCTGTGTGCCCTGGCAGCCAAGAGGGCAAACAGCACACTGGGGTGCATCAAACACAGCATCACCAGCCCGTCAAAAGAGGTGATTATCCCTCTGTATTGAAGGTGAGGCCACACCAATGCTGAGTGCTGTGTGCAGTTCTGGGCCCCACAATTTAAGAAGGATGTGAAGGTCCTTGAATGTGTCCAGCAGAGGGCAACAAAGCTGGTGAAAGGGCTGGAAGGAATATCCTATGAGGAGCGGCTAAGGACTTTGGGCTTGTCTAGTCTGGAGAAGAGGAGGCTGAAGGGCGACCTCATGGCTTTCTACAGCTTCCTGAGGTGGGGACATGGAAAGGGAGGTGCTGAGCTCTTCTCCCTGAGATTCAGTGATAGAATGCATGAGAATTGTTCAAAGCTGCACCAGGGGAGGTTTGGGCTGGACGCTAGGAAGCATTTCTTTACCAAGAGGGTGGTCAAACGCTGGAATAGGCTTCCTAGAGAAGTGGTCAATGCCCCAAGCCTGTCAGTGTTTAGGAGGCATTTGGACGATGCCCTTCATAACATGCTTTAACTTTTGATCAGCCCTGAATCAGTCAGGCAGTTGAACTAGATGGTCCCTTCCAACTGAAAATACTGTATTCTATGAGAGAATGGCACTTAAAACGCCAAGGTGCGTTCAACCATTTTTAATGGCTTGTTCTGCAGTAATACAGCATATGCATATATTCATATATATATATATATATATTCAGCATGTTGGACAACTAAATAATTACTACTAAAATTGCATTTTTATATAGGGTCATTGCTCTGCTAAGTGCTTCATATGCATTTATAAAAGATCAGCTTTGGGGTACATTGATAAGGTAGGGAATACATTTTATGGAGAACAAAGCCATTATATTTGACATACTTCTTTCTTGTTCGCCCGCTGTGATATTTTTTTGTTTTCCTTCTTCCCTGCATGCAGTTGCCTTGGTTTGTATTTTGCACTGTAGGATTTGAAGCAACACTTAAAACAAATGGTGAGGGAATAGAGGGCACATTTGACCTGAAGTGACGAGCACCTTCTTTTACATCACCAAACTGGAGATTTTGTTAAGCAATGTAAAAGTCAACCTAACTCTTTCCAGGGGGGAGGGGGGAGATTATTTTTGTGTAATTTCCAAACTGTGGAACAATAATTCCTGGGAATGCCTCTTCCATTTGCCTGCTGGCAACCCAGGTCCTGTGGATGGGAAATTTTGGTTGCAAAATGTTTCTGATCTGTTTGTTAACATAAAGGCCGTTTCCTGCTCACAAAAGGACATTTGCTCACAAAATGACAAATAATGATACTAATTCTTCCTTCTCCCATGTATATTAATGCACTTTTATAATATAAGAATGTATTCAGCAGCTGTAAGCAGCAAAATTGATTTCTATTCTGGAAAGTAAACAAAGTAGTGCAGGTGTAAAGCTAACAGGTCCTCCCTCCAATGTTTTCTTTGATATGGGTGGGTCACTTTTAAAAATATATACAGTCTTTATTCTGCAGCAGATATACCTAAATATGATGTAAGATCTTCTGTAGTGTACTGCCATTCTCTTAAACGCATGCCACCTTCACAGTGCTAACCTTCAAATACCAGAGTGAGCATGCTGTGGGTCTGGTCCACACTGGAAAGGGACCAGCAGCAAGGAAAGGAGAGGAGATATGTGTGTTGTTTCTCTTCTAGTCTTCTGCAAAGTCTTAGTAAAGCAATATAGGACTTTGTAGAAGTGATTATACTGTGTTAACTGCTGCCACCAGAAAGAAGATCTGATGAAAAGATACTCTGTCATACAGCTCCTTTTTCAGAGGTGGAAAGCCCAGAGCATTTCACCACCGGCCAGAAAAGAGACAGAGGGACTATCTCTGAGTGCCAGTGATCCATTCATATCTGCTGTTGCACATGCTGCAGTGGAGCTAAAACTTGCACTGGATGGAGCTGGAGGAGGTGAAGAGGAGGTTGGGGGGAAAATTTGAGGAACAGTTGTAAAACCTTCTTCTGTGTGCCCTTCTGGTGATTTTCCCGTGGGAGGAATGAGTCACTGATACGAGCAATGAATAAACAAAGATTGTAAGTGTAACCTATTCAGTGGAGCTTAATGTTCGTCTAAATGCAGTGGCACATTTTTATGTGCTCGTGATTTGAGATTATATTAACTTTCTTACTGGAATCTTGGGATATGAACATACAGGGCTTTGCAGTGTTTGGGCAAATGGGAATATTGAAAAGGTTTATCCCTGTGATACATGTTTTAACATGCACCTAAGAAAAGTCATAGGACTCCCTAGCCAAATTTACACTGTGGATTTGCAAAGGATAATAGTTCAAACTCCTAAGATACACATTTATAAACCTCTCTAAAATAAAGTGGCAAGTTTTGCTTGATAAAGGAAAGGTAATGAATCACTTCTGCTGTAAATGCACGAGTGTCTGTGAAGGGGCAAGACAGCGGACTTGGGACATTTTGCACCTAGCCAACTTCCATGTCAGCAGATGAAAGGCAACAAGTGCAGCCCAGTCCTGGTGTGCAGGGAAACGGAGCGCTGAGAAGTCTCGCCAAAGGTTTGAGCCTGCTACATCGGAAGAGGGTCACGTCCTAGATATTTCTGGGGAATCTCCCTTTTTGCATACTGTAATCGTCAGGCATCTCATAAGCACAGATTTTCTGTGAAGTTGCTGCAATTCATAACATATGCTTCCTTCATCAGCAAGCTACTGCTATTCAGAAGGACTTTTGTTTTTCCCTGTGGAGCATGTATTTCTCTTTTGTTACTCATTTTTAACAAAGGTGGGTGCCTCTGAAGCATCTACAGCTCGCATTAAAAGCCTCCGAAGTAGAATTGAAGGACATAAACCAGCAAAGGGGTAGACAAAGTGAATGAAGTGAGGGAGGTTCTACTTCTGCCTAGTAAAGGGCACACTATGCCACTGCTGTAGCACAAGAGAAAAATGGGGGCGGGGTATGGTAGGGGGTGAGTCCAGTCCTGTGCTGGGGAAACTGATTCTAAAACTGGTAGAAAAGGCTTTTTGAGTAGTGTTGGTCTCTGCTGGCTCTGCACTTTAGGAATCCATTTGGTCACTTTTTGAGGCACTTGATCCTGTGGAGAGGTTTTAAAGCCCAAAACCATGACCTTGGACTTAATATCTTTAGAGATGCTTTCACCTTCCACTGAACTGAAAAAAACCCACCTTTTACTCCCACCAGAGAAAGCAGTTTGAAGGGCAGAGATACAGTCAGGTCTTCAGAGATATCTTGACTTTGAATTGCAGAGGGAAGTTTGATACTGACTGTGCTTTGCAAAGTGTTGTTTGCTGGTTTACTGGCTGCTTCTGCGCTGATTTCTTTAATTTCAGCAGATGACACCAACATGGGAGAGGATGAGTTTTCTTGAAGAAAATACCGTCATTGATTACTGAAAAAGGGTATTTCCATGGAGCACCTATAGCAACACAGAAACCCTGTAAGGCAGGTTCTTAACACATGCGGGTGTAATTGTCAGCTTGAAAACTTAATCTGAAATCAGAATCCATCATAGCTATGTAATAACAGAAGGCAGTACTTCCTCAGTGTCATACTGATGCACAGTGGGACGTAGAATAATTTTAGGTAGTACCAAACCAAAATTTCTTTCACAACCCCTGAATTACTTTCAAATTTTTATTTTTTTTCAAATATTGTTCTAGTAATCAAATTACTATAAAGTCTATAAATTACCCACTTTTTGATAGAAAATGTTTTTTTTTTATATAAGTACATATTAACAAATACTTTGTCAGGTATTTGCAAGCAATTTGATGTCCTGTAATTTAATTATAGGTTTTGGTGTGGAAACAGAGACTAATTGAATTGTTCTAGTAATACAATAGTGAAACTAATCAGCTTTTGCAGTGGCAAGTTAATGCCTTTTAGAAAGCAACCCACGGGAGAGAAAAGATCAGTTTTCAATAGTGTTCCAAAACTGAAATTCCTGGATAAGCCAAGAAAGAGTATTTTTTGATTACCTGATCTGTTGCCTTGCATTATATAGACATTGTAATTTCAGGTAAATAATTTATCTAGAAAGTAGCAAAACTAGATTTCTATTTGAAAATTACCAGGGATGGATAAATGTACAATTTAATGTTCCCTTGGTCTCTGAGTAACTTAACGTTCCCATCGATAGCCTTTCTTTTGCATTCACAATTTGCTGTCAGAATCACATCACACTGTCTCTTAAGGTTTGCAGCTATTTCAAAGTCTTTATGAACACAAATTTTTGTCTTGTATTATCCTGCTACTGAAATAATACTGATTGCTGTAATATTCATTAAATATCCTTTCCTTTCTGTCTTTCTGCTTTGTGGAAAAATAGCTGGTGCCTCTTTTGAGAGATGGTGCTTAATGATTTCTGTCCCTATTCCTCAGTATGTAACTGAATTGTTTGATAGATGTTACCTATGTTAAATAGTATCAATTAATAGGAATGCTCTGCACATGTAAATCATTGTTATTCAAAACTACAAAATTGCAGTATGTGTAGAAGCCCAGGGGTCTAATAATTATTCTTTTCAGTGTGGTTGGTTGAACCCAGCTCCAAAACTGCTGCCTTCCGGGAACAGCTGACGCTTCTCTGCAGCACTTCACTGCAGTCTCCTGCTCCATAGGGACTGAGCCTGGGACACCTCCTCGATAAAGTCATCTGTTGGATCAGTTGTATCATATTTTCCTTCTCAGAACTGTAAATCAGTCCTGGTCAATCCCAATATAAACAGAACAATTTTTAGAACTGTAGTATAATTAGGAGTTGTGTTTGGCCCACTGCTGTATTGCAGTTCATGTGTTACTAATTCCTTTTAACATTTTCAAAAATGAATAAAAAAAAAAAACTTATTCACTTAGTCATACCTAGATAGAACCTAAAGAATGAAGAAAATAGCTGATGTGTTTCAAAAAACCAAACTTCTTGACAAAGCATGAGGAAATTATATTGAAAATAAGGTATCTTAACTAAGTATTAAGTCAACGCTCCAGCAGGTCCTTATTTTTCTGGGCACTGTACAAATGCTTGGGATGCAATCCAAAACGAGAAGTTTTCTATCGAGTTAAGTGGGCTGTGGACCACTTACACCAGGAGAGAGAACCTGCAAGCTGCGAGGATGGTGATGGGACCTGCCCAAAGACGGCCGCGGGCAGTGAGGAGGGGGGAGCCCCAGCCTCCCGCATCCCGCCCGGGGGGACCGGGCGAGCCCACCGCAGACAGCCGGCACCACCAGGCTTGTGCTGGGATGCCTGTATCGCACTGAGCTCTTGGCCCAGGAAGTATTGGAGCCCTGCGGCACAAGCTGTTGCCCGCTGTGCCCGCTGGCACACAACGGGATGCTGTTCCCGCTGGTACTGCAGTACTGTGTGTCGACACCACTCCACAAAGGCTCTTGTGACTCACTGGGTCGTTCCTTCCAGCGCTCCCTGTTCCCAAGTGTCGTGCGCAGGCAGAGCGAGATTGTCTTCCCTGTCCCCCACACCTCGGCCGACAGCTTCCAGCAGCCCTCCTGCACTGAGGGCAGTCTCCCCTCAAGAGGCGGCAGCCCCAGCATTAGTGTGGAAGAAAGTGTGACCTTGGAAAAAACACCGCATCTACTAACAGACCAGAGCGTTTTATGATCTGACGTGCTGAAATGCTTATGCTGTAAGCGGGCAGGAGATGATGGTTTTGTATCAAAAGGCAGTACTCCAACCAAACATGCTGCGCGCATTGGTCAAGGTTTCTACAGATCTGTTATACTCTGGAATAAACAAACCACAAAGTGCTAAGTACATTCGAGGAAGGCACGAAGGCTCTTTGGGGGCCAGTTATTAAAAGATGATCTCAGAAATTCCATAGTGGGGTCTCACTGAATCAAAAGGAAAATAGCTGGTGTGAGTGACATGCAGGCTTTCAGTAAGATGTGTTCTGACGACACTATCTTATGACATCACCTGTCCCAGCACTTGTGCTAAGGAAAAGAGGGTTTGGGGGTAATTTTTTGTTTTGTTTGGTTTTGTTTTCTACCTTGCTGGAAAGAAATCTCTTTAGTTTTAAATACTGTAATATAATGAACACAGTGAGAAATGAAAGGTGGGATTTGAATGCAATAACCCTGAAACCATACATTTTGTGCTGAGGTTTTGCTGTGAAGGAGTCGGAAGAGCCCTGTGGCTTTGGGCGCCTCGCTGGCCATGCTTTGGGCAGGAGGGGCTGCGTCACCCATAGGTGTGTGACTGCAGGCTGGGAAGGAACCTGGGCAGTGGATCCCTCCTGGCCGCTCACGTACGGGATGTTCCCCGCGCCGAGTCCACAACCCGCTGCAGGGAGCCCCTGGCTTGAGGAAACGCGAGTGCACGCTGGGGATGACTGGGATCTGTAACCCCCACCCAGGGAGGCGGAGAACTGGGGTGCATGAAGTAGAACAGCAATGACAGAAAGTGCGCGGGTAACACTTTGGAGGGCAACCTTTTCCTCCTAATGCACACAAAAAAAATAGGAATTGCTATATCTAGTTTCCCTTTGCTTAGGTATCCGTGGTATCCCAAATAAGGAAGATGATGTGTTAATAGAAAAAAAGCTGTTAGGTGTTTGTATGGCAAGGGGAAAAGGAAAATCTGGACTTCTGACAGAGCTAAAAGCTAAACGGGAGTCACAGCTGGAAGGAAAGGTCAAAAGTTAAGGTGTGCCGCTGGCCATTTCCAATGAGATGTTTAAACAAGTTGGTTCCATTGGGTAAGTTTCAGTGTCTGGGGACACGTTTTGCTGTCAGTCAGTCCACTGTGAATCTGGAGCTTTATGGAGTTTTTCTGTGCTCCTGCCAGCGCAACTGAGAGTAAACTTTGGCTCTGGTTACATCCATCCAGAGCAAGCTGCGGCTTGCCTTATCCACACAAGAATTCCTGTTGACTTCATAAAGTTTTGCATGAGTCGGGACATCTGGATTTGGTACAGTAGTACTTAACATTGGGATGTTGCTGTAAACACTAGGATGTTTACAGAAATGAGAGATGAATCAGGCCCCTGCTAACTATTTCACGGGAGCATAGGGTTTCTTCCAAGAAAAATATCTGAGCACTCTAGGGCAGCATCTGCTCCCAGTGTTCTGGTCTGCGAGAGAACCGACATTCAGGAAGATTAAAGTTACCTTCCCTGGATTCCTGTATAAAACTGTCAGCTTGAGAATCTCCTCTGTCTCGCAATTGCTAATTGCACTACTTCCCTTAAGTGTCGGTGAAGTTGTAATGGGCGCTGAGCAGTTGTCTCCCATCCCTTGGGAACTGCAGCCTCAGTCCACCCCGAGCCAGGGCATGCATCGTTTGATAACAACACTTGGCCTCTGTTCCAAGTGAACAGTAAGTGAGTTACTGTGAAAACTGGGGATGAAGATGATGAACATGTAGAAAGGGTGAGCTGTCTTTTAGATACCCTTCCCTTGTACCCAACTCTAAATTTCAAAGACTTTGAGTTAGATACACTGTATGGTTGCATTTCTGTTCCTCAGTTAGACCCCTTCTTAAATACAAATTGTCCATTCAAAGCAGAAACTGATTTAGCCTATTTTTCTACCTCCTACAGCTCACGATCCACTCCAGAAGGTAAATTTAAAACAAATAGCCGCTGTGGCAGTTTGGAAGGCAATTAGTACGAAAAAGCCTTCAGGAGCTGCTTCGGTTACAGTAAGAACTGGTCATAAACCGGCAGGAACTTACCCGCTGCAATGTGGCAGAAGCGTTTGCAGCTCTCCGTGCCAGAGGTTAGCTGGCAGCGGGAGGGAACTGCTGCTGCTGAGGTGGAATTAACTGGCTGCAGCTTCCGTGGATTGGTCAAGTTGGTGCTAAGCCGGTGACTCAGTGGTAAGCAGAGAGCTGGGGCTCTCCCTCCGCAAACCCTGCAAGCACAAGAAATAATCTTCCCTTCATTTTGCAAAATACCAGAGGCTTTATGAACAATTGCAAAGGTCGCAAAGAAAACTCCAGGTTTTCCTCACCCTGGACGGTGTAATTAAAATGCTCCCTGACATGATTGCCTTCTTGGGATCTTAGCACCAGCCTTGAAGCTGAGATGTTGCTGGAGCTCTCTCCCTCGTTTACCAGAGGGGGGATGACAGCCGTACTTGCTGGTGCTGTTCTCAGGAGCCCTACCGGCATGGTTTCACTCGCTCAGAAACTGAGCCCCAGCAGGTGAGTCACAGTCAAGTAAAAAATCTTCCGTAGCTGCAGATCACCTCTTCCACATCACCAACTGGTTTTGCCCTAACAGCAATGTGAAGCTGAACATGTGAAGTTGATGTCTATTACTAATGCAACACTCAGTATTCCCTTGTTACTTTTCCTAGAGACTTCATATATATACTAAAGGAGGGGAAAGACACAGCAGGACCTTCCTCTATCAGATCATTTTTCAGCTTGGGGGCTGCTCTTCCTGCATTGCCAACAGGAGGAGAGTACTCCAGTCTCCTCTGGAAACATCCGTACGTCACTGCTCCAGTGCCTCAGGAGGTGTTTTTCAGATCAGACCCTCTGGTACTTGGCCGTGAGCTCCTTGCTGCAGGTCACCTGTAAAGCAGGGTGAGCTGTACATGGAAAAAGGGTACTTCAGGGCCATTGTGTACTGATGTGGAGTGGTGCCAAGCCATCGTTTGGTGTCAAAGTAGACACCTTCTGGTTCCAGCAGCCTTACTGGGGAGTTCACCAAAATTAGCGTTTCATACTAAGGGGTAGGAATGCCTCTTCAGTACCACAGTCTGTGATAAACTTTGCTCTCCTCCCTGTCCCATCTGAAGATGTCACTACTAACAAGCTTTCTGGGTGTCTTGGTATCTGTGCATGTACCCAAGTCAGGCTTTGCACTGAAAGTGGCCATTTAAGTGGTATACAGCACCTTCAGCACCAAGAGGGTCATTACAAGGAAGAACCTGAAAAATGAGCTACGCTTTCCCTGATAAGAACTCCACATTAAGATTTGTTCCTTGCACCATTTGCTAAGATCTGAGCAGAAGGGTCCTGCATCTGATGGGAAAAACAAAGGGTGTTCCTTTCCATTCCAGAGTCCTTGCTGGGGACACTGTGACCCTGTGCTAGGCACAGATGTGAGGGAAGAGGTGCTCCAGCTCTTGCACACAAGACATAAACATTCTGGATCTCCATGAGCCAATTTCCAGTTCCCCAGAATCTATCTTTAGCAGCACTAATGAACCTGAAAATAAACAACTTGGTTTCCATTTAATGGATGATTTTTTTTTTCTTTATCCTTTAACCATTTCTCAGGTTGCTGCACTTGTTCCCTCCTTTGAATTCCAGGGCCACACGACAGCTGAGCCGTTCCTTGGTCAGCTGCTGGTCTCAACCTTAGCTCTGTGCTGTGGCTGTGAAGCCCCTTGGTAAGCTCAAAGAGAGGAACCCGTAGCATTACTGATCCCGCAGCATATGGTAGGGGCTCGGTTTCTTGCTCAGTCTTCACTCAAGACTGTTGTTATTCTCAAGAAGGACTTGGCATTGGAGAGGTTTGCATTGCTACCATTTAATGTGATACCATTTATTAAGGAACTTGCCAGTGGGTGGCTTAGGTAACCAAAAAGAAGACATCAGGCCCTAAAAGTTGCTTAAATCATAGAATCATAGAATGGTTTAGGTTGGAAAGGACCTTGAAGATCATCGAGTTCCAACCCCCCTGCCATAGGCAGGGACACCTCCCACTAGACCAGGTTGCCCAAGGCCACGTCCAGCCTGGCCTTGAACACCTCCAGGGATGGGGCCTCAACAACCTCTCTGGGCAACCTGTTCCAGTGCCTTACCACCCTCAAAGTGAAAAACTTCTTCCTAATGTTCAATCTAAACCTGCCCTCTTCCAGTTTGAAGCCATTCCCCCTCATCCTATCACTACATGCCCTATTATTATTAAATTATTATTAAATTATTATTAAATTATTATTAAATTATTTCTCAAAGAAAGTTTTTCAAGCTTCCACGGTATTTCACAACTTAAAAATTGGCCTATGATAAAGAAAAAGGATAAAGTAACAGAATTGTTTTAATGATGGAAGTCATTTGCTGTTGTGTATAAAAGGTTAATTGTATCTCTATTGTTACCAGTGGAAAAGGCACTGGGACGGTTCCTAATTTTGGTGATCATTGGTGTGATAAGGTGTGAGGCAGCAATCACTGTTTTTCTGGCATTTTGTTTCAGTGATCTCTGAGTGAGGAAACTGCTAAATTAGGTCAGAGCACAGTAAGATTTCATGAAGACGGTCTGAGTCACCCACTCAAGCGAGCAGGGATGAAAGCTTCCAAACTAAGCTTTGTCCCCCAAGATGTCCATCCCCACTGCATTAGTTTCCTGGAATGGCGAGGACTGCCAGGCGGTGGGCAAAGCAGACACAAGGAAACATCCCTATGAACTGCTGACTGCTTTCCTCAAGGGGTGCCCGTTGCACTGAGTTACACTGAGGGCCAGGCACGTGCGGATTTTAAATACCTTTTAGCTATGCAGAACAATACAGAACGTTTCATGGAAGTCCACACTGGGATAAGAGATTGATCCAAATGTGATCCAAAGAGAAGAAATCTTTTCCTGAAAATACAACCTGTATATGAGCCAGACTTGTTCTGTACTATATACAGCATCACACCTAATTAGGGGCTCATAAGGCATAACTGGTAAGTTGAGAGCAGTTGTTACTCTCCTCCTGTTTCTGTAGCTGACCTGGGGTTTCCAGGCAAAATATAGTATAAATACAACATCCAGTTTCTGTAAGTTTTTCTCAAGTCATTTTCCTTTGAGTGTGCTAGTCTAAATGCCTCATGTATTGCATGGACCAAGTTCTTTACTTCAGGGTGCATCATGGGATATTTGGGAAAGCTGCAGTGAGTGGCAGGAGGTCCATCACATGGAAGAAAGCACAGCTTACAGAGTAGAGTGGAGGCATGAAGGCTCTGAAGGAAAATGTTCCTGGGGCACTCTGGCCACTTACTCAAGCACAATTCTATGTCAAGCTGACTTGAAATAAAAAAAAGGTCATTCTTAAATGCCAAAATATTTCTTTTTTTACATTTTTGAATCAACTTTTTCAAAACCCTTCCATTTTATGGGGAAGGCGCTATTTCCTAATCAGGATGAATAGGAAATATTCATCCTATTATAGGATGAATAGGAAATATTATAGGATGAATAGGAATATATTCATCCTATTCAGGATGAATAGGAAATAGCACCTCTGGAGGTGTTTATAAAAAGGTTAGATGTGGTACTCAGGGAAATGGTTTAGCAGTGGTTTTATCAGGGTAGGTTAATGGTTGGACTTGATGATCTTAAAGGTCCCTTCCAACCTCAGGAATTCCATGATTCTATGAAGCTAAAGGTCAAAGTATTAGGAAATTATGAAAAATAGGCATTCTGACTTTTTTTCCATAGCTGTACATATTTCATTGTACTTTTTGTGACTGAGCCTGAGAATAGTTGTATTTCCACATATATTTCAATCCAGCAATCTTTTGTTGATCTTTAGGTAGAAGGGTTTTTGTTAAATCTGAATCAGGATTTAATACGACGAGGAATCAAACTGGACTAGGCTGTATAAACTCAAATGCTTAATTTTAATGTTTACACAAAAATCAATGAAACCCTTGTCTGTACCAAGGACCTGACTGAGGTGGAGATTCCAAGTACCTTTTTTATTCTGAAAAAGAATCCTCCAATTCTAGTAAGTACTCATCCATATTAAGCAAATAGGGTATGCCTTCAACTGTGGGTTTTTTTCCTTGTAATCAGTATCATTTCATTTGATCTCAGTGACACTTACATATTCCTGTAGTCAGGCTCACTGTAATAATGTAAAACTTACAGGATTTGGACAGACAGATAACGGTAGGCTATGGATGTCAGGGGGCAACTGTCCCTGCCGTACCGTGGGCTCTCTAGACTTTAATCTGAATTCAGGTGTTTCACCAGACATCTTTGTGTCAAAGGAAAGAGCAGAAATGATAAACCATTTTCTCTTTAATTCTTTCTGATCCCCTCCCCCCCTGCCCCCACTTTCAGTAGTAGAGGAAATAGAAATGGGTGGTGGTAGCGCAAAGAGACAACTCCAGGCTATCAACATGGTGAAAGACCAGAACACGTGAGAACAAAAATGCCAAAACAGAATCCATCTCATCATTTTCCCGAGTTCAGCTGCAAACCTCTTCAGCTTAATGCTGTCTGATCATCTCAAGGACTTTACATGATACAACGAGACCTATTTCCCAATTGGCATAAATAAGCAGAGGCTCAGAGAAATCAGATGAGGAAGATCTTCCCTAATGGCTCTTTCCAGAATCAATGATGAGAGGTTATTCCTGTTTTTCAGTCATCAGTTTCCAAAGCATTGAGGAGGAACCAGCAGGCCTTTGTCACTGTTCCCTCCAGCAGTAGCTGGGAATCCTAGCTCACTCCCTGTGAATTTTGATGGACAGCATGTTAAAAGAAAAATCACGAGTCTTGAAATACAAGAAAGCCTGCAATGAAACCTTGGTCCTACTGTCGTGCTATTAATATTTCTAAAAGAGTAAAGGTTTGCTTTGCAATTCCTGCACTTGAATATTTCATCTGTCTCTTTTCTCTTTCACAGAAACAGATGCAATCCTCATACAGGTGACACAAAATCGCATAAAGCTTAGTTTGTCATGTGAAAATCCTTCTTTGTCCTACCTACTTGTGTCGAAAGGTCCCTTCCAACCGAGACAATTCTATGATTCTATGAATGAAAATGTGATGGTGGGAAAAAGGCTTCTATTTTCCCACTCTACTATGTATTTTGCTGAGTTGCGAGAGACTCGCATGCCTATTTGTTGACTGCCGACAGTCAACAGTGTACAGTGACTTGCATTTCAGGGTGCAAGAAGAAATAACGTGGAAAAGAACATGAATATGGTAAAATCCAACTGTTCTTTGCACGCATTTTGCTGGAAGCTGGATAGTAAACACCTACATGGTGTTCACTGTCTCTACATGGTGTTTACTGTCGTGCTTTGACCTCTTACCCAGTGCTGGGCAATTTATTATTCTCTCAGCCCATTAAGCAAACATAGCTGAAAAATGAAATTTTGTGTGGTAAGAGGGGCAGAAATACACAATTTCAGTTGAATTTTGCAACATGCTCCAGTCAAAACTAAGGACAACAGATTTATGAAAATATGGAAATATTTTTCTTTGACATTTTAATGACTTGTTTCATGTTGGAAAAGTTAAAAAATATTTCAATGACTTCAGAAAGAAATATGTTAGTTGGCTTTAAAACCACATTTCTCGTTTTGCAATTAACGTAAGGGAAAAAGTGAACATCTGAATCGATACAAAATGTTCTTGTTTGTCGGTCTGCTTGTTTGACCAGAGATAAAAATCCATTTAATTTCTATCCAGACAAATTTTTTTTGGTTGTTTGGTTGTTTTCATTCTTAAGTTTGGCAATTGATTCAAAAAAGTCTTTATTTGTGACATGCTGACAACATTTGAGTTACAGGAGATGTCACCTGTTACGTAAGGAAACTGTGTTTTGCAGCATAAACCAAACAGTAAAAGAAGAGCAAGGTTCATACTGGAGCTCCCTAAATCAAGCTCAGGGGATTTTGTTGTGGCTGCCTTCCAGCTCAGATGATCCAGGCAGATGATTAGACACAAGAGATTTGCCCCTCACCATTCAAGAGCAAAACTCTGCAAAAAACAAACAAAAAATCCCATTGCTTCTGCCTGCGTTACTCCAGAGCTGTGTACAGAGCCTAAATGGGAGCTCTACTCAGCTACCAAAGAAATCCTGAGTAAATGGGGATAAAAATCTTCTGCTACTTGGTGTTCTCCATCAGTGCAGCAGATGCCATCAACTGTGCACCCTATGTGTCTGCAAGCCAGAGCTCTCCACGCTGTGGTGGAGAGTTTGGTTCGAAGAAAAGACTCAAGCCCTTGTTTCGAGATTTTGGACCTATGTTCTTTCTGCTGTCATGCACAGCTAAAATTAATAGCTTCTTGTTTATTTTATTCTTTAGAAATGAAACATTCTGTTTCAGAGACTGGAATATGTGTATATAAGATAATGACCATCTAGCTATAAAATAAGCTGATGCTAACGCATAACAAGCTGCTAGAAATGATCATTTCATTCCGTATCTCTGATTTACACCTGAACGACCCCGAATGCCACGGTACTGAAAAGGGGAATGTTTACATGTTCAGCATTAAAACCAATTTGACAGGCTGCGGGAGCAGAGTGGTAAAATCTACAATGGCCTGCTGTTGAAAAGGAACCTTTTTTTCCCCTAAATGACATGTTTTTTTCTTCTGGTGCTGCAGCCGGGGTGGCTTTAACTACAGCACAGCACACGTGTTTGATGACACTGCAGAGAGTTCTGTCTTTTCTCTGTCTTTTACTGCTGCTGCTGCCCTGTGCTAGTTTCTTATAATTCACTTGAACATCCGTGAAGACTGCTGATGTTTCCAGACAATTTTATGACCATGAAGAGTTTGCATAAACTTAATGCATCATTTGAATAACTAGTATCATTAGTAAGATATTAGAAGCATTAGGCAATGAAAGCAAGTATGCCTATTCTGCAAAATTGTAAATTTTCTTTAAAAGACTGACAGACACGAATCAAAAAACTGATTTTGCTCAAAGTCCATGGGAATAAATCTTTGTACAGACAAGAACAAAAACTTGCTTTTGTTCAGTTTCATAATACACACTAAGAAAGAATCTCACAGCTATAAAAAGACCAAATTCAGAAGATTTACCATAGGTGTAACTTAAGAGAAAAAAATCAAACAAGGCACAGCCACTTTCTTCACTTACATTCCTTGGATTAATAGCCGTAATTATATTTGCAATGTGAATTAATGAAATATGCAAAAAATCAGGATAAACAGGTGTGCGTGATGGGGAAAAGAAGGGAAAACCACTTTCCCAGAAGCCAGGGCATTCTGCACGCGAAGGAAGGGGCTTGTGAGACTGCCTGAGCTTTAGGTTTTAAACACCTATCACCAAAAAGGTGATGTGTACTTTTGGCTCCACCCCCTTATGCAGTGTGAGGTTAATCATGTCTGGCACCAACTGTTAGTCTGAAATTACTTTAATGAATGTTCATTTTCTCCTTCTTTAGCTGCTCCGCTTTGAGAGCTAACAAAGGCTGGCTCCTCACCGATTTGCATGTCACCTCCTGCCTCCACTCCGCTGCCATAGCACCAGCCTCTGTCAACGCCTCCACCACAAAGTTCTGCTTCCCTTCACGTTTTCTGCAGCCCCTACCCTTCTGCCAAGCGAATCCGATCCAAGAGAATTTGATCCAGAGCCCCTGGGCTGGAAGGGACTCTGCAGATGATCTGGTCCCAGCTTGCGCTGAAAGCTGCTGCTTACCCGGGACCTCATCAGGCCAAGCCTGGAGTGTCCCCTCCCCTGGACACGTGTGCAGTGATACCCCTGGCTCTCCTTCGTGTCCCTTTTGGTCCTTCAATAGCCCCTCCACACCTTCACCACCCACCCCACTGTGGTTTGTGGCCAGATGGGAGGCAGCCTGGGGCCAGCGAGCCACGTGTTCCTTGGGCCAACATGTCAAGAGGGCTGCCAGCAGCCCACATTCAGGGTAGAAAAGGGAAGGGAGAGACGTGGCCCTTCTCCCTTACAAGAGACCAAGAGCAAGCCTCGAGCACGTGCCTAAGCCCCTCCTCAAACCACTCCATCCCAAAAAAAAGGCTCTGTTTGCAGAGCCGTGGCCAGGCTGTGCGTTAAGGCTGGGAACCCTCCCAAGCACAGACAACCATCTGCCATCGGTGTAGTACCTGGCTTGGGGGAGGAGAGGTCTCTCTTTGTGTCTCAGTGCTAACAAAATGAACGTATTTTTTATTAACGATAGTTGCTTTTCATGCAGCTGTGTGGTGCACAATGATAGAAATGTTCCCATTAAGATGGTTTTGTACAAACAGCAGTTGCTGACACATCTCCTTGTCTCCTAATATTTATTAACTTTCAGACTTCCGATGATGCACATACTGTCTTCACAAACACAATAGAGAGTAACTTCTCCAATATGGTTGCAAGAACCTTTACCAATATTACGTTTGTTTGACAATCCCCTATTAGTTACATGGCATAACAGCCTGATGGGGAGAATAAGATCAGTGTTGACATCAAGGTTGTTTTTTTTTCTCCTAACCGGAGCTAATACGCTGTTCTGCTTAAAGATCCACCACAAGAACCAGCAAAAATAAGTCTAGGGATGGTCCTTGCCTAAAGAATGCCTTTTCACATGACCCCTGTAATAAAGAACGAGGCCAGCAGAATTTGCTTTGGTCTGCTTGAGAGTGCAAGGTCTCACGATTGCTTCATGTACGTATGATGCTTACTGCAGTGGGGTTTTAGCTTCAGATGTGGCCTCTGTCCAGGCCACTCAGCCCTACAAATTGTCAGTACCTATACCGGGATCCTACAGATCAAAGTCTCGCAGCCATAAAGCTCTTGAGCTAATGCCTTAGTTTGCTGCAGGGACTGTGAGAAACACCTACAAGCAGCCGGACAGACGAGTCCCCCCGGGGAAGGACAGAGAAGCCCCACAGCCAAAAGCCGCCCTCGCATCCTCAGCGTGGCTCCTCTTGAGGTACCCGCATGCGCCACCAGCTGCTGGGCCGCAGACGCTAGTGGGCCTGGGTGAGGCGTTTCAGCCATAAATGCCCGGGTCAGGCATTTCAGCCATAAACACTGACTCAGAGGCTCACAGGACCGGCCACTTCTCCTTCTCACGGTAATCTAGGGCCCTGTGGTTTTGAGAGGGGAACTTTTGGGTCACGCGCTGGACAAGTGGCCACCGAGCGTGCACGAAGCTGCTGTGCAGCCCATGCACAACACATCAGGGGCACCCAATGGTGTCAGACCTACCGCAGCCCCAACGGTGAGAGGACACGCACTTGCACGGACCAAGGGCTTTGGAAATACCGAACCCATGCGCCTTACGGTGCCCGCACAGAGCAGCTACACGGGGACAGCAGGATGCGCTGGCTGGACCCTGTTCCATCTGACGGTGCGGGCAGGTCTGGGCCAACTTCCATATTTCTGTGAAAAGTTCAGCATAGTCTCTGACAGCACAGATCCTGATTTAGCAAAGCACTGAACGCATGCTGCAGTTAACGTCCATGTCTCCTAGTGACTTGAGTAGGATTTGAGTTTTAATTTCTGGCTTTGCGGAACTGGGCTCTGGAGCAAACTCAGTTTTATCTATCATCTGGGAAACGATGGCACCAGAAGTTTGGTGTTCAGAAAATATGCTGGTTCGTGTGATTTTAAAAGCAGTAATTTTATTTCTTAAAATCAGAGGCTCTTCAAAGACATGAGAAAGAAGTTAAAAAACAAAATTTAAAGCACCCAAATATGGATAGCTGTAAGGTACACAAAGAGTGATATTTCGATTCAGACGTGCTTCTTACAACCTGTTCATGAGCTATCTCACTGTAACTATGTGATTGATCTGAACTGTTCACAGAACAATTACACTGAATACAGAAGACAGGAATTTCTCTGCCTCAATGCTGCTATACAAAGATCTGAAGTTTGAAGATATATGGACTACTATACCTGGAATATGGAATACTATATATATTTTCAGCTATGGAGGACAACATTTTTGTTAAAATCAATTTGCTACGTTATGTGATTAATTCTTTTTTCAAATATTTCTGAGGTGAAGGCTGGAAGATAGGCATGGATGCCAAACAGCTCCCACCACCATTGTGCTTCACAATGAATATAAGAGAGCTCTCACTGATATTTAGTCAACAGCAATATTTAATTAAGGGAAGAGAATTAAATGATGTAACAAAGGAATAATTTCAGTTGTTAGGCACAGTAATTTTTTTATATATGAGATTCTCATTAAGAGTGAATTAAAGAAAAAACTCTGGAAGGACAATGACATCCATGTTTCCTGTGAGGACAGAGTGCCAAGATGGGAACAAGAAGGCAGAGGAGATTGCAACAGCCATGGCTCTCCCATAGGGTCCTGTGCTCTTTCTGTTCCAGTGATGACCACCACTGTCACTACCCCAAGCTGTCAGCTCCTGGTCCTTCTCTCAACCCCAATTCATGCTTCCCTATTCATGCATCGTTCTGGTTCCTACAGTTTTCTCTTTTCATAGGAAAGATCCATTACTATGTTAGATCATGCTTTAGATGAGCATAACAAGTAATGGAGCGATGTGGCTTCCACCAAATGTGGACCCTCTCACTTTCCTAGCCTGATCAACCATGTTTCTCCACAGGTAGGTTGGTGGAAAGCACACTTTGTTGTGTCTCCATAATGATGGAGGTAGTCAGATGGAGATCGAGATGGACAGTAAACTACTCACAAGAGAAATAAATTTTAGAGGTATTACACATAAAGGATACCACAAGAGAGGTTATATCCTCAGCCAGCTGGTAAATAATGCATGGCTTTCTGGAAAGGGAGGAGATCATAGAGAATGGGAGGCTTGAGAAGCACAAGAGACTCATCTGACAAACCCGCCATGGCTGACCAATGGAGCAGGCATCCTCGCTGAGATGAGTCAGTAGTGGAGTCAAGCCAAACGGCGTCTTCACCAATTTTGTGTCCATTCCCTTCCTGGGTTGTCTTGTCTCTGCAGCTCTCTGTCTGGCTCCCTGGGGCAGAGCTCCTGCCACTCGCTGGGTAAGAACTCCTGCTTGCTAAGCAAGGACAGAAGACCTCTGGTTTGCTCTACCTGGTACTTTCTCACTGTGTATTTTCTCTGGCCCACTCCTCTATGTTCCGTGGACATGTGTTGCCAACACTGCCCCTGTGCTCCAACTGCTTCTCTGTCCCCAGCAGCCTTTTTCCAGCCACAGCCCCTGTGGCATCCAATTTTTAAAGGCTGATCCACTTCAGTGGTGGATTTCTTATTCTCAAAGTAAGATGAAGCCATTGTGGAAAAAAAATCTGTTTTAAATGAGAACATTTTAGTTAGCTTCAGGTTATTAAACCATTTTTAACTTCCAGCAAAATTTAGATTTCTAAAAAAAAAAAAAAGTATTATTTTAAATGTGAGAGTTGGCATTTTTCATTTTAAAACTGTTGGAAAAAATGTTGGAAAAAGTTTCAACAAAGGCCCTTCTCCCTTTTAGTCAAAACTAGTTGTTAAACTGAAATAAGTTAGGTTCAGCCTATCTCCAAACTGAATTTGAAGGGAATTTATTGTAAATAACTGTCATATTTAAAAATATATATCAACTCAAGTGAAAGTCTGAATCAGTTAATACTACAATAATTTTCATCTACCAATAACTATCCTCTCTTCTTTTGAGTTTCTCACAAGCACCAATTAGGTGAAGGTACAAACAACACACCTTTAGCTTTGGAGCAAAAGATTTATATTCGTCATGAAATTTTATCTGTCTCCTTGAAGGTTCCAAGACATTTTTAATAATTCAAATTGAAAACTGCTGGTCCACACCAACAAAAGTCCCTTCCCATACTGTCCAGTACTTCTTTATAGAAGAGAGGTTTGTATTCCTATATCATACATTAAGCATTATTCTGAAACTAGGGTTGACTGAAATTTTTTTGAACAGCATTTTTTTTTGTTAGAAAAATCGTGCTGTGAAGTTTATTTTTCCACAGGAATATACTGACTTTTAGAAAAAAGTAATGGAAAGAATTATTGCTTTCATATTATTCAGTGTGCTTCATTTTGAATTAATAGGATATGAATAAGGTTGAAACTATTGCAAATAAAGGTCCTTACTTTATGAGATGAAATACTTCAAAAAGAGCTGTTTGACACTTTTAAATAATATTTTCTTGAATTCTTACTTCATGGGAGACTTTGAAAATCTAACTTTTCCTTTCAATTCATGACAAAACGAAAAGTCGAAGTAGAAATTTTCCATAGAGGAGAAATTCTATATATTGACCAACTCTATTATAAGATCATTAGCTGAACTATATGTACAGTCTGACCATGCAGCCACACATATTTTCATATTACTGTAAGTTCTCATGTAATTTTATTCCAGAATTTAAGACTGCCTTAAAATAGTCACTAGCTAATGCAGGTAGGAAGGAAGACTTTAAACACATTAAGTAAATGTAGATTTGCACTGCGATACCTCTGTAAGCCTGCACAAAACACATAATTCTACAAGGAGCTTGCAGTTCATCTCTATGAATTAGTAAAATGAAGATTGCTAATAATTTAAATATATTACCTTTTCACTGACAATAATTTGAGCGGAAATGCCAAGCTAATGTCTTTATCTGCGGGTGATGAATGGAATGACAAACCGGGGATGAGCAATAGCTGGTGCTGCAGACGGCGGGCAGGGCTGCCGGCTGATAAACTATCAGCTGCTCTTCATCCTGGTTAAGATATTGCTATATTGCCATCTCCCAGATGCTCATCACCTCCTCCTCTCCAAATCCTCATCTCTGCCTGGTTACCAGCTCAGCTGAGAGCTCTGGGTTACAAAGGGAGACAAGTATTTCACACGGCAGCGGAGGTCACCGACTGATGAGCCAAACAGGCAAGTTAGCAGAAGCCATCCCCCCTCAACAGGTTTCTTTGCAATGTATGCCCTCTCCCTTAGGACTTGCAGCTGGATGCGTGTAACCCTTCATGTAACATTTGGTGGGAGCACTCAAATACTTTCTGGAATGAATCCAGAAACCTGCATGCCAGTAATTTTAGGGTGGCCTGCCCTGCAATTTTAATGTTAAATCTTTCAACGCAATTATCATCACAGCTTCCGCTTTAAGGGACAATTTTAAATTTTGCAGTGGGCAGAAAAGCTAACGTGTACAGGCTCAAAACAAACAAGAAAAAAAGAAATAAGAAAAATCAAACATTTCAGCTACTGAAAAACTTGTTCTTTGAAGCAAATTTACTTGCAATAGACAGAGTCACTCTTCCCGGCTCCTCTTCAAGTATAGTACCTGTATACCTGTTTCCATATTTCATTAAAAATGCTAAAGCATGAAACCTCAAACCCAAACCATTTTGATTCAAGGTGGCACTAGGTTTCCTGGAGTTACAGTGTGCTTACTTTATGATCCAATTCTCCTCTATAGACATGATTTTCAGGCTAAGCTGCATTCTTTCTAAGCTGCATTTTTTTGGAATATGGAAGGTATCATGAAATCGCCAATGTGGCCAGAGAATCTAGAATGTAGCGTATTGGATCTACATCTCCTATTAAGAATCAGTGTTCTCAGTATTCCACCTTCTGATAGCATACCAAACAACAAAATGTAAAAATTATTTTTCCAGTATTTTTCCATTAAAAAATTTTTTCTTTTGCAACCATCAAATTGTTCCAACAATAAAAAACTTTTTTTCATTGATACTGAGATTCTTCTCTAAAATACAATAAACATATGCAATGTCAAACATCCGTTAACATAAGGTCAAATATTTGCAACAAGTCACACACAAACATTGATTGCAGCTGAAATGAACTCAGCATTTCACTTGAACACTTTTTTTTTAACACGCATTGAAACACTTTTGAGGTCTTTGTTCACTCCTAGTGTTAAATCTCATCAATCTCAGCAGTTTCAGCGTGAGGAATGACAAGACAGAGATGACATGCTCCAGCCCCCGCTGCAGCAGAGTCAAAGCAGCCCCCTCGGCCACCAGCCCAGCAGAGACGGCCAGGTGCCCAGGAGCCATCTCTGAGCACTGGGCCAACAACAGGCAAGGGGAGGGGGAGACACGAAATGTTGTAATAACCCACCTGAGACACGTTCATTGTATGACATCCAATGGCCAACACTGTTATCTAGCTCCCCCGCATCTCAAAGTCTGACACCCCACTATTTAATTTATCTTTGGCTGTCCTTTTCACAGGCAGGCACTAAAGCTGGATTCGTTTTGGATGCTCCACCTGAAAGGTTAGACTTACAAAGGTACATCTGCCTCTACCAGAGGTCTGAGCTGGTGTATATTTAGATGCCTCTTTCTTCTTAAAACAAGATTTTGTGGCCCTGCCTCGGGAATTCTTTACTTTTGTTTTTTCCATCTTATTCTAATGTGCTCAGAAGAAATTGTAGACAAAAGTGAAATGTTTTTCCTTGTGGTCCTTCACTTTTTCTATTGTCTGGCAAGTCTGGAAAAACTAAAAATGTTTAAAAAGTGATGTGAAAATTGAAAATGATTATTTAAAAATGAAGTGGAAATTGAGACTTTTTACAGTGAAATGGTGTTAGTATATTTTTCTAAATAGTCATCTGAATAAGAAACCACTTTATTATTAAAATTTAGCAAACTCTTACTCACCTCTGCTTTTATCAATTTGATTTTGATTCCTTTGGTTCTAATTTTGATTATTTTGTGGGATGCATGAATCTCAAGTCTGGCCACTCGACCCGTCTGTTTAGTTAAATCTCTTCAATGTCTGATACAATCAGTTCCACAGACTAAAGGATTTATGACCTTTGGATCTAACCGCATCATACCTTTTATTTTATATAGTTGCCCCCAAGTTGCCAAGGGGGAAACCCTGTCTATTTTGATGAATGGAGAAAGAGCGGAAGCAATGTTTAGGATCCCAGTGTTCAGATTTGTTGGTGTCTCTTACAATTACATTCTTCTGCGCTGCAAAGTTCAGATTTGTCACAACATTGCAGCTGTTTGCAAGCCCTTAAGTTGTGTGTGGGTGTGGGGGTGTGTGATGTGAGGATAAAGATGAAGCTATGTTACTGCTGGGCTGACCAAAAAGCTGAGAGCAGGTTCCTTACAAGGGAGTTTCTGAAACCCATCTGCCATCATTTAGCTGGTGCTTAGCCCCGAGCAAAGCATTCAAGCACAGGGCTTTAACATCCCCATTTACAAGAATAATAACTCTTACTGCACAATGACTCAGCAGAAATGAAACTGAGGAGCAATGAGCAAAGGCTTTTATTTTAGCCTTACATTTACAGCCAGATAGCAAACTATTTAACCATGATTAAAGAGGCAAAAGTCCCATCAAAATCAATTTGTGCTCTGCCTACATTACTCGGACTGCCACTTTGTATTATTTCTAGAGCAGCCTGTCCAGTGTTGTGCATAGAAAAAAAGATCTGTACTGATGGTAGTTTACAGCTTAAATTGTGTGTTTGTAGTCCCGAAGGAAAGCAAACAGCAAAGAATTTGTCTCTCTCTGATCAGACAATGTAATGTGGTACCAGAAAGCACGCGATATTACTTGTTCCTAGAGGAGTTATAACTAGGTGACATTTACAAGCATTCAGCTAATGAATTATGGGCTCTTGAAACAGAAGAGGAGTTTTCTAATGGGAGCACTATAATATTCCATCCAGAAGAACAGATTCTTTTATGCTGTGGAATCCTATGGCGTTATGGTAATAGCAAGAAGATTTATTATTCAAAGCCCAGAGGGCAAATATTTTGTAGATCAGAAGAGAAAATATTATATCATATTTTCGATGCTTATGAACTACTATGACACAAAATACAGTATCTACTTGATACGTTTCAAGTGGTAGAGGTTTAGACATTCATGGCAGCTGCCTCATGACAACAAGGTTTTATGAACCAGTTTGTTTCTTTAAAGATATATGTGAAATGCTACCATGCTGACATTAAACAAGGGAAGAAATCAAAGCAGAAGGCAGTATGACATTTTGGCAACGGACTTCAAACCAGATGCTAGGTCTGAAAGTCACAAGATTGCAAATGCACTCAACAAGCAAAGTCTGACAAAAACAATACTAGGGTTTGCTTCTGGTTCTGGATATAAATGTCACTTATTGCTTCAGATTTTGTTACGCAAGTTGTCTGCACAACAGCACAGACTGCCTTTAAAAAGACAAAACCCAATCCCTCTAGCAACATGTGATCCTTTTAAATCACTGCTTAGTTTATCTTGTGATTCAAAACCCCAGCCATCCAATGTCTTCAGATTAATGAAATACTTTTGAAGGGCATAAATAATTCATTTACCATTGCACCTGATTTATTTTATTTTTCCTAATAGGAGTTAACCTAGCCTCATCTAGTGCTGGGGAAAAGATTATGGCACCGTAAGGAATCACAGAATCATTTAGGTTGGAAAAGCCCAACCATAAACCTGACAGTGCCCACTAAACCATAGCCCTAAGCACCACACCAACAATACAATCATAGAATCATTTAGGTTGGAAAAGACCTCTAAGAAAAGACCCTCTCACATCCCTTCCCAAATCTGGGCCGGTAGCAAGGGGAAGAGGGAGCATCTCCATCTAGAATGAAGCTTCTGTGACTTAGTGTGTTATGATTAGACCAATAAATCTCAACTCCATCACCTTGCCGTGAGGCTTTTGAACTTGCCAAGATCCATCAGGACACAGGGATGGAGGAAACATCCCAGGCATCACAACATAACACCTGTTCAATAGCAATTAAGCCTTTTTTTTCTTTTTTTAAGCAAGTATCTGTAATTACGTAAACCAAAACCTCTAAAAGCCCCATGATTTAAGAAATCCTGAAGCAGCACCATCAGCCTCATCACCTTGGAGATTCGCTGTGTTAATATTTAATCATCTGTGCAAAACTGTATTCCACTAGGATTTAACCCAAGCTCTCTTGCCAGAGGACTCAGCAGGGCATAGTCCATACTGACTGTTGCCAGTGTGAGCAATAAAGACAGTTTGGGATATATCTGCAGAGTTGGTCTTGATTTGATCATAGAGGGTTATCCAGTAGTGGTTGTCTTAAAGGGACTTGAATCCCCATTTGTGTGTATTAGTATAAATGATAGCTGTGTTGCATTTACCCATCCATATGAATAAAATTGAGGAGGGGGGAGCATAAGAAAGCCTTAAAAATGCATGGCCGACCTTAGATCTTCAAAATTTGCAGCTTAATAACATCGGCATCCATTCACTGTAGTTGACTCAATTTTCTCTTTGTGGGTTAGAGTAGATTTTTGACATGCAGATTTTTTTAAGTTTTGTAACAAAGTGACATTGAGTTGTTAGTCTAACGTATGGGCAGAGGCCTTCCTTGGTCTTACCCAGTTATTAGCGCTCATGATGTCTAAGGTCCATAAACTTGAGAGGATTCAGTCCCCTGCTTCCAGGCGAGAAATTGTCCTGCCGTAAGAAAGTCTTATGGCTACAAATGAAGTTCTGCCTATTGACTCCTTCCGCAGACCTCTTTCTTTGGTATTGCACCATATCTTTAACTGGGACGTTCCTGAATGTCCAGCACATGTGTTTATGAAGGAGAAGAGATAGCTACAGCCCTAGTAACTTCGCTGCACAGCTGTGACTGGAGGGAATTATGGGCTGAGAGCCCAATCAGTGAAGCAAGGTTTTATTTTCGTCTCTGCAGCTGACCTGGATGTTCAGTTCTGGGTATGCTGCAAGGGTGTGAAAGGGGTAGAATTTCTGATTCCTGATCTGTTTTATTATGGATGGTGGAAGTTCCTCTTTTAATCCTCAGTCTTGTTTTTGAAATTTACTCTTTTTGGAGAACTGGACCAGGACAACGTCATGCATATCAAGATCTTTCCCCAGATGACTGACCACTTTGGGAATTCCCTTCCCGATTCCACCCAAGATGCTGAAACAGTCACTAGCATTGCTGAGTGGAGTTCCCCAGCATCATTTGCAAGAACTTGATCCCTATATATAGAGCTTGGAGAGAGGGAAGGCTTTGTCCTTGGAAAAAGGGAGTGTGCAGGATGCCAGATTTGACCTGTAACTGTAGGCAGAAGCATTTAATATGAAGGAGCGGCCCATCTTCTCTTTGCAGAGAGTACTGGTTGAATCAGCCTGCTTGGAAAGAAAGAGAGGAAACAGGGAAATTACTATAAAAGGCCAACTTTACAAATAGCTTAAAAATGCACTGTTACTCTACATCATTTTCCCCATATACTTCTAAATCTGAGCATTCATTGTAATATTACTCTCCTGGTTACACCCTCTTCCTACTAGAATTGTTCTCTTCAGTTTCACACTGACAGCCCTGTGTCTTTCGTTGCCATGACAAAACTGCCTCTGATTTATCTGCTTACGATATGTCTGCCAGTTTTGTCATGAAAAGCCAACAGTGTACTAACCATTCTTTGAAACAGCCACAGTAGTTGCCCTTGCATCTGCCAGCGAACAAAACTTAAGCCATTGCTGAGAATTTCTGATGTATGCAGAAAGTGGCTCCACATGACAGAGTAATCTCTGACAAGAACTATATTTCAGTATAATATATAAATATAAGATACAAATTAATATGTAATACATAAATATATAATATTCTATATAACAGAGAGAAATATAAGCTTAAACAAGCAGATACGGACATTTCCTCTTGTCATATCCGCAAATACTAGGGACCAAGAAACAGAAATCTTTCAAGCTCACAAACTAAAAGGCTATGTTACAAGCCTGAGCTCAATTCCTAAAGTATCTTCTAGTATGCCTTTTATCATCCTAGTGTTTCATACTCTAACATGTACAACCTTTCCCATTTTGGATGTGATCAGCATTGCTGGTAACAGCTCTGAAATGTAAGTGCCGTTCGGGGAGTCAATAAAAACCCCATGATGTAAGAGTGAAATGTCCAAGTTTAAACCCCGTAACTTACTTTCATTGTTCTTGCTGCCGAGTGTATCCCCTGTATGACTAAAAGCATAGGTGATTAGGAATTCAATCTCACACAGACTGCTAGGACTTCTTTGTGACTTATACTCTTGCAAAAAAAAAACAACAAAAAAACAAACCCCTTTTGCAAGAACTATACTGATTCACACTGGTAGAAAATGCACTCTGGTATAGCTACACCTGTGCAAGCTGCCTCAGGCTGTCTACAGCTCTGGGTCTTTCTCTGCAGGTTTGGGCCACTATTGACCTCAAATGGCTGTCAAGGAGCCTGTCTACAAGAAAAATTAGTGTTCCACTACGAGTCCTCTGAGTAGCAGATGTGCCTGCTTTGGCTGCAGGACAAGCTGTGTCTTGTGTCTCTGGAGTACATGACGTATTGGTTTGTATATATAGGTGTCAGAGCCTCCTCTTGAAAGAAGATGGCTCCTATGCGGAGCCTCACAGACCTGGTAGAGCTGTTCCCTCCTCTGCTGGGTAAGCCTTTGTTTCTAAGCAAGTAGTTTTGTGCATGAATGAATTGACCGGGTTTTTTTTAGAGAAGCATATACAGGTCCAACAATTTGCAGTTTCTTTTTTCAGAATTGTACTAACTATGGCAGAAAGACCAGAAATAAAAGAGACTCGACTCCATTCCCCACTCACATGGTCTCTTATGGTCCCATTAAGCAAAACCTAACAGACAACCAGGAAGTAACTCCAAGTGATTCATAAAGTGGTTCATTAGAAAAAAAAAGTTTTACGTAGCCTGGTGCAAATCACCAGCATGTTTTTAAAGTAAAAAATGTGACACTGCTTTGAAGTTGGATTCTTATTACTGTTTGAGGAGATTAAAACTGAAATCTACTGTAATCCAAAAAACTTAAATGTACTCATGCACGCACGTCACGAAGGGGCTTGATTTCCTTGCCAGTGTAATCTTTTGGATTAGCACGTATGTGCACAACCCAACCAGATGTTCCTGTATGACTAATGAATACACTGCTTCTTGATCAGTCCTAATGACTGGGAGCTACCATGCCTTCCCGTCAGTAAGCTGTGATAAAAACTAAAGCTAGAAGGTTTGAGGCACATATGGTTGATAGTTTACTGGGGGATCAACCAGCTTTAATTGCATTACAGTGAGTCCCGACTGCTCCTTCTCCCCTATCATGATGCTGCGAAAGTCAGAAATAAGCTACAGGGTTGCACAGCAGGCAGTGGTGTATATATGGTATTTTGACCCTTGCTTCCCCTTGCAGCCCTCCATGGCACTCCCAAGTTCAATCACTTGCTGTAGTTCTATCATTTGACCTTCAGCTCCTTTCCCCCTCAGCTATAACACTGAAGTGGCATTTATCACACTATCAATTCAGGTTTGTAAGGGAAAAATGAAAAGAAATTAAAAGCACCAGTGGCTGACTGAATCTTGTCAAGTCTTCTGAATCAATCACCTGGGTCAATGCTAGCTATCATTTTACTTTTAAAATACAATAGCTCTGAAATAGTCTTTATTTCTATAAACAAATGATGTAGCTTTGAATCACTGAAAACAGAAAGGTCCCACAGTATGGCAATGCTGTCTAGTAAGAATATCCCCAAACATATGGAATAAATAAAAATATTAATAGACAAAAATTGCTTAAGTGTAGCAATATAAAGAACTTGTTAGTGCCAAAGAGAATGAAATCCAATAAGGTGTTACATTATTTTTATTTTTATTTGTTTAATGTGGAACCCCATCTCCACTAAAACCCACTTTTGTACTATTAAACCCAGGAGGTACAATGGTCCTCCTGAGCGCTGCAGCTTCCAAGCCAAACTTGCCTTAAGCTCAGAGAGGTGTGCTTGGTGCTGCCATGTAAAATCAACTATTCACACAGCTCCTCGCAAATGTGGAGTCAGAGGCCCCAGCTCTTCCCTCTTTCCACTACTCCAAATCAGACACAGCTCCACCAGGTTCCCTAAGATTACACTGCTACATAACTTAGGCAACTTAAGGAAGAATTCAGTTCTAAAGTCCTGCCTAGACTAGATGCCACCCATAATGGAAGATGCAACATCACATGGTAGAGAGTCTTCCCTTGAGACTGATTCATCCTCTCAGCTGGATCAGGGAAGATGAAGCCACTGTGACACAACAGGAGAGACCCACAGAGCTGAAAACCGCCTCCTCCCCAGGAAGGCAACCCCTGCATTGAAGAGGCAGTAACATCCCAGATGATCATATCCTGCACGTGCTTAGGGCACAAAAGTGTTCTGGGTATCTTTCATTTAGAAGACCACCGCTGTCCCCTGTTTAGCTCCTTGAACAATCCTACTCTACTCCGCCTGCCTGAACGACAACTGGAAGTAAAAGCGAAAAGTGAAGAGAATGTGGTAAGTCACAAAGAAATAATTTTTTGCACCCATTCACACTCTATCCTAGATTAACTGCTTACTCAGAGTTTCAGGTGCAGTAACCCTGCTCCAAGTTAAATAAATGGGTACACATTGTTTCTGTGCTGTCATTTGGCTTCAGAAATGTTCTTTTCTAAATGCTTTTCAATTGGGGAAACCTGATCTATACTAAGATCATTTACTGTCAGATCTCATTGGAAGAGGCTCCTCTGTAAACAAACACTGCCTATTGTTTTCCCTCCAGGTAAACCCAAGCTTCTGCCAGTTGAAAGCTCAGTCTTGGGGGAGCACTGATAGCAGTTTTAATCATAACTGGAATCTTTGGGTAACTTTTATTTCAACTAAAGAGAGCAAACCCTTCTCCACCAGCACAGCTGACTATGGCGTATTTTTACAACTCAGGAATAGCCTCATGATCTGTGGATTTCTCTGTAACTTTTTACAGTCTTCGGTCTAAATTATCACAAGAGATCAGAGGGCACACCTCTAATTAACTATTAAATTTATGGTTTTAATTTTGAGATAGTTGAAGATATCAGAGAACTAATGTTTCAGTATCTTGTTTACTTTCAGACCAGCGTAGTTCACTAAGAATAGCTGAAACGTAAACACTGTAATTTATTACAGGCATATCATGGTGTGGGTTTTTTACCTATGAAAAAGAAGTACTCCAAATATAACCATAATCTGACAGTTTTCACTTTTGTCTTAAAAAAAAAGGGTGGTTCTGTGTGAAGTTAATGCCAAATGACTGCTGGAAGTCCTGGGACAGTGATTCAAACCATTAACAGGATTACATTTCAAAGATTATAATGACATATTGAAGTATTCACTAATAAATCCACTCATGAGATTTATAGACAAGTTTCCATGCAACAGCACATTTTTTTCCCTCCTCTGAAAGCACTGTTTGTTTCTATCTTGCTACTCCATAGGTCTATAACCAACCACGGGAGTCCCATTTGGGCAGGATTAAAACTTTATTGACTTGAAGGTATTTACATGTTAAATGTAAATAAACCTGGGCCAGAACACCAAAAACTCCCACAAAACATAGGTGGTACCCACCCACCACAGCTTTCATGGTTGTAACTAGGTAGGTGGGCAATTATGCTGACATTGACACATCTGACCTGATGTTAGCGTAGATTCTCGTACCAAAAAGTCCTTCTCACATTAAGGATGGAATATGACAAAACACCACCAAACCCCAAAATTCACATGAGCTTCTCTAGCGGCTTCCTTTATGATCTGTGTGCCAGGTGTTCAGAAAGCTCAAATGTTATTACTATCAAAAAGGTTTACAAAAGAGAATCTGATTGCTGTGCTACTTCAAGTCTCTAGGCTATTTACAGGCTTTTTTAATGATAGAAGAGGTGCCTTGTTAGAGAGGAGAGGCCTTGCGTGGAAAGGTATAAGCATAAAGGCATTAAAGTACGTATTAGATCTCTTGCTGGGCCTAGGTTGAAAACACAAACCCAGGAGGTGCAAAAAACTTCTGAGGTCTCTGTTGTTTGGAAACATCCTGCTCTCAAAGCTGTGCAGTGCAAATTGCATATGTGGCTTTGTGGGCAGATCTCAGCTGTTTATTTTTACACACTGCTAAATATGAACGCTCACGCATTAGTAAATCTACTTGCAAATGCATTTTGGAAACATTCGTAATTTTTTTCCCTCTATCTCCATGTAGAAAGAATTTCCAGACACAAATACCTGCCAGTGAAAAACTGAACTGTGATTGTTAGAATTTGAAACTAGAAAGTGCTTAAATAATTCACATTTATTAGAAAGTGACAGCAAACAAATTGCACCTTCTACAACCTTAGGAACAAATGTGTTCTATTTCACATACAGTTACCAGCTTATAGGAGATTGCTTGCACACCTCAGCAACTGCCTTGGCATTTGATACAGGCTTTGCTTCAGAGGAGGGGAAAGACCTGAATTACACTGCCTCAAGAATCAATTTACACTTCACTCTTCCGTTGACTTCAGTGACAGTGTCATGTACAGAACAATACTGGACCAGACACAGATACTCATTTTCCATTTATGAGTAACCAGAATGAAGTTTCATTCATTTTGGATTTAAGCCAGTAGAAAATAGCCTCTCCAGTTGTTCACCCACTGAATCCTCAAAGACCTTCTGGCTTGTAGGTCAATGGTACTGAGCCAAACTGTATGATTACAACTTGCTTGATTACCTTAAATAGCAGTTCATGAGCATGATGATGATTGTCAGATGGGGTAGAAGGGGGATAGTTCTGGGACTGTGAGCAAGTATATGCACTAAAGCATTAAAGCAGCAGCAGATTCTTCCTTGAACAACCAAATGACCAGAGGAGTCTCAACTGAGGTATGAGAAATGAAGTTCAAGCCACAGAAATTCATTCTACTCACTCAAGAAGCAATTAAAATAAAGAGTCCCACTTCTGTCATATAAGCCCAGTCCCAGCACACAGTCAATCAGAGACAAAAGCACTGCAACACCCTATGTAATTAATACCTTTGTAGCAGGTTGATCTCAGTCAGCCACACAGTATACGCCGCTGTGGTGAAAATAAGCAGCACAGCAAACTTCACCTGTCCCACAGAAGACATTTCCAGCACGAGGCAGTTGCGAAAACCAGTGACTGTCTACATGGATTCTGCCCCGCAATTTGTATAATTGCCTGCTGAGCAGATGAAATTATTTTGCTTGGCTTCTGTGAGTCACAGAGCCAATCCCTACCATCTTCTAGAGCTCACTTGGCTAGATGATTATGTCCTGATCCTATAATCAAACCTATGAAGGAAAAAAAGGGCCTGTCCTCAGGATCAAGGAAGATCAAGGCTGCAGTAGAAGGGTGGGGCAAACCTGAGAGTGCTTATTATAGGCAGAGCTGGCAATGATGCCTCATATTAAGGTCATCTTAGGCTTTGTCTTATATACCTAACATGAAAATGATGGCTTACATCTTTCTTTCATGTTGTCTTATTTTTAGAGTAAGAAAAGGTAAGAATCTTTGAAGACGCTAAATGTCCAAACTTGCAGCAGTCCCATCTGTTACTTACTTCCCTCCAAACTTGGGTTAAGTGCTAAGAGATTTAGAGAATCTATGCGGCTTGCTCTTAAACATCTACAACCTCTCTCAATCAGAAATCTACACAGACAGCAGGGAAAAAAAGGTCTTTGGAAACTGGGTGCAGACAAACAAGGTTTTCAACAGGAAGTTTAACGGAAGAATACTATTTCTTGTTAATTAACAAACTAATCTTCCCAAAAGATGTTTACATTAGTATGTTCCTTCTGAAAAAAGGGTATGGCCTAAATAAAATTGCTTTTCTCTCAGGACCACAAGACACACTGTATCCCCTCAACCCATTACACACATATTGACCATTACACCCAGAATAATTCCTATCTAGCTACAGCCCCCTCAACAATTGGGTTCTGTAGCCTGAAGATCAGAACGTGCAAAGGCAGGCTCAACACCCTGCACCTCTGGGAACAAGTTCAAGTTTCTGGGAAAAAAACCCAACACATTTTGCTCAGTGCTCTAGAAGCCTGCAGGGTGAACATAAGCCAAACATGCACCAAGACAGGCATTACATATGCCTTTCGGTGTTACTAGCAATGTCCCTTTCAAACTGGCTGGCAGACGTTTCGCTGTGGTGATGGCTTCAGCAAGGCCCAGCACCGCTGCAACCACGAGCAGTCGAGGCACACCGAGGGGGCTGTAGGAACGCAAAGCAGCGGCTGTGCCCTCTGCCCAGGCCCTACCCTGCCCTGCCCAACCCTGCCTGCTCCACCGCCTGCAGCGGCGGCCCATTCGGGCTCGGAGGAGCTTCACAGACGGAAACGCCACTGCCAGGAGACGCTGGCTCCCAGGCCGGGGCGGCAGGGCAGGGAAGGGCAGCACCCAGGGCCCCCCAAGGGCCTCCCTCCCTCCTTCCCTCCCTCACCGGCCGGGCCGGACCGCAGTCCCTCTCGCCCCACACAAACGGCTACGGCCCAACGGCCGCCAGGCCACGCGCACCCAACTGACACGGGCACGCCACCCCACCGTGAACCACTCCCGGCCACGCGCGCCCGCGAGCGCGCACCGACCACTACCGCCGGCACCGCGCATGCGCGCCGGCCAGACCGCGACATCCGGGCATCCCGCCCCTCCCGCCGCGGACAGACGCGCAGCCGCCGGCGAAAAGAAGGCAGTGGCGGCTCCGCGCGGNAGGCAGCGGGGCCGCCCGGGAGCCCGGCGGGCGGTGAGGCGAGGCGAGGCCGGGCCCGGCCGGGAGAGGCGAAGCGAGCGCCGCAGCGGCGAGAGCCCGGAGAGGGAAAGGGCGAGGCGCAGCGCAGCCTTCCGCGCCTCCTGCGCGCCCTCCTGCCTGCCGAGCGACGGGGACGGGTGAGCTGCTGTGAGCTGTCCGCCGCCCGGCGGGGCGAGCCGGGGCCTTGCGCCCCCCCGGCGGGGCCGCGTNCGGCCGCCCCGCCCCGCCCCCGCGCCTGGCCCCTCGGCGGGCCCGCGGCCGCCTGGAGCGGGTGTCGGTGGCGGAGCGAGCCCTGCCGCTGCCGCTTCCTCTTAGCCCGGGGTGCTGCCAGCGCTACCCGGGGTGTCGCGATAGCACGTGGGAAGGGGTAGGGCCTGGGTCTGCCTGGTGCTGTCGAGACTGCAGTCGGAGAGTCTCCTTTCTGCATGAAAGGAGAGGGGAAGAGAGCAAATAATCCAGAGGTATTGCTGAAATCCTTCTTTAATCCCCAGTGTTCGTGTATTTTGAGTATCTCTGCTCAGATCATGCCAGAGGTGGTGGTGGTTTGTCTCTTCTGTCAATTCCTTCTTTGATGGCTATTATTGGCGTGCATTGGAACCTTTTTTTTCTTCCTTTATGAAGTTGAAACAGGGTGTGTAGCTGTACTCCTGTAACCCCACAGGTCGGCAATCGGAAGCGTACAGGGAGGTGACAGCAGCTTGTTGAACGGCACGCACATTGAAACAGTTGTGTGGCCTCACTTCCAAAAGTTCTAGCGCCACTGTTGTTTGCAGCAGGTCTTCTGAATTCTCCAGGGAGAAAACCCGTGGGCTGGAGAGACGGCTTGCTTTTGTTCTGCAAAGTTCTACTTGGATTTGGCTGAGGAGCTTTTCATAATCCTTGTTTCCCTTTTGCTGATTATGTTGTTAATGTGCCAAAATAAGTGTGTTTTAGCATACTAATCCAAAACTGGGCTTGTGCTGCTGTAGCAACAGTATCACCTTGTTGTGCTAGCACTTTATGCAAGAGATTTGCCTCTGCTTTCTCTAGAATCAGTGTATAGCACTTGATAGTTGAGTCCTTTCCCTGGACAACTGCTGCCTTCTGCTGCGTGTTAATGTCATACACCTTAACTTGTGCTGTGATCTAGAGGGTTAAGGTTCATGAATCCCTGCTGATTAGGATGTTAGTTACACTGATTTATTATATTCCTCTCTCCACCCCTCTCACAAAAAGTACAAAAATACTATTAAAAGAACTTTGGTTGGTAAGCAAGTTAAATAACCAGAAGACTGAAAAATTCTCAGGCAACTTTAATCCATCTTTCACTCTATATGCACGTAAATATCTCTGCATAATTTCTCCATAGTGGTCCATTGTCATCCAGAGAAGAAAGAGATTGAAAGGGTGAATGGGGTTGTATTGCAAGCTGAGACTTTTGTGGGGTCTCTGTCTCTCTCTTTTCCAAAGTTAGAAGCTGTTAGGGAATGGGAGAATTCCAGCAGAACGGGCAAAGTCTATGCAAAAGCAGTGTTTTTACTTTGCTTCTTGAATGTTCTTTCTTTTGCACTAAATTCTTCTTTTACTCAATTAACTTCTTAAATTTGGATTATATTTCCCTTGCCTCCTACTTTGACATTAGAAGGCTAATGGGCAAAATAAATGCTGAGTTTAACTAGCAATATCTGGTTGGAAACTTTCTGGGCAAGACTTCTGCATGTTTTTGGACAACCAAGTTTTTGACCTAGGTCCTAAAGAGAGTCTTGTAGTACCTTTGTGAAGAAGAGGAGAACTTTGTAGAGTAGAGTAGATGGTTGGACTCTATGATCCCAAGGGTCTCTTCCAACCTAGACAATTCTATGATTCTAAGAAAGCATATGGCTATTAGTCTTCAAGTGAGCTCCTGTAGTTGCTGTGGATTTTAGCTTTGTAACAAACCTATGCGTTGTATTCGGTCCAATTGAAACTAAAAAGAACAAATAAAATTTCCCTCATATTGATAGACCTATTTCTCTGGTAAGCTCTGTCTCAAATGAGGCAAATGCTGTTTGCCTCTGGCAATGAGATCCAGTGGTATAGAGATGGGAGCAGGGAATCATTTAGTGATCGTTGTACTGGTGACAGTTCTCTTTCAGTTTCCTTATCTGCCCAGTAAGAATAAAGATAACTCAAGTATTTGTTGGTGAGATGGTTAGATCGTATAAGGAGTATTCCTGAACTGACCACAAATAAACAAGTAGTTACGTTATTAAGTGAGGGTTGCAGAGAAATGCTGTGTAAGCTGTCCTAAGTATCTGGGCACTATCTAGTTTCAATATTGAATGAAGGAAAAAGACTGAAAAAATCTTGTAATATAAACTGGTCTAAACCAGACCAAGACAGTTAAAGTTGCAGGGGAGCTCTAGATCCTGACTTACTTTGCAAGCTGCTGTTTTTAATAGTTTTTGAGGTGACACTTGATGTCTTGTTTTAATTTTATTGTAATCTGTTAATGCTACTTGAATCTAAAATACCCTGCAAACTCTTACTGTCTGTAGAACATCTAATTGAGTAGACTGTGCTGTTTACCAAATGCCAAACATTGATCTAAGCTCTTAATGTGAAATCATGATGAAAACCTGATAGGTTTAAACTTAAGACATGAGAACGAGTGGCATGGTGAGGTAAAATTCTAATTTGCATAGTTGCAGCTCTTCATATAAAACTTAAGGTAGTCGTTCAGGTTGATGGTTGAGTAGTGATACCTGGTTCAGACTTGGTTGCATGGGTGCTAGAAGGTGAGTGGTGTTTAGTTTGCTTGTTGAAGTTGAAGCTTCATATTTATTTGTCTATTTAGAAGCATCTCTAGTAGAAACTAGTTTTCCAGAAGTCCTATGGGACAGAGTAATTTGTTGGAGTGACAGATTCATTGCAAATAGGATCTTTTTAGGAGTATGCTTTATTGGCATAGCTGTAATGCTCTTACAAAACCTTGTTTTAGCTGAGTCACTATTGTCATCGGCTATGGAATGTGTTTGGATGGGAATGTTCAGCTGGAGTCTTTGGGGGAAAAGTAATAGCATCAAGCCTGTTGACATTTGGAAAAGGCAGTCTAACTGATATTAGAGATCAGAAATTGATGACTCATTGTACGTCCTAAAACCCTGCACAAAAGTGTAGTGCACATCTTTGTGTTTTCTAGTTCTTCATTCAGGTTAAAAAATTTTGGAAAAAGCTGGTATAACATGCTCATTATGAGATATATTCCCAGCTTCCTGTCATCAACTGTTTGAGATAGGTGAGTTTTTATTTAGAAAATAGTTGGGTTTTTTTTTTTAAACTGATACTTTTTACAATTTCCATTGGCTTTAAAACCAAGCAGCCTGGAAGGGGAAAAAGCCTAACAGGTGCTGCAAAAAACATCTTTGATTTTATAAGAAAGTGAAATACCTGAAAATAGAATACATTAAAGTTGTTAATACTGTCTCTGTTCTTGTTCTCCTATTCTTTTTATTCTACTTTTAATTTTCCAAAATATTGTAGGAAAAACTCCATCTTTTCTACGTTAGTATTATCTGGTGCAGTGAGGGGGGCGTCTGTTAAATTTTTTTTGTGTCCTATCTACTTTTGCTGTACAATGGTCAGGCCATCTTCTACTAACAAGGGTGTATTTTTAATAGAAAAAATAACCTTATATGTACAGACTACATAACATCTGCATTTCAGTCTGGGATCTTGGAGAGCAGTTGTGTTCACATTCCATTTACTTTAAGGTTGTTTTCTTATTTTGCTATGGGAACTGGTTAAACTTGTGTAGTAAGACCTGAAATAGTATATTAACAAGATTTTTGGCCTGATCTCTGTAAATATACAGATGTCAGGAATTCTGCAGCAACATTTATGAATTAAAATATTATATAAGAAGAAGGATTTATTTTTTACTTCTTTTGGGTGGCTAAAACTACCTAAAACTACCTAAAACTACCGTAATAGAGAATGCGTTATTTTTTCCAGTAAGTCTGTTTCTGGTTTCTGATAAATGGCTTATTTTCTTTTCTGTTTTTCTGAAGGATTTGTGAGACGATATCTGGGGATAAGGATATTGTTCACCTCGGTTCCACCTCTTTTAAGTTTAGTGATAATCTATGGGTATGAACATATGGAAGAGGCAGCTTGTTATCGTAAACAGCTTTCTAATATTAACCAACTGCTAAATAAGTTCTTATGTCTAAAGACTGAAGCTGGACAAATTTTAACTAGACTAAAATGCAGTTTGTAAAAGAATCAAACTTTAGTTATTTTTTTTTTCGTTCTCCAGCTGTTACAATCTTTAATTCAAGGGAGTTTTTTTATTTTCTTTTGGTTTGGTTTGGTTTGGTTTTTAAGTGGTTCCTGGTGGACCAAACCAAAGAATTAAGTGAAGTAGGTCAGAATAATAACTTTTAATATAAATCTCTTCTAGCCTCAAATCTAAATAGGTAACCATCTAGTGTGACTAACAGCTAGCAAGATAAGCTAAAATGACAGAACTTAGATTGCACTTGCAAAGTCTGTTAAAAACTTGGGTGGTTTTTTTTTTTTTTTTCTTCAGAAAAGCTGCAAAATATTTCAGCATTTGTAGCTCCAGATAGTGTAAGCACATGACCTTTTCAGAGGATTATACATATGGGAATCAATGTGTACACCTGAAATGAAACCTTACTTCTGATCTCATTTCTTGCAGAGTCTGCAGCAATCAAGGAGTTGCACTGCGTTCAAGTTCAGAAGTGCGTTACACATGAAATCTACTGGCTCTCTAGCTGATTCTGCCCTGACACCATCTCAACAGGTAGAGAGTGCTTTTGTGCCTGAGCCATGCAGCAAGTGTAGCTGTTCCTGGCGTGGTTGTCCTGTGTCAGTGTGTGGCCAAATGCACATTGAGGCCTTTGGGTTTCTTCTTTGGGGAATGTGTCAAGGAGACAAGAATGCATGGCAGATCTGTCACAAAAGTACTCTGAGGAAAAGCCTAGTAGTTTTGGGTTTGATTTTTAACACTCAGAGTTTAATAGTGGTAGAAGAAAGTGTTCTATCATTCCATCAGAGCTTGTTTTCTAAAATGGGACAGCCAGACACGTGGGGCATCAGTGGAGGGTCCGCTTCAGTCAAAGCAGTGTTTTGCTTTGGCTCATTTCCCCCTTGAATTCTACTTTTTTTTGGCTGCAGTGATTTGGGAGGAAACATCTCACTGAATTCTCTGAATGGTTTGCCACTGGGGAGAAAGGAACTCCTAAAGTGGTACTCAAAAGAATGCAAAATACAGGGCAGTTCCTGTAATAGGATGGTTAGGGCAGGAGTAGGCATGGAAAAGCTTTTCTTTATAAGATTGACGTAAAAAAGTTGCACTTCCTTATAATTCTAATACTCACTATTTTTGTTGTAGTTAGAAGTTTCTTTTTGTTTTGATCTGGTTTGTTTTTGAGGTAGATGGATAACTTCAATTTATGCTTCAAAAAGCAGTTAGTACTTACTCCTTTGATGCTAGATCACTGATAAAACTAGAATCTTTCCAGAAGTTGTATGCCCCTGAGGTTTTTTTCTTGCAATAAGAAGCCGTGTTTTGAGTCTGACCTTTCTCTGCCTCTTCTGTGTAATACATATAAATTGCTGTAGACTATGATGATAAGCGTAGAAGTAGCATACTACTTGTATAATAGTTTGGGCTTTAGTAATTGAAGCTCCTTCTCATCTGTTCAGTGATTAACAAAAAAAAAAATGTAGACTCATTCTAGTATGTCCAATATGTGTAGGGAAGATGCTCTCATCTTTGTTGTGGATGAATTTATGTTTGAGAATGCAGTGAAAACACATCTATCCAAATGTTTTGAATCTATTTTTAACTTCCCTGATCTGCCTAGTTGTAACAGCATCCAGGGTTACCCTGATGAATTCGGGGGTGATGGGCAGTAATTTGTATCCCATAAAGGTGAGATTTTAAGTGTGGCATCTGAAAGGATTCTATTTCCTAAAAGTATGTCTGATGTAAACTAATTTGAAGAAATACAAGGCTTCACAAAGTTCCTGTCAGGAACTTCTCTTTCAAAACAGAAAAATTGTGTAAAATAGAACGATTGCCTAGTATATAAGATACTAAAATAGCGCCACATGTACTACTATATTACCTACGCAATTGAAGCTCATCCCTTTAAATTTATCACCTCTTAGCCATGTTATTTCGCGTTAATAACTAGCAGTTTGCAATGTTGTTTGTTGATCTTTTGAACTTGCCATTTTAAAGAGTAGTTGGAAATTAGTGTAGCACTAGATTGACTTTGCTGTATGTCGCTGTTTCCTACTTCCCAGTCCTATGTAGAGGCATTTAAGCAGGATTTGAGGTACCCAGCTCCCTAATATGAAGACAATGTCTGCACTGGCTTTGGAGAAGCCTCAGGATGAGACTGTTTAACCTTAGACTTTGTGGAGTCTTGAGGAATAGATTTAGAGCATCCTCAAGCAGGGATGGCAACTAGTTGGTGGCGCTTGCCATTCTCCAGTTGAAATGGTGTTGAAGACATCTTGCAGAACCTCCAGTTCATGTTTTTCATCAGTTATTTGAAAACTGATAAATCAAAAAAGACCTCAAACCAACCAATCCAAACACCACCACCCGCAAATCCTTAAAGAAAGCATAACATGCATAACAGAAAGTTAATGCAGCCATGCTATTGTAGGTGTTGGGTTTTAGAGAGAAAAATTGTTATACTTTTTGTGCAGGATGAGGATGACAAGACAAGAAAAGCTTACATTCTAGACGACTGCAAAGCTTTTTTAAAGCATTTGATAGTTAGACCTGTTAGTCAAGGTGAATGATAGTTATTCTCCCATGCATGGTAAGATACAGAAAAATAAAATAGCTTGTTCAATAATTATCTGTAGTACTGCCAGCGGTATTTTGGCAGAATATTCTAAAGCTCTTGTTTTGGTTTGGTTTTTTTTTTTTTAATTTCTTTTTTTATACTGCTCTCTACCTCTTGCCCTATTTTTCCTTACCCTTCTTTTTTTAACGACCTATCACTTAAATCTCTCTTTTGCTTGACCGTTTCCTCTCTGAAAGTTTCTGCATCTTACCAGACTCGTTAGCCACTCTTTTAGCCTGAGACCTCGGTAAAAGATGAAAGATTCAGAAATATGGCAGTCTCTTCTACAGTCTTGAAAACAAAAGGAAATTTTTTAGAATGGTTTGCATATATTTGGCTGCATGTGGGTGGATTTGGATGCTCCTGGGAGTTTAAACCTGTAGTACTGCTTGTGTGTCTCTATTCTTCTACTTCCTTGAACCAGTAATTTAAGAACCTGTTGGCCTATTTAGTTGTGTTTGATAGAGGGAAGAGTCTCAAAGATAGTTGAGCTTTATAGGTTTGGTGAATAAAAGGTGGCTGAGTAATGGGGGGTCCAATAGCAGTAATAGTTGCTGTGATTTCCTATCTTACTGGCACCAAAGAATTCACGTAGGGGAGAGGAAGTAACCCAGACTTTGGGTTTGACAATACTAAGTACATACAGTTTCGTATCCTTCGTGGTGTAGAAGAAAGTGTGAGCTCTCACTTGCAGCTGAAGTATTGTGTGGTGACTGAAACCCTTATTATGCTATTTTAATGTTTGTGTTACAGCAACTGAAAATCATGTGGCTGTAGCAGCTGGAATTTTAATCCTTTTAATTATGACAGATTTTCAAAGCATGTTCTGGCTGATTTGGTCAGCTGACTGTATAGTATGTACAATAACATCAAGTGATTGCACAAATTCTGAGAGCAGTGGTCACCTCAGTGGAACAGGATGTATTTTTAGGTTTCCCTGCTAGTAACAGTCAAGTGTGTGTACTTAAGCATCTCATATGAACTGAAGCTAGTTGCTGACACTACGTTATCAGAAAAGGACAGCTGTTTGTTCTTGCTATAGTCATTGATCTGACACTCTATCTTCTCACCAAATTGTGGCAAGGAGCACAGTGGGTATAAACACTGTAAATATTATTGGTACATGTTTTAATGACAGGTGTTTTTCTTCAGGTCAGCAATGACACTTTTTTCTAGCCCTTTCAATTTTCTTTATCAGAGTAAATGAAAGCACTGCAGCAATAATTTTCTTTCTCTCCCCTTTACCCAACACTTTTTTCCTTTACAAGGCAATGTTTGGGAAGAGCGTGGTTCTTGTTCTCAGTGTAGTACTCGTGATATATCAGTTATGGTTCTTCAGAGGAAAATGCTTCAGATGTGGATGCTCTTAATCAATGAACCAGAGACATGCTAAGTTCTGTGGTTCACAAGGTTAGCTTACAAAATGGAGTGAGTTGTGACTGTTGATTAAGGAATGTGCTAATTCTTGAGGTCTTATCCATTTATTTCACCAGTTTGATAGGGTCATTTGTTTTTTTGCCTTTGGACTTGATTTGCAATTTGATAATTGAATTATATCATAAGCCTTAACTAATTTAAGCAGTCCAGGAACTCATCACTGCCCAAAACAGTTGTTGAGTTTGAAGCCCAGGTATTAAAATTAAAAATGCAGAAAAGGACATTTAATAGATATAAAAGGACTGTGTAGTAAGCTATAAATAAAATGTGACATTCTGACTAAATTTAAGTTCTGCAGCAGGTGTTGTGAAGTTAAGGCTTTTAAGCAGGACACAAAATTCTGGTGAATGTCCTGCTGATGATCTACTGATGTCCAAAGAGATTTTAAATTACGTATTTAGTTAAGGAGCCAAAGGATTTGAATTTTAAGAGAAATGGCAGCTAATATGAAACTGCCTAGTGACCAATAAAATTCTTATTTATGGAAACTGAGAGAATAGGTTACTTCAGCTATTTAATTGATCACGTGCATAACTGCTTCTTTATAAGGCAAGCATCTGTTATAGAACTAAATTAGCATCTACCTGTTGGTGAAACATGGTATTTTAGTGTCTGCTGTGGCTTTCGTATACTGTCTGTTGGTGATACTTGATGTTTTTATCAGATTTTTGTCTCCTTCTTACACACTTCAAAATTTCATTTGCTTGTTTGAAATCATTAAGTTTTGATGAATATTAGCTTATGTGTGAAAGGAGTCCAGGAGTCTGAGAAAAGCCAGTATCATCATGCAACTCGGGTTTCACAATCTGACTTTTAAAGACCAAGATAGTGTGCTAGGGAGGAGGATGTTTTACTGTCTTTATAGAATGTTCTCCTGTGTAAGCTCACGTAGGCTATTTAAAGATAGTATTTAATGATGGTTGACTAATTTAGGGTATGTGTACACAAATGGTGCAGGCAAACACAAGCTCACTTTGACTGCATTCTGAGCTGTCTGCTTGTGGGCCAGCTTTGGCCTAGAAGCAATAGGACAGTGCTAGCATAGCCGTGCAGGCTAGCTAACACACCTGCCCTCTGCTCTAGAAGTGGCTCACTTCTGACCCTCTTAAAGTGAGCAGGGTGCATAGCTTTTTGCAAAATATGTAAACAAAATATATATATATTTATTTTTTTTTATTTTAAAATATAATTTTGAGAAACTGGTTACATAAAGCCTTACTGCTACCAGACTGCTTGTTTTATGGGAGCAGGACTGTGTTTAGATACATGGAGTAAGGGCTGGGCTTTATGAGGGCCCTTGCATTATAAACTAGCACTTGTCTTTTTCAGGGTTGTTTCCATTTTGTGTTAAGTGCTTTTAAAATACACACATAACCTAAAAGCTTCCTTTTGATCTCTGCTTACCTGTTGACTTGAGGAAAGCTAGAGTTTGTTTTCAGTATTAATGCAAAACTCTGAAATTTTCTTTGGTCTAGCAACAGGTAGGCTGCTGTATTTGGCAGGAATTACTTAGAGAGGGCTTTGCTGGAAGAACTAAAAATATCTCAGAGAAGTCAAATGATTTTGTCTTTTTCATTCTTTACCAAAGGTGTTTCAGCTTTTTGCAGTAGGTGCAATCTGACTTAATATGCAAGTTGAAAGCAGGTTCTGTTTGCTAAAATGTTTAGCGAGTCAGTCAGTTAGTCACTGAGCTCAGTGACTGATGCACTTGACAATTTCTTCGAAACTCACTTGTTACTCAGTATATAAATACTAAAGTGTGGTGGGGAAAATTCAGCTGTGTTTTGCCTGCTAAGTGTAGCGCATATGCTTCTTTGTTAGAAGTGTTCAGGAGAGTGGGTGGCTAAAATATTTGAGTTATCCAGATTACGACGGATGGGGAGATGGGGACTGATTGCTACTTAAAGTTGGCATGAATTTCAAAGTATTAAAAGAATAAAAGTGAGTGAAGTGTCACATAGATTTCTATTTAAATGCTTTAAATTATTTAAAGTAGAGTGTCTAAAAGGCAGTTTGTTTCCTCTTACCTTCAGTTTGAACAAAAGGAATAATACTAATCAGTTTTATTTTTACAGTTTAGAGTATTTTTAAATTTAAGAAATTTTAATGCATTAAAACTGAAGGGTTTAGTCTGAAGTCAATGCATGAGAGCACTGTTAGCTAGTAGAATAAGATAAGAAACCATTTTTATTAAACTTAAATTCTGTAAGCATTTTATTTTTCCAGAAAATTGCTGGAAGGTGGGGAGTGAGGAAAAGATGGAACTGACAACCAATGTATTTTTGACACAGTATTTTGAGATGTGGCTCTGTGCAAGTCATTCTCTGGTATCTCTGAACTCTAAAGTTTAGTCTTTTTTTTTTTTTTTTCTCCATAACAAAACAAAGAATTTTTTTTTTTTTTTTTTTTTTTTCCCCTTCCCAAAAAAAAAAATTGTTTTTTTTTTTTTCTTTGTGTCAACATCTTATAATAGATTATGCAATTTTATTTGGATTTTTATAGCTGTTTGGCTTTGTTATGTAAATTTGTGTTACCCTTATACTTTGAACTGCTGGTATTATAATCAGGATAGCCATAGGATGCATTAAAAAAATTAACTTTTGTGGCTGAACTGAAGGTATAGATTGGACCATGTTGGGTAGTAAAGTTTTATGTAAAACTTTTCAATGAAATAAAAGGACTTATTTAATGTATAGTATAATCGCTATCCTTATGCAACAGCTACTATAAAAATAAGGGAGGAGCTAGAGGCTATACATACAGGAAAAAAAGAAGAGCGAAGAGCTGTTGTAAAGGACTGCTGTCTGTCAGAAACATGGAGGGGTGAGAATGGGACATAACAGGGAATTGAGGTACACACTGAGAGCTGCAGATTGCCTTAAACAGAACTGCATGAAGAGGGTGTCAGAAGCTTAGGTGGTAGCAAGCAGCCCAGGGAGTAGGTTGCCTCTGTTTAGAGAACTGGAGATGAGGATGAATCTGGCTTCCTTTATTTCGTCTCCCTTCTCTAGAGTTGTATGGCTTATGATTTTAGGTAGTAGGCCGTAGTCAACAATAGTGCTTTGTTTTTCATTGAATCATCTATTTGCAATGGGCAGGGGAAAAGAGCTATTCCGGTGGGAAGGATTATGCAATGTTTTTACCTAAGCTGCATATATTATACCTGGTGAATAAATGCACGGACTATGTCTTGAACTCTGATACAAATGTGTATCTTTAGTTTTCAAGTGAACTTTTAAACACCATTTCTTTGAGATAAAATGTCACATACTTATTCTCTTAAAATGGCCACTGATCAGTTGACATTGTGTTAACATATATCTTTCTGTACACATAGAGGATGCAAAACTGTAAATAATAGGTAGTAAATATTAACAATACTGAGTTAATATTCTATGCTTTTCTTTTCTTTCTCTTCACTCAGAATTGGATTTACAGTCATGGAGGAACATCAACAACATTTACACTGTGTGAACTGTGTCAGCCGTCGTTGTATGACCAGACCAGAGCCTGGCATTTCCTGTGATTTGATTGGCTGCCCGTTGGTTTGTGGAGCAGTTTTTCACTCATGTAAAGCTGAGGAACATCGCATGTTATGTCCACTTGAAAGAGTGCCTTGTTTGAATAGTGGCTTTGGATGTCCCTTCATAGTAGCCCGAAATAAAATTGCTGATCATCTAGAAGTTTGTCCTGCAAGTGTGGTATGTTGTACCATGGAGTGGAATAGATGGCCAGTCAGTTATGCAGACCGAAAATCTTATGAAAATCTGAGTAAAGATGTTGATGAAGTGGAGCAGCTAGATATGGCTTTAGCCCTTCAAGACCAGCGCATGTTATTAGAATCACTTAAAGTAGCAACTATGATGTCAAAAGCAGGTGATCAAATACCAGAATCCAGAGAGCAAACCTCTGTCAAATCAAGTGCCCCAGATACAGTGCATTCAAATGGTTTGATGCCTGTAGATGAAGAGTCCTATGGCGCACTTTATCAAGCTACTGTAGAAACAACGAGGAGTTTAGCTGCTGCTCTGGATATCCTGAACACTGCTACAAGGGACATTAATATGTTAAATTCAAGACTCTGTGTTTCACCTCATGAAATGAAAGAAGATACTGAGATTAAAGAACAAGCTTCTAATGGCATTATTCAGGATAAAAAGTCTGACCATGAATATCCAGATGAAGATAACATAGGAGCAGTTGGGGGAATTAACTTTGATAGCCTGAGTCAAAATTCGCAAATGGAGCAAAATGGTTCCAGTGATATTTGTTATGATGTAGTGCAAAAACATGACTTAAATCTAAACCTCAGTAACTCCTCACTTTTGTGTAATGGCTTTCATGTAGAAAATGAAGGTTCAAAGGTGTTGGGCCAGAATGAAGATCTTGGTGTATCTAATTCAAAACCATCCAGTGTAGCAAATGGTGAATGTACTGCATCTCATGATGATGAAGCATTACAGTCTTGCAGCTCATTCCCTGTAACAGGACAACTTAAAGAAGTAATATCAGCTGATCACTTAGTTAATGGCAATGTTAATCATGTACTACTTCCCCGTAATGCTAATGAAGAAGAAATGTTAGAGAGACAAGTGGAGCAAGAAAGATTGAGAAACGTAGATGCGTTTTCACTTTTACGGCATCGATCATACAAATTCCTTGTTAACCACTATTGGTCTACACCAAAAGAAGACAAAGCTGTTGATACGTCAGATTTGGAGATAACAGAAGATCCTATGGGTCTTCAGGGGATTGATCTAATCACTGCAGCTCTGTTGTTTTGCCTAGGAGACTCTCCCGGAGGTAGGGGGATATCAGAAAGTCGCACGGTCGATGTGTATCACGTTGACTTTGGGACCCAGACATTTTCTCTCCCATCTGCTATATTGGCCACAAATACAATGGTGGGGGAAATAGCTTCAGCTTCTGCATGTGATCATGCCAACCCACAGCTCTCAAATCCAAGTCCATTCCAGACCCTTGGACTGGATTTGGTATTGGAATATGTGGCTAGATACCAAACAAAACAGCGTTCAATGTTTACATTTGTTTGTGGACAGTTGTTTAGGAGGAATGAATTTTCATCGCATTTTAAGAATGTGCATGGTGACATTCATGCTGGCCTTAATGGCTGGATGGAGCAGAGGTGTCCTTTGGCATATTATGGGTGTACATATTCTCAACGAAGGTTTTGCCCTTCAACACAAGGGGCAAAAATTATTCATGACCGCCACTTACGGTCATTTGGAGTTCAGCCTTGTATATCCACGGTATTGGTAGAACCAGCAAAAAGCTGCTTAATTGGACTACACAATGACCATCTGAGTAGTCTACCTTTTGAGGTTCTGCAGCACATTGCTAGTTTTCTAGATGGCTTTAGTTTATGTCAGCTTTCAAGAGTGTCACGTTTAATGAGAGATGTATGTGGAAGCTTGCTTCAAGCACGTGGAATGGTGATACTGCTTTGGGAGAAGAGAAAGTACCCAGATGGAAGTTCTTCTTGGCAGATAAAAGAAAAGGTAAGTTGTTTTTTAGTTTGAAGGTGAAAGGGAAGGTATTAAATTGGTCATGTCTCTGACTTTTTCCCTTAATAATCTCCTTGATCAGTGTTGTTATTACTGTTTTTTGATATAATATCCCTTCAAGAAACAGATTGTCATATATAACAACAATTAGTGAAAATTGTTAGCAGGTTGGTTCAGTCTTCTCCACACTTGAAGAAGTAGAAGTTAAAGTAGCGTCTGTCTAGTTTTTACTTGATGTAAATAAATTAACCTCTGATTTTCCCAAGATTTTAAAATAGTAAATGATTACTTCATGATTTTCTTTAATATCGATATTCCATGAAAGGGGGAAAATTGCCTACAAAGTTTGCTTTTTTTGCCTTTATACTGTTTACAGCAGTTTTAATTTTTGCTCATCTGTTGAGTTCCTATCCACTTGCCATGATACTGAGTGCCTTAAGTATGTAAATAATTTTTACAACCTTTGGGTGACCTTTGTATAGTACAGTTTTCACCATTCTCCATCCCCTCCACCCCTTCACCCCAGAACTGCAGAGTATCTACAGCAATACTGTGGAATTGCAGAAGTTGATAATTTCAGAAATGGATCCTTGTGACTGGTCATGCAATACTTCGTTATTTAACTTCTGATTGCATCTACTTTGTAGACGCAAAAAGTATTGCCTGCCTTTCTTCCCAGTGTTCAGACTTGACTTGGAATCTGAATCAGCCTGGGACTGGCTATGCAAAATTTAGCATTGTATGTTTTGTCATGTTGATTTTTAGTATGATTTATAGTAGCTGCAAAACACTGCCTGAAAGTATTATAGCACATATAATTTCCTGCTCTGAGTTTAGGTATCTTAAACATTTTGAGCCTAAGTGCAACTTATTTTCTAGGTCTGGCGCTTCAGTACAGCCTTCTGTACTGTGAATGAATGGAAGTTTGCTGACATCGTAAGCATGGCTGACCACTTGAAGAAATGCAGCTATAATGCTGTAGAGAGAAGAGAGGAGGCTGTTCCGCTGCCGTGTATGTGTGTAACAAGAGAACTCACTAAAGAAGGACGTTCACTGCGCTCTGTTTTGAAACCAGTACTTTAAATATTGCAACCACTCCAATTGCACCTACACTCAAGCACCTGATATAACCTCGGTAATATTACATGACACTTTATTAATGTACTAAAGATACTTTCTGGCTAAATCTATTCTGTCACTGTGTATATAAGGTTTGAAGTGACATTTATTTTTTATAATACTGTTTAGCTGGAAAGTAATGAAAGTTGCCTTAACGTTTGAAAAACTCGGAACTTGCTGGACAGGGTAGTTTTATCTAACTTATATAATTTAAGAACAAAATCCTAAGGTGTGTTTTCTGATTCACTGGTGCCCATGTTGCTGTTGACTGATGACATTTCAAAAATGGCCTCTAAATGGTATGGACATTTAGATAGGAAACACTGAATTGTAGTGAGACAAAATCCTGACCAAATGTACTTTCTGTATTTGGTCTATTTTTCTTTAACAAATTATAATCCAAATACTTGAAAGATAAGGAAGAATTCAAAACTTTATAGCAGATGTCTCGAACACAGCTTTTAAGCGCATCTTTTCTCATGAAATTGGTGTTCTAGTGCTCTTCCTAGTTAACAGGTGATCTAGGATCAGCTTTTTTAAAAAAAAAAATTTAGGAATGATCTAAGTGAACTCAGATTTACAGCAGCTTAATTTTTAGTACAACTTCCTTTTGACATGTTAACAATGATTATTTTTCTTCTGAACTATTAACAGTTATTTCACTTTTGGGAGCAAAACTTTTAGAGCTAAAAACATGGAATACTAGTTTTTACTCTCGCACCTACAATGGCATCGATATAAAATGTTTAAAATGTTTTTCCTTGTCCTGCATTTGGCTGAAGATTAAATTGCTTGAGCAGTCAGAAATTCAAAGTATGTGATGAACAGTTACGAATTTATAATGCAGCTAATGAAAGGGCTTTACTTGTTTTATGGTATTGTGAGATGTATTGTCTCCTTTTCTGTTAATTTGTCTATAAAAATGCTGCTTTTTTGAGGAGCATTTTAAATTACTGGTATGTATAGCAAATGTATCATCTTCATAAGATGAGACATGATTTGTTAATTGCATAAGGCATATCAGAAATGTATGTTCAACCACATCTGTTAAATTAACAACTCCAATTTGCTTCCAGTCTTCCATAATAAAAGACCTTACAAAGCATTTGTGAACAGAGAATACATGCTATGAAAAATGGCCTGGTATAGCAAAACTGTAATAACTTGAACTGACTTTCCAGCTTGTTTGTATTAATGTTGGTGTCTCTAGCCTGTTGCACTTAGCAACTGTGCCACAAAGCTAAAACAGAAACAAACCAGAGCTTGGAACAAAGAAATACAGTACGTATTTCCATTATAGGAAAAAATAAGAGATTAGTAAGTAGGAGATGTTTACAAAAATGGCTAAATTTATTACTTGTAATTTCTGTACTGGACTCTTGTTTATGGGTAGTCTGGCTGCAGTTCACAACTTTGGTATCTGTGCATTTCCCATTCTGGGTCCAGTCCAGCTAAACATTCACTGCCTTTTTCTGTCCAGAGTGCTACAGGTGCCCAGAAAAAAATTAAATCTAGTTCTTCAGTGCCATGAGTTGAAATTACAAGAGCTCAAAACAGTTCTGCCTGGATCTTCAAATTGCATTTTCTCTTTCCACCACTTTCTCTTTTTTTGTTTGCAGAGAGGAAAGGAATAGACCCTCTACAGAAGTTTTATTTGCAGTAATTCTTAGCTGTTACCACAGTTATGTGGAAAGGAGAATCCAGATTCATGTACAAATCTGACTATACCGACTGGGTTTTAGGTAGGGATTTTAACGCACACGCGCGCACACAAACACACCTGCCCACTGTTCTCTTGAGTGCATTGAAATGCGTATTACCCACAAATTCTTCAGTACGAGGCAGGAGACAGACTTTCATCAGTTCTTGTCTTTTAGCTCTAATGGCTGCTTGCTGCTGCTCTCCAGTGTTTAAAAGTAGTTGTATGACTGAAAAGAATTCTGAATGTTGAGGAGTTTATGCTTGCGTTTATGGTTAAATCTACTTTAAAACATCTGTCTTGGGTTACTGGTATTTTTTAGTCAGCAATGTGGTGGGTTTGGTACTCAGCATTCTTTGTAACTACCCAGAACCCTGATAAGTATGGTAGGCAGGCATGTGTCTTGGTTGCTTAGGAAAAGAGGGTGTCCAGTTAGAGGAGCTGGTGTTGGTAGAATCTCGCTTGTAGCACAGTGCAGATCTACATCTAAAGTATCATCAGTTGTTGATCTATTAAAATGAACTTTTTAAGTACTTGGTGTTCTTCTTAAGAAATAACACTATTTCTCAATACATGCACTTTTGTTTTCAAATGTAGATACAGGCTTTTTTGTTAAATTAGTTTATTTTTTATGAGAATCCAGAGCTATTAAAATATCAATGTTGTAAACAAAATCTCTGCCTTGTAAACTGCTCCAAATGCAGGAATACAATATAGTTAGGATAAAAACTTTTTTTTACACTGCTATGCAGTTTGTAAAACATCTATGGTGTACAGTCAATCTATCAAAATGTGGCTTGTTCACATTTGCCCTTGAATTTTAAAAATGTCATATCCCTTTCTTGGTACATCTTCCTTACAGCATATATAGACAGCTGTTCCAGTCTTTCTTTTACTTGATACCACATTGCTACTTTGTTTAAAATATTATGTTTTCAATCATTATGCAATATTTTTTTGCAATGTCTGTTGAAATCCTAATAAAACTTTTGGAGTTTCTCTTTTAGTATGATTGTACTTTTATTAAAGCTTATCACCAGCCTTCCAGTGTTTAAATATGGTGCTCAGTGTCTGCCTATAGGATTCCAGTAAGTACTCAAAAAATCAAGTTACATAAAGGAATCTATTTACAAACATTTAAACATTGTGTAATTTGGAAGTGATTAATATGTAGTCACATTCATTTTGGTATGACGATCAGTCTTCTTTGGTCTATTATGCAGCATAGATTTCCTTCCACAATTGAAGATTTCACTACATAACATTGCAGACTCATACTCTACCTTGTAGGTTTGTTTTAATTGTTTTTTCTAACTAATAGATTGGAAAGATTATCTGATCAATATGATATGCACTTAGACTACTGATTTGCGAAGAACACTTTCAGTGTATTCTCAGGAGTAAAGTTTTCTGTAGAAAGTTGTTGCTTAAAATCGTACAGAAGCAAAAATTCAGGCTGGTTTTCAGATAACAGTTGTAGTTCAGACTGCGGAAAGGCAAAACATAAACCAAAACCTCATTAAAATAGAAGACTGTCCAGAAATTGACCTTTTGCCCTGCCACTTGCTAATACGTGTATGCTAATAGTCTTTACAAATAAAAATACACCTATACTACATAAATCTGATAATAAATTAATCCAAACTGTGTCAAGCAACATGGTGTTACTCATAGTTTAACTTCAGCCGTTACAAACTTGTGGCTTTTACTTTTTCGTCAGGCCACATTAGCATTTTATTTTTCTCTCTCCGTAAGTGGATTAGATATTCTGCTGTGTAAGGAAATATTTTGTGTTTCACTTTAACTTTCTTGATGCTTAAAGTATTCTAGAGGATTTGCCTGTATGTTTTAGCTTGTTTTTCTGAGACAACTACTCCTAAAACTGTCTTCATAAGCTCTTATCTGCTGAATATGCTTTCCTAAAATGAGATTTAAATTCAGTGGAGAATTCAATGCTTGTTGTAATATCAGAAAGCTGATTTAAATTCTTTCAGTCAGAATGTCTGTTCAGGCATCTGATTATCTTCAGTTGAGCAAAATCTAGTGGTTGTTTACAGCACGGAGGAAAAAATAGCATTCAGATAGCGTATATAAAAAGTTACGGCATGTAAAGCAGGGACCGTTTGAAGAATGGGATTCTCATAGTGTGACTGTTCGGCATGTGGTGAATATTGTAGCAGTAATCCAAACTGGAGAAGAAAACTTGAATGGAGAAGTAGGCTTAAAATAACAAAGGCATCCAGTCCCAGCATAGATACTCTCCTGAGGGACTGTGAGATTGCTGGGAGTTTCTGACTTGTGCATGCTGCAACGGTGTTTTACTTATGATTTATCAATCTTTCCAGGATAGTGGGAGTTACCCTGCTGCTACTTGAGCTCTAATGTACTTTAGTTGTGTATTCCTGAATCAAATATTAGTTAAGTTGAACGAAGTCCTCTCTACTGAATGTAAGGTATGTATTCAGTGTAGGTTCTACATGCTGGTGGTGTCAGAGGCAGTATTTGGTAAGAATAACAGAAAACTAAGGTCCTTTGGATACGGAGAATTTATCTGCTTGGTTTCTATCAGTATTTGCCAGAAAAGGGGAATAAAAATGTGTTAGGGAATGCAAGGAACAAAATAAGGAGACCAATAGCATTCACTATAGCTTGCTAATGGCCTGGTAGTCGAGAAAACATTATTAATCGTCATTAGATGCACTATGAAATGTGACAGCAAAAGTCTGCACCTCTGCCATTTTGACAAACTGAATTCTGTACTGCATGCAGTAGTAGGTATGCAGACTGGTTATAGCCTCAGGTAGTAGAACTTCTTACGCAAAATAAGCATGGATGATTTTAACTGCAAAATATGGAGAAAAAGAAAAGCTAGAATTTAATGAGGTATGAATTCACATAAGGCTAGATTTTTAGAATCAGTCAGAAAAATGTGATTTCTGCCTTGAGGATATTTCAGTGGTCTGGTGCTTAGTTTCATGCTAAACTGTGTTGACATTTATTTATTTAAAATCATAATATGAACGAACTGCAGAAAAATAGTAGTAGGAAAAATTGTAATGACCTTACAAAGTTATTTCAGTTTAACAGTGTCATAATGTAGTATCAAACTGAGAATTTTATAGTATAAAAAATGGAACACAAGAAATAGATTGTAATACATGCTTTTCACTTAAGATTTGTCTTTTTCCCTCCCTAAGGTATGTTTTCAGGCATGTAACAAAAGAGTTATCTTCAAGCTTATTGTGATATAAATGGAGAGAATTCTGCTAGCAAGATGAAAGTTGGGTGCATTAGTATTTTCACGTGAACATCCCAACAAAGGGGTAGGTTGCAGAGCAAAACTAATCTGATTATGTGACTGGTTAGCAAATGAACAGTCAAGAACCTGGCATGAATATATACTGGACTTTGTTCAGAAATGTTAATGTTTGATCATTACATGTTGTGTAATCTTCTGAATATCGTGTACTCTATAGTATTGTAATTATATCGTTGTGTTCCACATGTGATTCTGGAGGCCTTTGCAGCAAACAGGAAATAATGTGCTGCTTAATGAGATTTGACCCTTGGTTAAGGTAAAATATGACTGTTATGAACTGTGGCAGCTGTTTATGAGCATCAGCTGTCTGGAGGGTCACGTCATCGTGTGTTTCAAGAGTAAGGGATGAGTGGATGCCTTGTTGCCGAAGGAAGGTGGCTTTACTTCTAAGCAAGAGGAGTTTTATATGGCATCTCACTGTGCTTGTGGTTTTGATATGCAGATGAGTAGGATGTTCTTGATTTAACAAGGCAGTAAGACTAACTTCTCAGCAGATGGGATTGCACACAACACAAAATTGCTTCCATATTGTGTGATAAAATAGGTTCAGTCTAAGTGACCTGTGACTTTGACTTCAGTTAACTGGAGTTGCAACTCATAATCATATTTTTCAGCTGATGCCATTTTGGATAAACACAGAGGCATTTATGTTAAAGGTTAAAAAAAAAACCCAACAACAAACCAACTAGAAAAAAAAAACCCTCACACCAAAAAATCCCACTCCAACAACTAGAAAAATTATCACTGATGGATTTATGTCCTGTTTCTATATATAAACAGTGTTCATTAATGTTTGTTAGGAGAGTCTGGCAAGTAAATAGAAAACTTGGTTTCTATATTTTGTTCAAATGAAATCTACTGCATATAGATACGAAAGTGCATGATTGTAATGAAAAAAAAAAACCAAACCACCAACCCAAAATGCATTTACATATGATTGGAAGTGTCCCCTTTTTTGCTGTCCTTTTGATCTTCAAATGAAACTTGAATGATACCAGATTTGCTAATTTTACCATCCAGATGTTTCTTATTCTCTTGGGCTAATTCAAGTATGTAAATAGCTGAAAAAAATCTCAGGGCTTTTATAGGTGTTTAATGGGCTGAGACAGTTTCAAGTACAAGATTCTACCATTGATCTTTGTCATGACTGTAGGGGGTCTTTGCTAAGATTCTAGTAGTTATTGTATACCTCAGATGAATGAGACGATCTTTTCAACCCTGTATTGAAGATCAGGGAGAAGGGCTATTCTCATATCTAGCTATGATCCTCCGTACCATCTGGAAACTCTTCAGTTTTCTAGGAGTCATCTTGAACCTACAAGAGTCTCACTTCATGTCAGTGCTTATCTATTTAATATTTTGCACTTCATGTGTTTTTTATTTCAAGTACTTTTCAGGTTTCATAGGAAAACCTGCTTTTATACTTAGCAGGGAAGTTGACACAAAAAAACCTCAGAACGCTTAATTGTTTCTATGCTTGAGTGTTTCCATTTCAAGTAATTTGGAACATGTGCCAGATGGGTATCACAAACTAATGTTAACCAATATCAAAATCATTATCTTTTCCATCCAAGGTGGGGCAAATCTCTGGATCATTAAATTTGTTTCTGATCATCTGATTAGCACACCTGAAGAAAGTCTGTTTTTTCAAGGTGGTAGAGGGAAAAGGCAGATTGTAACCAAAAGAAATGGTTCTCATTCTGGCTGAGGCAATGAAAACCTGCCTTATTTTTAGAACTTCCTGGAGTCCTGCTCCTCAGTTTAATCCCTGAGAAGTTCTGTGGGTACTCCTTAAACTCACCTCCTTTGGAAAGTGAGTCATGGCAGGTGAACTCATATTCAAAGAGTTAAGCACGCCTGCTCTCCTCCAAAATAATTAAATGGAGGCAAAAGACTAGAAACTTGGTCTTCCTCAATTAAGTTGAAAAGTTTCTCTTCAGTGCTTAGGATCACAGTCCCTGTGATCCTTGGTTATTGCTTGTGGTCTGAGAATGGGAAGCTCTCCAAAGTTCAGTGAAAGTGTATTTAGTAGCCCTTTACTCAGCAGTAAGGTCTATTCTGTGTTTTTGCAGTCATGTCAGAGGAACATCTACTCAAGGACTTGGCGTGCTGCTTCTGCTTGCAAACTCTGTTCGTTATCAGGTTAATATCATCTCGTCTCTTCAAGAGGACGTTTTTTGAGCGGGTGACCACCTGCCTCCTGTTGAAGCTAACAGCCTTTTTGGTAGCTATGATTTCCACTGAATGATTTTAGAAAATTCAGCCTTTATGGCAGATTATGCCAGGTACCTTCCCTCCCCCCAGGCAGATGTTCCCCAGTGTGCATACTTACAATTCTTCCCTGGCATATTGTCTTGCTGGCACTGAAATCAGGAGATGACTCTACCTGATTCACCCTAAGGTATGTGCATCCAAGATGGAGGCCTTCCTCCTTGAGGATGTAAAGCATGCTTTATCTTGAACAGGACTGTGCTGGATTCATGTGGCAAAGGTTTGGTAGCAGGGGGAAAAGGGAGAGCCTCTGTGAGAAGAGACTAGAGGCTGCCCCATGCTGAACACAGCTGGTTCTAGATGGCTCTGCAATGGACCAACCACTGGCCAAAGCTAAGCCTATCAATGAAGCTTGGTGGTGCCTCTGTGAAAACGTATTTAAGAAAGGGTAAAAAACACTGTAGCAGCTGTGAGAGAATAGTGACAAAAATGTGACAGAAACAGCCCTGCAGACACCAAAGGTCAGTGAAGAAGGAGGGGGAGGAGGTGCTCCAGGTGCCAGATCAGAGATTCCCCTGCAACCTGTGGAGAAGACCATGGTGACTCAGGTTGTCCATCTGCAGCCCATGGAGGACCGCACAGGAGCAGGTTAGCAACTCTGCAGCTCACGGAGGACCCCGTGTCAGAGCAGGTGGATGTACCATGAGGGAAGCTGCAGCCCACGGAAAGAAGTCCACGTGGGAGCAGGTTTTCTGGCAGGATCTGGGACCCTGTGGGGGAATCATGCTGGAGCAGTCCATTCCTGAAGGACTGTACCCCACGGAAAGGACCCTATGGGAGCAGGTCTTGAAGAACTGCAGCCCGTGGGAAGGACTCATGTTGGAGCAGCTTGTGAAGGACTATTCCATGAGAGGGATCCCGCTCTGGAGCAGGGGAAAAGTGCAAGGAGGAAGGAGCAGCAGGGAGGAGCTGCTATCAGCTGACCACAAGCCCCATTCTCCATCCCCCTGTGCTGTGTGTGGGGGACAGGAGATCAAAGAGTCAGAAGTGAAGAAGTAAAGTTGAGCCTGGGAAGAGGAGTGGGGTAGGGGTAAAGGTGTCTTTAGTTTTGTCTTTGTTTCTCACCATCTTATTCTATTTTTAATTGACAATAAATTTAATTTTCCCCAAGTCCCCGTTTAATTTTCCCCTTTTTTACATGTGATGGTAATTGATGAGCGATCTCCCTGTCCTTATCTCAACCCACAAGCTCTGCCATCTTATTTTCTCCCCATCCTGTTGAAGAGGAGGAGTGAAAGAGTGGCTGGGTGGGTATCTGGTAGCCAGCCAAGATCAAACCCAAGGACAAAACCCATTAGAAAGCACTTCACTTTTTTTGTCTATGTGGCAATTTGTTTCTCAGGTATGGTTGTTTCCACTCAAAAGGAGAAATTGTATGTGTGTAGAAAAAGGACTATTCTGTAGTCACTGGAAGGCTACTTGAGATGTATTGTCCATATGTGTGTTTATGCCATTTGCAATGGGGCCTGGAAGCTGGAACATGGAAGGGCTTGGGAGGCTGAGACACAAGGCTTACTGTGTTAATTTGCACCACGTATGAGATTATGAGGTCCTGTGACTCAGCAAGATAGGTGAGCATCACCCCTGCTACATGCGAGAGGGAAAGGCCTGACCGCATCAGAGAACCACAGCATGGTAGGGGTTGGAAGGGACCTCTGGAGATCATCTAGTCCAACCCCTCTGCCAAAGCAGGTTCACCTAGAGCAGCTTGGACAGGATCACATCCAGGTGGGTTTTGAATATCTCCAGAGAAGGAGACTCCACAGCTTCTATGGGCAGCCTGTTCCAGTGCTCTGTCACCCTCAATATAAGGAATTTTTTCCTCGTGTTCAGACAGAATTTCCTGTGTTCCAGCTTGTGCCCGTTGCCCCTTGTCCTGTCGCTGGGCACCACTGAAAAGAGTCTGGCCCCATCCTCTTGACACCCGCCCTTTAGATATTGATAAGCATTGATGAGATCCTCTCTCAGTCTTCTCATCTCCAGGCTAAGCAGGCCCAGGTCTCTCAGCCTTTCCTCATAAGAGAAGATGATGTCATGAAGGTCCTAGCTCAGACTAAAAAGTACTTGGGTTTAAATTATTGAATGCATATGTACTTGTAGTATGAATTAGCAACAATAGGACCACTCAAAAGATTTCACTTCTTAATAACGGATTTTCTTCTTTCCTCTTACTCAAGTGGTTGAACAGTTTTGACTCGAGGCTTTGATCCAGAGTAGGTGTTGAAGCCTTAATTAGATTTGTCATCAGGGTTGCAGTGTTAATGATGGAGTAAAGTGGGTTGTGTAGTTTAATGTTACTCAATCAGAATCAGAATCAATCAGATTCAATCAGAAAGCTGTAATGCTGTTTTGCAGAAAAAAAAATGAGGTTTTTATCTATATTTTCCTTCTGCTTTGGAATGAAACACAAACTTTTTGGTGCAGTTTATGTCAAGAAAGCAAGCAAGGTACAGATGTTCAGAGTAACAGCTGAATGGTTAGGGCATTTCATATGTGGGAGATCTGGTTTGTCATCTCCAAATCAAGCAGAGCAGGAACATCCAATAATAAGGCGCTGTTTCTCACGTCATAATCTCTGCAAGAGCTGCTTCTATGTTCTCTCTAGCTTTCAGCTTTCTCTCCTCATAGAATGAATGATGGTAAATTATTCCACTGCATTAAATAGTCCCAGAATAACATAGAGAAATCTGTATGAAATAGTTACCTTGTATATAGGTACGTTAAACAAGGTTGGACAGAATGTCCATAGGTGAAATAAAATGTCAGTAAGAAATCTTCAAAATAGGTGGAGAAGATGCGATAATTTATGTTTTGGCAATTATTCAAGATAAATTGCAATCAGTCTTGAATTTTGCTCTGACCACAGGTATGCTTTCAGCAAATATGCGTTTGAGAAGTGCTACTCTAGAGAGAGTTAGGGCACAGCCTGCCTTTGGAATATTCTCTTTGAACTTTAAGCCACTCTTAATTGACAGGAGTTGGATGAGTAACATAGTGTTAATTATGGTAGTAACTGAGAACAACGCTCAGCAGAGTGGTTGAGTATTCCCTGGCAGTTGTGGTGACCTAACAGAGTTCGGGGAAAAGTTAATGAGCGGCCAACTGAAGTGTGCTGTGCTACTTTGGGTCTCGAGCGAGTACCCGATGGTTATGTGATGATCATATGAGAATGTTTCTCCACAAAGTTTGATGCAGCGTATCAGGTTAGAGTACCTACTCGCATCCATGGAGGTAAAATTTTAGAGTTGTGCTCAAGCTGAAACTAACCCGAGCGGAGACTGAAGAAAGCACGGAGGGTGTTACCCCCTTCATGATCTGGGGACTCCCCCATGGTAAGGCAGTTACCTGCTCCCAGACATGCGACCACGTAGCTTGTAATTGCAAGCTACCGCAGTGCCGTTAATCAGCTGAGACATCATGGTAGTGTTAGCAGGTGTGTTACACTTTGCAGCTGGAGCAGACTGAGAGAACTTATCTGGTCATTTACCACAACTCAGCTAATGACACATTACTCCACAAATAATTTGATTGAGGAATTGCCGTGGGATATGCTAGGAGCCAAAATCTAGCCTGTGCTGCCAGCGATCCCATCACTGCCAAATGCACTCTTCCAGCAGATTTACTGTCACTTCTGTTTCCCTCTGTGGCATTAAATGCTAGTCTATTGGGTTTTTACATCAGTGTAAGTGGGATTAACAATAGAAGTAACGGGTTCTTTTTTTCTTTTTTTCAAAATGCTGTTTGACGCAGATATTAGAGACCTTTAAAGTTGCTGTTAGGCTTCAAGGGGATGTTCAAACTCATCCATAATGCAACTTGGGTGAGGCAAAAAATACCACTTTTTATTTATTGCTCCCTATGGATCACATAGATGTAATCTCACTGAAATGAAGTGAGATGCTAAAGCTATGACTACTCTGTGAAATTCATGCGGGGTTCATTTTATGCTTAGTTAGATCAATATATCAAACATGTCGGTTTCTATTTCCTTCAATTTATGCGGGTAGTAATGTTTGAACAAAGATGTGCTACAGCAAAACAAGTATTAATAAATACAGAATAATAAATGTAATACAAAATCACTCATTCTCTAGTGGTATGGACAGAAACCTTAACAGAACTTGTTTGCTTAGGAAAGACTGCCAGCAACTTGTTTATCTGACTTACAAGCACTGGAGTGAAAAGTGATGCCAGCTGGATTTGTTATGTAAACACAACTTCTAACAGATTTTTGAGTATTTTTGGTCTCAGTAGAACAGTCTTAAGTTTGTTAGCTGCAGGGATATACGTGTTGTACATATTAATGTTCTGGCATATGATAACACTATTATTAAATTTACATAAAAGAGGTGTTTGTGGGGAAACGAGTGGATTCAGTTGACTTCCATGCAATTTTCAGACTGTTCTAATCCAGGTCATACTGGTTGCTGCTTAAAATATGTCTCAATTCTGGAACAAAGTACTAGTTCTGCAAGTCTGGAATAAGCTCTTCTAGGTGATAATATGCAATTCATCCATCACTCTCGTCAGCTGCCAAGTAACAGTTCCGTAGCTTTCCCTTTTATAGTTCTCTGGCTGATGACATGTCCCTAAAGAAAAAGTTATTATATTTGCAAGCATTTCTGAAAGGCAGAGCGGAATGGCAATGTTCAAAAAAAAATGTATATAATATCCAAATCAGTAGCTGAAGTTTAATTAGCCCCTTTAAATATTGAGCTGATCGTACGTGAACTTTAATGAAATCCATAGAGCTTTGCAAAAAGCACGGCTGAAAGCGGCAGCAGAAGAATGATTAGCTGCTCCTGAAGTTTACGTAGTCCATACAGTGAACAGTTTCTTTGCACTATTCCTTTTTTTCTTAATTTCTGTTATTTTCCTTGCATTGTTCTAAAAATAACATCTCACTGGCTGTCCCTAGTGGGACTCCTAATTTGCAGTCATGCTAGCCTAAATTACATATGTAAAAGACCGTTATTTAATAGCTTTATAAACAGCAATTAATTTTATTTTCATAGCATCTTAAGTTTAAACTTGCATCAATGTTAAATACCCAAATACATGGCTTAAAAGCATGTAAAATGAAAGGTGTATTTCCAGAGGGACTTAATCCTTTACATGCTGATAAAATCAATAGAAGGTACTGGTTTATCTGTTACCTCTAATAATTAAAGTCTTAGCTAAATTTAGGCTTCCAAATCTGCATGCTTTTGCTAGAGCCACTTTGAATCTTTCTACTGGTAAGTGAAGGCACTAACAGTGTTTTGCATTTTATGCTTTTTAAATATGAAAAAAGAAACACCTGCCTTCTAAGGTTTAGTGTTTAAAAATGTCAGAGAACCTCATTTGGTAAGACAGATTGGCTTAACTTTCCCTACAAAGACATGGAGAGCAGAATGATATGAATACTGATTTGTGCTCTCTCCTTAAAGATATTATGAGGAGAAGCATTAGAAGATTAATCTAATTTAGTTGTTTCAAGAGAATACGCCACCTTGGCTCAGTTAGTTCTCCAGGCAAACAATGGTGGGCTCAGCTTTTGCAGTATTAAGTCTAAAACTATGTCAGTCCCGTGCTTGTTCAGTATAGGATCTTTCTGGAATAAAATAATGGTGACGTTGTCCTTCAGATGGTTGTTATGTATGGATGCAGGTAGGTCTGCGATTGCCATCGCACATACAGCGCTTGGATTTGAGCATCCTGTAGCATGGATTATTGAACTGGTCACGCGGGGCAAGAGGCTTGGTATTTTTTTAAAGGTATTGACATTGATAACTTTGCCAAACTGTTTACTTCCATCCCACAGTAGAATGGTCGATACAGACAAACAAGTATTTGGAGATAGTTACTAAGGGAACATGCAGATCAACATGCAAATATTGAATGTGCCTTTCGTGTGCATAATCACTTAGAAATAAGAAGAACTGTTGAAGAAAACAGTCAATTATTTTAGCTTCTTTATTATTACATATAGATAGAATCTATGTAGTTTGAAAGAAATGGGTGTATAGCTGAAAATGAGGTAATCCAGACAGCAAAGGTAAAATAAATGATGTGTTATACTTGGAAGGCACAGTCAGTACCTCACTTAATATACTGTTCCTGGTGAGGAGAAACTATGAAATAGCACCGGTCATATTCACTAGGTTAGGACTGACACTCTCAGAAGTTCTGATTATGGAAGCAATAGATTGAGTTATCACATCTAGATCTTTTTGAAATACTGAAGGATACGGTTTATTTTGTGTGCCATTTAATGCAATCAGGGTAGTGAATATTTACAATATTGGTATCGTTGATCAGGAAGGTAAAGAAAGTCACTTTATTTGCATATTCATACTTGCAGTAGAACTGAAAATACAGAGCTCAATTGTTGCTTTCAGTTTAAGTTATTTGAAATGTGGATGCTTACAAAGGAAACCCAGTAACTGCTCATCAAGTGCTTCAGTGTGTGGCCCCTGTCAATCCAGACTGGCCATCGTGCCAGTCCAATAGCTCTATTCCCTTTCCCTTTTCCTCCTTAAAAACGTTTTAACTACTGGGATAGCTGTAATCAGTAATAAATTAAAAATACTCATAAATGTATGCAGTGTAAGGAACTTTTTTAAACAAGATTAAACTCTTGAGAACTTGGAACACAATATTCTACTACACGCTTTTATTAAAGAACTACTACATGCTACAAAGAATGGTTGGTTGGCTGGCAGGAACTTGGAGAGAGCTTGAAGTCTGCATGGGACTAGCTCCATGCAAACTAGTTCCAGCAATTCATATAGAAATATATTTTTAACAACTCCCTTTCATTGTTTCATGGGTGGGAACCTGAAAAGCGAGACATCAGATCAGAATTTATTCTACAAGTTTCCAGACAAGGAATTTGCTATCAAGCAAGAAATAATTCTGATAATGTAAGAAAATAATTCCACTTACGTGGAATTTGAGGTCATGAGTGACATACTAAACAACTGTTCAAATTTGGCCAAATTAGTGCCTGTTACTAATCTGTGAATCTATAAATTCTATATTTAGGTTTATCTCAGAATAGGAAAGACTTCTGGCAACACATTTTTATAGCACTAAGCCTTCCATAATGATCTTAGTTTGCTAATATTGTGCCTACATAAGTGTGCAGATGATTTAATGTATACAAGTAAAGCAAGAAGGAATCTAAGTAGGACAATTAGGTCTAGGTGCTATTTTTCAGTAAACTTAAAACCACTTGGCAGGGGGGAGAAGACATAAGAAATTTCAGACAGCTTGTATAATTATATTTTCATGCAGTAAGGAGCACAAAGTAAGTACTGAGAAAGACAGTGTCATTTGAAAATGGAAGTATGCTCACAGCTGTTCAAGACAAGTATGTGTAATACCAGTGTAACTCTACAAGGAGACGATTCATATCCTTAGAATGAAGTACGTATTCATTTACTTCATAGAATCATAGAATCATAGAATGGTTTAGGTTGGAAAGGACCTTGAAGATCATCGAGTTCCAACCCCCCTGCCATAGGCAGGGGCACCTCCCACTAGACCAGGTTGTCCAAGGCCATGTCCAGCCTGGCCTTGAACACCTCCAGGGATGGGGCCTCAACAACCTCTCTGGGCAACCTGTTCCAGTGCCTTACCACCCTCAAAGTGAAAAACTTCTTCCTAATGTTCAATCTAAACCTGCCCTCTTCCAGTTTGAAGCCATTCCCCCTCGTCCTATCACTACGTGCCCTAGTAAAAAGTCCTTCCCCAGCTCTGCTGTAGGCCCCCTTTAGGTACTGGAAGGCTGCTTCGAAGGCTATTGTAATATTGTTCATTAACACGACTGATCCATCTCTGGTCTGATCTCCAAATTCTGTTATTCCTTCAAAACGGGTGAATAAAAACCCAAGAAGCGGTCAGCTGATGGGCCAAGTACAGCTCTTGAGGAGCCAGCTGTGGCTTCCGTGTTGGGATTACCTTGAGGGACTGGCTGTGCTAAGGGAAAGGCATCTGTGGGAGAACTCGAGCTCAAGTGGAAACGGGTCACTATGGTACACAGCAACACACACACACCAAATTAAGTAGTAGGAGTCCCCTGTCCATGATCTAGTCTCCCAAGCATGTCATACACATCTTCTGGCTCTTGGCTGCAAGCTGGTGCCGTGACCTGTGGAAGGTTGCTAAGTTGCAGGCTGTTTACACACACTCATTCTAGACTGCAATTCCTATTTTCAAGGGTTTCTTTATGGCTGGATGAAAACAGTGTTTTTCCTCAGCAAGGATTATTTCTATGTCAGGTAAGCAAATTCAGTGAAGCTTGCCAAATCAGCTGAAAAAAAGTTTCTTTAAAAGAGAGACAAGAAATGTACAGTTGAAAAATTGGTAAATATATGAAACCAAGAAGATGAGGAAGCAGCAGCAATGTATTGGATTGGTACAGTGATACAGCAACGGATTCATAGAAGGAAGGAAGATAACAGAGTAGATACTCGAGATCCCTGTACACTATTATCCACTTGAGCTTTAAATCTACCTCTTTATTAGATTTGGCTGATGATACAACCTCTTCTTATTATTGTGTGTGGTGGGACTGTTGGGTAGGAAGCAGGGTGGTTTCTGGGTTACTTTTTTCTTTCTGCTGCCACTTTACCTAGACCTTAAAGATAATTTGTTGATCTAAAGAGAACGTCTGGATTTTTTTAATCCAGTTTCAGTCTAAGAAAAAGGCTTTAACTTGTTATTTTTTAATATAATCGGAGAAAGAAATTGATTGGTAAGGTCAGTCACCAATAAGTTGGATTTCTTATGTTATGAGGAGCATATAATAACCACTGAGAATTGTATACTTATGTGAATAATCATCTCTCTGCATTTCATCCTCTGTTCCCTTTTCTGTTATATGGCTCGTGACTTTAGGGATAGCATCCCTCAGTCTGTGTTTGCTTACTTTTTTTTTAAACAGTGAAGGGAACAAAGCTGTTTAATTATCATACAATGAAACAGTTATATTTCTAGCTTCCTCAAAATCTAGTCAGAAGACTTTTCTGCAAGAGTTCCATTTTTTTTTTTTTTAATGCTGTACATTAAGTTCTGGTCAGCTTTGGAGCTAGAAATGTACTGCTTCAGAGCATACCACAAGAAATGTCTGTTGTTTAACTTTCCCGTGGTTGCTTCACAAACTAAAAGTGCATTCTCTTACCTTTTACACAAGAGCAACTGGATTTTTAATGTTCCCAAATTCAAGATCAATAATTTAGTCATTTATATTCTGACAATAGCAAATTATGCATAACTTATAATACTTAAGTGATGCTATAATCTTGAAGACTATGCCAAATGTTTTGCCCTCTAACACTGCATGTGACTTTCTGAAGTATTGTTGGTCATACACAAAACACTTGCAAGGAATAAGTCTGAATAATGAAAACTAAACAGTAAATTTTTCTTAAAATGGTCACATGAGTATAACATACAGAAACTTTCTATCAACCGATTATTTGTTGAGGGTCCTAAGAACACTGAAACCATGCTCAGTTACAGAGGGTGCATTAGACTGGAGCAGTTACTAGGGTCTGTGTGCATCTGCTTTTGAAAGTGTAAGTCTCCACAGAAAAGGCACATTCTTCTACTTGAAAAATCATCTGTCATATTGCACATCAATTTTGGGTCAGATTGCACTCTCCTAACTAATGGAATGAAGTTCTGATATTCCACACAGTCACAAGTGTTTGGTTTTATACTGTGCCTTGTTTCAAAAGGGCTGAAAGACTTCTTCCCTGAAGTAGGTATTTTAGTAAGAAAATTGACATACCATTGGTGGTAAAAGGCTGGTTTCAAACAACGTACCTTATTTATAATGAGTTGGCATTGTAACGATTGACTGTTACATACTATTTTTGACTCAAGAAACTCAAGGTACTTCACAATCATCAAATCTCTACTCTCCTATAGCAGTTCACGCAGGCCCTACAAGTCAATCCTTGGCCCCTCTTCTATTCCTTTGTGCCAGGCAGAAGAGCCACGTTGCTGTTGGGGCTACCAAAACTCTGGGTTTGCCTGGGGACACATTGGCCTGGTGCAGACGTTCCACAGATATGAGGCTACCCTGGAGCGTCCCTCCAAGAACTGTGTGGGTCACTTGCTTCAAGCAGGAAAGAAGCTGTGTGCTGGGCTTGTCTGTCATATTTGCTGGCACCTGGGCATTGATGAGGCTGATAGGGCACACTGAAAGGGCCCTCTGCTGAAATATGTTGGGACTTTCTCCAGCTCCCAAGACATCTGAGGCTGAGGAAGATGCAGATTTTGAAAAAACAAAGCTACTGGAACAGTTATTCCTGTAAGCATTCCTGGAATGTTTACTGTAATGTTATTGTGTATTTATGCCGCCTAGTTACTTCTAAAAATAACAAACTTTTTTTTTTTTAAAAATAAGGAAATATGCTATACAAAACCCCATGCAAAAGTGAAAAAATCTCCTATAGTGTCCTACCTATTATTACAATATAATTCTCCAACACAATTCCTAAAATGGTCAGTCATGCCAGAACTTCTGTTGCTTAGTCTGCATAAAAGGCTGCTACTAGCACGAAGCAGCTAAAACAGTTCATGCAGTTACCACTGCTCTGACACGACACCTAAAACTAAAAAATGATAAAAGCAGTGCTTATCTGGTAGCAGTTCTTAAATTGCTTAGTCTTCTTTCAGTCTTCAGACTATAAAGGTAAAATCTCAGCTTTTCTTTTCTCAGCTGCTGTACTGTCAAGTTAGGACAAACGGTGAAAGTGTTAGTTCATACTTCTATCAGAATTATCAGAAGGACAGTTAGACTTCAATTAGAAGCTTTTCCATAGATCCATAGATCCATAGATCACTGATTAGTTTAGACTATTAATCAGCAGAATCACTTAAACCAATAGTCTTAAATTCTTTGCATTAGACTATTTATTTTTATCTTTAGTTCAATCTCTTTGAAGAAACATAGACTGTCTAAATTTTTCAGCAATGAACATTTTACCTGAATCACTAATACATCTAAATCAACTTACCATGTAATATAAATGTTTTCCCTTTTACAAGCAAGACGGTACAGTGTGCTGCCTTTCTCTTTTCTATAATTAGCACAAACATTTGGAAACTGCAATAACACTTTCTCCGTATCTTTACAAGAAAGAAAATGACCTAAAAAGGGAAGAAAGGCTACTCTAGGAAGGAGCACAGCTGATCTAAACATCACCCACAACTTGCAGTCAGGGTCACACCGCCACCCCCCGCTCCCTTCTCCCACCAGATCCTTTCAGAATTTGTGTTTTGTTTTTGTTTTTCAAACGCTGTCTTCACTACAGATTTCCCTACTTGGACATATTATCGTTTGAGATCACTGTACAGCAACAACAGATAAAGCTGTGCCAAGCACCAAACTGGCCCATGGTGTAAAAGTTTGTAATCGGTAAAGAACACGTACGCTACAGACGCAGACTACCCCAACGTGGAATTACTAAGTTCATCTGTCATTTTAGCAGGGCTCACATTATTCAGATAGCTCTGTGCTATTTCTATACCTAGTAGACACTTTTCGAATAAGAAAAGTGTGAAGAAAAATACGACTTTCCACTTAGAAAATGGAATTTCGGACTGCTGTATACTGTCAAACTTCTTGATTAGTGTCTTTATTGTAATTTCAGTCAGTAATACTTTGTCCAAGTTTCCTGAATGTAACAAATGGTTCAAAACTCTGAGTTCACAAAAATACCAGAACAATTTTATGCCAGGAAGAGACAGTAGAAGAAATTAGAAGGACTTCTGTAGGATAAGCAAACCATAAACATATCTTTTGTGACTGGTTAATCATCCAGAACAACGGGATTTGTATGAACACACAATTTTAGCAGTAGTATTTCAGTGGGGCCCTATGTAGAAAGTTAGATTTATGATTCTGCAAAAGTTTAGTGCACAGCAACAGAAAATGCCTTTAAACATGTTTTACGTGTATGTAAATACAACCACAGCTGCAATTTCTGGACATTCAAACTTTTCCTAGAACCCTTTTAGCTACAGCAATTAGGCAGAAACTGAAGATATAACTGTTGATGTTAAGCTGGTACACAGCCTCAGCGATTCCCCCTGTGAAATCTCCACCACCTGCACAAATTTTGGATAATAAACCAGACATAAAGGCTAATTAGCCGGAAATTACATAAGGCTAGACCTATCAGTACAATTTAGGAGAAATCCCGCAAAGCAATTGATTCTTGCAAAGACTGCGATCTCTAGAGCCCCTTCTTGGATAGTAATGCTGTGGAAAAATAATCTGTCTTTTTCATACAATTCTCCCCATTTTGTCAGTTAGAAACACAGTCAGCGCTGACAAACACCTGGGATGGCACCAGTGACAGTAAACTGAAGGCTTTAAAATCAATTTGGCGCTACACATCACTGTGTTGCTAGTTAAGATTTGAGGTAGATCGAGGCTTCCGCTCAGTAGATGGTGCAGGTTAAGTATATTGCTAGATCCTCAACAGCTGTTAAGGGCACAAAGGCACAACGTTTATTATTACAATTCAGACACACCACTAAGATGGTACCTCTTTCCCACAGGAATGAACAGTTAACAATAGTTTCTGGGACAGTTAAAAGCAACTTGATTGTTAGGGTTTTGGCCCCTTTATGCCAAAGCTTTTTGATGGGGCCTGTAGGGCTTGCCAAGTCGGAATGAGGGCTTAATATAGGAGAAAGAAAAAAGGAAACGGTCATGTTTGATTTTGTGGCTGTAAAAGATGACTGGATTATAAGGAAGGCTTTTAGGTTTGAGAACGATGTTGAGGACTGCAGGGGAAGAGCACTGGTCAGGCAGTACTAGGACAAGGGGTCATTTTGGCAGAGGAAACTAGTTCATTAATTCCTGAGAAGGCTTAGGGTGACACTTCAAACTAAATTTAGGGTTATGGCAGTGGCCCAACAGTGGAAGTATTTCTTCAGCTCCTGCAATCCCAAACAATAACAGTAAATGTAACATCCTCCCCCCCCCCATCGCCTTTAGCTAAAATTCCAGTTTAGAGATGACAAATCCATAAACTGTGCCAATCTAGCAACGGAAAAAACCACATGTTTGCCTTTGCTTCTGAGCTTAAACCCAAACTTTATGGTACTTACAGGTCACCAGTCTCAGATCTAATAAGAATCCAGTTTATCCTGTCTACAGCCCTCAGTCCACAACATGGTAGTATTCATCCATAAAAATTGCTCATCTAACCCCACTACCCCCAAGCTAATCTCCAGTTCTAGTTTTTATCCCAGTCTTGCAGGATCCAGCAATAAATCCAGTTTTCAGCCTTTCTTGTTCGATCTCTCAATGGTAACCCTAATCTGAACTAGGGTTTTTGAGGAAAGAGCAGGAAGTCAAACTCGTCGCTTTCTGTCATCTTTAACCTTAATCTAACACCCAATATTGACAGACACAAAATGGATTCAGGCACAACCTGGAGAAGAAATGGACTAAATAATTTTTAAAGCTAGTATGGGGCACATCAGAGCCTAAAGAACAATTTTTTTATTGTTCCACATGGCTTACAGGTCAAAGATGAGGACTTGGTACTTACAGGCACAAAGAAGTTAAGGTTTGTCTAAAGGTACACGCGCTGCTCATTTCTCCTTACACTGAGGCTTAAAGAACAACCAGGAACTAATTAATCAGATGTATTGTTGGCTCCTGCAATTTCTTAGCTGGGACTGTGACTGGAACGAACAGAAACATATGGTTTTACGTAGACACAAGACACTGGGGTGCTTTTAGGGCTACTGTCAAGCTTGAACTTTGGGATAAAATTCCTGAGTTTGGGATAAAATCCCAAAGTTCGTTGTTACATTCTGTATTGGCCACAATACTAAAATGAAGGTGTATGGTAAAGGGGTAAATATTGGAAAGCCAATTAGGAGATAGGTTATGGGTAACTCGCCTGTAAGGTTGAGCAAAAGCAAAGATTAAAATGTAATGCTTTGTTCCACAAAAGCAGCAGTGCTAGAGTGAGGGCTGGTGCCAGCAGAAATGCGTGGAGGACAGCCAGAACTCCCCTAGCTTTGGTGATGTCTGCAGCAGCAGTGGCGTATCACTTACACAAATTCAATGAGGATCTGTGAAAATGAGCTAAAGCACTCTTAAAAATAAATTTGGCAGTACACACACTTCAGCGTGTCACCACCCCTGAACGCAGGAAGCAAGCAGCCATCTTTTGAGGCCGGCTTTCTTTTGACTCACTGAAAGGCCTTCATCCCGTTCCCAGAACTTGACCTAAATAAAATTACCACTCCTCTGTGCCTGTCCTTAAACGCTTCTGGAACCGGTGTCTTCAGACAAGGGCTGCCCTGTGAGCGGCTGGGCTGCAGCCTCCTCCTCCCCAGCCAACCCTCGCAAGCCCCGAACGTTGCCACGTGGAGGACTCGCCAAACCCCAGCCAGAAGGGCAAAACAGAACACACGCAGTTGGGAGCCACAGAATTTTTTTAAGAGGGTTTCTAACCTCTNCCCCCCCCCCCCAATATTTCACATTTCTGGACTCGCCACGCCGGGCTGCAGACACCACACAGACATCGTGGATGCTTTGAGTGTTATTTGGGGCTAAGCCTTGATTGAAACGCTGCACATATGGCTCCCATTTAATGATGGGTTTGCTGAGCTAAATTAAGTCCCGGCTCTCGGGAAGCGCTGCAGGACCCTCCATTAATGACGTCATCACATTCACTCGCTGCCGTCACCGTACAGAAGGCGTGGCCTTTTGCAACCCGGACACCGAGTATGCACCCGCAGGGATAACTCCCCGTCCCACTCCCAATTTTGGGAGGCCGCCGGGGGTCGGGACCGTTTGAAGTCCCAACCGGAACTCTGCAAGTCCCCTCAGCCACGCGCGGGTAAACAAACACCGAAATAAATAAATTAAAAACCAAACCAAACCAAAATAACCCTCACCCCGTACCGGGCAACGGCCCGACGCAGCGCGTCGCTGCCCGCCCACCCCCAGGACCCGACAACCGGCGGCCGGCGGGGGGCGGCGGCGGCCCCGTGGCGAACTCTAGCCGCCGGCCGGAAGCGGAGGCCGGGCGCGGCCCTCTAGCGGCGGGGCGGCCTAGGGGAGGAGGCTCCCCCGGGGCGGAGGCCGGCGCCCGCCATGCTGTTCCGTTTCGGGTTGGTGGTGCCGGGCCGGATGACGGAGGGTGGCGGGGTGCTCCTGCTGGCCGGTTCGCGGCCGGAGCTNCCCGCGGGGCCGCTCTGCCGCCGGGGGGGGCGGGGGGGTGGGCGGGGGGCCCCCTGGGGGGGGGGCGGGGTCGGCCCGGGGCCGGGGGGGGGGGGGAGGCGGCTGTGCGGGGGCAGAGCAGCGGCGGGAGCTCTTCTCCTTGAGACATCGGTCGCCGCTCCGGCGGCTCCGCCTCTTGCCGGTGCCCCGGAGCACCGCCGCGGGGCGGGAGGGGTGTCCCCGCCAAACGGGCCGTGCCCTGAACGTGGTGCTGCCGGGCGGCGGCGGAGGCGGCCTGGGCCGCCGGCGGTACCGGGGAGGCCTGAGCGAGGCCTGCGGGTAGAACCTCCCAGCCTGTCGCGATATGGCGTGAGCACCCGCCAACAAAAAACCATTTTTTTTAACCGTGTGATGGAGGAGGGCGACTGCAGAAGGAAGGTGGTCTTCTGGGCTGGTAAAAGTTCTTTGAAACGGTTTCGTTATTTTTTTTTTCTTGCTTTAGGCATCTGTTGTACCTGATGTTTTGTTTTCTCTCTTTCCCCAGAAGTAAAGAACTCAGAATTTTCTACTTGTGTGTTAAGGTGTGATTTGTTGCCTTATTTCAGTAAGCTGAAATGTCATGGTGGCATCTTCAGGCTGGTAAATTTTACCATCGTAATTGCTGAAAAAAAACAACAGGGAAAAGTTCTGCCACAGCTTTTCCAGCCGCCTTACTGGTTCAGTAGTACTTCACTGTGATTTTTCTCCTGTTCTGTGTTGTCAGATGTTGAATAACTTTAGTCAGTTTCCATGTGCATTCTAGTATGTTCAGTTTCAGTATCTTAAATAAAAGAGAACCTTCATACAATTGTATGCTGAGTCAAATAAAGCTCTAAATATATCTATTGTCACTGAGGAATGGATCAGAGTCGGTGAAAGGAAGATGGATGACTAGGTAATTTGTGAGGGTTTTTTTTAACTTAGAAAATAGTTTTATAATCCATATACTGAAATAATACATTGTAGAGCAGTTGCTCTTCGTTCATGTTAAGAATACATATCACCCTTTAAAACTGCCGTTCTGTCACATAGACTGAAACATGCATGTCGTCATAACTGCTGCATTTGTTTTTTCTTCTTCATACTAATAAAAGTCTATTTGTTAATAGTACATACACAGAAGTTTACATCATGAAGTACTATTTATGCCATGTAATAGTAATTGTTTTATTTAGCAGCTAAAATAAGTAGTATATTCTGCATGTTTTAACCATGTTTTTCTTTTGCAGAAATGCAGGAAAAGTGAATTTATGGAATAAAAATCTTTGCATCTGTCCAAGGAAGCAGAATTGGGTCTCTTTTGAAGGTGCCAAGTTGTACATAATATGCCAGTGATATTGGTGTTTAAAGAGGTCCTCACCACACAGAACATAGAAATAATAATAGCACGTTCCAGCCTGTAGAGAATCTGAAATTGCAAGGTGATGGTTACTGTCTAGTTTGGAGGTAATGATATCTCAAGGTATTTGTCCATACCTGGGAGCGCATTTAGTAAATGTGGTATGTTGAGTAATAAACGTATTCTGTTTTGGCAGTAGTGCTACTGATGCATTTTTAGGATTAACCTGTGTGGGATTTTGTTCTTGCCATTGTGACTGCTCAGCGGTTTGAGCTTATTGCTTAGCTAGAATGATAGAAAGCAAACGGGCATATCATCAAAATGCGGAGGGTTTTTTTAATTAGTCATTGATATCAACCATTTTTTTCGAAGTTGTTATTTACTGGAAAGAACTAAATTTGCTTAAACCCTGAAAGTTACTGTTCTTCATGTATTACATGTAGGGAGCTTAAGCATGTTTTTCTATCCAATAATTAAGCAATATCTTGCAGTCTTTTTTTACGTCATTTGTTTTAATGATTTCTTTTTGTCCCACTGTAGATCAATAAAAGTTTTGGCAGTCATCTGTTTAGTCTTGTAAAAATCACAGTTTGAAAAGGCAACTACCTTTTCTGAATAAAGAACAAAACTTTTTTTTTTTCTGGTGATAAGCAAATGCAGTGCTTTGGCTCTTTAGTGTCCTATGTGTTTAGAATTAAAATGTGCTTTGGGAGACATTTAGCAGTTACAGAACATCTGCAATTTTGAAGACATAGTCAGGAGGGATAGAGGAAGTTACAGAGTGATACTTGCTCTGAATTTATGAGTTGAGGCATTCATCTGTAACCAGAGCAAACTCCTGTCCAATTATGGATGTCAGATGTTTACATATATTGGATGTGAAATAATGTGCCATATTTAAGAAAATTACTCCCAATTTTTTTTATTAGTATACTTCGTGTGAGAATTCCACTAGTAATGCATATTGCATTTTACAATGCTACAGTACGTGTTGCATTGTATGTTTTGAGTATAAATTTAGCTCATCCTTACAGCCATTCCAATGCAATGGGGAAACTGAAATATAAAGTGATGGTATTTGTTTCTGTGGGCTAGAAGAGTCAAAATCACAGGCCAGGGTTCTGTGGCTTTTGGGTGCTGCTGGGTGGTCCGGTAGGAAGCCTTCAGGCAAGGCTTGGCCTGCCGGAGGGTTGCTGCCTTGTTTTTTGTGTCTGGAGGGAAACAGTTCCCCTCTCTAGGAGGATGAGGTGGGAGAGGAGACTCTTGTGCTCCTTAAAGGGTCAGATGCTTACCTTACGTCTGCTGTCCCAGGGTGATGGTGGCGCATCCAGGGCCTGTCACTTAAAGCCGTTGGGCTCTTCCGGCTCAAATCATGTGATTTCTGTATGCACTGTGGCCCACGTGAGGTTTCGTCAGGGATGGTACTTTGCTCTCCTGCCACGAGCTCAGCTGAAAGGCCTGTTATCCAGGCGGGTTTTTAACTGTGCTACAGTATCTCTGGAAAACTGGTTGGTTATGTTGAGTTTTAGAATCTGGGAACAGGTTTACCCATTAGAAAAAATAAATGAATGTATACCTTTTGTTGTTGTTGTTCCTATGTGTCTTTCTGTGTACTTTGTTTTTCATGTATATTTTTCAGAAATGGGTTTATGTCTCTCTCTCAGCTTGGAAAGTAAAAGTATATTGTGCCTACTGTCAAAACTAAATAAATACAAGATGAAACTTATGCTTGCATTTATTTTTGTGAGTTTATGCTTGAATGCTCATCTATGCCTTTTTCCCATTTACTCTGGTCTAAATAAACTGTAGGTACTATACAAGATACGGGTTCGGTAAAAGGACAGAGGACTTACTAAGAGTATGCCCCAAACTGTATTTTGAGATGATGGAATACAGTCTGTTGATACTTTACATTTTGAGAAGGGGGGAAAAATACATAAAAAGTATAAGCTTATATTCTAAAACGTTGATCCTTTTTCACATAACCATTAGTTTGATGTAGTTGGTGCTTGCTTGAAGCTGGACAGGTACAGTATTGCCAGTTAAAGCTGAAAAGCGAGGTCAGCCTACATTCTAGTAATTTCTACAGGTGAGCAGAGCCTTATTCCTTCCAAAAAAGGCATCTCTAGTTTTGGGGTGGGGGAAGGAGGGAAAAGGCAATGTCTTCTTTGCACTTACCTGGTGCTGCTGTTCTCTCTGGTTTCTTGGGGGCCCAAAAGAAACAATACAACACGGTTCAGTTTAGAAACAGTCAGGTTCCACAGCCTGTGGCTTGGTATTTTGGCCTTCCAACATTTCCAGTTCGTGCTCCTGTGAGCTTGTTTGTTACAGTTTAAGCCATCTGTTGCTCCAGGTACACTTCTGATGATAGTTCAGGAAGACACATACGTTTATGGAGTAATAAAGGTTTTCCTAATATTGTAATACAATTAGTGAAAATATCAGAAGTAAAATTTGCTCATAGCTTTCAAGGGTTGAGCACTTGATTGGCTGAAAACATTGGTGATAGTAAGGCATATTAAAATTTAATTTTTAAAATGGCAGTGTGTTGAAACCTAAAACAATCTCACTTCTTGACCTCAACTCTGTGGAACAAAACAGGTATCACTTCTTATTTTAAAGGGGAAGGTTCTATAAAGGCGGTATGGGAAGTTAATACCTAGTTGGCATTTGCATTGGAGAGATTGTAACAGAATAAAAAGTATTTGGGGCTAAGCCATAGCAGGATAAAGCAAAGTAAAAATTCTTGGAGGCCATTCTGGAGAAGTACAGTTGGATGCAACATTATTTTTCTGTCACTGAGATGCATCTCTTTTTCTTTCTTTCCCAAAACTAGTCTACATATCCCCAAACGAGGTAATAGTTCTATTATTGAAAAAAGGAAAAAAAAACAACCCCAAACCCTGGAGGGGGTAATAGTTCTTCATACCTCTTTTAACGCAGATATTTTATGTAGTGTTGTTCCCACTGGGTGTCGCCGTTTTACCTGTGTATAGCCAGTGACTGCGTAGTTTCTTGCAGCTACTTGCACTTTTCATCAGTGTTTAGTTTAATCTCTTCTGCTTTTGACAATAATCCAGGGCTTTAATTGCTTCCCCGGCATCCCAGTCTTGTTCTGAAGTAGGTAGTGGCTAGGAAGGAACATAAAGTGCAATTGGATGTTGATAGTTGAATAATTGTGCATCACATGCATTTTGTTTATGCAAGGCTATTGCTTTCTGGACGATGCTAAAGATGCCTTAACACCCTTCAGATGTGAGGAAACTTTATGAGTAAAGTCAATAACTTTGAAATCTACTACCCAATACCTCTTTAATGAATGGAGAGTTACTTCTGTTTACAAAGTGCAATAGCTCCTGGTGTTTTGTTCTTCAGTCCCCTCAAGACATACACTTAGCATGGATTATGGTATAATTAATTGGTAGCAAGTCTTTCATTACTTTCTAACTGTGTGTCAGCATTAACCAGCTTATACTGAGCAGACTACTGGACATCAATAAAGCAACGGAGAGTTGCCCATGAAACTGCAAAATTAGGAGAATAAAAATAAGTACGTACACATGCATTCCTCTGGATTTGGCAGGTATGTGTCATTTCCTACCCACAGAGATAATCAGGGGCCAACTCTGACTGCTGTGAGAGCCTAATTGAAGCATTTGTGGTTATAATGGTAAAATTACAATAAATGCATTGTTTATGCAAGTACTTCATTTATTTACCATTTTCCCCATCCCCACTTCACTCCCTGCCCTCACTTCCAAGTGTCAGCAGCATGCAATATGGGTCGAGAATTTATTTTCAATGGCGAGAAGCACTGAGAATTGAGAAGTAAAGTAACTGGGATGATACTGTGTTCAAGATTTTGCTATGGTTGCTATTTCAACGTGGCTTGTTTCCTGCCTGTAGGTCAGTAGTGTTTTCTGATATGGTAGAAATTAACAATCAATAATATACAGTACAATGCCATAGGGAGTTTCAAAGCAGTCATGAAGACTGTATTACATTATACGTTTGGTCGCTACCACCCATTATTCTATCATCTGCATTTCCTTTATTCTTATTTCTACCATCTGTCTGAGAAGAACCTCTTTTTCACATGAGCTGAATTTCCTTTTAGTTTAATCTACGTCATTAGACTGGGCATTTGATTAAAAACTCGTAGTACGATAACAGCTCCCACTGAGAAACACCTGTGCCTAAGCAGACCTAGAGAGAGAAATAAAACATGTTTTTGAAAGTTGCCTTTGAAAATTCCTATTTTCTTATTTCTGATTAAAAAAAAAAAAAGCCCTGTTGATTAACAGCATTAAGTGCTGAGGAGGGCTTTCTTGCAAAGCATTTAATTCTAATTCTGGCATAATTAAAAAAAAACTATAAAAAGAATTATCTTAGGAGTAGACTAATAGACTAAAAAATCTTGAATTTAACCTGGATTTTAATAGATTTAAAACTTCTTTCCTTGGTTGTATATAACAGCTCTACCAAATGAGAAGTTGAAACAGTCTGCTTTAAGTCTGGTAGAAAATAATCATGTGGTGTAAGATACAAATGGTCTTCTGCTTTTTGGATATCTCTTTTGGGCTGGCAAGTGCAGGGAAACATTTCTGAAAGTCAATCCAGTCATGAAGAAGGAGTTAGTGAAGTATGTGTGGCAAATTAACAATTTTTTCTTATAGTAATATTAGGTATTTAAGTGATACAATAAATTCATCTATTGTTTTCAGAATCTAAAGGGAAGACAGTTTATTGACAGCAGAAAAAGTACCATTAAAAGGCAGAGTAAGTATACTTTTGTTAAGAATACGAGTAAGGGTTGGTATGTGACATACAGAATTCAAATGCGTAATTTGGTGCTATTTGTCAGAGGTGTAAAAACAAAGGGCAGTGATTCAGGGGCTTCACTGAGACTTTGGGACGGTGGGACTTTGGGACGGTGAGACTCTGGTCTAAGGGCCCGTGGCAGACTCAGGCTGCCAAAATATGTGACCTCGCTCAGTTCCAGGGAGGGAAATTCAGCCTCCCCGACCTCTTGTTTTTTAACAATCGATAGCAATTCAGCCTTGGTGGGATGGATCCTATTTCAAGACATCAGAGATTGAATTTCATTCAGACAGTTAGGCAGCAGGGAGGCTTTCATGCCAGAATCTGGTGTAAAGGGTAAGTAAATTCGAATATTGTCAGTGTAGTGATGGAAGTCCAATTAGAGTAATGTCTGATAATGACACTACACAGTAGCACGTTCAGATAACTGTGAGAATCAGGTCCAAAATAGGACTTGAGGCTTTTCTGTGTTATAATGTTGCTATGAAAGATTAGGAAGCTAGCAAGTACTTAATCTTTGAAATCCTTCATTTTTGAAATTTTCCCCCCATACGTTTCCTTTAGTTCCTGTTGTTCTGTTACTATTTTTAAAAAAATCTTCTATTCCTCAGCCCCTTCCCATTCCTCTGCCCCCAGAGTGTTTATAGCACTTATGACGTTACTCAAATCTTCCAGAGGAATTTCCAAGCATGAACTCAAGATGTTCATTTACCTTGTTAAAAGGACATGGTTTAATATTTCAAATGTAATTACTTGTAATATTTAGGCATACTTGAAATTTTGACTTGCCATGTAAAGCCTGCTGGTTCATGCAAAATTTATGACGAAGATTTAAAAAGTAAGTCTTTGCTCTTACTGATTTGTAAGTAGGTGATCTGAAAACTGCCTGGCTGCTTGCTGTTTGGATTTGTTAATTGCTGTTGAAGCTACTGTGCATATCTACGGCCATCTAAGTAGCCCTGTGTTTTTTCAAAGGTAGCAGTGAACTGAGAAACATGCTGACTTTGCCGGGGTTTGGAGGTTTGGAAGTCGTACGCCTGTGGTTTAGGGTCTGGCTAAGGCAGGGATGAGATACACAGCACCTCTAGGGCTGCTGCTGTGCCCTGGAGTTCCTGCACGCCTTCCCTCATGCAGGAAAAATCGAGAGAAAATGAAAACTTGCAGGAAGGTATGCAACAAGCTGGGAGAGCTGTGGCTGAGCAGTACATTAAGTGGCTTTGCTGCAAAGAGCTCTGCAGAGGCAGTGGAAGAGAGAATCTTATTTTTCGTTCATTCATGGATTTTTTTGTTCGCCACACGTAATGGTGCTGAGAAATTTCATTGACCCAGATTTTGCTCATTATCTTTTAAGATCAAGCTGATAATTTCACCACTGTGACTCTTCCAGAACATTACGCAATCTGTGTGCAGTTGTCCTCTGTGTCAAGATGAGTCTGTGCTGTTGGCAGACTGTTGGATTATACCTTTTTTGGTCCCCACAGTACAGCTGTAATAAAATAGTAACTGAAGGTTTTTCTTTGTATTCTGTTACTGCATGTGGTTAGCTCAAATTTCAGAAGATCCTCTTCTGGTCCCTGCCTATTTTCTTCCAGTCCTTGATCTTTGGACATCTTTTTCTTACTTACTGTGTCTTCATCTGTTTTGTTCTTGTCTCCATCTTTTGCCAGTGCCATTTCTTGGTTATGCAGAGGTTTCGGATTTTGATCTTTTGTTTGGTTGTGCAGCCACCTGCCCTTGTATGCCACTTTGTCATCTGTCATACGCGTTAAACCAGGCGCCATACGTGCAGACTGGGAAAGAGCCCGCTGTGAGCCTTGAGCTGTAAGCGGGGCTGCTGGTTCCTTTCTTTCTCCACCAGTTCCCTGCCTACATCAGTGGATTCCTCTGCGCCACCATCCGCGGTAGAGAGAGCAACGAGTGGGTTGCCGAAGCAATGAGAAACTTTAATGCCTAGAAACTTATTTTTATGTTCCTCTTTCAGATATGCGCTTTTGCTGTGAAGAGTCACTAAGACGGAGTTTAAATAAAATCATTCTGGACCTTATTGAAGGAAAAAGAGTGCTACCCTATCGGTTAAATGAGGGCCTGTATCTTCTCCTGAACTCTTCCAAATTCCTTTTGTTCTTTAAATAGGAAAGTCCACACGATCAATTAACAGGTGGATCAGTACTGTTCAGATATTTAATTTACCCTTTTTTATGACTGAATTTTACAGGTTTTCAAACGACTGTGTATTTGCCTCCCAAAAATAAATAACTAAACCAATGTTTTGCCACTTGGAACAGTATGAATAAGAAAAAGATGAAGAGAAATATTAATTTAGAAGTAGTTTGGGCTGTTAAAACATGTTTCTTGTTGTGTATTGCCCATTGTCAGAGGGCACTTGTGCTTGTTTTCTTTTCTGCAAAGATGAACAGGCAAGTGGAAAACAGATTTGATTTTCTTTGCTTGACTACTGGCTCTAGGAACAGAAAGTTGAAACGCTGTTAAAATTCTCCCAAATCTTTGAGGCTGCCCAATGTTTTTTTTGACTCTAAAAAAAAAATAACATTTCATTTCACCCAAAAAATTGTTTATTTCGTATAAAAGGTACCTGGAAACCTACCCAGTGGGCCGGTGTCGTGTGCTGTGAGCAACCTGTGAGAAAACAGCCTTTGGTTCTGGGAGGGGTGCGCTCGTGTTGCGAACAGTGGAGGAGGAGACGCAGCGCCGCTGTGCCTGAGCGCGGCGTTTGGGTGAGAGTCGTGGTGAATTCCCACTCTGCAGGCGGGTGGAGTCACGGGGGATTTATTCAAAGTAACTTGAAGTCTTTGTACGAGGTTTGGGTTACCCTGGGGAGACGAGTCAGTGCAAGGGGACGGGTGTATTTACATTAACAGTTTATGCACCAAAGGGTTCCCGAGAATTTTCCTTGCAGCTGCCCTAGGGATTCAGCAGTGTGCCCTCGTGCTCAGCACGGGTGTGCTTCAAGCCCTCTCCCTCCTTGCACCCGGCTTGTGATAGGGATGCAAAATCCTCCAGCCGTTCTGTCTCTACCCGAGTGGTGGGGCACGACTGGCCAGTGGGGCACGCTTTGTGGCTGGTAAAGATGTGAGATGCACCTGTGGTCCTGGAAGCGTGTTGGATTGCAGCAAATTAACCCCCTGGACCTTCTCTCTTTGTGCCATGCCGGGCGGTGATGTAGAGGCGCCCTGACCAGCACGGTCCGGTTCGCCTTCCCAGCTTGTAGGTGGGGGCTTTCCCAGCTTCAGGCACAGCAACTAAACTTCAGGACTAGGCCTTCAGTTTTCATAACTTATTTTACAAAATGCAGTGTGTGTTTGAGAAGGCAGCAATAAAGCTGAGGGTAATTTCTATAGGGAAGGACTGCTGCATCTGACTTCTTAGGGAAGTCACTTAGAAAATCCAAAGGTGCGGTGGCCTTTCAGATAAAGCAGGTACCAGGGACTTGTGAGGTGGGACAGACTTAAGGTTGAAGTGTAGTAGGAAGTTGGTGTGGGTATGAGCGGCTTCAGACATGAGCAGGCATGTCCAGACCCTGCATACAGGCAGTCTCATGGCCCTTCTGTCCGCACTGGCTACTGTCTTTTCTCTCTGGTGCCTGAGCAGAAGGTAAGAAATTAGAAAGGGCAGCAATGCATTTCTGATACCCTGAGACAAGTCAGGTTCTACTGAACTTGGTCCCACCTCCTTCATCACACACTCTGTGTCCTCCCAAACTAACCTTCCACACCAACAGCCCTGAACTGGAGAGGGAGTGAGGAAGTGGTGGTCTTTGATCTGTGGTACTGTTGGTCACTGCCTGTAGCTGACACTCTGCCCAACTTGCTGTCCAGGGCATGGGAATGTCCCCATGCTCCAGGGATCCAAATCCAGAAAGGATTTTGCTTGGCCTATTGCAGTGAGGGAGGGGAGAGTAAGTGTTTCACTTAGTGTGCCAGATTTTTATCCTGCCTCTGGAAGCTATTTTGTTCTTGGCATGAGCTCCTCCAGTGCTTGTGAGAAGTCTTGGACTGGGTCTTCCGAGTCTGAGGGAGTCACGTAACTCTACAACAGATGAGCTGCAGTGACCCTGCTCCATCAGCAGAGCTAAAGGGGCTAAGATGAAACCAAGGCATGTTTTGCATTGACCTACCTCATACCATGATGTTGATGTCCCTTGCTTCAGGCAGAGGAAGCTCATAAGGAAAGGTTAAGAAAGACAGAGGTGGGAAAGGAGGAACTGAGGGTTATCCAGCTAATGACTCCTGCTCATCACCCAGGCTGTGTCCGTTTTCCTAGCTGTATACATTCTGCAAATATATAATGGAACATGTAAATGATGCTAATTGTTTTCTATTTAAAACAGGGTTTATGGTCAGTTACGTTGAATGAAAGCTGGTTTCATTGGCTGACTTCTATTTTTGTATTAGATGACTCTGGAAGTTAAAAGTCGAGAGAATTCAACCCTTAGCCCTTTAATAGCAGCTCTAAAGTGTTGATAAATTCTACATTACTCCTTCAAGCTTTTCACCTGGCTCTACTTCTGAAACCGTTTCCTTGAATTGTTGTTTTATGGCACCCACAATATTACGGTTTTCCTGTGACAAACTGTGCTAGCAGAAGCATAATGTGAACTGATACAACAATTTTCTCTTTTTTCAAAACTTATTTGTTAAATGCATCTTGTGAAGCAAACTGTGGCAAGAAGCACTTGTGTATCGTTTGGGTATTACCTGGGTAGTGAGATCCTGATCGTTTGTGGTAATTGCCTTCTTTCATAACTCTTGCAAGGGGAATAGAGAATTCAGCTTCCCAAACACAGTTCAGTGTGATCACACTGTTCTCTAAATTAGTATTTCTTGGAGATGGCAGCACTCTACCCTTCCTGTCTGAAATTATGTCACTTTATTTGTTGAATATATATTAAAAAAATACATGAATATATTTATACACACATGAATATATAAATTTGTTGAATGTGTATTCATATGCATTCTGTTGCACAGATAACATATTTCAATAAGGCAGTTGTTGATTCATAGATCAGTATAAAACGTAAAGGGTAGTAACGAGCTATGCAATTCTCATGGAAAACATTAGGAATGCAAGCTGCTGCTGTTTACCTGAGTATTACAGCCAAACTGGAAACATACCTTTTGAGATTCCTGTTTGACTGTAGGCCCCAGCGGGAAGGTGAAGTTGCGTGATGCAGAAAAATCAACAGCGATAAATAGCAATTAGAGACGGAAGCTTTTCAGAATGAGATTTGACAACACCTGTTTGAGGGAGCAAATGAAACAAACTTCTCGTGGTGATTTACCCATGGACCGCTTTCATGTGCGGTTGCAGGGCAGGTAAGGGAATGAATGATGGTGAAGGTGAGAAGGCTCCAAGGCAGGGAGGTTACTGCCATTTAAGAAGGCACATGGTAGAAAAGGAAGGAGAAAAAGAGCCAAGAATTAAAGCTGGAGAAGAGGATGGACGGTAGAACTGGTGAATGACAGGACATGCACCTGAAGCAGCAGCAGCTGGAAATGAGAAAGCAGGAGGTATGCAACTGAGATCATGAAGGCGAAGAAGAGTGAGGCTTTGTTGTCTTGTAGGACTGACTATCACCTTGGGGAAAGGAGAAATTAAGCAGGAGGGAGACATCATAGATTGTGATGGTGAAAATCCATGCAGGAACCCTGATGGGAGAGGAGCAACAGCCGGAGGAGGAAAGGGCAGTCGTTGAGGGAGCCAGAGTGTGTACAAGGTGTCACCCAGCACTAAGGGGACAGATAGGTTCTTTTGGGGATCCTTGGCAGAATGATGATGTTAGCAGGGGTCAGGAGCAGGGGGTACCTGTCACACAAGGGCACCCACGTACAAGGAAGCGTAGGGCTGGGAGTAGCAAAAGAGCCAGAGATCCTGAGGACATGGTCCAAAACTGGCAGGGTGGAGGCAGCCCCCCTGGGGACTGGGGCTGGGGGCTGCAGGGACACCCCACGGGGCTGGCAGCCGAAGGCAGGCAGCAGGGGCACTGAGGCAGCCGCAGTCCCAGGCATCAAGCATCTCCCTGAGGACGGGGACAGGCTGAGGCTGGGGTGGGACATCAGCCCAGGTGGGTGGGGGTCAGGGTCAGACACAGCCTTGTGATGTCTGGGCAGGGGCACGGCGATGTGCATTGCTGCATGGGGACAGGCAAGGTGTGTTGTTTGTGGTTGTCAAGATTGTGCTGAATACATGAAGTCAGTTAAGTGTCATCCATAGGTTTTGTTATGCTGTTGTATTTGTTGACGTGTACTGCTGTCTTCAAATGTTGTTCAAAAGCGGTAAGAATATGTAAACAATTAGAAATGTGAGATAAAAATACAGTGGTAAGATTTGTAGCTTCAGGAGCTATATACGGATCTTACTTATCTAATTTATCAAAAGCTGTATCATATCATTGCATATGAAACATAATGGTTCAGCAAAGACAAAAATAGTTTTTTGCCTAGCATTTTCTTTTTGGTAAATAATAAGAAAGTAGTATAATAGAAATAGTAGAAATAATAGAAAGTACTGCATGTCATCTGGAAATAAGGAGATTGTTTGAGCTTTACTATTAAATGTTCGTCTTATTCTTTAATCATTGCATTAGTAAATATCCCACAATGCTCTTGCTCTAGGAAATTTCCCTAAATGTGGTGCTTGGAAGCTGGTCATGCATTTACGTGCAGTGTGAAATTGAGGATATTCCTTCGGGCATAATTTTACTCAGAAATATTCTAACATAATTAATAATGTATAAGTGTAACAGGTTTACATTAAAAGCAAGTCATAGACTAGGTCACTTCTAATCTGCACAGTAATTCCTACATGGCAATTAGTATTACAATAAGTACGTAAAACTGATTGGGGGAGGAAGAATATATATGTACTGAATTTTTGGAGGCTAGATAACCTTTTGATAGATGGCACGACCCGGTTCAATTCAAATTGTTTACTCTGGCATGGTATTAAAAATTGGGTTTCTGTACTAAAGCTCACACTATTGCTGTGAGAGAAGAAGGGGTAATGGATGTTAAATAATGGAAAAATGTAAGAAATGGAAATATAATAATGTTGGAAATAATAATGGAAAACTGTATATTAAATAATGGAAAACTGCAAGAAAAATTTCTTACTTTAGACAAAGGCATTTTAGGTAATCATGATTGCTCAGCATTGCAGATGTGACCGTGTCTCCCTGGGTCACTTTGGGCAACTTTACTGTGTATGAGCAGACCTCGTAAGCGGGACATGGATCTGAAGAGTGCAAAGCGATTGTTTATCGGTTAGCAAACATAAAAGACAGGTAGGATTTAATGAGCTCCTAGGCTAGGCGTCAGTGTGTGTCCTGTCCCTGGCAGGACACCTGAAGGGCCTTTGCTGGCCAGGCAGCTGTGAATGAGGTGGAAGAGGACCACCCTTCTCTGCTCCCTGAAACAGGTCTTCGTTGCTGCCGGGTCCCTGCCTGCCACCTGCTCGCTTTTCTTCTCTGGGATTTGATGCCTTTCCACGCTATTGGTTTTCCTCTTGAATCCCGAGGGTGGTAACAACTCCAGTGTCACCAGTCCTACCTTTGTTTGTGGTTTTACCTTTCTGATCTTGCAGGGCCGTACTCTGTGCTTTCTCCAAGGTCTTTCTCGTAGCTTGGCAATTTCCTCACCAGTAAGCCCGAGGCAAGGTGACGTTGCTGTGCCGTGTCAGAGCTAGACCTCGGGCCACAGCAAGCTGGACCCCCCAGGGGGAGGTCACGCAGCAGAAACGTTAAACGCTGAGGTCTCATATTATCAGACATCAGATGAGGAACTTAAATTAAATTAATTATTCTCAAAATTGTAGGTGCCACAGTTGATGATTTGGGAATCTTGCACAGCTTTAATGTTTTTTAAATAATTTGCAAAAATTGATTTTAATGCTGAACATTTGCTTTGTGGCAGTGCTTCTGTTACAACTATTTCAGGTGTTACTAATGTGTTATGAGAAATGCGGTCTGAACAGGCAGCAAGCACCACTCCTTGCCTTAAATACTCAGCTCACATCTCCTGCACATCTTTCAGAAGGTTTTCCAGATACACAGCCCGCAACTATCCTTTCTTCTGTTATAGGTAATGGGCCCCATCACGATCGCAGTTGTGTTTACGACCAGAGCAACATAGTAGATGGAGTTTACTGCCTCCCAATAGCACACTGGATTGAAGTCTCTGGACATACGGATGAGATGAAACACACAACTGACTTCTATTTTAATATTGCAGGACATCAAGCTATGCATTACTCCAGGTAAAAGAACAGTGCAGGGCTTGGTTGGTGTCAAGTATTCAAACAAAAAATCTGTACTGACATAATGTCAGCAAACTTTGAATTTGAAGGGGTGAATGGTAGTATGTGTGTAACAGTAAAGTCTAACAAAGATTCAACACTTCTTTGCAATTGAATGTCACTTTTGGCAATAAAAAGGGGAAATTCTGAGTTCAAGCATACCTGCAGCCTGTACAGGTGTATTATGTTGCATCACATCTGAAAATGACTAGTGGTAATTTATGGATAAATTTATGAGGAACTGTCATTTTCAAATGCTTGTCCACATACACATGTAAGTATGCATGGAGGTAACGTGTTTGGTTTGGGATTCTTTTGCTGTAGAACATATCCTGGGAAACAAAAAGAATGTATTCCAGCACCAGAACTTTAGGGTGTCACATTATTGCCCATGTGTGGCAGCAACTGCAATTAGGGACAGCTGTTACAGATGACTTCTGCTTCCATGCATGCATTTAAAAGAAGTACTAAAACTTAGACAAGTCTTAAAATGTTTGTACTTCCATGGTGTTCACTTGAGTCCACTGCCTCACCAGTGAAGCATCCTGGCCTGAATTAGGAGACAGTAAAGCTTAAAGAGAAGAGGGCACCCACCCTTTAGGGCTGCAGATAAAGCACAGGCTGTATTTAGAGCAGCAGCCTTAGCACTGGTGGTTAACAAAGTGGCACTGAGGAATTTTTGACCATTTGTAACTTTTTCCCCATCTCCAGTCATGGATGTGGCAGCAAGTTTGTTGATTGATATTGATTGCATGAAAGCTGGCAGCCCTGATATGCCACGTGCAGCTGGTGTTACTGGTTACAGAGCAGGTAATGATCCCAAATGGATATATATTTTTTGAAGAAATCAAACCACCTCGTACATCCATTAGGTCGTAGCATTGCTTTGTGTGAATTTCTCCAGATTACTGTTTCAGCTGTTCCAACCACACCATCTTGTCTCTGCTTTCTATGCTTTTGTCTCCACCCTCCCACAGGGTAGGAACCAGAACTGTCTTTTTCTCATCAGAGTTGCAGCATATGAGGGAAAGATTTCTTTCTCTTGGTATCTTTTGGAAGAGTACGGATTCGTAAACACCATTAGGCATATGTAGGTGTTCGTGTGACTTGGTACCTTTTCCCTGAGACCCCCTCAAGCTACATAATAGACCTGACAGACTACACTGTTATCTGTATCTTAAGGATCCGTTTCCAACACCCTATCAGAGAAAAGATCTTGTTTATTCCAAAGCACAGACTTGTCAATCCCAAATAATCTTTGCTTGGCAGAGGAAGTTTGTGAGGAAGAAGAACAGCTGTCAGAAAGCGAATATCTAAGCACCAAAGGCTAACTTATCTTCCTTTCCAGAGGCAGCAGTGATCCATTTAATACTGCTTATCAGCGTGACTATATGTTTCCAAGATTAGGTAAAAAGCTGCAGATTCCACTAAAGAATATTTTGAGAAAATTTTCTGAGTTTTGTAGTCTTTTCCAGATGAGGATCTCCCCTTGCGTTCCCCTCTCATACACCCACCCCCTTCGTTGCAAGGCAACGTTATATGTATATCTTCAGTAATTCTTATCTCATTTCTTTGAGCTATATTAAGTAAGCATACCCCGTAACAGTCCTGTCACATAATTATTTTTAATACTTTGAAGATATGCAGCCTTAAATGACTTTTTAATTATTAACAGTTGGGGGCAGAGTCACCATTCTGCTGGTTATAACAAATCAACCCAAAAAATGCTGGCTAATTTAGATTTTTTTTTGAAGAGCAGCTGAAGGAAGATGATGAAAATGCCTTTATTTTGTAATGGATTTATTGATTCAAAAGAGTACTATGGAGATTAATATCACCAAAAAGAGAAAAAAAAACCCAACACACACAACTTCCCCCCCAAAACAGAAGCAAAGAGCGAGTCCCTCTGCCTGTATGGTTGAAAGCTCAGTGTGTGATCAGATGGTAGTTTTCCAGCTAAGGTTACTTTTTTCCACGTTGTAACAGAGGCAGCAGTACCGCAGGGAGCTTTATGAGCACAAATGTCACCAGCTGTAGGATCTTTACGGAATGGTGGTGGCTGGAAAGAAGTGATTTATCGGTGAGAAGTTTTGATGAGAGCCCCTTCTCTGCGTTGCTCCACTTAATAGGATTGCCATGCGCGAATTAGCGGGAGAGGAAAGTTTATCTCTGTCAAAAAGGCGTCCCACGTGAGCCCTCAGACTGATTTTACTTGTCGTCTGTCTAATCACAACAATTAGAAACAGTCGCTCTAAGCTTCACTAACACCTTGCTTCTTCATAAAACATGGGCTTAAACGTTAAATGGGCTGCAGCAGGATGAGAAGAACTTGCTGCCTGCTGTTGCCAAAAATCATTCTGAATCATGCTGCGGCTGACGGCGATGCTCTGAGGAATCGGGCTTTTCTTATTTGGTATAGATGTATTCGCTCATAAATCAGCGAATTTATGTTTAAACTTGTGTTTGGAGAACTCACTTTGTGTTGATCATTCAGGTTGGAGAGTATATGATACGTTTTTTAAGCATAGCAAGATTTGAATTAGTTTTTTTAAGTATGGCAGGGAGCTCGCCCGCAGCTACAGAGTCATGACCGATACCTCTGTGGCATTAGTGTTCACTTGTTTTGGACATGTAATGACACGTATCACCAAAATCCAAAAATAACAGTCTCTTTTGTGTTAGATATTACTGCAACAAGATGCCTTCAAATTGCAGGAGAGTTCACTTAGGACACAGTAATCTTCCAAAGCAAATTAGAGTTATTGTAATCTTTTCTGGGAGAAGATGACTTCAGAAAATTTGTAAATCTGGGGCATGTTAGCTCTGTTTGAGTTCCATCTGTGAAAGGTGGAAATTCCTCGTTCATAGATGTTACATACCTTATTATTTATCTAAAAACCTCTGCAATTCTCAGAAGAAAGGCATTGCATGAGAGCAAGAGAGAGAGTGACACCTGAAATTACAAACCCCTTAAATAATATGTTGGATACAACGATGCTTGATGGAAGAATTAGGTGCTACAGGAAGAGTATCACTGAGAGGAAAAGCCATCTAGTTGCAGTTTTCTATTTTTAGACTAATTTTAGGTTCCCAAATCCACTCCTGATAAGTAGTGAGTTCCCATAGTTTTTGTCTACTCATTCGTATACGATGTATGACCACCACCTCTTCATTTTAGGACATGTACTTTTATGCCATCTATGGTGTCTAATATGTGTTTCAAATTTACTGTTTTCATAACTGTAATTTTATTCATTGTCTGTGCTTTTTGTGGGTCATATGTCCTAAATCTGAAGAAGAAAAATATTTTTTTACATGCTTTGCATGTAAAATGCAGCTACACTGGATCCTGTAAGTGAATTCCTCAGACAACAATGATAGGTAATCTCTAACTGAAGTATTGTTACGGCTGATAAACCTTTTAGAGGAAAATACACAATCAGCTTTAAATGTAAAAGAATGTAACGGGGGAGTCACTACATGAGAGTAGCTGTGGGTCTTGACAACAATTTTGGGGATACAGTTTTTATACTAGCTTTTTGGCACTTAAATATTAAGGACATTAAATATTAATATTTCATGTTTGTGAAGCGAGTGGGATGTTCCTGTAACTGGATATAACCCAAGAAATTGTGAAGTTGATGAATATGTCATCAGTGTTTATGTCCCTAATTTTTTTCCTTAAGACAAAATAAAGCAAAAGATGAAGAAAATAAACCCTTGTGCTTGGAAACGCTATTTTTGTTCATTTTTTTCTTGATGGTTGCAAATTAAACTTAATTTTTGATGTAGTCTTTACAAATGCTTTGTAGCTTGTTGGTAAGATGGTTTCCTTCAACACTGCCACAGTAATGTAGGTTATAACTTAAGTGTTAAGTGGGCATGATCAGGAGAGTCACATAAAATGTGTGCTCCTGATTTGTACTAAAATGGTAATGTAAATAGGTGAGTGGATGAGCAATGATCCAGGGAGAATTCCAGATGCTTCTTGTTTACCTTCTGGAGGCACTAGAGCACTATTCTGCTCATGAGCACTGAGTTTCCTTTTGTCTGTCGTAATTCTTCTGTGAAGAAAACGAGCATTTACTTGATTGACATGCAACTTTAATTGGGGTGGAAAACAAGAAGCTGGTTGATTATATTTTTGCGTGAGAATCACTTGAGAAGGGGAACAATGTAACTTCTGTTAACTTATTTGGGTCATACGAGGTGCAGTTATTGCTATTTGAATGTTAGAACTCTGCTGGGATTGATGAATGTAAAAATATACTTACGCACGTCTGTGGTAGGACTCAGTTTGAGATTAAGACGACCGAGTTCGTATGTCTGTGTACAGCAATTCAACTCACTGTTGACTAGATGTCTGCTGTAGAGTGAATTGAAGAACTGAATTGATCTCCAAACTCCACTGATGATGCTGATGAGTTCTCTGTTGATTTATAATGAGATGTTAAACATCCTGTCTGGTTGCTTGAATGTTGATGTCTAATGTTGTTTGAGATGCTCTAGGGTTTACTGTCTGGCCTCCAGCTGCTGCGCTACAGGAACATGGTTTCTTACAGCTTATTGGCCATATCTGTGAGCCCCATCCAGATGTTCCAGATGCTATAGGACATCTCAGATGTCAGTGGGAAGCTGTACATAGGCAATGCATTTAGCACTGCTGTGGCTGAAGACACCTGTTTGTAGGTAACCAGGGCTGTGTGTCTTCCTCTTGATCTTGTATCCCCTCCCTAGCCTATATCAATGAATAAAGTCCATCTCAGTTCCATATGAAGTCAGAATTACCTTTGAATTATGCAACTGGAAAAAATACAAGAGAGAGTGCTTTTATTTATTTTTACTCTTTAACGTCTCTTCTGATTTACTAGTTTTAATTCATTCACAAAATAAAATACCCTTCTGTTTTAAGTGTAATTTTGAAGTTTTTTTTTAATTACTGAATTATAAAAAAAGCTTTAAAGAAGAAGCTGTCACAAAAAAAAAAACCCTAGAGTGCAGTGAACTGTGCTTCTGTAGTAGAAAGCTGGACTGGTACTTTATGCCTACATTATGAATTAGGAGAAGAGGTGATGATGTCCATGGAGATTACCATAATTAACATTAACAGCTGAGAGCTAGCTGTCCCCTGTGCCTAAAGAATACTTCTGATAACAATATTAGAGAAAAGAATACAAATCATGAGCTCCAGAAGTCTTTGCTTGTATTCTAATAAAATAATCCTGATGAAAAATACTTAACGTGAATAGGAGTTTGGCCTTCGATTTCAGTATTTGGGGCTCTAACTGTAAAGTTGCGTGGCCATTTTTTACATTAAATAATGAAAATATTCTAAGCCACATTTTGTGATATGTTTATCCTATAAACTATGACGCTTGACCACTTGTTTCAATTTTGTTTTATTGTACTGAGTTATAGTCTTAAACTAGTCTAAATGAGATCCATTGTTTACTTAACAATGGGAATCATCTTTTATAGAATGGTTTAAATATTAATTCCATTTTTTGCCCCTTTTATATATTTTTTTTTCTGTGTCACCCTCAACTGGAGCTGTGAAATGCTTTTACCACTCTCTGCTGTGAAGAAAATGGGTTTCAAATCAGTGTAAGAAGTGACTTTTAAGCATTTTTCTATTTAAGTTATTGAAAATTAAGAGGGAGTGTGAGGAAATAGGAACAAGAGTGAAAAACCAAACATATGTGGTCAGAATTTTATCCACTTTTAAGTCCTTATTTATTTAATTTGGATGCATCCCTGTAAGAAGTGCATTTTTCTTCCACATTTGTTGCATATCCAAACAAAAAGTTTTTCCTTTCATGAACTCCCCAGACTGCGCCCTCCCTAGCAATGGCTAAAAACTTGAAAATTGATTCTGCTTTTCCAAGTTTTGGGATTTTGCATGGGCAGGATGGCACCTGGCTGGGATAACCTAAGCTTGGCTATCGGAGAATTAACTGCAAACCCCAGTCCCATGAACTGCGCACAGGAATACCATTCGGATGTGGCGGCGGTGCGGTCACAAACTGTGGCACCATTGTAATACTGTGGATGAACCAGGTTGAGGAAACTCACCTTCCATATTTTGTTTTTCTGAGCAAATAGCTGTTGTCAGCACAGCTCTGCCTCCCTCGCCGTGACCTTCCACCTGAGCACTCCAAAGGAGCTTGAAATGGGAACTCCTGGATCTCAGCTACTCATTTCTAATCACATTTCTTCTATGTGCCGTAAGAACAAGCAAAATCTGGCATTTAAACAGGTGATGTAAATTTTGCCAGAGGAAAAAATTGTGGAATTTTTAGTTTAAAGATTTTTGCATCAGTGTTTGCGTTCCCAGTATTACTTCTACCTGCAGTGACTGGTGTGTTAAATCTGATGAATGGCTACTGGCCAGCAAGCTGCCGGGCTTGTCGTATAATGTAGTGGCTGAGGGACACGAAATACTGTCTACGTTGGGATGACACTGCCGAAGTAATGGCTGATGAATGGTAAATTATCTCTGTAAATATGAAAAACCTGGGGTAGGGAATGGTTTTGGCAGCAAATGGGACTGAAAACAAGCAAACTTGTGAACTATTAATATTTTTATGTCAGCGCTTTTTCAAATGGCAGGCATCATTAATACTCACCAGCTTTTCTGAGCGTTTTCTCACCTTTCTATAAAGCTACACTGTATGTTGTCAGCATTATTGATAAATTAATAATTTTGAACTGTTCATAGGTGTAGTCTAAATAGCATGACATTTAAAAAATGATTTAATGTGGAATTTTACATTGCTTTAGGTTATAGAGCAATTAAAATAATTCTTGATAACCCAATAAGGGGAAATCACACTGTTGTGTGGATTTCACTTTTGATGGAAACCAATATATTTCTAATGAAACACAGAATATTTTCACAGTTCAGAAATTACCGAATCCCTCGAAGTAATGCCTAGCACTCATCCGTACTAGAAAGAAATGGCTTCCACAGCACCTTCATTATGTCTTGTTTGCCTTTTGTTATACTCCTCATGAGGGAAGGCAGGGTTGTGAATTTCTTTCCATTCCTTATCCCTGCAAAGAAAGACAGGAGAAATATTTTGGATGTTACACATCTGAAAAAGTTGGGTTTTCCTAATCACATTCTGAATCATACTCAGAAGTAGTGTCAAGGCCCTTCAAACCACCACGTGGCTCAGCTGAGGAAGAACCAGTTGGATCCCCTAAACTTTGATGGCTAAGGAAGTGGTATGGACATGCAATAGCTTCCTGAGAGCATTGCTAAAACTCCTAAACAGTAATGCCCCCAAGGCAAAAGGGAGCTTTTGCAGCAGCAAAGCTCTTAATGTACTTCCATCTCAGGAGTTACTATCACTCCATGCGGTGCCACCGCTGGACCGTCAGCGTGTGTGTGGCAGCGGGAGGAGGAATGGGACCCCAGCAAGAGTCCTGGTGCTTCTAACACCACATTGGCACAAAGCTCCGCATGGCGGCAGTTATTAGACGTGAAATTCCTCTGGGAACCAAATAATTTATATGCATAAATTGCTTCTAGTCAGCTAAGTGAATTTGGCAAATTTGAAAAAAAAAAATAAATTTAAAAACTTGGTAGAAACTCCATAGCTGAGATGGACTGAGTGTTGTGACATGGCAGGGGGGGAGAAAGCAGCAAAGCCGGCTGGGCTGCTGCTTTGTGGAAGCAACTGGCTTTTTTTCACGTGTCAGGAGCTCGTGGCTTGCAAGGTGCTTTGGAAAGAAATCTGAAATGAGGGTTCCACTCAAAAGAGCTGGTAATTCAGCCAAGTAATTTCCAAACAGGGAGTGGGCAACAAGACACAACAAGCTAAAGGGGAGCTCAGCGTGCTGCCTGGATAGTCTTGTGAGTTTTATCTGGGCTTTTTTCTGATTTTTTTTTTTTTTTTACCATTCTGCCATTCATATGTGGCATTTGGAACAGGCATTTGATTAAGAATTATTTATTTAGAGGAGTGATTGTTCAGGAATGAGTACTTCGTTAATAAAATGGCAGCAAGCAGAGACTGGCTATTGATGGCAAGATGAACTCCTGTCACCAGCTGGCTGGTAATGAGTAATATTTGCTTAAAACCACTGTTGCTCTTTAAAATGGATCTTTTCATAGGTGTGTCCCTGCACAAAATATTTTGGATGTTACACATCTGAAAAAGTTGGGGTTTCCTAATCACATTCCTTACTTCTTAAGAAAAATCTTCTGTGTCATTCTGGGAGAAAAAACCAGAAGGAAGACTGGGAACTCTCCATGAAAGAACCTTGAGGAGTAAACATACTTATTTGTTCTGTTTTTCTCTGTGGGATATAGCAGACAAATGTTGATAGTCTAGTAAATATGAATTTCACATGGGGTATCTCTGTTAGGGAGTGAGAACTATTGTTGCTTCTAATTTCTCTTTCTGTTTTACTGTGCCTCCCTGTCCCTTGTCTGTATTTCTTCTGGAGGTCTTCAGCCCTTTTTCCCGCCTCTTTGCTCCTTAGCATTCAGGCTGTCAGCGAGGGAGTAAAGTTCTGTCTCCACTGGAAAGCAATTTGCCGGCGTTGCCGGCTGTGAACGAAATTGACTGTGATTGTGAAATCTGGGCAATTTAGCTCACAGCTGGGACAACAGGGAAGGGGCAGCATCGCTCTTTCACCAAAGATGATTTTCCAGTTGTCTTGCAGATCTTTATTTCCTGTTAGCTTTTACATGCGTTTATTATGTGCCCTGTAATCACTGGCATTTTCTAATATAGTTTATCTAAAGATAGCGGAAGCTTTTTTTCAAAAGCAGAGATTGTGTACTCAAGCTTATTGCTATTTAGTTTACCAGGAAATTCAGATATTTGGTTTTTATCAGAAGAACTTCACTAAGAGAACCCCATAATTTACAACTGGTGAAACTGTTCAATCAGGGACTTGTGTTTGGAGTGTAGACCCACTCTGCCTACCCTGCCCGTGGGTTTTCGCAGGCACAGCTCCTAGGGAAGGTTAGCCCAGCCAGCCTGCAGCTGACTTACAGGAAAAAACCTCAAAACGAGAGTGTTTTCAGTCCCCAAATGTGAAAGGTGACACCATCAGATAGTTTATTACCACCAGCTGCTTTGGTGTTTGCTTGCTCACTGGATACTGTATTTCTGAAACAGGTAACCCGTAAATCAGAAAAATCTGAAATAAAAAACTGCATAGTTGCTTCAACTCAGAATGGGGAAAGTGTAAAAGATACTTCATTTAAAACAGTAGCAAGCTGAAGCTATTAAGTTATGAATTCCACCTCTGTCTTCAATAGTTTTTATAAACGCTGAGAGATATAAATGCAAGTTTTCATGCTTAAAAGCTCTAGATTTTCACACGATAATTTTAAAAAAGCTCCTCCATATAAAAATAGGGAGAATCCTGTTTAAAGGATAAAAAAAACATTTTTAAGAAAGGAAACTTGAATGTAGCTCTAGTTTCTTTGAAGCTTGTCTCAGAAGCATAAGTATTTTATTTCCCAAGAGTCAATAGAGATTATCAAATTGCTGCTGTATTTTCCCATATATAATTTTCTCTCTGCGAGAAAAAACAAAAAAAACCCAAAGAAATGAACTGTGTTTGTCTTCCCAGGGAACGTATTAAGAGGCTGAACTGAAAATCTCTTGTTCCCTCCTTCAATGCTTGTACTTTGGGAAATTTAATTTCAGGGAGTTAGGTACATAATCCCTGCTATTGTTCATAAGTTTAATGTATGTCCTCTTGTGAACTATGATAAAAATTGAGTCAAATGTCAGAGATGTTGCCAAGTTATAAGAAATATGGATTTCCTCTTTATTGTTTCAATAGACATCATGGTCTGTAAGTTTAAATGAAACGTCTTTTTTCTTTTGATGTGAAAAACTTAGTAATAGAAAAGATTATTTTAAGCATGCAAGAAGAGGAAAAAGGGAAAGTATGTATTTAAGTTTTAATAAAGAGACAAGGAAATGTAGAATATAAATAAGATCAATAATGAAGTACAAGCTTGCTCTTCCTTCTTTCCTTTCTTCTTTCCTTCCTTCTTTCCTTCCTTCCTTCCTTCCATCCGTCTATCTACCTACCTGTCTCCCTACCTACCTATAATTTAAAGTAATTAAGTGAAGAGCAGCAGGAATAGGCTAGTAGCATTCATGCAGAAAGTCCATTCATCAGCCGTGGGCCAGCAGCAAGTCTCTCCATGGCTCTGTCTGTCAGTTGAGGGGCTGGATGCAGGCTGCTAATATGTAGGTGTGGATATTGGTGGGCTTCTACTGCCTTTTTTAAAAAATGATTTTTTTTTTTTAAGTTTATTTAGCTTCTCCAGGTTTATCTAGCTTATCCAGCTTCTCCCTTTTCAAAACATTGCAGAACAGTTATATCCAGTGCCTTCACTTTCCCAAGGTGAAGGTCTGATAAGGAGGATATGCAGCTTCTCTAATACAATAATTTCTTTAGTGTTCCTTCTTTCTGCAGTCCGGCTGCCAGCTTGAAGGGTTGCCCATGCGCAAACCGTTCCTAAACATGGCTTTAACTACTGCTTTCACTGCGGAAGACTGAATTGCTGAGATTCCTGTAATACTGAGTTTCTTCGATCCGCTGAGATGAAAGGAGGAAAAAGCTTCTCAAATATATTTGTCGTCTAGGTAATAAGGCCATCCAGTATGAGTAATGTTTTACAAATTTACAAAGTCAAGCTTCAGCTGGGAATCTAGATGCATTTACATAAACTTCAGTAACAGTAGATCACTTTAATATATTTATTCAAATACCTGCAATTCCAATTTCCAAGCAAGTAAAATTATATTGCTAGGAAAAGAAAGAAATCTGAAAAAAAAATGTCAGTTTAAAAAAATAGACGACCCTTGGTAATTCTTGTCAATCTTTGGGCTCCAATAAATACTGCAGCATTGTTAGATGGTAAAATTTAAGTCAAATGATTTTTTCCCTTTTGACATCCAAGACTTCTTCAGGAGATCCCATTATACTTTGCAGTTTTGTGTTAAAAAGACTTACACAGGTCCTTCCGGGGCCTCAGTAGCTCCATTACAGTCTCAGCCTCAGCTTTTGAGGTTGGCAACTCATCCACCAGGGTTATTAATTTTATGTTTATGATCTAGTAACCGGGTATGTTAGCTAAAATGAAGTTTTCTGACAATTTTATTATGGTAGTACCATGCAGCTGTTGTCCCTTTGATTTGACTTTGTTGTGGGAACACATTCTTTCAGATATTTATATAGCTGACTGTGGTGATGCATTGATTCAGTTCTTAATATTTCTAAGATATTGTCCTCCAGCCCGTGGTACTCTAAAATGTGTATTCTGGAACCCTCTTTAAAATTAATATAAATGAACTGATGTGGGTCTGGAAATTCTGGATAAGTATCTTAACTGGAATGAACACAGACTGATACAGAACCCGTCAGGACTGTTGTCTTTGGATGGTACCACAAGGGATGGATGTGCTGCTTCGTCTGACTGTTGCAGTTCTGACGGGATTCCAGTCTTCTGTATGCATGCATATGCTGCCATGTGGATCACAAGGCCACCTTTCAATAAACCGTGCTTTGCAATTATGTAATTTTAATGAATACATACTTGTTTCTGAAGCATTGGAAAGCATTTCCATTGGATCTGAAAAGCTGCGTTTTGAAAAGTGGATTAATCATTTATTATTTTCACAGTCTAGATTCCTAAGCAGCTGCTGATAAGTAAACTCTGAAAGAAGACAAAAGGTATTCTTACCAATGATTCCTGAAACTTCTCAGGCACTAACTTAAAGTTCATCTGTAGTGTTTTATGTCAATTTTGTTAAGATATTTTAACCTAACAGTGCCAGCAGTGGCATCCTTCCCATTGCTAAGCATTAATGTTAGAAATTCTCATTCCTAATGCCAAGAGATTCATGGCTCATTACTATCTGGCTTAGTTGAGCAGCCTGTTGTTCTTGTGTTTCCGAGTATTTGTTCTAATTCAAAACAAATGGGAATGTTGGCAACCTAACGGAGACATTGCAGGAAGTAACCATTGGCAACCATGGCTGCATGAGACAAGAGTCTATAATTGGAGCGTTTAAGTATTAATCCTCACAAGCCAACAGAGGAGTCCTTTCCAGGTTGTTCGGTACAAGCCTTGGAACCTGATTCCCTTCTCAGGCTGTATTTTTGCAACTGGCACATCCTTTGCTTCAGATAATGTTTATACAAACGAAAGTACGAGCAGAGTCATTCCCTACAAAGGCAAATCCTGCTTTCTGCTGCATGCGGTGCGCTACTTAGGCATCAGTAGAAACTTTACGTGCATGTTTGAGGATAAAGTCTGATGAAATCCTATAAGGCTAGATCTGGACACCCTGTCCTACAAGGTATCGGTGTGCATATGAATGATTGCTTTCTTATCTTCAGGGTAGAAATACATACTGAAATATGACATAAAATATTTCACTTTGAATAAAGAGAGAATAAAATTTTATCTTCCACAATTTAGCTTTGGTAATGTACATAAAGTCTTGTGTGACCAAGGTATGTTAGATAATTTCTAGAATAGAGATGAAACAGATTATAAAAAATGTATAAGGTATGAATTCATTGGCTTTAAGGTTTTCAATTAAGTGAGGTGAATGAGAGACGAGAGGAGTTTATAGCGTGTTTTTTTTTCCCTGATAGATTCAAATGTACTGCAATTCCATTGAATTTATTGGATAATGCCCACTTATCCTAGAGACAAAGTTAGATATAATTTGATCCGTTATTGTGACAGAAGAACAAAGATTGTTTACAATCCCTTTTGCACTTCCATTTCCCAAGGGAGACAAGTCTGGAACATGCTCTAGTCCTGGCATGAAAGGGATCAGCTGTGTCAGGCTGGTTTATCCCATCTATCAGAGGTTGACCTTTGTGGTAGTGGTGCAATTCCTGTTAATGGGGATACACTGCCTCTTCTGTGTTGCCTTCTTCACAGGAACTTTGTGGTCAGGACATATCCCACAAAAAAAGTTCCCCAAGGTTTCTTGTGGGGAGGACTTTACGTCCTCTTTGTATCATGGGAATAGCAGATGGGAATAGCAAATTTGCTTTTGCAAACCCACTTAAAATACAAAATGAGGTCACATTCTTTTTTGTTTCTGTTTCTGATTCCCTGATGTAAGATATGCCATCACCATCACCAACTGCAGTGAAAAGCAGAGACACTTGAGCTAACTTGGAATGAGTGAGGGCACTTCCACGGACTGTGTAGCTTTCATGACGCTGGAGTTGGAGCAAAATAAATTGGGTTGCAAGGAACTCTGTGCTACAATAGCTTAACTGCTTCTGGTGTCTGAGGTAGACAGCATAGTTAAATGAAGACTGAGAAAGAGGATATATTACCATTTGTAAAAGACATTCAGGAATTAGTACAAGGGAGGAGGAAGAATTATTGAAATTGAACCTGCTTTAAGATCAAATGGATATTAATTGCTTCTGAATGAATTTAGAGTGTAAATTAGAACAAGGTTTCTGACATGAAAGAAATGAAGTCTGAATTCTGGCATGACCTTTCAAATCGGGCTGGGAGGACAAGGAACCTAAATTATTTCTTGATAAATTAATATAGGTAGTGATCCCAGAGATGGAAATTAAAGTTTATGATTATAGTATCATAGATCATAGGCTCAAAGAGACCTCAAAAAGCATCCAGTCTATTTTCTTGCTCTAACTTAGCCTCAATTACATTTAAATCGTTCCAGGTTTATCCAGCCTGAAGTTAAATATGATCTCATCTCAGTGATGAGATTCTACAGCCCTGTTACTCTTCCTTTCAATTACCTCACTATTTCTACCATTAAAAAACTTTTCTAATCTCATCTTAGGTCTCCCTAGCTGCTGCTTGTCCTCTCCACAGCAGAGTTGGAGAACAAATTAGTATCCTGCCCCTTTATAGCCATCTCTTATATGCTTGGAAACTCCTATGCTTTTTTGCAGAATCACAGAGTAGTTGAGGTTGGAACATCTTGGTATTTTCATTTTGATATTAAACTGCAGTTCTTTCAGATTTTTCTCTGAAAACTTGTCTTCTAGATCTCTGATTGTTCTGGTACTCTCTGCTGGGCTCTCCAGGTGTTCCTCTTCCTTCTTCCCATTCCTCCTGATGACAGTCTGCCAGTACTGAATAAAATAGAAGGATTATTTTGTGAATCTCAGGCATAGTGCTACTGCTTATTTATCCAAGTAATATTGCCATTTTTGCAGGGTGGGATGTGGTTTAACTCCCAGTTGTCTAGGTGTTTTCATCAAATACATTCCTTGCTGTGGCAGGGTGTAGGATGTTAGAAATGCCCTTGATCTCTGCAACTGTCCTTATGAGATGTTTTCATGAGGGTTTTTTTGATAAAACTCTTATGATCCTTGTAAGGGAATGTTTGAGGTTGCTGTGGAAGGGGAAAATGGGCCATAACCAGAAAGCTTTGTGGATACACCTAGACTAAAGTTTTCTTACGTGATTGACTTTAATTTTACTCACATGGATCCTTCTTATCCTGTATCCTTGGTGCATTCAAAGCCAGGACAATCCATAAAGTAGACACAGCCTACAGGCTGCCCCATAGACAGAATCCACCAGCAGGCTATGAGTGAGGAGGAGAGCTGTGCTGTGCTTAGGTGTTATCGTGGTTGCTCCCTGTCTCACAACCTGAAGAGTGCATCATACCACCTGCTGTAAATGAAGGTTGGTGGGTGATGACTGGACAACCAAGTCCTTTTGTGCCATCAAGCTGATGCTGTGGAAATCTCCTCCTAAGACAGCAGAACCTGTGGGCACTGTACCGTTGGAACTGCTTTGTAGCTGAGTGTCTGTGTAACCTTATATTTCAGTTATCGGTCTGGTATCATTCTTACCTGTTTTCATTTTAGCACATTGTCAGCTTGAGGTCAAATCTTAATGGCTTATTTGCCCTACATATCAGCAAATGAGGTAGGTTAATGCCACATTCATGCATAAATTTGTGAACATGGGATAAATAAGATACGATTAAGCATAACACTCGGAATTCAAGGGCTTGAGAAACTTTGCATATTGCTAAGCTGACACAGTGTTGTTCTAAAGTGATAAAAGCAGGTGTTCTTCTTAGTTGCCAAGTCTGCTCCCATGTGAGAGGCTAGATAAGTAGCCCAAATTATATCTAAGAAGAAAATTTGCCAGAGCTTAATTACTTTTCATCACAGTGCCAAATAACAAGAAGAAGAATAAAACCACCTTGGAACTACATTGTAGCCTATTTAATTCTCCTCATTTAAAGCCCTGAGGTAGAATTCTTAACTTCACAATAAACTGCTCTCTTTCAGTGTTAAAGCAGAACAAATTTATAAGTGATGACTTGTGCTCCTTCTACATTTGGCATTTAAGTTAAAGTAATTTTTTGTTCAAAAATACAAGTAGTTTTTATGAGGTCTGCAGCTGTGTCGTTTCAGTAGGATATAGTTTTGTCATTAATCAACGCTTTTCTCTGATGACTTCTGCTAAGGTTATGGCCATTTAATCCATCTTTATTGATAAGCGTGATCTTATTAAGCCCGGCTATTAGATCTCGGTTTTCTGTGAGTTAGACCATGCTATCATCAAACCTTGCTCTCCTGCTCGGGCCAGTAGTGCTTGTCTGCGTGCTGGGCAATTGAGTGCATCAGATTGTGTTCAGTCAATCCTACTTAAGTCAAACCTCTGATCACAAAGCCTCTGTCAGCCTGCCTTCTGCAAGGAGACTTTATCAGTAAGTCAGCAGGAGAAGGGATTAAGACCACAGCCATTTACGCATGTGCCCTGTGCAATGAAATGTCAGTGTCGTAACCCCCTTAGTTCTACATTATTATTTCACTGGTAAGGAGGCATTGTGCTGAGAGGCCTCTCTGTCCTTTATTTAAAGAGAATGTAATGGAACCAGAATTCTTGTACAAGACCAAACCAGGGACTCCTCTGTTTTGATATCTGACTATGCTGTCAGTATTTTGGAGGAAGATGCAAGAATAAAAAAAAATGACACTACCACCACCCCCACCACCACCACCCCCCCCACCCCCGCCATTTTTCTCATCTTGTATTAGTTGCTTATAGGTGAAACTATATGGAAGTTGAGATTCTTTACCTCTTTTATGTAGACAGGGCCACTTGAATTGCCCCTCCCCTCACTGCTTTATCTTTAAGCAGTCATCCAATTCCCTCTTAAATATGCTAAATTCTTCTCCTATACTTTGAATGTTTTCATTTTTCTGTCTTTTCTGACGCAATAAAATAGTTAATGGAAAGTTCAAAGTTGGAGTGTATAGAATGGGATTTTTAGAAGGTTACCATAAATTTTCTGTTATTTTCAGTTCAATTCTACATACAGGCTAATATTAGCACTTTGACCTCCCTGTAAATCAACACTTTCAGCAAGCATCACTGCAAACATGTACTGTTTCCCTTTCTAATTGATTATAGTTAACTTAAAGCCCAGTGATGTGTGTGAGTGGCTGAGATTATTTATTCCAAGGCGTATTACTGTGATGCATTCATCAACTGTGAATCTCATCTACTCCTTTGCTGCATATTCATTTAGTTTTATTTGATACCACTGGCAGTTGTAACTAATAAAATCTTAAATAATTCTGTTTCAGGCAGATTTACCCTCTCCTTGAGTAGACTCATCTCTTGTGAGAGATCTTAGCTTGGAAACAGAATTCCATGTTGAATATAGGTCAACAGTGTCATGCTGTAAAAGGGCAGGCAGGGAACTATAAAGAGGGGTATCGCTTTTGAGGCACAAGATGTAACTAATCTTCAGTTCTGCTCAGAAATGGTGAGACCTCTTTCCAGTACTAGGCATAACATCTTAAGAAGGATGTTGACCAGCTAGAGTCCAAAGGCAAATAAATATCATCAGATGCTTTGAATAGATGACAAGAAAACGTGTGTGTTTGTGAAGAATACAAAGCTCTGTGTGTGTGTGTTATTCATTTTCAGATAGGCAAAGGGTCTTGCAGAGTGGAAAGGAATAAACTGTTCTTTGTGTCCATTGTGGAGACAAGAAGAAGTCACTGTGACCTGTGACTGCACTGTTCATATTGGACATGAGGAAAGTATTTCTGAAGGCAAGGATAATCTTCAGTGTGCTTTCTACATATCAAACAAAATTTGAAAGTGTTCAGATCTTCCCCTGGAGAGCAGAATTTGGTCACTTCTCTGTTTGTAAATGCATTTCAGCAATCTAAGTCATGTTTCTAGATTGCTCTGACAAAGGTGCAGGATCCTCATCTGATTTCTAGCCAGTGCTCTTAGTATTTTCACAGTCACAGGTTCAGACGAAAAGAACAAGGAAGGCCCAGTAGAGGCATGCATGTACCTAAGAATAATCTGCTATGTGTTATTAAAATGATGCCAATGGCAAAATAAGGAGCACATGCAGGATGATAGTTCTGGGTCATCATAATCCAGTGGTATCACCATTTAAAGTGATGTGCCTTGTCACAAGGCAGAGGGTAGAGAAAAGATGAAAAAGCATCTCGGCTCCAGCTGGTAGGATTTCCTATATTCTCATTTTGAATATGCCCAAAGCAATACTTTTGGAAATCTTTTTTGTGTCAAATGAGAGAGAGAGAAACAGAGGTAGGATTTTTTTTTCTGCCATCCCCTTGTCTCCCTTTATTCGTCATCAGACATTTGGTCTTTGAACTAGTTTAAATGTGGTTAAAAGTAGAAAGTTTCAGTGCAAGCTTTTGGTCCTGACAGATCATTTTCCATTAAAAATCCACCTTATCAAAAATTCTGAACCAGTTCCTGCTCCAGTGCCATCAGGGGAGGAAATAGGAATGCACTGTAATTGGAAGCAGTCTCCAGTAGCTACAGCGCTGCAAAAACATCTCTAACGGAGTTGCACTTCAGGCCTACATTCCCCCTGGGCTGCTTGCTTGTAGTGGTGTCGGGGTAATAGCACTACATCAGTACAAAAAACGCTCCGTATGCAGATGAGCACCACAAAATGCTGGGGGTAAAATGACTGAATTATATATGTTGCTCTTTTGGGAATGCAAAATAAGTTTTGCTGCAAGTTACACGGAGCTGTAGTTGCGTGCTACACCTTTAGGAAGTAAAAGCCTTAAGGGAGGACACGGCCGATTTAATCATTATTTTGTTTGTTGTTTCAGCTAAATTGCTCTGTCTTGCTAGATGTATATATTAGCGCTCATCTTGCTGTCATCAGATGCTTAGCGGGAGCTAAGGAAGACTGGTGCAGACAACTGAAGTGAATTGCAAGCTGTAACATCAGGCTACGTCTTGACCTGGCGCTGAAGGATGAATCCATCACTTTTCATTTAAAATAATACGCTGGACCTTGGTCAAAAATATTACCGATATAAACAGATTGAATGGTTGATGGATCACTGTTGCCAATAACCGATGAAAAAGACCTTACTGTTTTTCCTTAGTTTGGCAAAGTCCTCTCTCTTGATTAAAGCTGGCAACTGTAGGGATAAAAGGACATCTGAAATATTGTACCTGATAAAGGCTCTGATGAAATGTGTTCCCCAAAGGCTTGAATCCTACCCTTCTCTGTAAGAGCTGGGACTCCTTGGAAGGGTTGGCTGATTTTAGGAGAGATTGTAAGATGCCTGTTCCTAACACGCTGATGATTGAACAGATCTGGAAAACAGTACCACAGTCATCCCAGCTTACAGCTCGGCATTTAAGTAAATGTGAGTTTGGTGCCTGTTTGCCTTAAACTATAGTAACTATAAAAGTAACACAGATCTTCCCCTGGAGAGCAGAATTTGGTCACTTCTCTGTTTGTAAATGCATTTCAGCAATCTAAGTCACGTTTCTAGATTGCTCTGACAAAGGTGCAGGAACCTCATCTGATTTCTAGCCAGTGCTCTTAGTATTTTCACAGTCACAGGTTCAGACGAAAAGAACAAGGAAGGCCCAGTAGAGGCATGCATGTACCTAAGAATAAGAAGCAGCATCAACATCTGTGTCGTGGAGGGGGAGTTGACAGCCAGATGCAGCAACCGGGTATCTTCCCCTAGGGCAGGTCACCCTCGCTGTGAGTCTGATCCCTACAGCTACAGTTGCTGGGTTGGTTTTGTACTATCTGTGGAGGTCTAAGGTTCAAAGGAATGGTGCGTCACGCTTGGGAACATTTCCTCTAGCCTGAAAATTACAATCTGCAACATTAAAAAAAAGTATCGGAATTCTAATCTTTCATTGCCTCAGACTCATTTTCTCCTTAAGGACGGGAAGACTATTTGCATATGCATTGATTAAATGGAATGCATTTGTTGTTTCAGATGCGTTCATAGTGAATTGTTATAATTTAATCTAGGCTGTGCAGGGTCCTGGGGGGAAGCAACCAAGTGCAATATGTATCTGCATCATTAAAAATAATTTAAGTGTGATGACAGCTGGAAAATAACCGTACAAGTGATTTCAGGGTGTTCCATATTTATTCCCTGGTAATGATAAATCGTTGTTGGTTTTCTCAGTTTACAAGTCAAAAAACAGGTTTTTAATACATCAGCCTCCAGTCTGGGCTCTGTAAGTCAAGTAAATTGAGCAGACACCTGCCTAACATTTAGTCCTTGTTACCACAAATTCAAGCTTCTCGCATTCATTCCTTCCCCAAAAGTCCCCTTAAGGTAGGTAAATATTATCTCCATATTACTGGTGGAGAACTGAAGCGTAGGGCAGGCTGAAAGTAACTTTACAGGAAGTAGCTTTAAAGAAGGGGCTTTTAAATAATCTACAAGTCTTAATCTCTGAAGTTAGCTGAATATTTTTGAGGTTACTCTGGGCAATTTCTTCACTGATAAACTGCCTGTGACTGAATTGACCATGTCTTCTGGGACCAAGCATGGTTTGTCATCCTTAGTTACACAGGGAGTTAACAGGTACAATGACAAAGTACCATTTCTATATTAAAACAGAATTCTAAGTAGAATTTTGTTAAAACACCACCCCGTTGTGATATCTGGGATATATGACAGGGGTTAACGGCTGAAAAGATTATAGATTTATTTATCACACATAATCCCTAAATGTTTTTTGAACTGTACGTAGGGATCACTTAATCTGCTGCTGGAAAACAACCACACGTGAGCTGGGAAGCAGCAGCTGTGGGAGAGCTCAGAGCGCTATTACGTGACAGTTGAGAGGGGAAAGCAAAAGAGGTCTCTTTCCCATGCCAAATACTCCTGTGGCTAAAATCTAATTACCTACTGAAGTGCGGTGGCGACTTAAAGAAGAAAGGCCACACTGGAAAAGGAAAACTAAAAGTCATATTATTAAGGAAAGAGACGTAAAAATAAAATTACCACTGTCTTGTTTTGTTTAATAGGTATTTTTCCCTGGTTCTTAGTGTAATTAAGCTCTCAGTAGGGCTATCAAAAATCTCTCTATAAAATACAGCAACTAAACTCTTCCTCAGTTTCTGTACTCGCATGTGCACTGACCCTTTCATTCTTTCTTTCTGACATAAGACAAAGTCAAGGTATGAACCAGGTAAAGCTGAATGGGCATATAGGTACTATGCAATAGGATTACCCCAGGATTTTTACATAAATTGGCCAATAGGCCTGCAGTACTGTTCTCTGTGTGGACTGTTTTCCTGGTAAAGGAGTGGTTAAGCCTTGTCCAGCAAGACCAAGACTTTACAGTCATTTGGAGGTGGGTAAATAAGGGTCTTGAAGACTGAAATCAAGGCTGCATCTTGGTCCTTTCAAAGGCAAAACTCTAGGACCTGATCAAAAAATAATTCACAAGAATTGGCTGTCCTAAATATGTTCTTTTGGTCACTCACTGAATGCCACCACTAGTTTGGTTAATTATAGGGAAAGACAGTGATAAAAACTTGGTAAACCCATCAGATTCTTCAGGAAATGCAATTGTTATTGTGAAATACAGGAGGTCTTGTAAGGCTATAAAACCAGAATAAACACATGGTCTAAATCCCAGTGGTCTTGCAGGTAAAGCAGCTGTGATTTTCGCACACTAAATAATCATCGGGGAAAAAATTATAAAGCATTGATTTATCTGTAAGCGAGTGTACTACCCAGAATTTTATTTATCTCAGGAACCCTTTAGTCACTCCTGATTCAATCAAATGCTAGAAAACACACTTTTGCTCTCCTGTCAAGGTAACTTATTGTATTAGATGTTTCCCAAAATATCAAGAGAATTACATATGTATGAATCTCCAGGAAAGCTTTGAAGGAAGGATACTAATGTTCTTGTTCTTAAAAGGATATCCTCATATTGTCACAAGGTATTAGCGATATTGCCATTTTTCTTTCCTTGCTATGGAGTTTTGAGGGCATTGCTCATCTCCAGCCATTCATCAGCGTCTGTAGGGCACTTCAACTTGCATTTACCACCTTGAAATGCTCTGATCACTGTGACGGATTCCTGTGGCAGGAGCCTGACAGGGGTCACTCAGGTTAGGATCAGGTTTGCTGTGGGGCACATAGGAAGTGGGGCAGTGAAGTAATTTTTTCAGTGGACGTTCGCTAATCCCTCTGGTCAGTGTGAATGCTCGAGCTGGTTATGCTGGTTTTTGGGCAATTTTGTGAAGCTCCCTTCCTAGACCTGTACCTTGAACATAATGGTAGTACAGAATTGTGCTTTATCGCATTTCCTTCAGGTTTCCAGGGAGTCCACTGAGTATTGCTATTTCTTAATAAACGACCTGAATTTAATTTGTAGCTTAAGAAATCCAGAGCCTGTGTATTAGAACGTCTTTCTTTCCGTGTCTTCTCTCCTTTAGAAAGATAGTGTTTAGGAGTGTGAGAAAAGTGACAAAGGAAATTACTTCAAGGGGTAAATCTTAATTTCTGAAATTTTGGGTTAAAGGTTGCTTCTTGCTTAGGAACAAATGCATTTTCTATTAGCAGTGGGAAATGCTCTCACTGCATTCTAGACCAGAACACGGATGTGAAACAACTAAGTCAAGTCTCTTCAAATGATCTCTCAGTCAGAGCAACACGGTTGAAATGGTGATTTGCTATGTAATAGATTTGTCTAAATTTTCGTGTTTTCATTCATTCTCTGTGATCCAGAAAGTTGGGACTCAGTTACCAGATACTGAGATCAAGTTCATTGTCTCACTGAAATGGGGCTTTTAAGGCCAAAGACTGTGTTTCTGTGGCTGGTGTGTACCTCACTGTGGATGCAGCCGAAATACAAGAAAAAATAATAACAAGTACTTACTGAGTTGGAATTTTTCTTTTTTTTTTGGAAAATCTTTCAGTAGTAACGTAGCAGGATTTAATCACTGTCAATTACAGGTTTTAATTAAATGCTAGTAAGCACTTATTACTGTGATAGTGGAATGGGAATAGCTACCTGATGATTTAAGGGCTATTTATATGAGTAACTGCTCCTGAATAAACATAAAGCTTTTCTTATTTGTCACTGAGATTAAAATTTGAAAAGACCATAAGAAATGCGTGGCAGACATCTTGTTTTTGAGGATCTTGCTTTTGTTGTAGGTTGGCTTCATTTTTTGGCAGTTAATAAAGTTTGCAAAGTTGTATGTTCAACTGCAAGGATATTTTGTGTAGTTTGTGCATTGCATGCTCAAAATAGAATTTTATGCAAATTGAAAAAAATTAAAGTAAATCACTAATAATTTGGGTATGTAAATAATCCATTGTAGGTACCATCAGCTGAATTGCATGTGCACATTAAAAATCTTCATTTGAAAACAAGCTTCTTAATATTCAGTTTATATTTATGTCAAAATCTGTTGAGACATAGAATAATTTTATGATAATTAACAATGGGAAATCCATAGAAGTCTTGAAGTTTGATTTAGATAAGTACCAGAAATATGGATGTTTATCCATCCTACACATCTCTCTCATGGGTTTTTTTGCAAAATTTCTGGTTCTTTAGGTCTTGAGGGAGTCTAAACACGTATTGTAATTCTGCATTTGGTTCCCACTAGACTCCACAAGAGCTGAGAAAAACGAGAAGAAAATTGCTTATTCATTTTTTAGTTTCCTCAGAGAAGTGTAGTTAAAGTTAGGGATTTTTTTCTGTCTGCTTTCCTCATTATAGTGGTAGCTACAAAGCTGGAAGAGTTCTGTGCATTTGACTTGTTATTAAAGTAATTCAGATCTGGATCATGTGAATCTTTCAGGTCTCTCTTATTTTTAGTGGAAATTGCATGAATCTTCAGCGTTTTCTTATTCTAATCAGTGATGTTAGTAAGCTTCTACTGCAAGCGTAATGACGGATGCCTTGGAGATCTGGGCTACTAATTATGGTCTGAATTTTTTCTCAGTCTGTCTGGCTCTTTGTGGTAGGTTAGGAACTTGATCGCTAGCCTCAAACATTACCAACTCAACTGTAATGGAATAAGCTTCTTACTGTGTGTCACAAAAAGGCTGCGCTTAGCAGTGTTCGTATGATGATGCTAAGCAGGTTTGGAGCTGGAACGCCGCTGAACTTGGCAGTTTCTTTGTTAAAATATTTTAATCGATCCCACTGCAATGTTTTCTCAACGCTAGAATTCTGCCAAACATCTGGCTGGGAAGTTGCCCTCGGCAGCTGGAGCATGTGACTGTCAAGTTGAAGCACGAGCTGGGTGTTACGGCTGTGATGAACTTCCAGACCGAATGGGACATTGTTCAGAATTCCTGGGGCTGCAACCGCTACCCTGAACCCATGAGCCCTGAAATCCTCATGAAACTGTATAAAGAGGAAGGTCTTGCTTATGTCTGGATGCCAACCCCGGACATGAGCACTGAAGGTAATGCTCAGACCACTCTTGCAGCTAAATTAATAGTAACAAACCCTTTGAGTTACTAATCTGTCACTTTCTTGACTGTTTTTTTTTCCTGTGTAAATTTTGCATAAAAATATAGCTAGGGCACAAGGTGTAATTTCTGTGTGTGTTGTCTCTAACAAATTACTCATATTTTTTTAGTAGGCGGAGAGGCCATCTAAAGGACTTTGTGTCTGGCAGTATATGTGTATTTGAGTTTACAGCCATCCGACATTGATATCTGCTTGACTGTTTTTGCTTTCAGCTTGGATTCAGCTGCATAATGAAAATTTGCTGTGTAGGTGGAAGACTGCAAGCTTGCACAGCAGGACAGCTTGCCATCCTTGCTGGTTAAAAATGGAAAGACAGCGTTGTACGCCCGTCTCTGCTATTCCCTTCCCCCAACAGATCATTTTTCTTTAGCTATAGTATCCCAGTCTGATGCTGAGATAAATGATCTTGATAGAGTCATTTATATAATTATTTGTAATTAATTTAGAATACGCATAGCACTTCATGTCATAACATAAATTATTATTTTCAATTCCTCTGTTGGAATGCTCAATTCAAAATCTTATTTTGAACCGGTAGGTTAGAAAACATGCGTGTTTTCGAGTGAGTAGTCTACCAGGAGAGTGCTTTCAACGGAGTGGAATACTGCTCCCGCAGACAGAGCACTGTCATATCAGTAATAGGACATCAAGGAAGGCAGGAGACCTTAAAACAGGGATTTGAAAGGGCTTAATGTCAGTGCCGATCTGTGCTATGAGGAAAAGTTAGGCTCTGATGTTTGTGGCTTCAGTTCCCGGGGTAACAGGGAGAAAGACATCGGGAAATGTGGTGTAGTCATCCCTTTGGCAGTGAGATACTGCTGTCTGTTGTTTAACCATATGCTTCGTACACAATTAAATCATAACAGTATTAAGTTGTACAGGAAAATACTCTTCTGCTCTCCCTCCCTCCCTTATTATTGACATAATGGCCTTCATTACAATGTTTTGGAAAGCAGCAGGAGATGGGTAGCTTCACAAACCTCTGGTACTAAAAAACATTGCACTTTTGGCTTGCTAACTTTAAGGCTTTGCTGTAATTTCCCGCCTTGTCTCAGTCCCTGTGAAAATTAATATGCCACACACGTTCAGTGTTAATCAGAATGTATATTTAGAGAAGACTTGGGGCATTTTACAGATTTCGTGTGATCTGAATCTATGTTGCCAGAAGAACCAAAGGTTAGGGTAAAAGGTCATTTGAAAAAAAGAAAAGAAAAAACCCAAATTATGTCAGATTGGCCATTGTGATTCACGGTGCACCAGGCTGTACAGCCATAATCACGACCGCGAACTCTTTCTCAAATGCAAATGAACATGTCTTGTTTTTAACCTTAGGAAGAATACAGATGTTGCCACAGGCTGTCTGCCTCTTGCACGGGCTACTGGAGAATGGACACACTGTCTACGTGCATTGCAACGCTGGCGTTGGCAGGTCTACAGCTGCTGTCAGTGGCTGGCTGAAGTACGTGATGGGATGGAGCCTGAGGAAAGTGCAGTACTTTTTGGCTTCCCGGAGACCAGCTGTCTACATCGACGAGGAAGCTCTGAATCGCGCTGAAGATGATTTCTACCAGAAATTCGGGCGTCTTCGTTCCTCACGCAAAGTACAAGAGTAGAAAAGCAGAAGAGGAAAAGGAAGGTGAAGAGGAATCCTTGCATTTGAAGCCCAAGGACTTAGAAATCATGAGTCAGATGCCTGCCTCTCCTCTGCAGATTATAAGCTTGTCATAAAAGTAACGAGAATTTTGTTAAAAAGTGCCTTTGAGGGTTTTTTATTTGCTTTCTTTAAGCTGATATGGATCATGTTTTCAAGCCTTTTGCTGCAAGTATGAGACCTAGAAAATCTGAAAAGGGAAACCAAGATTTTCTTTTAACTACTTGCCTACAGGAACTAAGGTTTTAGGGTAGATCATGAATAAGATGTGAGGTGAAATAGTTAGAGTTGGCAATATTTCAGTGACAATAAGGAGAAGGTATTCTCAGAAAAACAGGTACAAATGTTGACTGGGTTAAGGTTCAGGTTAGGATGGAGCTGATCGTCATCAAAGCTGCTCAGCTATTTTAGGTGGAGTGTACATTATTGAAGTGTTATCTGTTAATTTTGTAGAAAGTGGTATTAATGCGAAAGACCAGGAGGAAACTGAATTTTCAACTCAGTTTCTTAAACAAAAAGCTAATGCCTAATGCAGTGAATTAAAATTTACTCTCTTTGCCTATCTAGTTCCTGCTAAATATTATGAATTACAGCTATATTCTTTTGTGACACTGGGGTTATGCTGGGATATGGCATGAAGAGAGGAAAACGGCTCCACTTACTACTGTCTTACTCTGTTGCAGGGAAGGGCCACTATTTATTACCTTATCCTGGGCTGGGAGAGCTCTAAGTCAAAGACGCATTTTGCTCTTCTGGCCTGCGCAGTGCTGTACCGTGGGCTCCCTGGGTGCCAAGTCAATCTAAGCAGTAACCACTGGGCTAAAACAGGACCTATAAGAACTGCGTGATAAGCCTCTGCATGTGAGTGACACCACAGCCTCTGTGCTGTTGACCGAGATTAATTTCTTCACTATAGCGAAGTCTCTCCTTGTGCAAGCGGTGTGTGGGTGTTTGATGCTAGATTTAGCCGATTGAAGCTAATACTGGGCTCTCTCTGGGGTGAATGAAGTTCTATTCATTCCTCTATAGGAGCAAAGAGCAGCTCTGAGGAGGATTTCTCAGGAGCTTAGCCTCAGCAGGCTAATGTTGGCTTTGTGGGTGATCCTTAATGTTTTCCAGTGCCTCCCAGCCCCTTAGCTAAACTAAGCAGTGGCACCAACAGCTTCCAGCCCTGCTCAGGTAAAACCGATTTGCTGTAGGTTAAGTCTAAGAGGGAAGGGAGAGAAAGCGTTTCCTAAGGAACAGAGAATTAAGGATGCATAAACATTAAGAAACCTAATTTCTATAGGTTTGTTCTTCAGTGAAATCTCATTTTTTCCAGCCAACTTGTTCCTCTAAAGACCCAGTCAGCACCAGAGTGGTTTAGCTGATATATATTGATTATCTGAATACTTAATGGAGAAACTATTAGATATGAACTGTTTGCGGCAAATGTCCAGAATAATATAATACGTTTTATTTATCCTATACTTCAATCATCTTCAAAAGGAAAAATGTTTATTTAAGTTATTCTGTATGTGTGGTTTTGATTATGACTTTGTTTCTGATTTTTTGCTTTGAAATAACACTGTCTAGAAAACAGATGAGAAAATTTCTCTATTAAATAAAAGCATAATGACAATTCCAGCAGCCCATTTTGTTGCATGTCTTTGTCTCCCAGTCTCATGAATAGCAAAAAGGGTCATGACTGATATTTCTATACAGGGATGGGACCAAACACTTTCATGGTGACAGCCCACTTTTTGACTGCTATGCTGTGTCAGTTTTCATAGGCTGTTGAGAAAGAAATCTCAAAAAACCAGCACAGCAAAGATGTGTGGGTGGTATGGCACCTCTGGTGCCCACAAAGCCCCCAAAAGGGGGTTGTTTCTCCTGGCCTGCAGCAGAGAGCAGAGGGAGTGTGTCAGTGCTGCTGTCTGGCTGTTGGGCTCTCATGCGACTGTGCAGAGCTACAGCTGAGCACCCAGGAGGGCACAGGAGTTATCCCATTTTGACTGAGTTTAAAGTAAAAATCGTGAGGAGGAGGATGGCATAAGAAGTAGAGAGTAGAACTCGCTCAAGTTTTACATTCCTGTTGAGATATATTTGAAACCCCAAGCTTGAAATACGTTTCCAAGCATCCCTGACAGACAGTCCTTTCCATCAGATGCAACTTTTAATATATGTTGGGAGAAGTATTTGTCATTTTAGCTCTTGTTTCACAGCTAGCTATATTTCTTTTTTAGGGCTCCTGGGACTGAACAGCACATAACATGGCACAAGCAAGTAAGTATAGCTAAGTAAGTATAGCCGTGCTCTGTCAGCTATTTCCTAATTCTGATTTTATTGGCACTGGAAGCAGACTGGTGCTTCATTGGTAGGGCAGGAATTCAAATGCTACAGAAGCCCCACAATCAAGGAAACCCTAGCAAGGCGCTGTTAATTCATTGCACGTTGTCATTTCAGTTTGCTTGTCTGCTGAAGTGCTGGGGGACTATATCACATACGGATCGCGTTAGCTGATGAACTACCTGAAAACAAGTTGCCAACACCATGTTAACAAAGAATGCAAAGAGATCCCGTGGTTTGCAGTCCCTTTGTACCTATTTGTAGCGTACTTTTTTCTCATTGCCACCTTCCTGCCTTCCCCATTAAAGGCCACCCTGTCGAGTAACATTCACTCAAAGCCCTCTCTGTTGAATGCAACTCAGAATTTAAATGCTAAAGGCATCATTGCAAGAGGCTACAGCAACAGAAAAAGCAATCATATAAAAATATTCCATTTCTCCAACTGTATAATTACATGATAAATCTGCATCTAGAGATTATCTATTAGAATTCCAATTTGTAATATGTTCTTATGCTGATTGGATCATTAGCTCTTTCCACAGACTAGCCTCTTGATGCAATTTGGATGAAAGGATGAAGACAGTCTGTTGTTTATATACTTGTGTATTTCCTTGCTACTTTAGTCATAAAATTGCAACAAAATTTAGAGAAGAACAACTCCTATGGAAAGAATCAGAAACAGATAGATAGTAATGGTTATTTTAAAGTGGCCCCAAGAAGCCAAACTAATAAACACACAGTAATGGGAAACAGGTAGAAATATTTTGATAACTCATCATTGAAAAACATCGGTTGGGGAAAATGGTTTTATGCTGGTATAAGTATTGATACTCTCTGACCTGTTACAGCAGGTTTTCACCTCTGTTAAATTAAAGAAGAAAGTGGAATTTGCTGCATGGAATGGGACAATTTATAACTCCAGGTACTTAGACTATCTTGATGCTATTATTAGGCCAAACAATAGTATATATTTTTCCCAAGGCTATGTACATGACGGAGCTAAGCAATCCTAGCTCTTACGAGTGATTTTGTAACAAACAGAGCCCTTTGAGGAATGGCTCAGGCTTTAAGTGGTATAGTTTCGTGAATATTTTTCCTTTTGACATCAGAAAAGTACTAACGAGAATCTTCTGCGTGACGTTTTCAGGTAGCAATGCAGCCTGGTGAAAGCAGCCTGGGCTGGCTGGCATGACTGTTGAATTACCTCCTTTTCTCCCTTACTCCTTCCTTGTTATTTCACACTTTGAACTTTGGACCCTTTGGCACTTGTCTGCTCTAGTTGTTTAGGTTGTAAGTTTGTGGTCTTCCCTTTCTGTTTGTACAGCGTCAAGCACAGCGAAGCTCTGGCTGTGGCTGGGACGTCAGGCGTTGTACCAGGTTGTACTGCGGGGTAGCTGAAAAGTCTCACAGCTGGCAACGGATTTGTGTGTGCTGCACAAAAACACGTGCAGAACAGTGTCTCTGCTCTGGGGTGGAATGAAAATTTGAGACTGCCAGCCAAGCCCTCATGGGCACAGGTATGGGAAAAAGGTAGGCTGTAGGTTGTGCAGGAGCAGGTGATAAAATCCCTATTTAAAACAAGAAAGCACAAAGTCAGACTTATTCCATTGCCTACTACGATGGCCCTTTTAAGTTCTTATTTATAAAACCCACTGACTCGACTGGTCCGTAATTGAGAAAAAAATTTTGATTTGAAGTAGTCGAAGACATTTGCCATGACTGTATTACCCTGCTGCTTCTTTTATTCTTCATCATTAAACTGCAGTGAGAGATTTCAAACTAATGACCGAGTTAAAAAAATAAATAATACAATTCTTTAAAAAAATACGCTGAAACTGTGTAATAGTTCATCGTGTAACTATGAAAAAATATTTAGAAGCATAATAACTACTGCAAAAGCATATATTTGGCAAGCAAGCCCTACCTTCTTGGAGGATAATGAACATCAGGATGCCCTTAGCTAAAATGGAATTGGATGAATGTAGCAGAAGACAGGATACAGATGACTGTCTCCAGCTCTGACTGTGTACATTCTCAGGGGTAAATCAACACTTCTGCAGTTATTGCCTTAAAAATATTCTGCTGGAAAATTTTTCCACATGGATGTAGCTTAAAGGGAAAGGGGGTGCTCTGAGGGAGCAGACTTTGAAATGGTGGAAGTATAAAAGAATTAATACTTTTTCTGTTGCTCAGCGACATCACCAACAGCAAGACCAAACCATATGACTTCATAATTGATCTCCTTCCAAAATTAACTGAGGAAAGCAATTTTTTTCAAGGGTAATGACATTACCATATATTAGCATAATTGCATAGTTGTGATATAAGCAACCAAAATACATGTTGTTGGTCCTTCAGTTATGCTAACTGTGAACCTATAGCGTGTTCATTTGTAATCAGACATATTTTCCCCTTTTCATCCCAAGATGCTTCATTCCAGTCTTGACTAGTTTATAAACTGTTCTGAGACTAAGAATTACCATATTTGTAAAGATAAGTAATGCGTATTTTATTAAACCTTTTTTACGTATCAAGGCTTGTCTAGGGATAAGGAAATAAGAACTGTTATACCCTGTAAAACAGGGATGGTGCCACTGTGAACCTTAGCTCCATATAATTCAACTTTTTTGTGCTTAAACATGTTGTCTTATTTGGGAGATTGAATTTATAAAGATTGCAGGATAATGTCTGCGATTTGATAATTACTTCAGTGCTGATGTTGTTATATTTACATCAAGGAAAATAGAAGGCCTGTTTATTCATGAGCTGGTAAAATATTAAATGATATCTTATTCTTGATTTAGATGATGTGAGGAAAAAGCATAAAACAGCTGCCAAGAAAAAATTTCTAATGCTGGGCAGGTTTCTATGGTCTTTACTTAATGTCATTATAGCAAAATTTGTTTTGTGGTAATGCAGTTTCAGCAGGGAAATAATTAATAGTCAGGCCATCATCCAAGGGTAGCAGCCATGTTTAAGTTGGGCAGCTAGCCCGAAGTCACTGCAACAAATCAAATGCTGAAAATGAATCCAATCTCCAAAAATTCAATAAAATACATAAACACAGAGGTTAAGAAATGAATATAAAGATTGTATTTGGAGAAAGGCAAAAATATATAAAACATAATCCTAGCTAATGTCAAAGGGAAAAATATTACGGAGTGGGATAGCAAACACCACAACTCATTTGAAAACATAATCAATGTGTTAGATAAAAGTATAGCTGGTATTTAAGGTTCATTTACCAGTTAAAGGGATACCACCAAACTATTTAGGCTTAAAATGCAGGCACAATATTTAGCTGTATAAAGAAAGAAATGTGGAAGGGTAAGCTCTCAAGAGCACAGACTGGTTTTATCCCCTCTCTTGGACAACGAACTCATGGAGTGTACTCAAGCAGGTGAAGCTTTATGAGCACAAAAGCGGTTGCTGGTGCATTGTGGTTTGGCAGTCAGATAAATCCCTCGCATAGAGATGTGTTGTTCTGAAATAGGATCGATAAGGCTATGCTTCAGAAGAACTAATGGGAAGGTCACCTCTTAAAATATGCTTAAATGATAGCTCTGGATGGAAGTCTAAACAAACATATGTCTTCATGGAGTCTTTCTCTTCACATGCGTCTTGCTGAAACAGGAAAGCCTCTTAGAGGTCTTTTGCCCCGCAAGACCTGTGCTTAAAGCCAGAGCATCAGAATGGGAAAACGTGAGTAGCAGTGGCCATGACCCCAGCTAGTTAATTGTCAAATGACATCATTCGGACCATTGCCAAGTTTGACAGAGCTAGCCAAATTCAGAGGAAGGCTGCCGCGTAGGTGTCTGAGGCACTGGCACGAGAGAGCTAAAACTCGTGTTGCAGACCCAAGGTGGCCCAGTGGGACCCAGCCAGGAGAAGGGCAGACTGGAAAACAAGAGACAGATCCTGCAGCCAGTGCTGCCTCTGACTCTGCAGGTGAAGTGGGTCATTCAATCTCTTTACTTGAGTTATTCTGTTTAACGTGACATGAAGGATACTTAACCTCAGTCCTCTATCAGTTATTGCACGGGACAACTGCTGTTCTTAGTGCCTCCATGCACAGTGGCTGTGTGGGTGCCTGTGAGCACTTGTTCAGACACTGCAGCAAGTACATTGCAACTCCATGTTAATATGGTCTGAATGANGCCAAATTCAGAGGAAGGCTGCCGCGTAGGTGTCTGAGGCACTGGCACGAGAGAGCTAAAACTCGTGTTGCAGACCCAAGGTGGCCCAGTGGGACCCAGCCAGGAGAAGGGCAGACTGGAAAACAAGAGACAGATCCTGCAGCCAGTGCTGCCTCTGACTCTGCAGGTGAAGTGGGTCATTCAATCTCTTTACTTGAGTTATTCTGTTTAACGTGACATGAAGGATACTTAACCTCAGTCCTCTATCAGTTATTGCACGGGACAACTGCTGTTCTTAGTGCCTCCATGCACAGTGGCTGTGTGGGTGCCTGTGAGCACTTGTTCAGACACTGCAGCAAGTACATTGCAACTCCATGTTAATATGGTCTGAATGACTGATTGACTTAAATTTCACAGGGAGTTACTTGTCCATGTCTCCAATATACTTTCCTGGCATGTGTGTGAGTATTGCAGTTTCATGGCCCTTACAGGCAACACACCGTCTAGCAATAAGAACCAGGACTCTGATCTGGCCTTTCTTCCAGCTGGGATATCGTACTCACCTGGAAATAAGGATGCATGAACAGATGCTGTCATCTTCAGTCTGATTATTGTAGTTTTCTTAGTGCCTTATATGGCACTTTCCATCCAAGTGCCCTCTTCTGAGAATAACGAAGGCGAATGTGATAGGGTGTTCTCAACACCACTGAAAATCTCATTTGTGGTGTGGTTTTAGGTTTGTGGTTTTTGTTTTTTTTTTTAAAAAAATTTAACTTAATTTAGATACCCAGTTATGGGCAACTAAATTAGAAAATGCTGCTTTGAATCTTTGACATCTTCCACTCTTCCTAAATGGTAAAATAAATGCATTATTATGCAGTAATTTTCATGCAAAGGACTACAAAACATTTCACAAGGCAATAACTTGATATATTGACCACCAGAGAAAGATTTAGAAGCAGGAGCAGGAAAATATGTGAACTGCAGAAAGGAGCAGTCTGCTGAGATGAGGCAGAGCAAGTGGTCAGGTGGCCTGCCTTCCAGTGGTCTCATCTCACGTGGGAAGAATCACAGAATCATAGAATGGTTTAGGTTGGAAGCAACCTTGAAGATCATCGAGTCCCAACCCCCATGCCATGGCCAGGGACACCTCCCACTAGACCAGATTGCTCAAAGTCCCATCCAGCCTGGCCTTGAACACCTCCAGGGATGGAGCTTCCACAACTTCTCTGGGCAAAATGT